>CM033646.1:7456865-7941839 GCA_019512145.1 Engystomops pustulosus | reverse complement strand
GCCAAAGGAGAACACATCCATAGTGGAAGATTTGCTAGTCGCATACCCCAGAAGATATAAATCCCATCTATGCACTCAATAATAATCTCAAGAAAAATAAATCATATGTTTGTATTCTTTAGCACCAAAAATCTAATCAACCTAACAGATATGCTTTTATTCTGCTAGTATGACGAAGGAATAAAATGACCCAAGCACGGTAAAAAGACGTGAAATAACACACGACAACTATCATCTGAGAGCATAGTTGAAACTATAATACATGTAACCCATTATCATGGCGATGACACTGTCAAAGACACACTGTCTCTTATAGAGATGTGCAACAGAAGAATACCCCGTCATCTCATGGAGATTGTTGCCAACAGAGACACACGCATCATCACGATTGTCGTCCGAAACTCGCCAGAGCATTTTGGTGGTTTTTTTACAACTTGTCTACATGATCATATGTAGATGGTTGACAACCCAAATAACTACTCTAAACCAAATCTGTCTTGAGGTGACAACCAGGAATTTATTGACTTAGATGGGTGGTAAAAAAATCATAGTGTCAATAATAGGGAGATGTGCCACATAAGAAACAATCATTTTAATGGAGAGGTGCAAAATTAATACAAACATATCATCATCTGACAAGACTTCTCGTGCGCTCCATGTCCTGTGTGCCCAACAAGAAACCTCATCCTCTGGATCGCTGCTACAGCAGACATCAGCTTCTGGAGTGCGTGCAGTGGATATCATTTTGTCCCTATTTGAAATTGAATCTATGATCACCATTACTTTGCCTTTGTCATAGGGAGATTTGCAAAGGGAAAAACAGAACAGCATTATCTGAGATAGACCAAGTAGCACCCAAATCATGTTGAAGATAGATGACAAAAGAGCACACCAGCATTCATGTGGGAGAATGTGCCATCACATCTGGAGATGGTGGCCACGCAGAACGATCAAGTTAGCATACTGGAATGGTGCCACAGAAAAAATACCATCATCATCTGTAGACCGACGCGTTCTACTGAAAGACATATACCAGCATCATCTGGAGTATAATTCCACGCGTAAAACAAGTACCTATGTATACCACCGTGACTAACTGAAGACAAACCTCATTCTGGAGAATGGGTGGTCCCAGCACAAAGAGACCAGCTTAATCGGGGTATATGCCAAACAAACAGGTACACACCATCATCATATAATCTTGGTCTCATCAATGGGGAGACTGCACCCTCACCATCAGGTTGATGCTTGACTTATAAAGTAAATCTGACAATATCATTTTGGTTGTATACTATGATTTGGAAATGTTTTCCAATGTATCTATTACGGTCAAATTTTTCATTTGTTCTAGAATGCAACGAAGTCAAACGACATAGCATTAAATTGAATTTAAGAAATGGGTGTCAAAAAATAATAAAAGCATCATCTCTGGAGATTGGGAAAACGAAGAAGCCTACCGCATTATTGGTGATTGCACGTGTCAACAAGAGAAAGAAGTTGTCCCTTTATTGAAAATTTTCTTCTGGATCAACCATCCGACTTTGCCTCTTTCCTCTTATCCAGGTCATGCAATCATAAGGTATATTCACAAGTCTATTACATCGATACGTGGAGTTGCAAAACTTACAACTTTCTCCTACCGTATTGCACTTCTACTTACCTGCAGGTTGATCAGCTCAATATTAATAATAATTCCTTCTATTTTATTAGTGCCACAGATGACGCAGCGATGACAAAGCATGACAGTGTTCCCTGTCCCCCATGGGGCTCCCCAATCAAACAACCTAACCAGTATGTTTTTGAAGTGTGGGAGGAACGGAGACCCCGGGGAACCCAGCCAAACACAGAGAGAAGTACACACTCTTTGCAGATGTTGATTGGGGGATGCAACCCAGACCCCATGCTGCAAGGCAAAGTCTACCCACTCAGTACCACCGGCGCCCAGATTTTCTACGAATTTCACCCATGTGGTAGATATTAAATGGTATACCCCAATTTTTTTTTGTTCGTGGAGAGTAAGTCACCGCCAGGGTATAGCAGCGGTTTAATACACCTCCTCGACCGTTTAGGATCAAAGCAGGGGTAGTCACTATCATTTCGGGATAGCTACCTAGTACTCTAATTCTGGTACGACTTAGCTTTGTGGGTCCATCGATCTCACACTGTCCTGTGAGGTTGTTTGCAAGTTGCAGTGGAAAGTTGAGACAAAGTGAAAAATTTAAATATGATTAGATTTTCATCTGAAGGAAACTTTTAAGTCATTCTCCGTCCCTCATTCCTGAGGAAGGGGGGAATGAGGGAGCTGAGGGAGACATTGGATGACTCCACTGATCCTAAAATGTGTTATGTAATTTCTCCAGTGCATAGAGACACCTCAAATGTGGATGTTACTTGTTGTAAGCTACTTTTGTAAATTATAAAATATTCGTTTTTTGCTAATTATTTTGATTTTCCCTGGTCTGTCCCCCCTCGCTCAGCTCTGGGATGAATGGCAGTATAAGGTATCATCCAAAGCAACACAGAAAAGATTTGAATTGCTTTCCGTGCATGGAAAATGAAGGATTTGTACAGAACAAACCAACAATTAAGATTCACTCATCTCTATCCATAAGTTGTCTCTTCTCCGTATGACAAAAAAACCCCTACGTTATAGATTGGGGGGCCAGTAGCTTCAGGTTACGCCTCTGTCTTGGGCACATGCAATTTTGGTCTTGGGAGACCAAGACAGGTTTTAAAGTAAGATGGAAGGGGGAGCAGGAAAAGAGCCAGCTAAGAGGAGAAATAAACAGTCTCCTTTGATAAGATATTGTAATGGATGGCGGGAGGGTCTTGTGTACAAGCCCTGAAATAGGCGCAATTCCAGGAATTGCGTCCTTACGCCCCCTCTAAGCCAAATGGGTGTGGAGGGGCATGAAGGGGGCATGCCAACAGTGGAGTGGGTTGACGCAAGGTGTTACTGTCACAGGCTATAGCACAATTGTACACTAGGCGGGACCTAGCATAGAACTGCCTAGTGACGCAACCACTGCTGGATTTCAGTAGGCCGGAGCCTGCGTATGATAAATCCCCCCAATATTTTATCATTTTCACTTCTGAAATTGATTCATGCAAAGGTCCTTGAAAAATGATTGACCATGGGGGGGGGCACCATCGTACCCTGATGCACTTAGCACCAGCCTATGATAAATGTGCCCCCTTTTTTTGTGAAATTTTGGGTCATGACGCTATAAAAGTATCCTTAAAAGTGCCTATTACAAATGATGTTAATGGAACATTATACAACCAGCCTGCGAGACAATATCTTTACAACAAATCTATGACATCTAAACACATCTCTCTGTGGCATCTCCCTTAGTCTGACAAATGTAAGTTGACCCAGATGGAACTTTCCGTCCAAAAAAGTAAAGCGTCTCAGCTCAGAGTAAAATTACTTTGCCTTTATCTCAACGTCTCCTTGTTTATCTAGTAAATGAAGGGCAGCTAGCTGAGCATGAAAGTAAAAACCAGTTCTTATCTTCTACGATAGAAAATGTACTTGGACTACGGAAACTTCATTGAGACGTCCGGATAATTTTCTTGTTTTCTTGATTAATGGCTCTTAATAATAAATTACACTTATCCTGTGCTCCGAAACAAAGGGAGACTTTGTGCTAACCTTCTCCGGGCTCTGTTTATGGTCAGATTATACGCGGGTTGGCTACGAGGGGAACCATTGTAATGTAGAACGGGTAGACCAAGATGGTGGCATGTACACTCTTCACTTTAGAGATGATGTCTTCCTTATCAGCCATGTTTTTCCGATCCTGGCTCATCTGAAGAATCCATTACAATTTTAGTTGTGGCTAAACACTCCAAAGAACAAAAGGATTTGGCATGTACAAAGGGGTTTTCCAAAATAAACAGGACTTCTCTGGACACTATTTAAAACATGAAACACCTTTAGCTCCAACATGTCTCACCCTACGTCCCCTACTGTCATCAGGGGAAAGTTAGGAGACCCCATAATAGATTGCCAGCCAATCTTGCCAAATCATCTAAAGCTGGTGATATTCCCCTATAGTATGTGGCCACTCGTGTGGTAGACCTGGGTGGCACAAGCCTGGACCTAGGTTTGTGTTTTGGAGAGGTGGCCATAGATTTGTGTTTTGGAGAGGTGGCCATAGGTTTGTGTTTTGGAGAGGTGGCCATAGGTCTGTGTTTTGGAGAGGTGGCCATAGGTTTGTGTTTTGGAGAGGTGGCCATAGGTTTGTGTTTTGGAGAGGTGGCCATAGGTTTGTGTTTTGGAGAGGTGGCCATAGGTCTGTGTTTTGGAGAGGTGGCCATAGGTCCGGTGTTTTTGAGATGTGCCATAGGTTTGTGTTTTGGAGAGGTGGCCATAGGTCTGTGTTTTGGAGAGGTGGCCATAGGTTTGTGTTTTGGAGAGGTGGCCATAGGTTTGTGTTTTGGAGAGGTGGCCATAGGTCTGTGTTTTGGAGAGGTGGCCATAGGTTTGTGTTTTGGAGAGGTGGCCATAGGTTTGTGTTTTGGAGAGGTGGCCATAGGTCTGTGTTTTGGAGAGGTGGCCATAGGTCTGTGTTTTGGAGAGGTGGCCATAGGTTTGTGTTTTGGAGAGGTGGCCATAGGTTTGTGTTTTGGAGAGGTGGCCATAGGTTTGTGTTTTGGAATACTCTTGGATAGACCAGAGATAGATCAAAGGAATTTATCTGTACTCATCCCATAATATTTTTACCATCTCATTAATTTTTTTTTTCTAATTTTTTATTTATAAAGCGCACACAGATTACACAGTGCTGCATAAAGCTTGACAAATCAGTCCCTATCCCCAGTGGGGCTCACAATCTAATTAACCTACCAGTATGTTTTGGAGTGTGGGAGGAAACCAGAGGACCTGGAGGAAACCCACGCAAACACTGAGAGAGAACATTGACCTGGGTGGGACTAGAACCGAGGACTCCAGCGCTGCAAGGCAGAAGTGCTAACCACTCAGCCCCCGTGCTGTCCATAACTGTATATGTATCTCATATCTATCTTTTAATCTATGTTGTTTGTATCTATGCACATCTATTCCTTCTTCTATCTCATTAATTTTTTCTTGTCTGTTTCAAGTCTATCCCTTAATCTATAGGGCTCATTGATCTTATTTCCCCCTTCTCTGAGCTCTTTTTGCGCCTTTTGTGAGTCTATTTTTTTGCACCTCATTTGTCTTTGAAGTTTTGGGTCTTTGTCAAATGCAGGTTTTTACTTTTAATAAAGGGGCAATTCTGTTGCGCAAATCACCCCATAGCCTTTCCTTAGCCTTTGCATGGTCAGGACTGGTGTGTTATTGTGCAGTTATTTACAGAAGTATAGGCACAAATCTACGTTAAATAAGGCGCAAACATCTGGAAGCAGAAGAAATAGAAAGACAAAGGCGAACTGCTGGAAAAAGGCACAAAATTGCAAATACCCCAATGCACTCGTAATACAACCAAAAAGGTGCATCAGACTGAGATAAATCTGCCCTATGTCTGTCTGGTATCTTTCTATATCATATATATCTATCCATTATCTATCCATGTTGGTCTTTCTCATAACTTTCCATTATTCTTTATCTAACTATTTCCTCTATCTATCCATCTCATATCTATCACCTTTTATAATATATATATGTTTCATATATACACACAGCTATTCTTTGTTCTGTTTATTTAATATCTCACATCTATCTATCTCATATCTATCTATTTATCTATCTAATACCTCTTTTCTATCCATATATCTTTTACATCTTTCTATATCATATATATCTATATTATCTATCTATCTATCTATCTATCTATCTATCTATCTATCTCCTATCTATCTATCTCCTATCTATCTATCTCATATCTATCTATCTATCTCATATCTATCTATCTCATATCTATCTATCTTGAGCTGGTGCCCGATATTGCCATCGGAAACCTGCCACTACAAGTGGTAGGTTTCCTTTAAATTGGTTTAACTTGACAACTTGTTTTGCAATCTATGAAACTCTGTTCTGCTGCATCGCCCAGTCTTTGCTTCTTTAGTAACCATTGAATCAGACACTGATGCCTAGTGATCTATACACGTTCCACCATTGAGGCCCCAGTATTCAGGCACTTACCTCCAGTGATCAGTGGGGTCCTAGTCATTGGGTCCCTTTAATCACACACTTGCTCCTTACAATGAATTGGGGTTTCAGTGGTGGAAATAAAGGAATCAGCCACTTTCTTATAGTTCTTGGTGGTAATCACTGGCACTAAGTGCCTCATAATTGGGGGTCCCAGTGATGGAAATCCACCAATCAGACACTTACACCAAATGATTGTTGGGGTCCTATTATGCAAACAAACTCATTCGCTATGATCAAGGGGGTGGCAGTAGTGGGAATCAGACACTTATTTCCAGTGATTGGTTTTATTGGGACCCCCATTGATCACTGGTGAAAAATGCCGGATCAATGTGGGTCCTAGCGATAGGAAACAATCAGGCACTTAGGGCTCATTCACATTGGCGCTTTTTTTTGGTTCAGTGCTTTCCACAGATGCCTCACAAAACCATTGATTTCTATGGGTGTCATCACATTAGCTTGTATTTTCACTGATCCATTGTCCAAGGAAAAAATTATGAAATGTCCTATTTTTATCAATGATGTGGATCACGGAAAGCAATAGAAGTCTATGGGGCTGCGAAAAAAACGGATGAAACATCAGGTTTTTTTTCACCGATGAAAAGCAATGTTACACCTTCAGTTTTTTTTGTTTTTTTTTGTGGACACGGATACAAAATGGATGCATCACGGAGAAAAAACAGAGACACAATGGAGACAAAACGCAACTGAAAGGTGAACATCGACGCTGATGTGAATGAGCCCTTATTCCCAGGGATCAGTGGGGGTCTCAGTAGTGCGAATCCAGCAATTAGACCCTTATTCCCTGGGATTGGAGTCACCCAATGATCAGGCACTTACTCTCAGTGATCAGTGGGGTTCTAGTGATGGGGTCCTATCAACCAGACACTTATTCGCATTGATTGGTTCCATTAATCAATCATCAATGGGGTTCTATCAGTCACACATTTGTTCTCAAAGTTGGACTTAAACTCTCTGTTCCCTAAGGCAATGCTGACATTGACTGTTAAGTTTTAAGTAATATTTTTTTCGAAATGTGCTGCCCTTCCATCTTGTTGCAGGTGGCGCCGCCTGAGGCAAGAGGCTTATCTCTTCTCATGGATGGTGCACCCCTGTATATTCCCTCAGTAATATCCAGCAATCCTCTTGATTGGCGTCACTCCATTGATCAGGCACTAATTCCTAATGATAGGTCGGAACCCATTGATCAGACACCCATCCCCCGTGGCACACTGTATGTGTTGTTCACTGACTCACCTCTGTTACTTCTAACAATCTCTGCACTGCTACATCTGTCATACTTATTAAACACATTTATGCAGCAACCTAATAGGAAAGGAATCATTGATTTACAAGCTATAGGACATGATGGGAATTGTAGTTTTGCAGCAGCTGAAACCAGGTGATGGAAGGACTACGTAGAGCAAATGCAGCAGTTCCCTTGTCTCGATATTCCCGTATAGGAATGGTTAAATCAAAGCGGGCGCCTTCATTAACTGTAGCACAGATGAAGATCTGCATTATCCCTCCTTACAACAAAACATCCTGCCCACTCTGAGAATTCATTGTAAAAGGATTAAAACTTTTTTTTTTTTAATTTTTTTTTTTCTTGTAATCTTGTGTGGCGCCTGGATGAGATACTCAACATCTAAAATATTCCTAATGTGACTCCAGGCAAGCAAACATAACCCTAATTTATTTCTAGAAGAAAGGGGATATTCAGGTATTTGGGGGGGGGGGGGGGTTGTAAACTAAGCAGTATTATGTATATTTGTTAGCCTCTGACAAATGCCCAAATAGCATTAAAATCAACCATTCATCACATATGAATTTAAGCAAAAAAAAAAACGAAAAAAAAACCCCACTGTGTTTGTGGCCAAAATGAAAAAAAAAAAAGAAAAAAAAAGTTGATTATAAAAAAAAAAAAGCCCAAAAAGCAAGAGTTTTCTTTACTGGTAAACATGAACATTATATGAACAGAAGTATTTGCAACTGGGACCGGGGCCAAAAAAGACTAAATGTCAACAAATGTAGCCCAGGGGTGGACTGTGTGACAGGGCCGCACTCTCTCCCCCTGTTGACATATAATATTAAAGCAATTTGCTCACCCTGGAACACTGGCTGCACATAGACCCGGCGCACACTGTCCCTCTGTGTCACCTCAGGGTGACTGGGGCTAATTAGAAGAGGTCCCTTGTGAAAAACAGAGATGTTGATGTGACTCCCGAAAACAAGGTTTTTTTTTGTCGCGACGCTCCTGAAATGAATGGAAACTAGTAGAGTCATCAGTGGTTAGAAAAAACATACTTGAGGGAATTAATTACTGTCTGAACACACACTTACACTATGGGGGCCCCGTGTCAGTCAAGACGTTCCTCTAGCCATGACAGACCTCGTGTGGGGACATCGAGAGATCTATGGAGGTCCATCCATAAATGTACATAATCTACTGGTGAGATACTTCATATGGAGGCATCAAGAGATGTATACACTTCATCCATGGAGGTCTAACTAGAATTGTCCACACTCTACACATGAGAGACCTCATATAGAGACATAAGAGATGCATTCATTTTATTTATGGAGGTCCATCCAAAAATGTACATACTCTACTCATGACAGACCTGATATAAGGACGTCAAGAGATGTATGCACTCTGTCCATAGAGGTCCATCTAGAAATGTACATACTCTACTCAAGAGAGACCTCATATGAAGGCATCAAGGGATGTATACACTTCATCCATGGAGGTGTAACTAGAATTGTCCACACTCTACTCATGAGAGACCTCATATAGAGACATTGGGGGTCATTTACTAAGGGCCCGATTCACGTTTTCCCGATGTGTTACCCGAATATTTCCGATTTGCGCCGATTTCCCCTGAATAGCTCCGGGATTTTGGCACACGTGATCGGATTGTGGAGCATCGGCGCTGGCATGCACGCGACAGAAATCAGGGGGCGTGGCCGAACGAAAAAAATGTGTTGCGGAGCTTGCACTTACCTTCACTCAGCCCGAGCCGGTGAACTCCAGCGCGTTCTGATGCTTTTCAGCGCAGCAGCGCCACCTGGTGGACGGCGGAGGAACTACCTTAATAAATCCCGGCCGGACCCGAATCCAGGGCAGAGAAAGCGCCGCTGGATCACTAATGGACCGGGTAAGTAAATCTGCCCCATTAAGAGATGTATGCACTTTATTCATGGAGGTCTATCCAGGAATGTACATACTTTACTCATGACAGACCGGATATGAGGTCGTCGAGAGATGTATGCACTCCATCCATAGAGGTCCATCCAAAAATGTATGTACTTTAGCTACTACAGACCTAAAATGGGGTCGTTAAGAGATCTATGCACTCTAACCATAGAGGTCCATCCAGAAATGTACATACTATACTCATGACAGACCTGATATGAGGACGTCAAGAGATGAATGCACTGTCCATAGAGGTCCATCCAGAAATTTATGTACCATAGCTATTACAGTCCTGATATGGGGAGGTCAAGAGATGTATACACCCCATCCAGGGAGGTCCATCCAAAAATGGTTACCAATTTACAAACCTATTACAAACCTCATTTGGAAGACATGGATGCACTCTACCCATGGAGGTCTATCCAGAAATGTACACACTCTTTCCACGATAGACCACGATATCTATATAGGCACATCCAGAAATGTACATACTTTACCAATTATCTGCTTCATATCGGTCGAGATGTCCACAGACGTTGAGAGACGTATATACTCTATCTATGTAGGTCATCCAGAAATGCATGTGATCTACCTATTACAAACATAATATGGTGATGTCGAGAGTTGTATGTAGGTCTGTCCATAAATGTATGTACTCTACTCATAACATATCCCGTATGCGGACATTGAGATATGTTTGCACTCTATCCAAGTGGGTCTGTCCAAAAATGTACGTACTCGACCCATGACAGACCTCGTACGAGGACATTGAGAGATGTATACTCTCTGTCCAGGTTGGTTCATGTAGAAATGGATGTACTCTACCCATTACAGACCTCACATGGAGGAATCAAGAGATGTTCTACCAGGTAAGAGATAGAGAATGTATGTACAATACTTTCGTATCTACCATGAGGTATCTAACTATTAAGGTAGATCTGATGGTAGGTTGCCACTTACTTTCTAAACCCTAATCTATCTTAAGATAATACTAGACTACTATCTACACTAAACTACAGCTTATCTCACTAATATGCTAATTAATTTTCTGGAGAGGCTACTGGGGTGTGAAGTAGCCTCTCCAGGGAGTGGGAGCAAAGACTCCACCACATCCTGTAGTCCATGCCTATTCATTCATTCCCCAGCACGCCTCACTGAATGCATGTTCTGGGCATTGCTAATGGCGTGCATAGCGCATGCACAGTAGCCCCGGCTTTGTAACCAACAGGGCACCGTTATTTTTCTGACAGAGAGTTTGCTAGATGGAGGAGCGGAGGACCTTTCAGGGAAAATGTTGGAAAGTGGATAAAGTTTAGCACAACTGTGTTTATACACTCACAATAGCGACTGGTGGAAAGACTTGGAGAACATATCACGGCGTTTCGTGAGAAGTGAGTCTTGGATCGGGGGTTAGAGATATTCCAGCAAATAAATTATTTTCTTGTATCGACTACGATGTGGGTGTTAAACCCTTCCCGCCACCACAATCCTTCCCTGGAAGTCCCGAGGTCCGATATACCACAGGGCTTGCCGATGTCCTGACACGTCAGATCCTGCATCGGCCAGGATCTGAAATGTAACTGACTGGATGCAGTCAAGTATTGCAGTGCAGCCGACTATGAGCAAGCCACAAGAGCTCTTATTCTAGTCAAAGCTGGAAAACAAGTAAAAAAGTTCCAAACACAAAAAAATATGTAAAAGTACAAATCTCCAAAACACCCCCTTCCTTTTCATAGACATACCTAATAAAGTATAAAAAACAAACAGAAAAACATGCATATTTGGTAGTTGCCGCGCCCGTAATAATTTGTACAAGAAATCTGAAGCATTATTGAAAGGTGCATGGTGAACACTGTTAAAAAAAACCCTAAAAAGATGTTTTTCATCACATGACTCCTAGCAATTATTGAGTGCTCACTGTAATCCCTGGATATACCTAGTAGGGGTTGGACAGGTCCTACTTTGTTGGCTCTGACTTCTGGCTTCTGGGTGGTCTCGTGCCTTGGACATTGTGCCCAGCTCTACCTTAGGATTGTGTTTCTGCCTCCCTCTGTGATGTGAAGATGGTAATAATGAAGGAACCTGTTATATATTTAGCCTCAGTGCACTGGTCCATTGCTGAAACAATAGCTTTATTCTCGCTCATGTGGTGACGTGATTCTGAAGTACTCATGACTCCGCTTGCTGCTTGACTCTCCCTGACTTCCTGACGTGACCTCCGGCTGCTTTTACAATCTGACACAATGCTCCGATCACCGACTATCGAGTACAATTTAACATAATGGGTTTTGGGTTTTTTTGCCCACTTATTCGCCTTTACCCCCCCCCATGAAGCATGAGATGACTGAAGCAGGACAGGCTGACTCCAAAGACGAGGGCTGGCACAGATGGACAACACCTTTAAGGAGTTTTGTCAGTACTCTTGGTTGCAGCCTAATTTACCAATTTGCCATATACAACCCCCCCCACTGAAGCCGGATGTCCCAGAAATCCTCGAGCTTAAATACATTTTAGAACTATCGAAAGAATCTCAATCATAACGATTCATTGGGATTATTTGACTAAGTGTTCATGGTTTCGGGATTTGCACGGCCTTGTACAGGTATTTAAAGGTGTCTGGCGCTGGGATTGTGGCGCACACGATCGGATTTTGGGCAGCCGTGCAGCTTTCATTTAAGGGAATTAGGGGTTGTTGCTGTCGGACGATCGGACTGATCGGACGACGCGCGGGATTAAGATTCAAATTGTTGTGGTCAATGCACTATACATGCACCAGGAAGAAAAGGTGACTCTGTCGGACTGAGCGGGGAAGCGGGACACATGCAGGATATCGGACACACAACCTCCGTGAATACGCGGCACAGTTTCATTATTACAGGACAATGACTTTTGTGCACTCTGCTGACGGGTAAGTAAATGTGCCCCTTGAATTAATGGAAATCTACCATTAAAACCATCGTGATAAACAGGGACATTACTCATAGATCCAGACCGTGACTGTTGGTAAATCGTCTTTAAATTTGTTTTTGGATCATCCTTCTAAAATAAACTTACAAACTCACGCTAATTCAGATGAAGGCTTTGGGGGTGTTGTGCAATCAGAGTCCCTCCATGTTGTAGCTTCACAGGCGTTACATGTGCAGGAGCACTTCCCCTTCTCACATGGCAAAGATTATATAGCAGAGCGAGAGGGGAAGTGCTCAGGGGAGCTGGAAGGAGGGGGACAGTGCAACCAGCCTGAGAAGCTACACCATGGAGGTTCTGCCACAGTAATTCGGTTTGAGAACCTGATGCTATAGGCATCAGCAGTAATGATTATAGTAAGTCCTGGATTAATAGGAATGGATAGGCATGGAGATTCTAAACGTAAGGAAGATATGCACGTCAGGTGCCATCTTAATCTCCTGTTATCGGAATTTTACGGACTGTAGATCTAACCTCGGGGATTTGGACCTGTAGAGGACACGTGGTTAGCGGGGTGCTCCTGTGATGAGTTCAAGACAGTGACACCCCCCCAAGAGTACAGTCCAAAAACAGGTCTCGCCTGCGTTTATGCAGCAGCAAAATAAACATGCCTTTCATTAGGCATTCATAAACAAAAAATCATACCCGTCAGGGTGCTAACTTAAGGTGTTTCCTAACTCACCCACTATACAAATCACTTGGCTGCTCCAGGCACAGAGGTCAGGGCTGTGTGCTCCCAGGCCTCCTTCAGAGAGAGCCAACACTTCCAGGTCTGCTAGCGGTTTAATTAAAAAAAGACGATGAGGTGCTCCCATACACATGTGTCCAAGGTGCTGGACACCACAATCAGCCAACTAATGCTTGCCTAATAGCAAAAACTAGGGGAAACATACGCCCATCCACAGTTACCCCTTCAGTGTCTACCTACCCTCCCCTCTGTTTGACCTTGGGGGGGGGGGGGGCGAACCTTTGGCATCAGACAGGTTGGGTACAGACAAGCATCGGCAATTCCCATTGCAGCCTTTCCTGTCGATTGTTCTACGTGAATTGAAATTTTGTAACATTAGGAAACCACCTTGTGATCCCTGCGCGTTCCTCTCTTTGGCCTGACTCACCAGGTGACGGGGGGGAGAGTGATCGGTCCACTAGTGTAAAGCCGCCCTATCAAGTAATACATCAGGGATTACAGAAGCCCATTTTATCGCCAGCACTCTCTCAATATGCATAGTCTTTTCAGGAGAGGTGTGAGCTTGGCGGCTAGAATGTCACGCGGATGTTCCTAACCTCCACTACTTGGAAGGACAGCCCATAGCCACGTCAGACAGAGCGTCAGTCATGCACCTAAAAAGGTCTTGGGAAGTAGGGGCATCAGTACCGGTCCCCGCACAAAAAAAACCGTCTAAGTCGCTTTGAAACAAGCCCCCTCACTCTTCACTCCATTACCATCACCGCCCTGCGACCCTTGGTCAGGTCAGTCAGGGGGTGCCGCTACTGAAGCAATCGGGATTAAATCGGCCGATAATAGTCCCACATGCTAGGAAAGCCCTCCACTGCTTACTTGCTCCATAGGTAGTGGCCAACTGCTGGATCGCCTCCCTTTATTTACTTGGGGTTTGAGGACACTCGCCCATACGGGGGTTACCCGGAGGTGAATGGGCCTCTTCCAGACCCGAGCACTTTTTGGGGGTTCGTGTTCAACCCTTGCTGGCTCAGGGTCTACCACTGCTTGGCAGATCTGGCCAGTGACTTCCACAATCGTTACTATAAACTATGATGTCATCCAGATAGGCCGAGGCATAATCTCCGGGAGGTATTGAGAATCCATAACTCTGGAATGTCGGCGGGAGCCCCATGATGCCAAAGGGGGAGTACCACGTACTGAAAAACCCATATCAGGAGTTAACAAAAGCGGTCTTCTCTTTGGCCTGTCAGTAAGGGGTACCTGCCAACTATCCCTTGCTAGGTCAAGGGTTGGAGAATAGAATCTGCTGTCCAAGTAGTTCTATCAACTCGTCAAACTGGGCATGGGGATAGAATCCAATTGGATACCTCGTTCAACTTCAAAGTCATTGCAGACACCGTTAGGAACCATCAGGTGGGAATCAACAAATAGGACTCGACCCAGTCACTTTTAGGACTCCTCGATTAACCCCAGTGTCTAACATCTGCCGACTCTTCGGATATGAAGCCGGCGCGCTTCACGGGACCCGGTAGGGTTTTGGTGTACCAGGTGTGGGGTTCGGTTTTGATG
Source organism: Engystomops pustulosus (assembly GCA_019512145.1). Classification (NCBI taxonomy): domain Eukaryota; kingdom Metazoa; phylum Chordata; class Amphibia; order Anura; family Leptodactylidae; genus Engystomops; species Engystomops pustulosus. The sequence goes on along the minus strand of CM033646.1, from coordinate 7,927,295 downwards.
ATATCATGCTGATGACTGAAGACGTCCGGTGGTAACTTAGAGACACATCCAAATTTTGCGAGGCACAACTCCTTCGCTTCCTGAATCATGGGCCCTGGAGAGGGACTCCGAGATCAGACTTCAGTGGCACTTGGACGCGGGTACACCTACCTCCGGTCTGTCCCCTTCTGGGGGGACAGCCGCTTTTTTTCTACTCCCACGGCACATAGGGACCCCTTTCCTCTCCATGGCTTTAGGAGGTCATCGTGGTATGTTGGCGGGTTGTCATCCTACCGCGCTGAGATACCTGTAGGTTACCTTCCCTACTTTCTCCAGTGACCTCATAGGCCTTGCCTTTTGCCAAGAACTTGCTCTCAACGGGGGCACCAGAACTAGCCACTCTGTCACTGGGTTAAAGGTCCGAGTCTGGCTGACAATGTGTAGACCCTTAGAATGGGCTTGTGCCCTGTCATTTGTGCTCCTTGACATACTCGGGGTTACACCGCGTAGCTGTCCAGGAAGTAACAGATTGTATGGTGCCCCCTGAGGATGATTTGGACTATGGGCCACCACCGATCCTTGCAATTCCGTTCAAATGGCACCTCTATGATTGTGTAAGGGCGGGGGGGGGGGGACAAAGACTCCTGAAGTCGGGGACACCGGGAGCAGAAAGTTGGACACTCAGGCAGGAGCACTACAATACCGGTTTACCTCTCCACACCCGGGCCAGAAAAAATGCTGCAGGTCGCGTCCTATTCTCGGGTTCTTCAGCACCTAAGTGCCCTCCAGCAAATGTTTGTGTGCCAACTTCTAGACCAGCCTTGGTGAGATGGGGTTACTACAGTGCTCAACCTCCTCACCGTATTGGTCGACCGCTGTAAACAAGCTCCCAACAATCACCTTAGGGGGTAATTTTGTCAGCCCGGTATGTGTGAGTTACCCATTATCACCTAACATTCTCCGTGCTTTAAAAAGGTAGGGTGCCTGTAGCGTGCAAGCCCCCAAAAATATCACGCGGAAAATCAAGGTCCGCGCAGTCGGCCACCTGCTCGTGGCCTCCGCCCACCAGCTTAGGACCCTAGGGGAGAGAATTCATACATGGGGGTCACCCCTAATGCTGGTGTGGGTACATCGGCTCAAAGGGTTCAGGGGCCAAGGCGGAACCTACCACGTTCCATTCTCTGGCACAGCGAACCGAGTGGGTTTCGTTCTACAGAGGTCCCAAAACCGGTAAGTCTTGCCGATAATAATAGCATCATGAAACCGGGTCCCACACCACCCCATCATGGTAATAGTACCACAGGTGTATGTAGGTTGATGACAGCAGTGGGGTATTCGCAGCAGTGTCTCAGTATACACAAACACTCCCACTTACGCCCACTGTAACAGTCAGGATAAACCAAAGTTCCACGCACAGGGTTAAAAGAATCCATGAGTGCTAGCAAAGGATCACAGCTGTGACCACCATTGTGACCATACCCACTGTGGTGTTCTGCATACGTTGACGACTCGGCAGCAGAAACCGGCAGGGAAACAGTGAGAATTCGCGGCCGTCGGTATTGCAGTCCTTGCTCCACTGCAGGGGGACAGTTGGCAAGAATATGGCCCCATTTCAATGGCATCGCCACGCACTGCGTACGGCTATGACCTCTGTCAACGAGCCTCACTGTGTGTATCTGGTATCCAAGGCCCCCCAGTGTACCCCCTCCAAACCTGACCATGTTTCCCTTTTCTGCAGTAGCACAGTCCTACCAGATGGTTTTAATGGCTGTCACTGGCACTGCTTCGTGTGGGAGGAGTAAGTAGAAGGATCTCCGTTAGCCCGATATCTCTCTATAGGGACACGAGTCTCGCATTTGTGGGACCGGCCTGTCCAACCCACCGCTGGAGACGAGAGGGCAGAGAACGGGTGAACTTGTCAAGAAAACCACCCTTCTTGACCATCTGTGCTGGGGTGCAGTCATCGGGTGTTGGCACTTCCGGACAAGAGGATAGGATGCATTTGGGAGAGATGGGGCGCGGGGGTAGGGGTTAGGTTTTCGAGTATGCCACTGGGGACCCGGCTAGGGAACAGAACTTGACGGTCGACCCAGAGCAGCACAGAAGCTTCGCTTAGCGGGGGTACTCCAGGGCCTCCGTTTCACATCAGGTCGTAGTAAGCCTTCTGCGATTCGCCTGTCAGGAACGCGCGCCAGGAATTGCCACACTGATCAGCGTGGTAACTCCTTTCGCGTCAGGTACCGCGCGAACCACAGTGAGTAAGCTCACGCCGGCTTCGGTCGCCGCATCTTTTGTAAAGCCTTATGACACTGCAGTCCCGTGCGAGATGCTGACAAACCGGGTACCTTGCAAACCAGTAAGGATCCTCAGTAGTCGTCGTGGCGTTCGCTTGCGATGCCCATAACGCCAAAGAAAAACTTTGCCATCATCAGTGAACAGGGCTTCGGGTCTTCCATGATTGCTGTAGCAGGCGCTCAGGGAACTCATTCCATGCTGTTCGCTTTAGACATGGCTCGGGACTCATTCATGCTGTTGTGGAGCATGGCTTGCTGTGTGGGACCCTACCTCCTGCTGCTGGAGCCATGGCTTGCTGCAGGCGGGATCCTCTCTCTGACTGCTGGGAGCATGAGCTGCTGCAGGCGGACCTCTCACTCGCGATGATGGAGCATGGCTTGCTGCAGGACGAGACTCTCCTCATCGGATGCTGAGCAGGCGCTTGCTGAAGGCTGGGAATCCTCTCTCCTGATGCTGGACATGCTTGCGCAGCTGTCGATAGCCTGGGACTCTTCTGCATGCTCTATGTCGATTAGTCTGGCCTCCTACTGCTGTGGCGGGAACCTCTCCTCCCTGCTGCATGGAGCATGGGCCTGTGCTGCTGCCGATTAGCTCTGCCTCCTGCTAGTGAGGCTATTAATAAGATCCAATCTTGGCTATCCGCCAATTGGACTTGGCTTCACCAGGCCATGCAATGTTGCAGGATGAGCGAGCCTTCAGGGTGGTGTCTTTGACTGCCCGCCAATCCGGAAAGACATATGTGGGAGATTGGCCCCAGTAGAAGAACCGGGGTGTTAGTGCGTATGAGCGGGGTGCTGTGATCAGTTCAAGACATTGACACCAACGTACAGTCCAAACAGGGTCGCCTGATTTATTGAGCAGCAAAATTAAACAGCTCGTTCCTTCAGGCATTTAAACTAAACAACAAATCCCTACCGTCAGGGTGCAAACTATTACAGTGATCTTAACTCACAACTATACAAATCACTTGCTGCTCCAGGACAGAGGTCAGGGCGTGTTGCTCTACGCTCCTTACAGAGAGAGACAACACTTCCAGGTATGCTCGCGGTTTTTAAAAAAAAGAATTGATTGGGTGCCCATCACCTGTGTCCAAGGTGCGGGACCCAACCTTCAGCACTAAGGCCTTGCATAATAGCAAAAAACTATAGGGGAAACATACGCCCATCCAACAGAGTCACCCTTCAGGTCTCACACTGTGTAACTGTTTTTAACATTCACTACGCAAATGATTTGCCAAACAAAAAACATTAAATATAAATAGGAACCTGGGACATTCTTGCCCAATCTGTGACCGCCGGTTCATTGATGGGTCTAAACCTCTGTCTTTTACGTCCCAGAGTGGAAAATTGTGATGCAAAAATGATGGACATTGCGTCCAAAATCGAAACTAGTGAGATAACAGGACAATCGCCCGAACGGTTCTTTTTTTTTCCTCGAAAAAAAAAAAAAAACAAGGGGGGGGGGGTGGTGTTCCTCAACATAATATAGTTCGTTAAGCGGCAGGGAGACGCAAGGTCAAGTACCACACCATTAGCAAAGTGTCCGCGGCAATAACTTCTGGGAAACTATTCAAATGAGCGTATTTCTTAAAGAACACAAACGCAGTTGTTTGCTCAATGTAACACTAAGTCGCAGCGAGGGTGGAGAAAGTTGGGCGAGTGGGTAGTTGAGGACTCTCCGACCATCAGAGGGTGGATAAATATAAAATACGGATGAATAAACTGCTGTATGATGCCTGCGCGTGTTAATTGAGCAAACGATGAGTTGTTAAAATGAATGACAGACAAGGAGAAAAACTTCGCGAGATTCCGCAGCCAGAACTCTAGGTGTAAGTCATCCTGACCCGCTATGAAGTGTTAGTGAGTTAATCTGCAGCAAACCGCGCGTGTCAGTGTCGGGTTGAGAGCATCGTTCAAGGGAGCTCAAGGACGACAAAGAGGTAAAAAAAAAAATCCCGCAACAATTATATCGGTATGCTGTGCACATTTGCAACGGTTTATTAAAGGGGAATACCGTCAGCAGGATTTAGTTCACCGAACTACTCAATGTTGGACCCCTTTATATGAAGAGCTACATACTCAAAAATACTTGTCTATTATCTGAAAACACACTTGTCTTGCCACATCAGTCCCTGTCCCCAATGGGGCTCACAATCTAATCACTACACCAGTATGTTTGGAGGAGAAACTGAGGACCGGAGGAACCCACAAAACACAGAAGAGAACATACAAACTATTTGCAGAAGTTGACCTGGAAGTACAGGACTATCTAGGGAACCACATCCAGAGGGTAAGTTGAACCCATGCCTCGGGGCACCCACCCTTCCAAACTGGGGGCACAAAAGGAGCATAGTGCAACTATGCAGGACCTCAATCTTTCAATCCAAAAATGTGAACATGGGAGGAGAACCTGTTTTAAATTACACAAAGAAATGAATTTACTCGGAGGGGCAGAGGGTGGCGCCCTTATAGCCTCACTCAGGCAGCAGACGAGTTACTTTTACCCGACTATACTGAGCCACACCACACCCTTAAAGGGACGCTGTTCCATGATTTACCTACCAAAATACTGCTATGTTTGTAGGGCTATGACCACAACCATGTCAACTGACCTTTTTTTATGTCAGGGTGATCTTAGTTCCCCAAAAGGAACTCTGAAATTATGCCAAATGAGGCTGAACTTACTTGGGGAGGAATTAGAGAGCGCCCTCGGATAGGCCCCCACTTCTATAACCAACAGCCCCCTACTAGACTTCCAAAGCCAGAGCGTGTATCACTCCGAGTCAGCAAGATGTGTAACCGGAGCAGGGAGAGTTGAGGTGCTCTACCAAGCACTCAGACAATTTGCATATTTCTAAAGTAAAGTTTTGGGAATGTTTGGCAGCTGGCAACACATGCGCATTTTGATTTAAGTAGCTGTCAACACAGGGTAATTTCAGTAACTTAAAACAATCTTCCAGAGCACCCTTGAAACAATAAAAACAACGAAACTTATGAACGAATGGGGGTCACAAAACGACATTAGAAACTGGGAAAACGGGCGCAAAACATAAACAAACCTTGGGACGATTGCCATTTTGGGACAGAGGGTCGAGCTGTCAACAAAGTTCCATGGCATGAAGGGCTTGCAAAGGAGCCGGGGCTCAGGAGTCATGAAAGAGGTCGTACATGGCTCGTCGTAGCTTCAGCTCTCTCCACCATCAGTTTAGAAGGGGGACCAGTGGATCTCCAATAACCTATGTCATTATCTGCCTTAACTGCCTAAAGAAGGGCTCGGAGAGTAGATAGTTCCTGGATCATCGAGGTTAATGAGTGTTTGAATGGCTGGTGGACAATGTCAGATCTTACAGCTTGCCCAAATCTTCACAAAGATGTGTATCGGGGCCGGGGGTATACCTACCATATGTGGAGATGGAGACACCGCTTTCCCCGCACCCAGCACACGGAGAGGACCCAGGGAATAATCTGTGTAACTTGGTGGGAGGTGTCAGTACCACTGAGTAGGATTTGTTGTAATTCAGTCTTGAAGGCTTCAGGACGGAAACTTGGTGTGTGGCCTTTTGCATATGTTCATGTAAAAAAGGGATCTATCTAGGTACCCTTCCCAAGGAAACCGGACACGGAGGCAGTGCGTCCCATATCTCGCCTGTATCAGACATAGCATAGACCGGAGATCATATGGACAGGACAGAGGGTGACAACAGTAGACGAGCCAGTCCAGTAGATAGTGCACGGGGGGTTGTACCGACATATATACAGATCTGAAAAGAACGGAGCCATCTAGAAGGTGCTCCACCCAGACCATTGGGCGAACCCGATTCTCCTCACACTATACCATGTTAGTATAGGAGAGGGTTTGTGCAGTTGGTGGGAATGTTCAGGAAGTGGGTAGACGTATGGTGTCGGGCAGAGATGTCAAACAGTACAGAAACGAGGGATTAGGCACCCCAGGTATGGACCAGTTAGGTGATGCGGAAGGGTTCCAAAAGACATTGGGGCTCATTACTAAGGGTCGAAGCCGCCACTTCGTCAGGTTCCTGAATATTTCGATTTACGCCGAAATTGCCGGGATTTTGGCGCACATGATCGGATTGGTCACATCGGCGCCAAGAATTTCAAGCAACTTAAAGCACAAGATCAGCACTTACAGTACCAGGAACGCAGAAGGTGAACTCTGGCGGACTCGGGGCAGCAGCGACACCTGGTGGATATTGGGGGCACAGATTAGGTGAATACCGGAGACCATAATCAGGGGACAAGCACGCGGAGATAGTGATGGCCGGAAGTAAATGTGCCCCAATTTTAATCTTTATTCCGATTGATTGCGCCATTATGTCTGCAACATCTTTGGGTACAGGACCTTTTTATGCAGGACTGCATCCAGGAACCCACCGAACCCTATGAAGGGTTCTCCGGCGCAACTGTGAGAAGGCATAAGGGAGCTGGTATGATCATGTTGAGAATTGGATAAGCTCGCTGCCTCGATTGCTCTGATTGAACTCTAGTGGGTTTTACATGGTACAGTCCAACCACGCGCCATTCTGATGGAAGTGAGAAGGAAATCAATTTTGACATGATAGTGGTAGTGGGCTCTGTGTAAATGCTGAGCTCTCCCTTCTGTAACAGCATTTTGCGTACAGATCTTTACAACTGTTCCTGATCACAGGGATACAGCTTTTGTCCACATGACTAAGATGACAGGAAGTATTACCATAGATATATACGGTCCATCATTCATGTAATGGCAACCGGTCACACATATTCCAAAAATGACAGAGACGTGACCAGTTCCCATAGAGTCCATAAAAACTACCACTTATTTTAGATAACCATTGTTTGCCCTACAATCTCATCAAATCATTTATATTACCTGGCATAGAGGGGGCATGTCCTGCGCTCCAGCATGTCATGTGACCAGGGGTGATGTTACCTAACGGTCGTTACATTTGATACATGCTATCAATGTAGTATCTGATCACTTGAAATCAGGCATATATCTGGACTTCTATACTCCTCCCCATCCTCCGACACGGAGGCTACGGTGATTTCATGTGATTCAGGTATATACTAGATAGATGTTGCATATCTAACATGGACTTAGATAACATAACCTGGTCACATGGCAGAAGTGGCTTCAATGGTTGTAACGAGCTTCTATGTCAATCAGGGGGCGGGCAGGCAGTGACACATGCTACGTATGCCGTACCCCGTAGTCAGTGGAATCACATTGGGTAAGTAAGATAAGTTAACAACAGGATTTTTTGTAACGTTTTAGCCATCGAAAGAACCATTCAGTGCCTTGCAATGATTTTAATCATAATTTTGAATGTAGTACTTATTATGTGGGTTAATCAAATAGCAAGTTCCGTTAGGGGCTAAAAAAGCCAAAAAATTGTGCAGTACAAATTCTGGTTCTATTTATACAATCTCCAGTTGAAATTTAACAATTCGTATCATACAGCTATTTTTTTAATTTTTTATTTTTAGAAAATTTACTAGTAACTTTTTATCTTTTCAGCCAATTGATGTGTGATATTCTTTTTCAGGCGATAGTAAAACGTCTAGATCATTAAGAAGAAGCTGGACAACCCATTAACCCATAGCGTGTGACGCGGGATTTACAATGGCTTCATGATGTCACCAAGGACATGGTAACCCCTGTGCTTCGATGGGGGCGCACAAAAAATACGAGATGGCTCTGTCTTGCAGCGCGTAATGTAAGTATGTGCTAAACCTCAGCAAACATCTCAGTAATTGGGTTTGACTATGAAGTTATACATCTAAGGCAGTAATTTCCTAATACTTCCAAGGCACTTGTCAAAAAAACCCCTAACAATCGGTCCGCAGGACAAGACCCTCTTTGAGAATATTTTCTATGAGTAAACTCCGGTTCACGTGACCAAGTCTGAAGAAAGTTTTGGGGCCAGCTCTTTTGAATGATGACATGATGTTCTCTCGTTTCGCCCCCACCTTGTTGCAGACTGCAGCTCCCTTAATTTACTGGGCATCCTAGTGGCAAAGTGATGGAATGAAGAATATGTTCCAGAATCATTTATGGTCTTGGGCTGGATGCGGTGAAATACATGAAGTTAGTTTTAGTTACTTACGAAAAACAGTGAGCTACGTGGCGTGCCTTAGACGGGTCCATGGGCAGGTTTGACAGTATGGTTGGGGACACAAGGTAAAAAAAGTCACAACAGACATTATAGTAATGTGTACCGAAATTTTATCAAGGAAAATAATTAAGGAAATAACCATTTGAACAAAAACAAGGAAAACCATTAAGGATATCTGACCTTACGATACTCTTCAGTCCGACCACACGATTGTCCTCACTAAGGCATGACACCGCCGGGAACACTAGAAAAGGGAAAGTTCTAAGAAAACAGTACCGAGGCGGGGACAAGAGGGTGTCGGTGCTCACGGGATGCATTACTGCACCTCCCACCCTTCACACTCTCCTCTCCCTGCTAGGGGAATAGAGGTGGACCCATGCAGGGGCATGAATTTATGCCTCTGCGTGACATCGCCTGCATAGAGGGAGGTGGCGAGGCTGGGCTCGTGCTGCTTTTCTAGAACTGTCTGTTCTTGGTGATCCCCGCGTGTCAAGTTAGTAGGAGGACAGTCAGGGATCGGAATGAAGAGGAGGTAGTTGAGGTATCCTTAGATGGTTTCTTTTTTTTTTAAATGGTCATTTCCTTTAAGGTTATTATGTATTAACCTGAAAGCTGAAGAAGGCCACAATACCGTGAGTCAAAAGTCTCAGGTCTCCCTTTTATTTTAGAAATTTAAGGGAGAATAAACATTATCTGATACCCCAGCAAGTAAGATGCGGAGTAGGGAAACCCTTCAGGTCGTTGGAAAACTCAATGCTGAAGTTCAATTTGGGTCTGGGTACCCAAAAACCGAACATACACCCACGCTGTAAACCCAGCAAGCACGATCATGGGTGGTTACTCTTAATATGGCCAGCAAAGCCACAGCAGAGTTTAAATACCGACGTTGGGGAGCGACAACTACTAGGTCCATCATCCATAGAGAGGGTGTGTATCTTTTTCAGACATGTTCTGAACATGGCCACATTGTGAAAGCCACCGTGTATGGAACATGGGAAGATGGTGATATGCACATAAAAATAAGACAGAATTGTCATAATAAAATCTGTATATTCTCTTGAGGTTCAGAAAGTTTCAACAACAACTAGAAATGTCATGTGTGAAACAGCTATGTGATGCATTGTCCCTGGTGCTGAAGGGCAGGACCAAACATATGAACCGCATGAGAATTATGGAGAATTGTGACGTTCTGGTCTTCTTTGTATTCTACATTAACCATCTTCACATAATCCAATATGGGGCTTTCACATGTTGGCATGTTCAGAGCAACCACAAAAGCTCTTCCCCTCACCCATTAATTGGGGATATATCAATGTCAATTCCCTTTCATTCCACAAACAATTGCTCAATATGGCAGCTTTTAAGAGTACCCACTTATACTTTGTTCTGAATAAATTCAAAAGATGTCCTGGAACTTTGACTCCCCGGTGGAGATGTAAAAAATTTAAAAGGAAAGAAAATGGGGGAGGAAAGGAAAAGACGAATGAGGAAAACAAGAAACAACGTAAGGTTGTAAATTGGTTCTAGTGTGGTGTACCGCCTTTCTAGCCATTATTTGACCAAAGGAACCAAACCGGTCTTCCAAAGTTCTGGGGTCAAGAAACCAAATTCCACACGAACTGGGACATATAAATTTATGTAAACACGAAACATGGAGAAAAAAACATCAATAAAAAAGGGGTACCATGCCAGTATCGTGATGCTCTGGATCAACCATCCAGAAAGAGTGGATCATTAGTTCCCACTAAGGTAGATCAAATTCCACACAGGTGTCCTTATCGACAACTCAGATTGGAAGTGTGAAGCAGTGAACAAAGTTTGAGATTTACAAATGAGCATGACCAAGCCAACTATTTCAGTTTCCTTGCGTTGCCAAATACAACAGGATAGCAGAGTAGAAGATGTCATCACCTGATTTGGACAGGATGTTTCTGGTTATCACACGAATGCTCGAGCTTCATATAAGAAAAGGTCTGGCACGGCGTGAAGAAGCTTCGACCCCAGTGTGTATAAGGTCTCCAAGAATTTGCAGTCATAGCTCAGAAAACATAAACCGGGGGAAGGGTGAACACTAGATTTTAAAGGTTGGAAGGAATCTGGATTTTAAGTAGTGGTGGTGATCCATCAATGTAGATAATTTGGGAGCTGCAACATACTTTTAAATAGGGTGGGAAGATCAGTAGCCAACTAGGACAGCCAAGGGATGTCCATGATGTAAAAACAATCTAATATATGGCTTATGAAGTCTTGCAGTTAAGATCGTAACCTTTTGTTGAGTTTCGACCATGAAGAACCATAAACGAAGCATGTATATTATAGAAACTTAAGTTCCTAACTTAGAACTCTTCTAAGTCGCGGAGAGTGGACCTGGAAGATGGGATAATGATTTGAAAGTGTAGGGTAAAGCTTACCATGTAAGTCATGTCATTGAAGTCAGTAAGGTATGAATCATGGAGGGGTCTAAAGGTCTAACCGAGGTGGTGAAAACAGAAGACTGGTTTGCTATACTTTCACTGATGCCTCCCTTGGGATGTAGATGGACCAGATGAAGTTTAGAGCCTCCGTGTGATGCTGCACAAGTTCGATACTGTCACTGGAAAGATCTGAGAGTGGTAAGGGACAGTCAACTTTGGAGGCCATTGCTGATTTAGTGTGGAGATGTAGAATAGTGGGAGTCTTTTCTTCAGAGTAGACCAATGAACATCCAATGGATGGAGGGTAAGGAGGTAAGTTAGAGAGTTAAAAAGTAATCTTATGGCAACCCGAAATGAGGCGTGCTGGACTTCTTCAGTTGGGATGATGCATGGGATTGGGTTCACAGCTGTGAGTAGTCTGTGGTGCCCATAGGAGCCATCGGGAGGGGGGGGGGCAGAGGGCAACGCTGGATTCAACACTTAGGAGAGGAAGAGTGTGTCGGGGGAACAGTCTTTCAGAACTCAGAGTATCACAGTTCCGGCTGCATTCACACATAGCCGGGTGGGCACACGCTGATCACGCTAGAGAGGGGAGAGGGGAGCTCTGCTCACCCCTCCCCTCTCCATAGAAATAGAGCAACATGGCTTCTTTTGGCCAGAGATCTTTTTGAGGAACGTGGACCACTCGTTGGGCTCACCGAGGCCGGGCACCATAAACGGTTGTATGCGCATCCATATGTTCATGTTAAGTCAGCCTCAGATGGTTTGGACTAAACAGTCACGTTGAGCATTGGCCACTCTTGTCTGGGCCCTCCCACCTCAATCATGGATCACTTTGGGAAAAATTAGTAGGCGATCAAGAAACTCACGAGATAAGGAGAGCAACCATGATGATGTGGCAACTCTCATGGACGTCCACGCTGCAAATGCAACAGTTTTTCTTAGGGTGTACTGAAAATTAGGTGTGAAAAACAAAAATGTTTTCATGAAGTAGTACATGTTTACGATATATTGAGGTGCTGCAATATAACCCCTTCCCTACGATACCTTTTTCATTTATGGGTTCCATTTTTTTGCTTCCCAACTTTAGAGATATACCTTGTATATTTTCTGTGTATGGATTTTTTATATACAGTAATATCAATCTATGGAAAAGGAGGTGATTTGGACTTTCAGGTTTTTTAATAAAAAAAATAAAATTCCTTTAATTTCAGACCTCGGGGTAATTTGTTCCTGCCTATACTACATACAGCTGTTCCGGGTGCTATTTCAAGGTTGCAATGGTTTTGCTGCTAATGCAGCTGTGAGCCCTCTTCAAACACACTTGACGGCATGCGATGTTTTTAACTGTTGGAGTTGGTTTTGTAGTTTCCAGAACATATTTTTAAAATGACATCTAAACATGGTTCTAGAACAGAGCCCAAGAAAGAGGCAAGTGATGTGACCTCCCACATCCCAACCCATGAGTGTTGAACTCTCTATCTCAGGCAAAATACTGTGACTCTTTCATCTCCATTCCTTATTTAGCATACAGCAAATACCTTATCCAAGTGATCTGTTCATATTTTATTTATGTGATTATTTTGTCTGTTTCAGACTGCAAAGTGAGATTTCACTTACAAAGGAACAATGGAAAGTATATTTCATACCCGTCCTGAGGAGGCTGGATTTTTTTATTGGGGTAAGAGTGGTGACAGGTATCCAAACCAAGGTTTTTAATAGAGATCCATATATTTACACAAGACTTGATGTGGATGGACTTCCCATGGAACTTCCTTTAAAGGACACCTGTCATCAGGTCTGTGTCACTAGTCCCGTCACCTCTACCTGTTGGAGGCAGTCACAAGGATCCCATCCCAGCCTTATCTAGTCATTCATACCTTATTCATTGTAAAATCATCTATTCTTTATCATGTAAATAGGCTGGTCACATGGTCAGAAGGCAGTGATGTCACCCCTGTTACCCCTCCCCTCTTCCTGCTCATGTCTGGTGTAATGTATAGTAAAGCTTGCTAGTGTGTGTGCTGCATCTGCGACATGCTCCATCCTCCTATATAAGGTGAGGACACAGATATCAGCTACACATGATATCTGACAGTTCTGCGTAACATGGCTGCCTGGAGCGCTGTATCTCTCTATACACACACACAGGCTGCAGGGGGTGTGGCCACCAGCACCAGGAAGCACACATTATACAGCCTCACTCCATTATACAGGCTGTAGTCATGCACTGGGGGTGTGGCTGTGCCTCCACTCATGAATAAGGTGGACAGCTTGAATATGCTAAGCTTCATTGGACATTCACAGGTCATTTGCATACAGCTTTAGGACCTCATTGCTAGGTACAGGACAGTAGAGGGGAATGAAGGATAGAGGCAAGCTCTCTAATGGCAGTTTATGAAAATATATTTAGGGGGGTATTTTGCATGACGGGTTCTCTTTAAAAACATTTTTCTTATTTCTACTCTCGATTTTAACAATAAATTACATTTACTCACTATTATTTTGACTCCCCAAACCGGAACTGGGAGTTAAAATCCGATTTTTCCTAATGACAGGCGGTCCCCTACTTAAGGACACCCGACTTACAGAAAACCATAGTTACAGCGGACCCCTCTGCCCAGTGACCTCTGGTGAAGCTCTATGATATGCTTTATATGTCCCAGACTGCAATGATCAGCTGTAAGATGTCTGATGAAGCTTTATTGACAATCCTGGTCCAACTACACCAAAAATTTTGAAACTCCAATGTCATCGGGGCACAAAAGAAAAAAAATGTCTAGAACTTCCATTATAAGTATACAGTTCGACCTTACATACAAATTCAACTTAAGAACAAACCTCCAGACCCTATCTGTTGTAACCCGGGATGCCTGTATTGGATAAAGACAATGTTCTTAGTGTTGGCATATAGTCTTATAGTCTCCCCACCGTGAGTCATGGTGAAGCTGAATTCTTCATTTCTGGCAGAGCAGATAAGGAAGAAATATTAAGATGATCCAATGTCCTTTATCACGGATTGTCAAACAAATAGAAGGAAATAAATATTTGACCCCGGAGGGCCACCGTAATCTCGAGTAGGAGAGAGAGTAAAAATAATTGGAGCTATAAAAAAGGGTTTGTTTTACAATAATCAATGCATTTCCCATTTAAGGTTAGTTCCAAAACTTCTTTAATTCTGTTATCCTCCATCTATTAATGAATAAAAAAAAACCTCGAAAAAAATAACAGAAGCAGATCAGATCCTTGGAGAAATCACAATCCAATCCGATCTCCCCAAAAAATACAGACCCCCTAAAAAGCAGTACCCAAAATGTATTACCCTGCCCTGGCTTCTACATTGAGGTGGTACCGGGCACAGGTGCCGATGCCCGGAAGTAAAGGCACTACCATGGGGACCAGCGGGGGGTAAGTAATAAAAATGTTTATCCGTCAACGAGAGGTTTTAACCTAATGGTGGTCAGGTGAAAATTTTGACACCAGGAAGACTTATGTAGTTCTTGAAATAGAGATGAGTAGACCGAAGTGTTGGTTCTGGTACGATGTTTGGATGATTTCCCTCCTCGACTGGATATTTTGGCAAATGAACGCCCTAAGGGTTGGCTAAGGGGACCGTCTGGCTATCATAGCCATGGCTAGTTTTAGGGGCGTTATATAGTAGTAGATTGGCTGTCGGACAGAAATATGTCTGGGTCGAGTGGAACGCGCCACAATGGCGAACCCAAACCGACACTATAGGTCCTTCATCTCTACTTGAAATCTAAAAAAATATTTCAAAATACAATCACGTTTCTGATAAATATTATGAATATGTTTCCTGTCAATGTTTGTTTTTCGCTATTGTGGAGGGGTGGGAACGAGGAGAAGCAGGGCCCACAACACGTCTAATTGGGTCCGTCTCCCCCTTAAAAAAATAAACATTATTTTATTACTCACACAGAGTACAATCACACACATTTCTACACTCAGATACAGGCAGTCCCGGGTTATGACAGGATAGGTCTGTAGTTGTGTTTTAAGTTGAATTGTATGTAAGTGGGAACAGTATATTTATCATGTAACTCCAGCCAAATTTTTTTTGGTCTCTGTGACAATTGGATTTATAAATGTTGGATTGTCATAAGAACCGGGATTAACAATAAAGCTTCATAAGAGAACACCTCTGATAACTGTTATAGTGATTATTGTTAGGTCAAGGCTAAAGTACAGTAAATTACACAAAATCCAGAGGTCGTTTGTAACTAGGGGTTGTCTATATAAGTCGGGTGTTCTTAAGTAGGGGACGCTGTATACAACAGTTCTTCACTCATACAATTTATACCATCTTACCACATATATACTCATGCACATGACATTGTGCAGCATAACATGTATATAATGGGTGGCAGCTCCATTCTTAGTGCGTCACGGCCCCCTGACACTGCGGGCCCCATAGCAGCTGCTATGTTGCACCCCTGTAGATGTCCCCCGCCAACATATCTGAAAAATCTTAAGGACCTATTCTTGAGATATTAGAATACTTTTAGCCTGGAGAGAGAAAAAATAAAATCCGAGAAAGAAGGACCCAACATGAAGGCACAGGACTGCACCATCCCATTTTCAATTTAAGGCAGTGTAACACCCCACGATCTTGCGGATCAATCTTGAATAAGGAATCAATTGCACATGTTTAAGCTATAATCTAATATTTGGTTTGTATATATGGTCATTCGAATTGTTTAGGTTTTCGGTTACTTCTTCCATGTTGTGTACATTCACGTAATGGGGGGGAGGGGCATCATTATTTGGCGGCCAATTTAGCAGTGTTTGCACTGTGATGTTACATTGTGACGCTCGACCTTAATGTATTTGGAGCACCGTAAGAGGAACAAGTGAGCGCCAGAATGTGGACACCACATTCATGGAGGGGTTATAGTTGGGAGTTGGTCTATGCACAAAATGCGGCAAAAAAAAGTGTCAGGGTTTAAAGAGCTGCGTCAAAATGAGCGGCGTTAAAAAGAAGAGTTGCGTGTGTCTGAAAAGGAGATAAAATATGGCGACATGGCGCGCAGCAAACAAATTAAAAATAAAACCCTATCAAATTACCCGGGAAAGCGAATAATAAATGCCCCCAAAAGTTTCTCACATTAGTTCCTCTGTGTGAAAACGGCGGCTTTTGAACCGCGATCATCAGTGTGCAGGTTTAGATGTGATGTTATCATGCCGGGAGATTTATAGATTGTTTCCATATGAAATCACACATACGGTTTACAGACACCTGGAAATCATCGCCTCCACTCCCGATGTGCCACTATGTTCTATACTACCACGTCGTGGTCAATGCGGTTTGGTTTTTTCCATAAAGGGATAAAGGGGATAGTACGGCAGTATACAGGCAGTATACAGCAGCCCCCGGGTTACCTACTGCAGTGGTTCTGTAGATTCGGACTTAATTTGTTGGTCGGAACATGTATGTGGATAAAGTGTCACTCAGACACAGGATTTTTCCATCAAAGTGACAAAAGGATTCTGTCTTGTGCGGGGGAACGGGAACAAGGATTCATTGCAGGCAGTTTCATAACTCTATGTTGATCATAGCGGCCTGGGGCTAAAGTATCAAGAGAGAGCTCCACAAGAGGTCCAGTGGGCGAGAGAGAGAGGTCTGTCTGTAACTAGGGGTCGTGGGTGTCTTAAGTCGGGGACCGCCTGTATTGTGGAAAATTAAACCTACCATCAGATATCTACCATTAAGGTAGGTCTGATGGTAGGGTTGCCACCTACATTCTAACCATAATCTATCTACCTAGCTAATATGCTATTTTGGAGAGGTCTACGGGGGCATGGAGTAGCCTCTCCATGGAGCAGAAGCAAAAGGCTACTCGCCGCCTAGTAGCCTCTCTGTCCCTGCCTATACCGTACTTGTCCTTTGTGCGAGTCCTCGGCTCTTCAGGCACGATATGCGCATGAACAAATTCATAGAAGCATGCGCTTAGCAGCGCTCGTGGTTACGAAATGGAACTACTGTGCATGGCTCTACATAGATACGAGTGTCATGCAATAACGGTGGCCCTGTGGTAAAAGCCGGGCTACTGTGCATGCGCTCTACATAGATATGATGTCTGCTCTGTGCATAACGGTCTATTCATTCATTCCATACACGCCTCACTGAATGCATGTTCGGGCATGCTATGGCGTGCTATACGATATGCACAGTAGCCCCGGCTTTGTAACCAACAGGGCACCGTTATGCACATGAGCAGACTCATATCTATGTAGAGCGCATGCACAGTAGCCCCGGCTTTGTAACCAACAGGGCACCGTTATGCACATGAGCAGACTCGTATCTATGTAGAGCGCATGCACAGTAGCTCCAGTTTCGTAACCAAGAGAGCGCTGCTTATATGAATTTGTTCATGCGCATAGCGGTGCCTGAAGGAGCCGAGGACTCGCACAAAGGACAAGCGGATAGGCAGGGACAGTAGAGGCTACTGAGGCGGGGAGTAGCCTTTGCTTCTGCTCCATGGAGAGGCTACTCCATGCCCCAGTAGCCTCTCCAGAAATTAGCATATTAGCTAGGTAGATAGATCAGGGTTTAGAATGTAGGTGGCAACCTACCATCAAACCTACCTGATGGTAGGTAGATATCTGATGGTAGGTTTAATTGTTCCACAATACAGGCGGTCCCCGACTTAAGGACACCCGACGACCCCTAGTTACAGACAGACCTCTCTGCCCACTGCGACCTCTGGTGAAGCTCTCTGGATGCTTTAGCCCCAGGCCGCTATGATCAGCATAAGAGTTATGAAACGTGTCTGCAATGAATCCTTGTTCCCCCGAAAGACAGAAAATCCTT
This sequence comes from Engystomops pustulosus, assembly GCA_019512145.1. NCBI lineage: Eukaryota > Metazoa > Chordata > Amphibia > Anura > Leptodactylidae > Engystomops > Engystomops pustulosus. Next base: position 7,909,660 of record CM033646.1, on the reverse strand, counting down.
TTGTCACTTTGATGGAAAAAATCCTGTGTCTGGAGTGACACTTATAACACATACAAGTTCCGACCAACAAATTCAAGTCCGAATCTACAGAACCAATGCAGTAGGTAACCCGGGGGCTGCCTGTATACTGCCTGTATACTGCCGTACTATCCCTTTATCCCTTTATGGAAAAAACCGCATTGACCACGACGTGGTAGTATAGAACATAGTGGCACATCGGGGATGTGGAGGCAGATTTGATTTCCAGATGTGTCTGTACAACCGTATGTAGTGATTTCATATGGAAACAGATCTATAAATCTCTCCGGCATGATAACATCACATCTAAACCTGCAGACTGAATGATCGCGGTTTACAAGTCGCCGTTTCAAAGAGGAAACTATGTGAGAAACTTTTGGGGGCATTTATTATTCACTTTCCGGGTATATTTTGATAGAGGTTTTATTTTTAATTTTGTTTGCTGCACTTTGTGCGCCATATTTTATCTCCTTTTCCGACACGCAACTCTTCTTTTTAAGCCGCTCAATTTGAGCGCAGCTCTTTAACCCCTGACACTTTTTTTGCCGCATTTATTGGTGCATAGACCAACTCCCAACTTATAAACCCCTCCATGAATGTGGTGTCACATTTCTGGCGCTCACTTGTTCCTCTTACGGTGCGCCAAATACATTAAGGTCGAGCGTCACAATGTAACATCACAGTGCAAAACACTGCTAAAATTGGCCGCCAAAAATAATGAATGCCCCTCCCCCCCATTACTGTGAATGTACACAACATGGAAGAGAGTAACCGAAAGACCTAAACAATTCGAATGACCATTATAGACAAAACCGAATATTAGATATATAGCTTAAACATGTGCAAATGGATTGCTTATTCAAGATGTGATCCGCGTGATCGTGTGGGTGGGGTTCCCCTGCCCTTAAATTGAAAAATGGGGATGGTGCATGTCCTGTGCCTTCATGTTGGTCCTTCTTTCTGGATTTTATTTTTTCTCTCCAGGCTAAAAGTATTCTAATATCTCAAGAATAGGTCCTTAGATTTTTCAGATATGTTGCGGGGGACATATCTACAGGGGTAGCAGACATAGCAGCTGCTATGGGGCCCGCAGTGTCAGGGGGCCTGACGCACTAAAGAATGGAGCATGCGCACCATTATATACATGTTATGCTGCACAATGTACATGTGCATGAGTATATATGTGTGTAAGATGGTATAAATTGTATGAGTGAAGAACTGTGTGTATACAGGCGGTCCCCTACTTAAGAACACCCGACTTATAGACAACCCCTAGTTACAAACAGACCTCTGGATTTTGGTAATTTACTGTACTTTAGCCTTAGACTACAATAATCAGCTATAACAGTTATCAGAGGTGTCTCTTAATGAAGCTTTATTGTTAATCCCGGTTCTTATGACAATCCAACATTTTTAAAATCCAATTGTCACAGAGACCAAAAAAAATTTGGCTGGAGTTACAATGATAAAATATACAGTTCCCACTTACATACAAATTCAACTTAAGAACAAACCTACAGAACCTATCCTGTACATAACCCGGGGACTGCCTGTATATGAGTGTAGAAATGTGTGTGATTGTAACTCATGTGTGAGTATAAAAATATGTATATTTTTTTAATAGGGGAGACGGGACCCAATTAGACGTGTTGTGGGGCCCTGCTTCTCCTCGTTACCACCCTACAGATCAGCTGAAAAACAGAACATTGAACAGGAAACATGATACTAATCATATTAGCAGTGAAACGTGATTGTATTTTTGAAATATTTTTTTTAGATTTCAAGTAGAGATGAAGGGACCTATAGTGTCGGTTTGGGTTCGGCATTGGGGCGCGTTCCACTCGACCCAGACATATTTCTGCCGAACAGCCAATCTGCTATATTAACACCCCCAACAACTAGCCATGGCTATGATAGGCCAGACGGTCCCCTTAGCCAACCCTTAGGGGCGTTCATTTGCCATAAATATCCAGGTCGGGAGGAAATCATCTGAACGCGGTACGAGAACCAACACTTCAGGTCTGCTCATTTCTAATTTCAAGAACTACATAAGTCTTCCCTGGTGGTCAAAATTCTCACCGGACCACCATTAGGTTAAAACCTCTTGTTGACGGATAAAAAAATTTTTTTACTTACCCTCCTCTGGTCCCCATGTAGTGCCTTTACTTCCGGGCACCGGCACCTGTGCCTCGGTACCACCTCAATGTAGAAGCCAGGGCAGGGTAAGTACATTTTGGGTACTGCTTTTTAGGGGGTCTGTATTTGAGGGGAGATCTGGATTGGATTGGATTTCTCCAGAGGATCTGATCTGCTGTCTGTATTTTTTTCGAGGTTTTTTTTTTATTCATTAATAAGATTGGAGGGATAACAGAAGTTAAAGAAGTTTTGGAACTAGACCTTAAATGGGAAATGCATTTGATTATTGTAAAAACAAACCCAGTTTTTATAGCTCCAATTATTTTTACTCTCTCTCCTACTCGGAGATGTACGGTGGCCCTCAGGGGGTCAAATATTTATTTCCATTCTATTTGTTTTGACAATCCGTGATAAAGGACATATGGATCATCTTAATATTTCTTCCTTATCTGCTCTGCCAGAAATGAAGAATTCAGCTTCACCATGACTCACGGTGGGGAGACTATAAGACTATATGCCAACATAAGTAACATTGTCATTTATCCAATACAGGCAGTCCCCGGGTTACATACAAGATAGGGTCTGGAGGTTTGTTCTTAAGTTGAATTTGTATGTAAGTCGAAACTGTATACTTTATAATGGAAGTTCTAGACAATTTTTTTTCTTTTGCCCCAGTGACAATTGGAGTTTCAAAATTTTTGGTGTAATTGGACCAAGGATTATCAATAAAGCTTCATTACAGACATCTTACAGCTGATCATTGCAGTCTGGGACTATAGTAAAGCATTCAGAGAGCTTCACCAGAGGTCACATGGGGCAGAGGGGTCCGTCTGTAACTATGGGTTGTCTGTAAGTCGGGTGTCCTTAAGTAGGGGACCGCCTGTAGTAGGAAAAATCGGATTTTAACTCCCAGTTCCGGTTTGGGAGTCAAAATAATAGTGAGTAAATGTAATTTATTGTTATAAAATCTGAGTAAGAGAAATAAGAAAAATGTTTTTTAAAGAGAACCCGTCATGCAAAATAACCCCCTAAACTAAATATATTTTCATAAACTGCCATTAGAGAGCATTGCCTCTATCCCTTCATTGTCCCTCTACATGCCTGTAAACCTAAGCAATGAGGTCCTAAAGCTGTATGCAAATGACCTGTGAAATGTCCAATGAAGCATTAGCATATTCAAGCTGTCCACCTTATTCATGAGTGGGAGGCACAGCCACACCCCCAGTGCATGACTGACAGCCTGTATAATGGAGTGAGGCTGTATAATGGTGTGCTTCCTGGTGCTGGTGGCCACACCCCCTGCAGCCTGTGTGTGTGTATAGGAGAGATACAGCAGCTCCAGGCAGCCATGTTACAGCAGAACATGTCAGATTCATGTGTAGCTGATATCTGTGTCTCTCACCTGTATATTAGGAGGATGGAGCATGTCAGCAGATGCAGCACACACACTAGCAATGCTTTACTATACATTACACACAGACATGAGCAGGGGGAGGAGAGGGGAGGGGTAACAGGGGTGACATCACTGCCTCTGACCATGTGACCAGCCTCATTTACATGATAAAGAATAGATGATTTTACAATGAATAATGTATGAAATGACTAGATAAAGGCTGGGATGGGATCCTTGTGAGCTGCTCCAACAGGTAGAGGTGACAGGACTAGTGACACAGACCTGATGACAGGTGTCCTTTAAAGGAAGTTCCATGGGAAGTCCATCCACATCAAGTCTTGTAAAATATAATGGATCTTCAGTTTAACCTTGGTTTGGATACCTGTCACCAGCTCTTACCCCAATAAAAATCCAGCCTCCTCAGGACGGGTATGAAATATACTTTCCATTGTTCCTTTTTGTAAGTGAAATCTCACTTGTTCAGCTATAAAAGAAAAATCACTATCAAAATAATATGCAAATGAGCGGAGAGGTGTCACTTTTTTGCCTGAAATGAATGGAGATGAGAAGAGTCACTTTTTTGCCTGAGATGAGAGGAGTCACTGGGTGGGAGATGTGGGGGAGGTCACATCACTTGCCTCTTTCTTGGGCTCTGTAGTACCTAGAACCATAGTTTAGATGTCATTTTAAAAATAGTGGTTCTGTGAACTACAAAACCAGACATCCAGACAGTTAAAAACATCGCAGTGCCGTCAAGTGTGTTTGAAGAGGGCTCACAGCCTGCATTATGCAGCAAAACCCATTGGCAAACCTGTTAAATAGCACCGGAACAGCTGTAGTGTAGTATATGGCAGGAACAAAGTACCCCAGAGGTCTGAAATTAAAGGAATTTTATTTTTTTTATTAAAAAACCTGAAAGTCCAAATCACCTCCTTTTCCATAGAATTGATATATTACTGTATATAAAAAATCCATACACAGAAAATATACAAGGTATATCTCTAAAGTTGGGAAGCAAAAAAATGGAAACCCAGAAATGAAAAAGGGTATCGTAGGGAAGGGGTTAATATTGCAGCACCTCAAATATCATGTAAACATGTACTACTTCATGGAAAACATTTTGTTTTTCACCATAATTTTCAGTACACCCTAAGAAAAACTTTGCATATGCAGCGTGGACGTCCATGAGAGTTGCCACATCTAGCAGGTTAGCTCCTTATCTCGTAGAGTTTCTTGATCGCCTACTAATTTATTCCCAAAGTGATCCATGATTGAGGTGGGAGGAGCCCAGACAAGAGTTGGCCAATGCTCAACGTGACTGTTTAGTCTCAAACCATCTGAGGCTGCATTAACATGAACATATGGATGGCGCATACATACACGTTTATGGTGCCCGGCCTCGGTGAGCCCAACGAGTGGTCAACGTTCTCAAAAAGATCTCTGGCCAAAAGAACGGCCATGTTGCTCTATTTTCTATGGAGAGGGGAGGGGTGAGCAGAGCTCCCCTCTCCTCCTCTCTAGCGTGATCAGCGTGTGCCCACCCGGCTATGTGTGAATGCAGCCGAACTGTGATACTATGAGTTTCTGAAAGACTGTTCCCGACCACACTCTTCCTCTCCTAAGTGTTGAATCCAGCGTTGCCTCTGCCCCCCCCCCTCCCGATGGCTCCTAATGGGCACCACAGACTACTCACAGCTGTGAACCCAATCCCATGCATCATCCCAACTGAAGAGAGTCCAGCACAGCCTCAGTTCAGGTTGCCTAAAGATTACTTTTTAACTCTCTAACTTACCTCCTTACCCTCCATCCATTGGATGTTCATTGGTCTACTCTGAAGAAAGACTCCCACTATTCTACATCTCACACTAAATCAGCAATGGCCTCCAAAGTTGAGCTGTCTTACCACTCTCAGATCTTTTTCCAGTGACAGTATCGAACTTGTGCAGCATCACACGGGGGACTCTAAAACTTCATCTGGTCCATCTACAGTCCCAAGGAGGCATCATGGGAAAGTATAGCAAACCAGTCTTCTGTGTTCACACACCTCGGTTAGACCTTGTAGACACCTCCATGATTCATAGCCTTACTGACTTCAATGACATGACTTACATGGTAAGCTTTACCCTACACTTTCAAATCATTATCCCATCTTCTCAGGTCCACTCTCCGCGACTTAGGAAGAGTTCTAAGTTAGGAACTTTAAGTTTCTATAAATATACATGCTTCAGTTTATGGTTCTTCATGGGTCGAAACTCAACAAAAGGTTACGAGTCTTAACTGCAAGACTTACATAAGCCATATATTAGATTGTTTTTACATCATGGACATCCCTTGGCTGTCCTAGTTGGCTACTGATCTTCCCACCCTATTTAAAAGTAGGTTGCAGCTACCAAATTATCTACATTTGATGGATCACTCACCACTATCTTAGGAAATCCAGGATTCCTTCCAAGCCTTTAAAATCTACTGTTTCACCCTTCCCCCGGTTTATGTTTTTCTGAGCTATGACTGCAAATTCTTGGAGACCTTATAACACACTGGGGTCGAAGCTTCTTCACGCACGTGCCAGAACTTTTAACTATATGAAGCTCGAGCATTCGTGTGATAACCAGAAATCATCCTGTCCAAATCAGGTGATGATCATCTTCTACTCGCTATCCTGTAGTATTGGCAACGCAAGGAAACTGAAATAGTTGGCTTGGTCATGCTCATTTGTAAATCTCAAACTTTGTTCACTGCTTCGACACTTCCAATCTGAGTTGTCGATAAGGACAGCCTGGTGGAAATTTGATCCACCTTAGTGGGAACTAACTGATCCACTCATTCTGGATGGTTGATCCAGAGCATCACGATACTGGCATGGTACCCCAGTGTTATTGGATGTTTTTTGTTCTCCATGTTTCGTGTTTACTATAAATTTATATGTCCCAGTTCTGTTGGAATTTGGTTTCTTGACCCCAGAACTTTGGAAGACCGGTTTGGTTCCTTTGGTCAAATAATGGCTAAAGGCGGTACACCACACTAGAACCAATTTACAACCTTACTGGTTGTTCTTGTTTTCTCATTCTTCTTTTCCTTTCTCCCATTTTCTTTCCCTTTTTAAATTTTTTACATCTACCGGGGGAGTCAAAAGTTCCAGGACATCTTTTGAATTTCAGAAACACAAGTAATAAGTGGGTACATCTTAAAAGCTGCCATATTGAGCAAATTGTTTGTGGAATGAAAGGGAGATTGACATGATATATCCCAGCAATTAATGGGTGAGGGGGAAGAGCTTTTTGGATGTGCTCTGAACATGGCCAACATTGTGAAAGCCACCATATTGGATTATGTGAAGATGGTTATGTAGAATATCAAAGAAGACCAGAAACGTCACAATTCTCCATAGATTCTCATGCAGGTTCATAATGTTTGGATCCTGCACCTTCAGCACCAGGGACAATGCATCACATAGCTGTTCATCACAGGGAACATTTCTAGTTGTTGTTGAAACTTTCTGAACCTCAAGAGATATTACAGATTTTATTATGACAATTCTGGTCTTATATTTTATGTGCCATATCACCATCTTCCCATGTTCCAACACGGTGGCTTTCACAATGGTGGCCATGTTCAGAACATGTCTGAAAAAGATACACACCCTCTCTATGGATGAGTGGACCTAGGATTGTCGCTCCCCAACGTCGGTATTTAAACTCTGCTGGTGGCTTTGCTGGCCATATTTAAAGAGTAACACCCATGATCGGTGCTGTTGCTGGGTGTTACCAGCGTGGGTGTATGTTCGGTTTTTGGGTACCCAGACCCAAATTGAACTTTCAGCATTGAGTTTTCCAACGACCTGAAGGGTTCCCTACTCCTCAGCTATTACTTGCTGGGGTATCAGATATGTTATTCTCCCTTAAATTTCTAAAATAAAAGGGAGACCTGAGACTTTTGACTCAACCGGTATTGTGGCCTTCTTTCAGCTTTCAGGTTAATACATAATAACCTTAAAGGAAATGAACCATTTAAAAAAAAAAAGAAACCATCTAAGGATACTCAACTACACTCCTCTTCATTCCGATCCCTGAGCTGTCCTCTACTAAACTTGACACGCGGGGATCACCAAGAACAGAAAGTTCTAGAAAGCAGCACGGAGCCCAGCCTCGCCACCTCCCTCTCCTATGCAGGGAGCATGTCACGCGAGAGGCATAAATTCATGCCCCTTGCATGGTGTCACCTCTATGTCCCAGCATGGGAGAGGGAGGTGTGGAGGTGGGAGGTGCATAATTAGCAGCCCGGAGCACCGGACATCTTGTCCCCGCGCTCGGTACTGTTTCTTAGAACTTCCTTTTCTAGGTGTTCCCGGCGTGTCAAGCTTAGTGGAGGACATCGCTGGGGTCGGAATGAAGAGTATCGTAGGTCAGTATCCTTAGATGGTTTCCTGTTTTTTCAAATGGTTAATTTCCTTTAAGTTGATTTTCCTTATAAAATTTCGGTACATTACTATAGTCTGTTGCCTTTTTTTTTACCTTTGTGTCCCAAAACTGTCAAACCTGCCATGGACCCGGTCTAGAGGACACCCACGTAGACTCACTGTTTTCGTAAAGTAACTAAAAACTTCATGTATTTCACAGCATCCAGCACCAGAACCCATAAATTGAATCTGGGAACAATAGTTCTTCATTACATCACTTGCCACTAGGAATGCCAGTAAATTAAGGAGCTGCCAGTCTGCCAACAAGGTGGGGAGCGAAACAGAGAACATCATGTCATCATTTCACAAGAGCTGGACCCACAAAGACTTCTTCAGACTTGTCAACAGTGAACACGGAGTTAACTCATAGAAAATATTCTCAAAGAGGGGTTCTTGTCCTGCGAGACCCGATTGTTAGGGGTTTTTTTGACAAGTGCTCTTGGAAAGTATTAGGAAAATTACTGTCCATAGATTATACTTCATAGCAAACCCAATTACTGAGATGTTTGCTGAGTTTTAGCACATACTTACATTAGCGCTTGCACAGACCATCTCGTATTTTTGTTGCGCCCCCATCGAAGCAGCAGGGGGTTACACATGTCACTTGGTTGACATCAATGAAGGCCATTGTATCGCGTCAAACCTATTGAGTAATGTGGTCAGCTTCTTCTTAATGCATCTAGACGTTTTTACTATCGACCTGAAAAGAATATGACACATTCATTGGGCTGAAAAAATAAAAAGTTACTGAAATTTTTAAAATAAAAAAAATTAAAAAAAATAAGCTGTATGTAGAAATTGTTAAAATTTCAAACTGGAGATTTGTATATAATAGAACAGAATTTGTACTGCAATTTTTTGGCTTTTTTAGCCCCTTAACGAGAACTTGCTATTTAGATGAACCCAAAATAAATACTACATTAAAAATTATGATTAAAAAGCATTGCACTGAAATGGTTCCTTTCGATGGCTACAACGTTACAAAAAATCCAGTTTTTAAACTTATATGTAACTTACCAAATGTGAGTCCAATGATACTAAAGGGGTACGGCATACAGTATGCAGTGTTCACTGCACTGCCCAGCCTCCTCTGATTGACAGAGAGAGCTCTGTTACAACATTGAGCACTTCATGCCATGTGACCAGGGTGATGTTATCTAAGTCATGTTAGATATGCAACATCTACTCTATGTATATATCTGATCACATGAAATCACAGTAGCCTCCGTGGAGGATGGGGAGGAGTAGAAGTCCATGGATATATGCTCTGATTTCAAGTGATCAGATACATACATTGGGTAGATGTTGCAAATGTAACAGAACTTTAGGTAACATCACCCTGGTCACATGACATGCTGAGAAGAGCAGGACATGCCCCCTCTGATGCCAGGTAATCTAAAATGATTGATGAGGATGTAAGGGAAACAATTGTTATCTAAAATAAGGGTAGTTATTAGGACTCTATGGGAACTGGTCACTCGCTGCATTTTTGAATATGTGGTGACAGGTTGCCATTAACATGAAATGATGGACCGTATATATCTATGGTAAGTACTTCCTGTCATCCATTATCATGTGGGCACAAAAGCTGTACCCATGTGATCAGGAACAGGTGTACAGATCTGTAGCACTAAATGCTAGTTACAGAAGGGAGAGCTGCAGCATTTACACAGAGCCCAACTACCACTATCATGTCAAGAATTGATTTCCTTCTCACTTCCATCATGAATGGAGCAGTGGTTGGACTTACCATGTAAACTCCACTAGAGTTAATCAGAGCATCGAGAGCAGAGAGCTTATCCAATTTCTCAAACAGTGATCATTACCAGCGCCCCCTTATGCCTTCTCACAGTTGACGCCGAGAAGCCCTTCAATAGGGTTCGGTGGGTGTTCCTGGATGCAGTCCTGCATAAAATAGGTCTGAGCCCAAAGATGTTGCAGGACATAATGGCGCTATATCGTAATAAAGAGTTAATGGGGCACATTTACTTACCCGGTCCAGTCACGATCCCGCGGTGCGTTGTCCGACGCTGATTATGGTCTGCCGGGATTCACTAAAGTCTGTGCGCCCAATATCCACCAGGTGTCGCTGCTGCGCCGAGGTCCGCCAGAGTTCACCTTCTTCTTCCTGGTACATGTAAGTGCTGATCTTGTGCTGTAAAGTGCTGTAAATTCTGGCGCCGATGTGACACAATCCGATCATGTGCGCCAAAATCCCGGGGCAATTCGGCGTAAATCGGAAATATTCAGGAAACCTGACGAAAGTGCGGCGTTCGGACCCTTAGTAAATGAGCCCCAATGTCTTTTGGACCTCTTCCGCATCACCAACTGGTCCAGACCTGGGGTGGCCTAATCCCCTTTTCTGTACTTGTTGGAATCTCTGCCGAACACCATACGTCTACCTGACTTCCTGAACTATTCCCACCAACTTGCACAACCCTCTCACTAGACTACATGGTATAGTTGAGGAGAATACGGTTCGCCCAATGGGTGCTGGGTGGAGCACCTTCTAGATGGCTTCCGTTCTTTCAGATCTGTATATATGTCGGTACACCCCCTGCACTATCTACTGGACTGGCTCTTCTACTGTTTGTCTACCTCTAGTCCTGTCCATATGATCTCCTTGGTCTATGCTATGCTGATACAGGCGAGAGTAGGGGACGCACTGCCTCCATGTGCCGGTTCCTGGGAAGGGGGACCTAGATAGATCCTTTTTTTACATGAACAATGGCAAAAGGCCACACAAAGTTTCCGTCCCTTGAAGCCTTCAAGAACTGAATTACAAAATCCTATCTCAGTGGTACAGAACTCCCACCAAGTTACACAGAATTATTCCCTGGAGTCTCTTCCGTGTGCTGGTGGTGCGGGGAAGCGGAGGTCTCCATGCTCCACATATGGTAGGAACGCCCCCCGATACACAATCTTTGGTGGAAGATTTGCAAGCTGTATAATGACATATGTCCACCAGCCATTCAACACTCATTACCATCGATGATCCCAGGAACTATCTACTCCGACACTTCTTTATGGCAGTAAGGCAGATAATGACAAGGTTATGGAGATCCCCTGTCCCTCCTTCTAAAACACGATGGGTGGAGAGAGCTGAAAGCTAGCGACGAAGCCATGTACGACCTCTTCCATGACTCCTGGAGCCCCCTGGCTCACTTTCAGAGCCCTTCAGGCCATGGACACTTTGTTGACAGCTGGCGACCCTCTGTCCTAAAAATGGCATCTAGCCCAAAGGTTTGTTTATGTTTGTCCCCGTTTCCCATTTCTTATGTCGTTTTGTGACCCCCATGTCGTTCATATTTCGTTGTTTTATTGTTCAAGGTGCTCTGGAGATTGTTTTAGTTACTTGACCCGTGTGTTAAAGTACATTTAATATCAAAATGCACTAAATGTTGCCAGCTGCTCAAACATTCCCAAAACTTTACTTTAGAAATATGCAAATTTGGCTGAAGTGCTTTGGTAGAGCACCTCAACTCTCCGGTTACACATCTTGCTGGACTCAGGAGTGATAACGCTCTGGGCTTTGGAAGTCTTGTAGGGGGCTGTGGTTATAAGAGTGGGGTCGGATTCCTGAGGCGCTCTGCTAATTCCTCCCCAAAGTAGTTCAGCCTCATTTGCATATTTCAAGAGTTCACTTTTGGAACTGAAGGATCAGCTGGACAATAAAAAAAGGTACAGGTGACATGGGTGGTCATAGCCCTACATAACATAGCAGTTAGTTTGGGTAGGTAAATCATGGAGACAGCTCCCTTTAAGGGTGTGGGTGGTCCTCAGGAGTAGTCAGGGGTAAAAAGTAACTCTCTGCTGCCTGAGGTGAGCTATAAAATGGCGCCACCCTCTGCCCCATCCAGTAGTAATATTTCAGGTTCTTTTGTAGTAAACAGGTTCTCCCATGTTCACATTTTGGATGAAAAGAATGTGAGGTCCTGCATAGTTGACTATGCTCCTGTTGTTGCCCCCCATTTTGAAGGTGGTGCCGCCTGAGGCAAGTGGTTCAACTTACCTCATGGATGTTGTTCCCTTAGGAGTAGTCTGTATCCAGGTCAACTTCTGCAAAGAGTTTGTATGTTCTCTCTGTGTTTGTGTGGGTTTCCTCCGGGTCCTCCAGTTTCCTCCAAAACATACTGGTAGGTTGATTAGATTGTGAGCCCCATTGGGGACAGGGACTGATTTGGCAAGTACATGTGTTTTAGATAATAGACAAGTTATTTTTGAGAGTTTTAGCTCTTCATATGAAAGGGGTCCAACATTGAAGTAGTTCGGGTAACTAAATCCTGCTGACGGATTCCCTTTAAGTAAACCGTTTGCATGTGCACACATACCGATGATAATTGTTGCCGGGATTTTTTTTTTTTTACCTCTTTGTCGTCTCTTGAGCTCCCTGTGAATACGATCTCTTCACCGACACTGACACGGCAGCGGGTTGCGTCAGATTAACTCACGTAACACTTCATAGCGGGTCAGAATGAAGTTACACATGAGGAGTTCTGGCTGCTGGAAATCTCGCGAAGCTTTTTCTCCTGTCTGTTCATTCATTTTAACAACTCATCGTTGCTCAATTAATCACGGCATCATACAGCAGTTATTCATACCTATATTTATCCACCTCTGATTGGTCGGAGAGTCCTCACTACCTCCGCTCCAACTTTCTCACCTCTCTGCGACTTAAGTGTGTACAGTTTAGAGCAAACAAACTGCGCTTTGTGTCTTTTAAAGAAAAATACGCTCATTTTGAAATAGTTGCCCAGAAGTTATTGCCGCAGACACTTGCTAAGTGTGGTAGCCTTGACCTTGCGGTCTCCTGCTCTTAACTGAACATATTATGTTGAGGAACACCCCCCCCCCTTTTTTTTTTTTTTCGAGGAAAAAAAAAGAACCGTTCGGCGATTGTCCATTTATCTCACTTAGTTTCTATTTTTGACGCAATGTCCATCATTTTGCATCAATTTTCCATCTTGGACGTAAAAAGCAGAGGTTTAGGACCCATCAGGAACGCGGTCACGAGATTGGCAAAGAATGTTCCACTGTTCCTATTTTATATTTAATGTTTTTTGTTGCATCATTTCTGTAGTGAATTGTTAAAAAACAGTAACAGGTGTGAGACACTGAAGGGGTTAACTGTGGATGGGCGGTATGTTTCCCCTAGGTTTTGCTATTATGCAAGGCCTTAGTGCTGAGGTTGGGTGTCCAGCACCTTGGACACAGGTGATGGGAGCAGCCCAATCAGTCTTTTTTTTTAAACCGCTGAGCAGACCTGGAAGTGTTGTCTCTCTCTGGAAGGAGGCTGGAGAGCACACAGCCCTGACCTCTGTGCCTGGAGCAGCCAAGTGATTTTGTATAGTGGTGAGTTAGTGAACACCTGTATAGTTAGCACCCTGACGGGTAGGATTTTTGTTTATTTAATGCCTGAATGTAAAGGCTGTTTTATTTTGCTGCTGCAATAAACGCAGGCGAGACCTGTTTTGGACTGTACTTTGGTGTCACTGTCTTGAACTGCATCACAGCACCCCGCTACCACGGTCTCTACAGGGCCAAATCTCCCACACAGGTTTTAAGGAAATCTACCACCAAAATCCATCCTGATAAACCAGGGACATTACTCATAGATCCAGGCACCGTGACTGTGATAATCTTCTTATATTTGTCATCCATGGCCTCCTTCCTTCTAAAATCAACTTTTAAAATTATGCTGATGAGCCAGAAGGCTCCATGGTGTAGCTTCTCAGGCTGTTGCACTGTCCCCCTCCTTCCAGCTCCCTTAGCACTTCCCCTCTCCCTCTGCCTGATATAATCTTGCACAGTGGGAGAGGGAAGTGCTCCTGCACAGTGTAACAGCCTGTGAAGCTACAACATGGAGGGACTCTGATTGCACCCCCAGAAGCCTTCAGTCTAATTAGCGTGATTTTGTAAGTTGATTTTAGAAGGAATGATAACAAATTTAAGAAGATTACCACAGTCACGGTGCCTGGATCTATGAGTAATGTCCCTGGTTTATCATGATGGATTTTAATGGTAGATTTCCATTAAGTCAATGGGCCACATTTACTTACCCAGTCCCGCAGAGTTCACAAAAGTGCATTGTCCGTGTATAATGAACTGTGCCGCGATTCACTGAGGTTGTGTGTCCGATATCCTGCATGTGTCGCTTCCCCGCTCAGGTCCGACAGAGTTCACCTTCTTCTTCCTGGTGCATGTAAGTGCATTGGATGCCACACAATTTGAATCTTAAATCCCGCGCTCAGTCCGAATCAGTCGGATCGTCCGACAGCACAACCCCTAATTCCCTTAGAATGAAAGCTGCACAGCTGCACCAAAATCCGATCGTGTGCGACACAATCCCAGCGCAGACACCTGTTAAATACCTGTACAGGCCGTGCAAATCCCGAAAACCAGGAACACTTAGTAAATAAGCCCCAATGAATCGTTATGATTGAGATTCTTTCGATATTTCTAAAATGTATTGTAAGCGCAGGATTTCTGGGACATCCGGCTTCAGTGTTGTATATTGCAAATTGGTAAATAGGGCTGCAACAAAAAGTACTGAAAAAAACTCCTTAAAGGGGTTGTCATTCATGTGCCAGCCCTTCTTCTTTGGAGTCAGCCTGTCCCTGCTTCAGTCATCTCATGCTTCATGGGTAAAGGCGAATAAGTGGGCAAAAACCCAAAACCCATTAATAGGTAAATTTGTACTCGATAGTCGGTGATAGGAGCATTGTGTCAGATTGTAAAAGCAGCGGAGGTCACGTCAGGAAGTCAGGGAGAGTTCAAGCAGCAAGCGGAGTCAGGAATAGCTTCAGGAATCACGTCACCCACCAGGAGCGAGAAGAAAGCTATTGTTTCAGCAATGGACCAGTGCACTGAGGCTAAATATATAACAGGTCCTTCATTATTACCATCATTCACATCAAAGAGGGAGGCGACACAAGCCTAAGGTAGAGCGGGCACAATGTCCAAGGCACGAGGACCACCAGAAGAAGAAGTCAGTAGCCAAGCAAAGTAGGACCTGTACAACCCCCCTACTATGTATATACAGGGGATACAGTGAGCAGCTCACAGAATGCTGAGGAGTCATGTGATGAAAAACATCTTTTTAGGGTTTTTTTTAACAGTGTTCACCATGCACCTTCAATAATGCTTCAGATTTATTGTACAGATTATTACGGGCGCGGCAATACCAAATATGCAGGTTTTTTTGTTTGTTTTTTTATACTTTATTAGGTATGTCTATGAAAAGGGGGTGTTTTGGAGATTTGTACTTTATACTATTTTTTTGTGTTTGGAACTTTTTTACTTGTTTCCAGACTTTGACTAGAATAAGAGCTCTGGTGGCTTGTTCAAGTCGCTGCACTGCAATACTTGACGGATCCTCAGTCAGTTACATTCAGATCCTGGCCGGATGCAGGATCTGACGTGTCAGGACATCAGGCAGCCCTGGGGAATATATCGGACCTCGGGACTTCCAGGGGAAGGATTGTGGTGGCGTGGAAGGGTTTAACACCCACAATCGGAGTAGATACAAGAAAATAGATTTGATTTGATGGAAATATCTCTAACCGATCCAAGACTTCAACTTCTTCCAGGTGATATGTTCTCCAAGTCATTTCCACCAGGTCTCTATTGTTGGAGTGGATAAACACAGTTGTGCTACGTTATCCAATTCCCAACAGTTTTCCCTGAAAGGTCTCCTCCACTAGCAAATCTCTGTCAGGAAAAATAAAAGCGCAACAGTACTGTATGAAAAAAATTCACGCACTTTATTTGTTCTGTCTACAACAAATCAGTATTTAAAAGGCCTAAAACTGTTGTGAATTGGACAAAGCAGAACAACTGCGTGTTTATCCACTCGAGCAATAGATCTCGAAGAACTGACTTGGAGAACATATTGTAATGGTGCAAATCCAAACGGTCCAGCCTAACACCACACGCTGCAAGTTCATTATATGTTCATGACATATTTGCACAGTGCATTCCCAACAAAAATCGAGTTGGTTTTTGTCTGGAATGCACTTGTCACGGGTGTCCCTGAGATCCACGTCTCGGGTCACAGGCACATCCGTGCCCCTCTCTGTGGCGGTGCGGTCCCCAGCCCTCACTTAACTCTTCGCGATCCTGCTTCCTCTTTATCCGGGAGAAGAGACGTGCGGCTCTCAAAGATTTAAAGGGCCAGCGCTTCGCTGGTTGGCTCTGGCCACTTCCGGGGTTTCTATGTAAGCCGGCTGCTCCCATCAACCCCCACTGGATCTTTGAGCTCATAGCCATAGAAAAAGCTTCCACCTGCGATTCCTGTTCCCGTTTTCCATTCCCGTTCTGCTTTGATCTCCTGTTGTGACCTCGGACCTGACCTTGATTCTGCACTGTTGCCACCAGCCCTGACTATCTTCCTCGAGCCTGGATTGTGAATCTGTACCTAGACCTTGGCTGCCAAGTCGCATCTGTGGAACGACCTTGTAGAACCACGCCGCAGCAAGATTGTCCTGCTTTGCGGCGAGCTCTGGTGAAGACCGGGTGCCACTAAGATTCCATTCCCAAGTGTCGTCTTGTGTCATCGTCCGCGGTGGTCCATGGGGTTCACTGACCCCAAGCCCTGACAGCACTGTGGGAATATGTCATGAACATATAATAAACTTGAAGTGTTTGGAGTTCAGCAGGATCCTTTGGATTTGTACCATTATGAGTGTTACCCAGGCAGTGGGGTGGTTCCGTGTCTTACTCATCAAAATGAGCGGCTGAGGTGACTTTCTTTTTGGAGAACAAATCACCTTGAAGAAATTTGGAAACTCCTGAAGTTTGATTTGGAATTAAAAAATAACCTTATAGACTTATACCAAGTCTATGAATCGAGGAATAGATTCACTTACCTCTAGTAGGGCTCTGACGCCCCAACCTCCATGTATCAACTGTTTTAGGCAGCCTCAAGCCCTCAGCCTAAAGCAAATAAAGTATATAGGGTCGGAGCTGCAGTACATCGGTATGACCATTATATAAAAGATGGAGTCTTCTTCCAATAGTTGATGTTGCCTTCAATGTCGAACCCTGACCTGATACTGATGACCTATGCTGAAGTTGGTTCATCAAAAACAGCCTTCAGCAGGAAAACAATTCTTATTATTTCTATACAATGACAATTTCTATCATACGTCTCCGCAATTTAGGAGTCATATTTCTGAGTAAGCAGAGACGGTCCATGATAAAGCTTTTTAACAGAAGCTACGAAAAAAAAGAGCTGATCATAGCTAAAATCTGCTGTCCACCAAAGCCCTCCGCTTGTATCCGATCGTGATTTATAGGAAACGCTATCGAATATCTCAGATGATTGTTTGAGAATTTCATCACTGTAACCTAAAATGCAGAAATTTTGGAAAAAGGAAATACGTAGAAATGTCTGTAGGATTTAATAGTAGTTGACAGGTGGTGGGAGGTGGAAGACCACAAACGGCCTTCACATTTTTATCTGTGGTGACGATAAGTGTTTTACCAAATCGGTGAAAATTAAATACAAAAGAACATCCTCTAGAAGTTGAAGTATAAACAGGTCATAGGAAAAGTGAATTTTAATTCATGTGAAAGGTTCTTCCGGGATTGGAAAAAATATTTTTATGGGCCGGGGTGCTTTAAAAATACCCCCAAAAAACAAAAACTTACCTAAGTCCTTATCTCGACGATCCAGCATGGCACCTCCTGTCACCGTCGGCCTCTGTTGGTGTGTAGAGGCTCAGTGGTGTCATCACGGGGAACGGAGGGCGCCCACTACAGTCTGATACAGGCCACAGCCATTACGTGTAGTCACTGCTGAGCCTCTGTATACCCATATGGTGGTGACAGGAGGCACCGTGCTGAATCGGACATAAAGACCTAAATGATAAAGTTCTTTATCATTTTTATACCATCAAGGGCCAATAAGAAAAAAATTCTAATCGGGGTCAACCTCTTTAAAGGGAACCTGTCCCATAGAGCCTAATATGCCTAAGGACACCCTTTTTTTTTAACTAAGTTGATCGAATGTCGAAGTGGAGAAAATGGACTTTGACTCTCACGCTTGAGTCTAGCAGCCGTCTCCTCAGCACGTTGTCGGTTCTTCCTCTTTCCAATATGTCACTTGGAAGTCTCGATAAAATCTGCACATGCGCTTAAGTCACTTGCGACTGTCATGCGCAGTTAGCGTTTGAGCGTTTCACGCCCTCCTCCGCCTCACTGGGCCTGCACATCTTTTCCCCTTCCGCATGCGCAAGGAGGCGGTGGAGGGCGTGGAACGCTCAAACACTCACTGCGCATGACAGTCGCACGCTGCTTATGCGCATGCGCAAGAATTTGGCAAGGCAGCCAAGTGACATATCGGAAAGAGGAGTGGCATGAGGAGGAACCAATGACGTGCTGAGGAGGCTCAAGTGCGAGTATACGCCCAGTCCGACTTGCCGGATTCTCTGCCTGGTTACCAGGAAGAGAGTCAAAGTCCATTTTCTCCACTTGTGACCATTGATCAACTTAGTTAAAAAAAAAAAAGGTGCCCTTAGGCATATAAGGCTTTATGGGAACCTGTCTAATGCTCATTTTTTTCAAGCAGCGGTGACAGGTTCACTTTAAGGGGGACCTTTTACCACCCCCCTCTCCCCCAGATCAGCTGATAAACAGAAAATAGAACAGGAAACAGGCAGCTCTGTTTCCTGCGTAGTGGCCACACCTGGGTACTGCAGATAAGGTCCTATTCACTTGTATGAGAGCTGAGGTGCAATTCCTCCGCTCAGCCACTACACAGAAACATGGCATTATCTTTAACATGGAAAATCCCTTTTAAAGGGTTATCAAGGATTTACAAATGATTGACTATTACCAGGTGGGGCCATAATCAACAAACTTTTAGTTACCTCTCTTTTTCCCTCCAGTTCAGAAAGTGCCTCAAACAATTGTTGGCTCTTTGTGGGAGGGACAGCTTGTGGGTAGAGATGAGCGGACCCAATGTTCCCTTTCGATTTCGGACCATGGCCAATCAAAACCATGGCTAGTTGTTAGGAGCATCAATTTACCGAATGGCGAAACCAAAACTGGGAACATAGGCATCTCTACTTGTTGGGCTCTGTGTGGGTGGTCACTGCATTGTGTGTTGATCCAACATGATAACTATAGAAAACGTGTTCATCTGTTTTACTGCTCAAGCTCTAACCTGCTGCAGACTTCCACAAATCAGACAGCAAATCTACAGCAAATGTAGAACGTACAAGTGTATGAACGTACCGGTATTGCCCAGATTTATTGCACTACTTGTGTTCAAAGAAGACATTACTAGTTATAGATTGAGCAGAATCATCCATCTTTTATGTAAAATGCTAGAATAGATGTTTCTACCATACATAGAGCTGATACGCTGTATCTAAGCTGCCATTATATAGCCATCCACCCTACATAGAGCTGAACCGCTGTATCTAAGCTGCCATTATATAGGCTTCCACCTTACATAGAGCTGAGCTGCTGTATCTAAGCTGCTATTATATAGGCGTCCACCTTACATAGAGCAGAGCTGCTGTATCTAAGCTGCCATTATATAGGCATCCACCTTACATAGAGCTAATCTGCTGTATCTAAGTTTCCATTATATAGGCATCTACCTTACATAGATCTGAGCTGCTGTATCTAAAATCCCATTGTATAGGCATCCACCTTAGATAGATCTTAGTTGCTGTAGCTAAGCTGTCATTATATAGGTATCCATCTTACGTGGAGCTGGAGCCGTGTATCTAAGCTGCCTTTCTATTGGCATCTACCTTATATAGAACTGAGCTATCGTAACTAAGCTGTCTCGTTAGAAATTATGTATTATTGATGATGATTTTTTCCAAACATATGGATTTTGGAGGAGTGTAGGGATGCTGTCCCCCTAATATTTTAAA
This sequence comes from Engystomops pustulosus, assembly GCA_019512145.1. NCBI lineage: Eukaryota > Metazoa > Chordata > Amphibia > Anura > Leptodactylidae > Engystomops > Engystomops pustulosus. Next base: position 7,889,766 of record CM033646.1, on the reverse strand, counting down.
GGAAATCAACTACATGGATTCAGTGGTTTTAACCCAAGCAGACTTACACACTGTCCTGTGCCCCCTGTAACAAAAAAAACGTCCTTCCTTTAGCTATTAATGGCTTATTTTTCAAGAAAATGGGACTTTGAAAAATATGCAAATGAGTCTCAGGGGCTCCTATGTACATCCCAGAAGCCCCTTCTGGCTCCATCTTCTGCTAATTATTCACACCTTTCTATGGAACTAATGCCCACCTCCTCTCTCACTTCCCTGCTCAAGAGCCGGTAACAGCCGACGGAGACAGAAGTGGCTTCTGTGATGTACACAGGAGCCCCTGCGGCTCATTTGCATATTTTTTTTAAAGTCCCTATTCTAGAAAGATAAGCCACTAATACCTAAAACTGAACTGAAAGGATCCTGTTTGAGGGGGCACATGCCAGTGTGTAAGTATTAAAACCACTGATCCCATCTGGTTGATTTCCTTTAAGACCCTCGTAATGAACCTGGCTGCATAAATGAGTCATGTGACCTGCTGAAAAATGCCTATTGGCATGAGGAAAATTGTAGTGGGGGCCCCAAGCTAAACTTTTGCCCCAAGGGTTCACGATTCATCAGTCACACCTGTGTCCTATAATAAAGAACAATTTGGACAAGGTAAGCCAACATCAATTTTCTTGCCAGAATTTTCTTGCTCCGTCAACTACAGTTCTGGCAACTTTTGTTGTCCCTTTTCCCAATTTTTAAGAATTTCCCAGAATTTACATTGATTGAGTGTTTCTAAAGCTTTCGTCAGTCCGTGAGTAGACTAAATGCTCGTCTGCTGTACCATTAGGATGTACTAATACTCGGAGACCCCAGAGGTCATCCACGGGATTTCCTGTTCTCTCCGGTGATCCCGATAGATACATGGTCACCGGTTTGCCCCCCGCCGCCAACTCCGTTTGGAATTTTTTTTTTTTTAGTCTTCCGTTCCTTACAGTAAAAGGGTTAACAAAAAGTTCAGCGAATTCTGAAGTTTTTAATTTGTAATTCAGATAATAAGGGTGTATTCTTAGCGGAGACAAAGGGGTTCATTATCTTTGACAGGTTTAGAACGAGCTCTTTGTCACATATGCTTAGACCATTAGTTCGAGCAATTGTTATTAAATTCACAGCAGTCTATTTTTCCTGGGTTTTGTCAGTGGTGTTGTTGCTGGCTTCTCCCAGCTGAATACATCTGAAAAATGAATTAAACGGTGGACCATATCCTTTCTGTCTAAATTCAGGCATAAATAGCAAAAAATACATCAATCGACACTTTATTACGGGATCGGTCTCGAGCCTCAGTGTTACCAATTCAGTTCATTTTTCGGTAATTCAACATTTTACATGTTAAAATTAGTAGTCTGGAATTTTTTAATTAATTTATGCAAATCTGAAGTTTTTTAAAGATCACTAAGGGTGGCCTTAGACTGGACATAATTCTTGGCTGCCTTCCCTCCCGCCTTCCGTATACACATGCATGCTTGGCTTAGGTGAGCCTGCATGTGTTTTCGATCCAGAGAGACGAATAAGCTACTTCCTGACACCATGGGTGGTGGCTTATCTCTAGTGAGAACAAAGGATTGAGTATCTTGAACTATAATTTTTCCGGTCTGGTATCAGGGAGAGACGGTACACCTCCGCATATGTCATAGTTGGCCAGTCTGGCTGAAACCGGTGGCTTTGGTTGATTTTTACAGGAAAGGGAATAAATGTCTTATCGAAGGCTTTGCTGAGACCACCGGTAATTGGTAGAGAAAGGAATCACATGTTACCTTGAGCTGCAAATTTCTGCTATGCTGTAAGTAGTACCGGAAATCCGACAGTAACCAACAGAGTACAGGACTATCTTGCCCTGTTGTGCTCCATTGTTGCCCCTGCTGAACCTGGAAGTCCTAATCTGTATGGGACAGGCTAGGAGGACTTTTTGTACTAAGTTCTGACGATCTATGGGATTCTGAATTCTCCGATTCAATAAGACAATCTACCATCCCATTTCAAACACATACACTAGGGCACTGGTGGCGAACCTATGGCACTGATGCCAGAGATGGCACTCGGAGGCCTCTCTGTGGGCACCCAGGCCGTCTCCCAGGCACAGAGCTTGGCAGACCCATGTGGCATCTTCCTGCAGTCTCAGGTAGTCCAAGTAGTGTCCTGCTATTTTAAAGTGACCCATCATGTGCTGCTTGGTCCTGTCCAAAGAGTGAAAAGGTGTCAGATTGGAGTGTTGGCACTTTGGGAAAAGCTAGTGGTTTTTGGGTCTCATTTTGGGCATTTGATCTCTAAAAGGTTCGCCATCACTGCACTAGGGCCTCTTTTTTCTGTGCACGGTACGGTACAGTTGTCCTCGGCCAGGCACCATAGACGTCTATGGGGATGTATTTCCGGCCTCAAATTTACGGCTCTATATAAAAAAAGAAACTTTTTGCTTGTCACTTAATTAACAAAATGTTTTTTTCAAAATAATAAATGTATAAAGCATTCATAAGACTCAATGCACAACTCGCAACTTGTGGATTTTGAGTGCGAGTTAGTTACTGAGACATACAAAACTGGTGGGAAACATTTCGATAGTCACATCCATCGTAGATTTGGTCAAAAAAAACACACACACAAAAAAAGTTTTGTATTTGTGGATTTTCTTTCAAATGGCAAAATGAAGAACAACACAAGGGAAACCCAACGGACACTGTTATAGTTGGTGGCATCTTGAGGTCTCCAGAGGGATGGATTTGAGGTTTTTCAGTACCTCAAGGAAAGTTAGTCCTGGAACCGTCTTTTCGGGTGAGCCAGTCTCCTTCTCCTGACTAAATCTGAGTGAAAAAAAATAGACAAAGAGAAAGAGGATAGAGGGGCCAGTTACTGGCATGTCACACCAAGAGGTGGACATGATGGATAGAGGTCGTCATCCTGTTCATTCCTGGTTCCCCAAACCTCGGAGACCAGAGGGGCCCCACAAAGTGGTGGGATGCAAGTTTATTTTAACACCCGATAGGATTAACTTGGATCCCCCCTTTGCATGGCGCCTGCCCGGTTTTCGGAAGTGCGTTATAGTGACGTCCACCATCGTGCGCTGATAGACTTGGAACTCAGAAATACTAACAGATTGATCTAAATTTAATTCAATAACCATGGACATTTTTCTGAGAACTGCTTGTCTCCACACACAAACAGAAGCGGAATAATTTCACCCTCCACTTAGCACACTGATGTGAAAAGTGACAAAGTCAAACAAGTGTCGGGAATGAAGAAGACAATTACTCAACACTGAATGTGCTGTCATCCAGAAGCTAATAACCATGCAAGTTCTCCGATGACACAAGCGGCTGGCATGTTATCATTAACCTAGTATTTAACTCCAAAACTGTCTAAAAATATGCACTAAGCATAAATGATGTTAGTTAATGTGAGTTTGCTCCATTTTTATTGTGTTTTTTACTTTCACAATTAATTTTTAGTTACATTTCCTTACTATGTAAAAACAGCAGCATCCTAGATACTGGTCAACTTGTCAACATGGTTGATGGTTTACACTATGTTTTCCACTCTTCTCTCAAATAGGAACCGAATGTTACCTTATCTTTAGACTACAACCTGAAGTGACAGCGTTTACCGTTGTTGTCATCAAGAGAACCAATCTTGGTTGGGCAACAGCTATCATTCCCAATTCCTTCATACATGGGGACAATTGGCTTTGTATTTTGCTCAGAAGTAAACTAACTAAATAAGTTGACATCCCATAAGTATACAGTCAGGGAGACTGAGCTGTAGATCCTTATTTATAAGTGTGTTAAAGGAACCTGTTGTAACATCCATACTAGCGTCCTGCTTTGTCCATCAGGTATGGCTGAATATGCACTGATTGTGTTATTCAGTTTCAGACTGATATTAGTGGTGTGAACACTGGTTTATGCTTGCTGGCTGCCTTGATTATTTACTGTCTTCCTACGCAACCACCTTCTGGACTGAGAACATGTTTCTGTTATAATCCTCTATTCTTGCTATAGACCTAGTTGTAGTGAGCTCCTGGTTTGTAGGTGTTGCTTTCTCTGATCTCTGTATTCTGACCTTCTGCCTGTATTCTGACCACCATTCCGCCTTTCCATTTTGTACCACATCTGCCTTCATTGTTGTGACTCAGCTCTGGTGACTATTCTTTTGTATTTGTCCTGTCCTGTATGGTGCACTGATCTGTGCTATTGGGGCAGGTCTTAGCTAGCTCTCAGGTGTGACGCAGGCACGCCCTATTCTAGCAAACTCCTCCTCCCGCCACATCCCCTTCACAACCACTTGGTCTAGAGGTTGAAAATTATCACAATTCCAAGCAGTGTGCAAGTAATTGCAATTAATTCAAGGTTATTAACCAATAAAATGGCTTAAAATTTCATGTCTATTTCAAACAGTATAAAGGATTTTAAGAGATTGGCAAAAAGGGAATTTTTTTAGAAAAATTGACGCTCCCGTCTACGGCTGTGCCTAATATTACTGACTCTTTTTTTTATTAAAATTCACATAAAAAAGAACAGTTTGTCTCCCTTAATAAGCCTCCCTCTAAGACCCACCAAACTGAAAAGCCAAAAAAAATGACCGAGAACAAATAACTACATCTATTAAGTGTATTGTTATTCACACAACTGTTAAATTTGGGCAAGTTTGTAGTAGCGACTGGGTTCCATCAATATTCGTGGATAAATGCAATTTCAAGATTCTGCTGATTAACTAAAAACGAGAACAATGAGCTGAAAATCCTGGAGTTATGATGTGTTGCAGCAGGTGCGGTACTGAAACTTCGCCCAACCTTGGTGGGTCTTCCATCCAAGCTGCGAAATGTGATCCTCATCAGTGTTGTGAGAGCAGAGGAAATAGTGTGCGGCCATGAGCAGCATTTGTCATTTTCTTACAGGACTTACCAGAATAAAACAGTATTGATTTCATTCCTGCTGAAAAGTCTTAAAGTCAATGTCAAAAAATGTGGGACCGCGATGGGTCTGCTGACAGCCAACTGGGAGCTTGAAAATGGAGAGCAATTAACTAAAGTGTTTCACGTATTTCAATTGTACATTGATTAGAGAAACAGCATAAAATATCTTCCAATTTAGGAAATGGGGCAATTTTAGAGCCTCTGTTATTCCCAAATTTTGCATATTTTTTGTCAATCAAGACAAGTCAGTGTATATCACATATATAGTCGGGGCTCCCTGTCTCCCATCTCACATTACAAACTTGTAAACTATAGTTTCATGGCATTATGGAAGGGAAAGGTCCCGTCAGGCCAATACTTGAAGGGGTTGTCCAAATTATATTTTAAAAAATTATATATGCAGCAATGGGAGGAAAACTTAAAGGGGGCCTTTCACCACCTTTACCAGCCCCAACTCTTTTCATAACTTAATTCTTACTAAGCCTACATGGCTGAAATTATTTCTCTACTAAGCAAGCAATTTCAGTATTTTCAGCTTTCTACTGTCAAGGGGCGATGCCAGGATGTCTACTCCAGCCTACGACCACCTAGTTGAAAGTGCAGAACCTAGTGATTATATTTTAAGGGTAAATTCAGTAACAAATGTGCTAATTAGACCTTCTATTGTCAGATAGGTTGTCGTGGGATGAAGCAGACAATCTGACTCCTCCCATCTGACAGTGATCCAAAAATGATTTTATTATTTTTTGGGGAATAGTAAAAGCTAGAGAGAAAATTCTAAGTATGTTCAAATCACTGGTGTGGCAACTATTATAGGATGTAAAGAATTGCAGATGATGAAAGGGGTGAAAGGTCATGTAAAAAAAAATATAGTGCATCCTGTATATGCAGAAGGCACAGTCAACCAGTGACTACACTTTTCCCACAGGAAAGTTGATTACACATTGGGGAACACTTATCATATGCTGGCACAGTGTAAGCCCACCCTCCACCACGCCAGGTACATCCAGCAGGCCTGACCGCTCTGAGACTATAGCGAGAGGGCAGGTTCAGTGGCAGGACACGCCCCCATGACACGCCCATTGATTCCCCCCCTATGAGTTGGACAGCCCCTTTGACAACCTCTTAATGGTGTGCGCCACCACTGGGATTTCCACCTAAATTGAATGGTGTTCCCAAGCCCCATTATGGAAAAGATTGAATCATTGCTCCTGTATGACCCCACTCTATTCAAACTTCCTGGGATGGAAGATCAAGACCCCCATTCTATTAATAGGTTGGGTCCCCAATGATATGGACCCAGCGATCATACATTTATCATAGGTGATAACATTAATTTGTGAGATTATTGCCTCACGTCAGATGTGTACGTTGAGTAACTTTGCATTGGTTTCCTCTGGGTCCTCCAGTTTCCTCCCACACTCCAAAACATATTGGTAGGTTGGGGACAGGGACCGGTTTGGCAAGCTCTGTGCAGCGCTGCGTAATCTGTAGGCTCTATATAAATAAAGAATTATTATAATAATTATTATTAACTTGTAATTGAGTGAAGAGGAGTGAGAATGTCTCGAGGAGACAGGGATTCGGTCTGTTGAAGCTGCCGCCCCTGTGACTTTTACAACTTACAGGAATGATGAATCCGGACAATAACTGCATTTTTGCCATCTTTATTACAAGGGTTATTGGAACCTGTCATCAGATTAAAATCTCATATCCCAATGACAGGTTCCCTTTAAAGGAAATCTACCATCAAATTACATCATGATAAACCAGGGACATTACTCACAGATCCAGGCGCCATGACTGCGGTAATCTTCTTATATTTGCTATCTATGGCTTCTTTCCTTCTAAAATCAACTTTTAAAATTATGCTAATGAGGGGTGTTATCAGAGGCTCTCCATGCTGTAGCTCCATATGGTGTTACAATATACAGGAGCACTTCCCCCTCCCACTGTCTGAGATTACAGCAGGCAGAGAGAAGAGGGAGCAAGGAGTAGGCTGAAACAGCGTAACAGCTGGTGAAGCTACAACATGGAGGGGCTCTGGTAACACCTTTTAGGCTCTTTAGCATAATTTGAAAAGTTGATGGATAGGAAGGAGGCCATGGATAACAAATAGAACAAGATTACAATAGTCAAAGTGCCCCTGGTTTGTCATGATGGATTTTGATGGTAGATCTCCTTTAACTAAAGGAGAATAAAAGCAATGAGCATTCAATGAGAATTTGGCATGGTGTGCCCCAAGTATCACCAGTTATGGCTAGCTTGATGCGAATGGACAACAGTGACAACCAGGATAACCAGTGACAAACACCAACCCGGAGACAAACTTGATCCCATTTTTTTGTACCAATGACTCCGTTGAATAGTAGGAGATTCTCATGGAAAAACACCTCCCCCAGAGCCCGTGGATTGGAGGTTTCTTGAAAAAAAAACTGAACAACTTTTTGTTGTTTTTTAATTCTTTTTTTATTTTCACTTTGAAGAAACTTTTAGTGAAACCAACGAGCGCCAAAATTCTTGTTCGGCCTCCAAATTACCGCGACCTCTGAGCCGAAAATAGGAAACTAGAAAAGAAGAAAAAAAATTTACTAATGAATTAAACCGTGTCTGGAGGCGCGACGCTAGACATAATATATATATAGGTCAGTCGCATAATGTGCAGAAAACAGCTGGGGCTGTATTATGACTCCTATGAATTTGGGGGGGTTGTAACCCTTTAGTGTTCCGGAACGGAATGTAACGTACGCCGGGTCTCTGTGTCTATGGTCGAGCCGGGATCACGGAGGTTAACCTGTACACGTGAAGTGCATTAGTAATAAGTAGATCTCTGTCCATCGCCTCCATCTACTTAAACTACTGGCCCCCACTGGCACCGCGCTAAACCACCGCATCTACAAACCCCGGACAAAAATAGACTTCAGACAAGTTACTGTCCAGCAGCGGCTCATGACGAGTGACTGAAAATTATTACCCCTGGCACCTTTTAATAGACAGTGTGTAAAATAGGGGTCTGGAATTTCTCCAGCGGAGTCTGAACCCTTATTACAAGTTACAATTTGGCATTGACAGAAAGATGGTGCTGTCCTAACTTTGTTTTATGAGCACCTTTCAACTTCGGAGCCAGAGCACCACGTCCCCTATAAACCTTCACTTGCACAATGCGACCGTCTATAGGAAATGGGATAGAGATACGGTACAAGTGGCTGATACAAACTTTTATTTATAGACTATTGCACTTTTTTTGTATTGAGAATTAAAGGATTTAAAGGGAAGGTGTCACAGAAGGAAAATCTGGACTAATCTGCAGGCAGAGTGTTATAGAGCAAGATGAGCTAAGCAGATTGTACACAATGGGGCTTATTTACTAAGGGTTGCGTGCTCACTTTCGTCAGACTGTGCACAGTTTTTGGGGATTGCACGGCTTGGACAGGTATTTTACAGGTGTCTGCGCTGGGATTGTGTCGCACGTGATCGGATTTTGGCGCAGCTGCGCTGGCTTCCATGCGACACGCAGCGGGCGGACGATCCGACTGATTCGGGCTGAGCGTGGGATTTAACTTTCAAATTGTGTCGCAAGCCTATGCACTGACACTCACCAGGAAGAAGAAGGTGAACTCTGTCGGACCTGAGTGGGGAAGCCACACATGCAGGATTTCGGGCGCACAATCTTAGTGAATCGCGGAAGAGTGCATTATCATCGGACAATGCTGTGAACTCCGGTGACCAGGTAAGTGAATGTGCTCCATAGTGTCCAATCTGTGTCCATCATGTTATAGAGCAGGAGGAGCTGAGCAGATTGTACATAGTGTCCAATCTGTGTCCAGCATGTTATAGAGCAGGAGGAGCTGAGCAGATTGTACATAGTGTCCTATCTGCAGGCAACCTGTTATAGAGCAGGAGGAGCTGAACAGATTGTACATATTGTCCTATCTGCAGACAGCATGTTATAGAGCAGGAGGAGCTGAGCAGATTGTACATAGTGTCCTATCTGCAGGCAGCATGTTATAGAGCAGGAGGAGCTGAGCAGATTGTACATAGTTTTCTATCTGTATGTAAAATATTATAGAGCAGGAGGAGCTGAACAGATTGTACATAGTGTACTGTCTGCGTGCATGAGCTGTACACCATGTACCCAGTGGGGGAATATCGGCTGCTCCGGCAGCTAACTAGAAGTTTTATTCTATGTTGCAAGAATATAGTAAAAAAAAAAATTGCTAAAAGTGGTAAAAATAAAAAACATATCAGGGATCCTCCACTGAGAAAATAAAACCTTGTTCCAGTCAGAGGGGTGGGGTGAACAGCGCATCAGTCAACCCGCCACCCCTCCTTACGGCCAAGAACCCGCCCACCGCGGTAGGCCCCTTGCTCAGACATGACCTCGATGAGGGGGAACAGCGGCACGCAAAATAAAAACAATAAAAACAAAAAATTCTACGGATCCACCTTGACTCATCTTGGATCTGTCCCACTGTCCTCAGTGGCAGGAGATATGACCCGGTCTCAACTGGACCTACAGAAGAGCGGATATTATGAGTGGATGGGCTAAAGAAAAGAGGGCATCAGTGGGGAGGGGTTAGAGAAATGAGGGAATTTAGTTTGGGCTTAAATTAAAGGGGGTCATCATACATGAGGGAGCTATAAGAAGGGAGGTCATTATTGAATTGTGGGTGACATCAGGGGGTATTAGGGGGCATACAATTTGGGCAGTTGCCACAGGACAAGAAGAATCATATAGTGGGGGGCACCGGAAGTGGGGATTATGCTTTTTGAAGGCCACAAAGTGGGGGAATTATAAAGGTGGGTATTATTCTGTGTATAAAGGGCATTAAAGGGTTAAACTAACCCACACTAAGGCTACATTCACGACCCTTTGCTGTCTATAGGGGAGGTATATACCGTATACATACGTGGCCGTATATACGTCCCCCATACGGCATTGTGAATGGAGCCTAATATTGTTGAAAACTGCTATTATATAGCAGTACAACTATCCCTATATTGTTCCTCCCCATGCCTGAAAAATTCCACATTGCGTTCATAAATATCTATCAATATTCATGTTTTTTTTTTAGCTCAGTCGTGCCTCAAACTTCCTGATTGACAACTTTACATACCGGCTGCCAAACTTTTCAGGCATGGGGAGGAACAATTTAGGGATAGTTGCACTGCCGTATATTAGAAGTTTTCAAAGATACGTTTAGTTATGTTAGTGTAGGATAGTTTAACTGGCGTGCTCCTTCCATTTACAGAAGATGGATTGAACAGCTACCTAACCCTACAATATATATACAACTTTACATCTGTCTGGTGTGTATCTTGGTAATTATAATGCTGTTTGTTCACAAATGCTCACCTTCTTCGTCCCGGTGTATGTGAGTGCTATTCTTGCGACACAATTTTTTTTTTAAAATCAGCAGTTTTTCCGAATCCGTCGGGTTTTCCGACGGCCATGCCCCCCATTTCTGTCGTGTGAAAGCCGGCGCCGATACGCCACAATACCATCGCGTGCGCCAAAATCCCGGGGCAATTCGGTGCAAATCGGAAATTTTCGGGAAACCCGACGAAAATGTGTGATTCGGACCCTTAGTAAATGCACCCCACTGAATCAGGGGACTGAAGACATACTCAGTCACTTTAGTCTTTTAATTTTTTAAAATGAGGGAAAGCAAGGATCATTTTACTTACATTTGATACAAAAACATGATACTTTGTGTATTATAAAATATTTGTCAAAAATGACGATTGTGGCTGTAACATTTGGAAATTCGGAAAAGTTCAAGGGGATGTAAACTGCAATCCACTTTTGCAATTTCTTGAATTTTTATACACATTTGTGGTGTATTTTTGCACCATTTTGGAAATGTTTGTTTGATTTTCTAAATTAAAACTTTGCCAAATGTGGTGTGAATGGGGCTTAAGATCCTCATCATAACCTGCACAGAGAGCCCTGCTCACCTTCCTGCTATAGACGTTATGCACAGTGTTATAGTACCTCCTGCTGGTAGTGTGGAGAATAGCAGCGGGAGTGGATTTTGGGTTATTTTTATTTTTTTCATGTCGTTTTCAGGCTGAAAAGCCGGGATCATGTTGGGATTGGTGGATTGGTGTGACTGTCCTGGGAGTTGGTAGTCCTATGTGCGGTGCTTGTCTAGTCTATAGGATATTTGGAGCTGAGTTGGTAATGTTATAGTATATTGGCTCCTATACAATATAATGCCCCTATACTCCCGCACTGTATATAGGCATACGCTATGTGCTTGGAGACCCGGGGAGACAGTATAGAGCACATCAGATCAGTGCATTACTACCAGAAGAGTATAACAGCAGTGACTAATGAAAACCCTGCTCTCTGGTTGCAGTCCGGATTTCCCAATAATGAGCATCTCCATCACTATTGTAGTAACTGAAGCTAAGCATTGATTAGCAAAGTTTGATATAATTGCTTCCTTACTCATGGGTGGCAAGGCTTCACCCTAGTTAGTTTGCTAACCCATCATCACAGTCCTGCCTGCATAGGTGACATTATGTATAATCTGCTCAGCCCCTCCTGCTCTATAACATGCTGTCTGCAGATAGGAGACTATGAACAATCTGCTTAGCTCATCATACTCTATAACAAGTTGCCTGCAGATAGGACCCTATGTACAATATGCTCAGTTCCTCCTGCTCTATAACATGCTGCCTGCAGATAGGATACCATGTGCAATCTGCTCTGATCCTCCTGCTCTATAACATGCTGCCTGCAGATAGGACACTATATATAATCTGCTCAGCCCCTCCTGCTCTATAACATGCTGCCTGCAGATAGGACACTATGTACAATCTGCTCAGTTCATCCTGCTCTATAACATGCTGCCTGCAGATATGACACTATGTACAATCTGCTCTGCTCCTCTTGTTCTATAACATGCTGCCTGCAGATAGGACATTATGTATAATCTACTCAGATCCTTCTGATCTATAACATGCTGCCTGCTGATAGGACACTATGTACAATCTGCTCAGCTCTATAACATACTGCCTGCATATACAATTACATTTTCAACGTGGCATTTGAATTGGAGGATTTTTTAACTTTGAAACATTTTTTCAATTTAAGATTTACAAATCAATGGGGCACATTTACTTACCCGGCCCTGTCCCCATCCCCGATCCGGACGGTCCGACGAAGATGAAGTCCGCCGCGATTCACCAACATCGGGCGCCCGAGATCCTGCATGTGTCGCTTCCCCTCTGAGGTCCGCCGCAAATCTCAGCTTTTTCTTCCTGGTGTATGTGAGTGCATGGCTTGCGACACAATTTGCAATGCTAAATCCCGCACGTTGTCCGAATCTGTCGGATCTGGCCCGCCCTCAGATTTGTGTCGCGTGAAAGCCGGCGCCGATGCGCCAAAATCAGGTCACGTGCGCCAAAAACCCCTGTGAAGAGCGGCGCAACACGGAAATTGACCGGAAACCAGATGAAAATGTGGTCCGCGGGGCCCTTAGTAAATGAGCCCCAATATGGCCAATCATGTTACTAAAATCACCTTCAGACCAAAGTCCTGGAAGGTTCCCAAAACATCCTGTAAGACTTGTGATCTGAGCACAAAGTATTTAAGGTCAGGGGACAAGATTTGTTTAACCAGTTCCCAAATATCTCTCATTGTTCACATAATCTTAATAACAGGCTCCAAATATAGCAAATCTCTGGAAACAACCGGGCAATTTGTGTCAACCATGTGCCAGGATGGGGCGTAAATTCTTAATCAGTTTAACAATGCGGAGCCGTGCAAACTAGTGTAATTCACAGATTGAGATTCTATTAATAAATCGCTTTATTTTGCTAGAATTTGGCAGCTGAACTCGTTAGTCATAATTAATATCTCTGCGACATTATTATGACTTTCTAAATGTGTTTTGATTATTTGCAATGAGAAACATTTTGGCTTGAGGGATTGAAATGAATTGGATTGGAACATTTTAGATTTTTAGAACATTACATAGAATGGGGGAGATTTATGAGAAGTGTCTGGTAGTGGAACTATTCTTGTTGCCCCTGTTAACCAATCAGAGCTCAGCTTTCATTTTCTTGCAGCTGTTAATGCAATTAAAGCTGAGCTCTGATTGGTTGCCAAGAGCAACTAGTACAGTTTTACCTCAGACGCTTATCATAAATCTCCCTCATGGATCTCTTTTAATTAAAGTGTTTCGGGGAGTAGAACGGGCAGATACCAAACCATAAGCAACCACCCCACCCGAGGCAATACAATGGGGGAAATTTATGAATGTGTCACTGGTTCTGACAGTGCAGGGCTTGACAACAATAGGAGATTTATCATAAGTATCTTAGAGCAGAACTGTTCTATTTGCCCATGGCAACCAATCAGAGCTCAGCTTTTATTTTCCCATAAAATGAAAGCTGAGCTCTGATTGGTTTCCATGGACAACTAGAACAGTTTTACCTCAGACACTTGATGATAAATCTCCCCACAGTCACCGTGTCCCGCTGCCAGTCTTTTGCCTATGGAGGGAGGAGGGGTGAAGAACATTCACCCTTCCCCTTTTCTTCTTTCGGTCCTGTGCTTGCCTTGGATATGGTCCGGGTGTGCAACTGGCCGTGTGAATGAACCCCAAGACTATCAGTATGTATTTAAGACCTGCTTTTAACTAATCTAAACTTTTTTTTTGGCGTAAGGCCTGTTTTTCTAATAGACCACTCCCCTTTTCCATAGACCACTCCCCCTTCTCAAAGGTTGAGATCTCCTTTGTCGGACAAATCGGAAAAAGAACTAGAAACACAGACAAGAGAACTAAAAGTCTCTATGAGAAGAGTCCGGAGGGAGGAGTCTGTGGACCAGTGGACCCTCTGGATCACCACGGGAGATGGTATGAGGCCTGCGGTGGCAGCTAAGGTAAAGGATATGCAGGAAACAGTCCGAGCCTGGGATGACAGCAGGAACACGGAGGAACACTGGTAACATTGGCACGGACTGGAGACACCGCTGGACTGGCAACCTGAAAGGCACAGCAGGAAGTGTATGGGAACGCTGGAGACAGGAGACACGGAGGCATCTGGGAATGCTGGAGACAGGAGACACTGAGGCGTCTGGGAATGCTGGAGACAGGACACACAGAGGCGTATGGGAACGCTGGAGACAGGAGACACAGTGGCATCTGGAAACGCTGGAGACAGGAGACACGGAGGAATCTGGGAACGCTGGAGACAGTAGCGTCTGGAAACGCTAGTGGGCAATCACTTCAACAGGAACCGCTGTGGGATGCGAGGTGCGGAAACCTTGGAAGTTCCATTAGAATGGTGAAGATCCGGTGGGGAGTGAAGGGCTGAGCCGGATTAGCGAACTCCAATCAGGAGGGCGCTGGCCCTTGAGAGTCCATAGAAGTCGGTGCGCACGTGCCCTAGCAGTGGGAGCGCGGGGCCTGGAGGGAAGGGACCCCAGCAGAGCCAGGAGCCTGGAGAGGTGAGTAGTGACCGGGGGACACCTCGCGGGTATGGCCGTGACAAAAAGCCTTTATAAATTTATCGTAAGGAATTTTTTATGACTCAAATTATGCAAGACTTCTGGCCAAAGTGGCTTCTTAATTTCCCCAAAATATTTGGCACTCCCAGAAACTAGAAAGTAGTGATGAGTGGACCCGTTCAGGGTTCACCAAGTTCAGCCAAAATCAAAAAGTTTGGTTCGGGTACCAAGCTCAGTCTAGTAACACCTGCAATTGGTTCTGCCACTAATTGCAGGTTTTAACCCCTTAAATGCTGCTAGCAAAGCCATCGGCAATACTTAGGTGCTGGCAGTGTGGTCCGCTCATCACTATTTAACACTTTTACCCTTTAAATGCTGCCAGCATTAGAGGGCAACAATCTTAGGGAAAAGGCCAGCAGCATTTAAAGGGTTAACATTCGGGTTAGCACCATTTGCTGGAGGTTAGCATGAATGCTGAACCCGAACTTTTGGCTAAAGTCCAGATTTCAGAATCCAAACCCACAATGTTCAGCACAGATCCAAATATTTGGGTTTGGATCCACTCATCCCTACTAGAGAGACCCCATAGCCATCCAGAACTCAACCAGAAACAAATGTAAACCAAGAGGCACCTTTATGGTGCCTGAGATGGTGCCATACCCGCTCCTTAGATGCAAGGCCAGTGGAGTCCAGCCAAGGTGCCCACAACTTTCGATAAACTAATAATAGTGCAGTGTAGGAGCAGAAACAGGGACGGCGCCAGCACTGGGCATACCTGGGCAAGTGTCAGGGCCCAGAGCTGCTGGGGGGGCCCACATAGGGCTGTATGTAAGGAATCCATGGGATTTAGGGGGCTGTATATAAAATAACCATGAGGGGGCTGTATATAAAATAACCATTAGTGGGCTGTGTATAAAATAACCATGAGGGGGCTGATTGGTATGGTGAACTAGGGAATATTTTAGGGAACATAAGACTGTTTTAATTTCTGAATTTTAGCAGTTCACTGCAAAGTTCCCCACTGAGGCTCTGCCGCCCAGGGGCCTTCTGAAACCTGGAGCCGACCCTGAGTAGAAACATACCATTGTGACCACAGTCTGATGAAACAATGCAGAGATAACCATATTTTTCCAAGTGCAAAAATTTGGATAAACTGTGTGGAAGTCATCTGGAGGTGTAACCAAGAACACCCCTTTTAAGGGTCTGCTGTCTCCCAAATAATCCTACGTGCATTGTGTAGGGCACTTGATAATCTATCCAATTTCTCAAAACTTTGTCATTTTAAAGAAAATTGAACTATATTTTTATACAAATGAACTCATTGGTGCGCTCGGGAATGGGCTGTGGGTTGACCTACTGGTGGATGAGTTTTCCAATTTCTATGCTGCTTTTCATTACAGACCCCTGTTACTGTACACAATGATTGACATCTCCCATAGATATAAGATGTAGAAAGAAGAAAACATTTGTGTCAGGGCTCGGGGTAAGTGAACCCCCTGGACCACCGCGGATGACGACACAAGCCAACGTCTGGGAATCTAAGTGGCACCCGGTCTTCACCAGAGCCCGCCGCAAAGCAGGGTGCCACCAGGTCGTTCCACAGACATGACTTGACCACGGTGGCAGCCAAGGTCGAGGCACAGAATCAGTAGCAGTCTTGTGGTCAGGAACAAGCAGATGGTCAAGGTAGGCGGCAATGATGCGAGGTCAGGGATGGAGAAGGAGGTCAGGGCTGGCAGCTAAGGATCAGAATCGAGGAGAAGTCCAGGGTCACAACTGGAGGTCGGAACACAGGTATAACACAAGGGAGGAATGAAACTCTAAGATCAGCAGGGGTTTCTGGGAAAAGCCGGCTTATGAAGGAACCCAGAAGTGGCTGGGACGGGAGCAGGAACGCGGAGAGGTGAGTGAGCTAGGGAACGGGCGTCACCACTGAGAGGGGCACGGGTGTCCCTATGATCCAATAAATAGATTGCAAGGACACCCATGACAATTTGCAGTAGAAGGTACAGCCCCCAGTGCACCAAGACCCTCATTTGCATAACAATAGATATGAAATTTTCTATAAAATATCAGATTATTGGAAAACAGGAATGATATGTCTGGAAAGTTTATAAAGTGCCCTACACCATGCTACTTTTACTTTTGGGGTGATTTGGGAGCTGGTAGACCTCCTTTAAGCCCGTGTAGTCCTCCTAGGTCAGACCGTTTACCGTTCCACAACTTTCGCATGTTTTTATACAAAACAAGAGAGAACATAATTCATGTCAGCACCTAACAGGTTACTCTGCCTTCTTCCATAACACTTTTGGCATCAGACCAAGCGTATTAGAAACTCTCCCTGTGAGTGGTTATTCATAGTTCACTAATCATGTCTCCCTACTTCAGATGAGATTATAATACGGGCCTGGTACAGCTTGGCCGTGTAACAGAGCAACACAGGGAAAAACACAAAAATGCTAAACAATTTTAAGAAAGCTCCCTCTGTGGTGCCAAGCGTTTCAGTTATGAGAATACTAGAAATGCAGAGCCTACAATTGGTAAGACTAACCAGGGGGACGGTGAACGGCTTCCATAACGTTAAGTAACTAAACTGCCAAAGGGTAAGAGAGCGCCTATAATATAATAAAGTTATAATGTACCGGAGATCATTCCATCCAATATGACATTTACATCAACTAGGGGTTTCTTTAAGCATACCCCCCGACCCCCGACCCAAAAATGTGTCCCATTAGCCAAACGTCATGTGAGCTCCTTTTTGAGTTTCAAGCAACTGGTTTTGTATTATAGGTGATAAGTCGTCGGTGTCCATCGAGCCTCTGAAAGTGTCTTCTGGTATCTGGCACGGAGATGTCCCCTAATTTGACTGCAAATGGATGGGAAAAAGGCACGAGGGGGAGGGCGACAGAAAGGGGGGCAGCAAGCAAACAAGTGGAATGTCCCCTCAGTATATAGATAGCCCCAGCACATCCCCCCTCAGTATATAGATAGCCCCAGCACATACCCATTTAGTATATAGATAGCCGTGCCTCAATCTTCCAGATTGACAACTTTACGTATGGGGTGTGGAACTTTGCAGGCATGGGGAGGAACAATATAGGGATAGTTGTACTATTGTATAGTAGAAGTTTTCAAAGATATGTTTAGTTATGTTAGTGTAGGATAGTTTAACTGCTGTACTCCTTACATTTACAGAAGATGGATTGAACAGTGCTCCATTCGATTTTCACAGCTACCTAACCCTACAATATATATACAGCTTTATCGCTCATAATTACCTTGGTAATTATAATGCTGTTTGTTCACCAATGTTCAGAAACCTCTGAGCTTTTTACAAAACAAATCCAGTTATAAGGAGAATAGATTATATACGGATGGACACACTGGGGCAGATTTACTTACCCGGCCCATTCGCGATCCAGCGGCGCGTTCTCTGCGCTGGATTCGGGTCCGGTCGGGATTTATGATGGCAGTTCCTCCGCCGTCCACCAGGTGGCGCTGCTGCGCTGAAATGCATCTGAACGCTGGACTACAGAAAGGGGGCAGCAACCAAATAAGTGGAATGTCTCCTCAGTATATAGAAAGCCCCAGCACATACCCATTTAGTATATAGATAGCCCCAGCACATACCCACTTAGTATATAGCTAGCCCCAGCACATACCCACTTAGTATGTAGTCCCAGCACATGCCCCCTCAGTATATCGAAAGCCCCAGCTCATACCCACTTAGTATATATATAGCCCCAGCATATACCCCCTCAGTATATAGATAGCCCCAGCCCATGCCCCCTCAGTATATAGATAGCTAGGAGGCATCAGGGAGAGGGCTACAAAAAGGGGGAAGCAACCAAATAAGTGGAATGTCCGCTCAGTATATAGATAGCCCCCAGCAGGTCCCCTCATTATATAGATAGCCCCAGCAGGCCCCCTCATTATATAGATAGCTCCAGCACATGCCCCCCGCAGCACATTCACCCTCAGTTTATACATAGCCCCCAACACATGCCCCCTTGGTATATACATAACCCCAGCAGATGTCCCCTCAGTGTATGTATATATATATATAATAGGGAAGTATAAGGTATGGGGGGCAGAAGGTGTGGGATATGATAGAAATGGGGGCATTTTAAATGGAAGCCAAAGGAATAGGGGCATATTACTATGTGGGATCCACTAAAACAGATATTATACTTAGTGGTCACACTATTGGGTTGGGGTAGTGCAATTAATACATTATAATAAAGGGTTAACTGTATATTGTGGTGGTCGGTATATTCGTATACCACAAGGTTTCATTATGTGGGGTGGGGACCATAGCAAAAAGTTTGATATGGACCCAATTATTTTCACTTATGCCTCTGCTTTTGATAAATACAGTGCAAGTTTTTTGGTAGCAGATCTATAAATCTGCCCCATTGCCTCTGTATTCGCCCCCACGCTTGTGACTGCTGCTCTCACTCAATAGTTAAAATCAAGCAGTAGCGCTAATGTTGGATTATTTTACACCTTAAGCGTTCTCCACTTTCAGTCTGTAGCTACAGGTTCAATCTCTTCTGTCTAGACGCATAGGAAATAATAACACTATTATATATAACGTTACAGGTCCCATAAAAGTGAGTGATTGCGGGTGCGGAGCACATGTCCTCTGTAGACATAGGAACAAGTGTTTAGAAGACAGTGCGGTTTCGCCTCCTCGTGTGCCGGTAGAAGGCATGAAATTAGTTCTCTGGGTTTTTTATGGTGCACGATATATAAACATGTCTGTTACATCTGAGCCGGAGTATTAGCTGCCGCCTCCGGAGCAAGAACAGAAATGATGGTTACAAAGAGCTTTCACCAACTCCAACCACTATACTAGGTGGCTCTGCGCTGATTTCGGCAGAATCGGAATTCTCTCTCTACTATGGATGAGCGAACCCAATGGGTTTCATTTACTAAGGGTCCGCACGGCGCATTTCCGTCGGGTTTCCTGACGATTTCCGATTTGTGCCGCATTTAACAGGGTTTTTTGCCGCACGCGATCGGATTTTGGCGCAATTGCGCTGACTTTCATGCAACGCAAATCAGGGCGTGGCAGTTGGACTACACGCGGGATTTAACATTTCAAATTGTGTCGCAAGACACGCACTTACAAGCACCGGGAAGAAGAAGGTGAACTCCGGCGGACTTCAGTGGGGAAGTGACAGATGCACCAAATCGGGCGCACAAGCTATGTGAATCACACCGGACTTCATCTTCGTCGGACCATCCGGGTCGGTGATCGCGCAGGGACCGGGTAAGTAAATTTGCCCCAATGTTTCCATTCAGGCTCAGGGTTCAGGTTTGACCTGCTCATCCCGGACACCCCTGTCCAATCACCGCCATGGCTAGTTGCTAGTGGCAATTTGATTGGCCAATCCAGCAAAATGTTCGGGTCGCGTGGGCCGAATCCGAATAATCAGGTCCGCTCAACTCTACTCTCTACCCCCACAGATCCCAAGCAATCAGTGATGTTTCAGGACCCAATATGCTAATTAGCCTTTCTGTCACCTGACAGAAGACACCACCCTCCTGATAGGAAAGCGCCTTTTTCGGGTGCTTAAACTAAAAGCACAAATTGCTCCAAAATGGTTGTGAAACTTATGATAAATTTTCAAACTATTTTTAAGTATAAGGACCTGCATTGATACTGCCTGAGGTGAGCAGCTCAACTCGCCTCAGGTTGCTACACCCCTGCCCATACTCCATAGACAGTAAGCAGAGCGGCAGTGCGCATATGCGTCCATCCGCTCCATTCTTTTGGGGTACATCGGACCCCATTCTCGTTTTACCCCTACCGATCACCAATTTATCCGTTACCCTGTTGATATGGGCTTATTTGTTGTGACTGGACAACCCCTTTAAATTTTATACCAGAATTTCTTAAAACAATTTTTGAAGATCACGTCACAATCCTGTTAGGACGGAATATGCAAATATATATTCCAAGCTTTTACGTCTTGAGCCTAGGACGGCACGGTGGCTGAGTGAGAAGCACTTTTTCCTTGCAGCGCTGGGGTCCTGGGTTCACCCAGGTGAACATCTGCAAAGAGCTGGTATGTTCTCTCCGCATTTGTGTGGGTTTCCTCCGGGTACTCCGGTTTCCTCCCACACTCCAAAAACATACTGTTAGGTTGTGAGCCCCATGGGGACAGGGACTGATTTGAGATGCTTTGTGCAGATCTGTGTGCGCTATATAAATAAAGAATTATTATTATCAATTATTAGGAGTGAAGTTGTGTGGATTTTGCACCTCCAGAACCCCAAATACTGGTGCGGAGGGGAGGGGGGGTATCAGCAGGGAGCGTCAGTATTCGGCTATTTGCTCTGGGGTCTATGTATTGAGTTATACTAAATACCCGTCTGAGTGGTATTAATAATGTTATGTTTAGCTCGCCCGGTGGGAGAATTCCTGCAGGACACTCTGGCTCCAGCGCTACATATACTTATGTTTCTGTAACAGATCCCTAGCCATAACATGCACACTGACTGTCTACACCAGCACAAAGCCCCTCCATTACCAATCACAAGAAGGAACCCGGAGAGAAGACAATGACACACGGAGATCCTGCTGCAATGTGTTAATGACCCATTGTCAGCCCCTAACTTAATATTAGTTTACCAAAATCTAATTTTCAGAACCTTACGCTCTCCAGATTAAATTATCGTAACATTGTAACCGGAATCGTGTGCGGAGGAAACGCGTTCTTAAGGATGAGTTCACACATGGCGTAATTGTTACAGAAATATAACTCAGACGTCCAAAGCCAAATCCCACAACACATACAGGAGAACGTGCAGGAGAACGGGTGTTATGAAACCTGCAGTCATATGCAGGAAAAAAGGTGCTTTTGAAGGAAATGTCTGCAGGCAGCATGTTGTAGAGCAGAAGGAGCTGAGCAGATTGTACACAGTGTCCTATCTGCAGGCAGCATGTTATAGAGCAGAAGGAGCTGAACAGATTGTGGTGTCCAATCTGAAGGCAGCATGTTATAGAGCAGGATGAGCTGTGCAGGTTGTATATAGTGTCCAATCTGCAGGCAGCATGTTATAGAGCAGGAGGAGCTGAGCAGGTTGTACATAGTGTCCTATCTGCAGGCAGCCTGTTATAGAGCAGGAGGAGCTGAACAGATTGTGGTGTCCTATCTCAAGGCAGCATGTAATAGAGCAGGAGGGGCTGTGCACATTGTATATAGTGTCCAATCTGCAGGCAGCATGTTATAGAGCAGGAGGAGCTAAGCAGGTTGTACATAGTGTCCTATCTGCATGCAGCATGTTATAGAGAAGAAGGAGCTGAGCAGGATGTACATTGTGTCCTATCTGCAGGCAGCATGTTATAGTGCAGGAGGAGCTAAGCAGGTTGTACATAGTGTCCTATCTGCAGGCAGCATGTTATAGAGCAGAAGGAGCTGAGCAGGATGTACATTGTGTCCTATCTGCAGGCAGCATGTTATAGAGCAGGAGGAGCTGAGCAGGTTGTACACAGTGTCCTATCTGCAGGCAGCATGTTATAGAACAGGAGGAGCTAAGCAGATTGTACATAGTGTCCTATCTGCAGGCAGCATGTTATAGAGCAGGAGTAGCTGAGCAGATTGTACATAGTGTCCTATCTGCAGGCAGCATGTTATAGAGCAGGAGGAGCTGAGCAGATTGTACATAGTGTCCTATCTGCAAGAAGCATGTTATAGAGCAGGAGGAGTAGAGCAGATTGTACATAATGTCCTATCTGCATGCAGCATGTTATAGAGCAGGAGGTGCTGAGCAGATTGTACACAGTGTCCTATCTGCAGGCAGCATGTTATAGAGCAGGAGAAGTTGAGCAGATTGTACATAGTGTCCTATCTGCATACAGTATGTTATAGAGCAGGAGGAGCTGAGTAGATTGTACATAGTGTCCTATCTGCATACAGTATGTTATAGAGCAGGAAGAGCTGAGCAGATTGTATATAGTGTCCTATCTGCAGGCAGCATGTTATAGAGCAGGAGGAGCTGAGCAGATTGTACATAGTGTCCTATCCGCAGGCAGCATGTTATAGAGCAGGAGATGCTGATCATAAGGCAGCTAATTAACCACTTCTGACTCATAACAAGTGACCTTGTGTCTGTGCTGTAGAACTGCTGTTTTTGTTGTAGCATCAGGCAGTGATAATATGGGGCATTTTGGGACTACAAACCACTGATTAGTTAGAATCCTTGATTTAGTGTTTCAAATCGCCATTTCTCGTTAAGAAGGAATCCTGTAGAATAACTGGGGCCGGGGGTTGGGTGACCACAAAAACAAAGTGTACTTACCTGCTCCCAGAATTGCAGCGGTCTGTCGGTCTTCGGCATTGATGACTTGGTCGTAGAACAGTAGAACATGTGGCATACCGGGCTCTGCTAAGGCCACGGGAAGGGGGAGTCCCAAAAAACCTAGAAAACCCCTTTAAGGTTGACAATACGCTGTTACCTTTATTTTTACTTTCTCACACAGCAGTTTATGACTTTGTGTGTTTGTAGTTGTGATTCTTTCAGCTATTTTTGGAGCTATTTCGGAGAGAGACGGTCCGTATGTTTTTCCAAACCAACTTCAGCCTAAAACAATATCTCATTTGGGAAATCATCAGTGAGATGCTAATGGGTTTGAAAAAGATTTTGTATTTTGTTTTGTTTACAAAAATAAAAAAAACTCCATAGTGCGGGACATCAGTGCTACGCGCCCTTTGTTTTTCTAGTGACGCCATGTTTTTCTTCGCAGGGTTTTGTTTTCTGCTTAACCTGTGTGTCACGACGTAAAGACTTTGATGACCCCAAGCTGGATAGTTATAAATAGCCAAAGTCTTATTAAAGGGGTTGGCTCAAGATTACATTATTTTATTATTAGGACCTGCTGATTGGTGGGGGTATTAATGCCTTTATCTCCATCTGTTGGTGCCATAGAAAATTAGAGGGTTTTGTCCACTAAACTTTACCAAGGTAAGTACAAGAACCTAATAGGGTCAACTTTATAGTACTAATGCAGAGGACCTCCGCATCCCCTTAATTTGATGCTATGGGAGTGGTTACTAGGGCGTGGAGTAGCCGTGTTGCGAAGCGGGAGTACAGTCTACGTCACACCCCAGTAGCCTTTGTCGACACCACCTACAGACCCGCTCTTCTTCAGCGCATGTACCATGGCCCCTACAGGCACTTGTTTGCGCCACACCGATCTGAATACATAGTCGATGCAGTTCGGCACGGCCTCGGCTCTGAAGCTTTAGCTTCTGCACATTGCACATTCACGGATGAGTGCACGAAGGGGCCAGAGTAAGGCTTCATTCACACGGCCGTATGGGGGACGCATATATGACCCCATAGACGGCAAGGGGCTCACAGTGCCGTACAGGAGTGTTACAGTGTTGCACACGTGCGGCGCCGTAATGTTCCATAGCATGGAGAAACATAGGACATGTCCTATCTTTCCCCGTAATATGGCGCTATGGTAATACATCGCTATGGAGAGAGACGTTGGGTGCCGACGTGTGCACGCTGTACTACTGTATGTAGCCTTAGCACGCTAAAGAGGAGCTGGTAGGTGGCGTCAACACACAGGCTACTGGGGCATGGAGTAGCTTGTATTCCCGCTCCTCAGCGTGGCTACTCCATGCCCCCGTAGCCTCCGACGCTAATTTGCATAAAGCTAACTAATTTAAGGGGTTAGACCAGTGGTGGCGAACCTATGGCACTGGTGCCAGAGATGGCACTCGGAGACCTCTCTGTTGGCACGCGGGCTGTCTCCCAGGCACAGAGTTTGCCAGACATGGCACCTTCCTACAGTGTCAGGCAGTCCAAGTAGTGCCCTGCTATTTTAAAGTGACCCACCCTGTGCTGCTTGGTCCTTTCTGAAGAGTGAGGAGGTGCGGACAGGGTCGGATTGGAGCTCAACGAGACTGGTAGCAATAAGTTTATTAATGCCTAAATTGCCGTGTTGGCACTTTGGGAAAAGCTAGTGTGTTTTGGGTCTCATTTCAGGCACTCGATCTCTAAAAGGTTCACCATCACTGGGTTAGACTATATTAAAAGATTAACAAAAAAAAAACCATAGGGATGGATGTTATGGCAGAAACCTACCATGGGATCTACCTTTTTAGGTAGATCCCTGATGATAGGTTTTCTTTAATTTTTTTTTCTAAAAAAATCAATTTCACTGTACAATTAATTTACTTTTTTGTGTTTTTTTGTCTTACATATTTAATTAATGGACTTTCCTTTTGACATACAGGCAGTCCCCGGGTTACGTACAGGATAGGTTCTGTAGGTTTGTTCTTAAGTTGAATTTGTATGTAAGTCGGAACTGTATATTTTATTATTGTAATCCCAGCCAAATATTTTTTGGTCTCTGTGACAATTGGATTTTAATAATGTTGGGTTGTCATAAGAATCAATATTAACAATAAAACTTCATTACAGACGCCTGTGATATCTGTTACAGCTGATTATTGTATCCTAGGGCTAAAGTACAATAAATTACCAATATCCAGTGGTCCGTCTGTAGCTAGGGATCGTCTGTAAGTTGGGTGTTCTTAAGTAGGGGACCGCCTGTACGTTTAGATTTTTTTTGTTCCAAAATTGTACATTTTATTATATGTGTAGTATATATATATATATATATTATTACATTGTACATTTTATTATATGTGTAGTATATATATATATTATTACATTGTACATTTTATTGTTTCTGTTTGGTTGGGATTTCATTTTTTTTACAAATAGCAAAAATAATGCATCTGAGCAGAAAAGTTGAATTTAGAAAACGTTTTCCGTATCTTCTCTCCCGTGTATTTTCAAGATTTCTTTTCTAAAATTCAAAGTGCATAAAAACATCTAATAAATCATTTTCGAATTAAAAAAAAATTCCATTTACTTTCCTACACATACTTTTGTTCATTGTAAACTATAAAAACTTAAATTAGAAAAAAGAAAACTTTCTTTTTTTTTTTGTTCACCCCCAAAAAGGTAGATCATTTCTATCTTCCCTAAATTTCATACCAGCGGTGCAATTTTAAAGAATTAAAAAAAAAAAAAATTGTTTCCTAATTAGGAATCTTTTCAAGTGAGTTTCATTCCCACTTTGTGTCAGCCGAGGAGTCTTGGTGAACCATTCATCCTAGATTTTTCCCATCATCGCATAATGTAAGAAGGGAATTTGCCCCTGAATAGACGGGCGGCTGAATAGGCCACCACAAAACAAAAATGACGTCCCTTGTGAAGAAAACGCGATCGCTCTATAAAAGCTATTGATTTTGTCGTCACCCCCCCCCCTTCCTGATGACTTCCTGATTGCTTACTTAAAGAAGACTTTTTTTGGCCTCCGTCTCGTCAGTGTTTTTTAATAATGTTAAGCAATCTCATTAACGACAATTGCCGCGACTTGTAAAGTAAGAAGAAAAGGCTCCGCTTGTTGGTTTCTGCTCTTGGCCGTTCCGCGTCTTCTTTGTTGGATTTCTCAATGAGGGAATCGACATCTCTGCACACACACACATTTTTTCACATTAATTTGCAATGTTCTTTTCATTCATTGAGTCATTAAACCTCCCTCTAAGATTAGACACATTTTCGACTAAAACCCAAATTCCTTCGCTTTTGTCCGCCTTCCGCTCAATGATGGAGTCTTTATGCCCTCTGGTGGAGATTTAATTTCGGCCATCAACACCTTGATTCACCTTTTACAGCTATTTTATTTGAACCTAAAAAAAATATATAATAAAATATTTTTTGATTTTAAAAATAGAAAAGTTTTTTCAAGAAAAAAATGTGAATAAACTATGGTATAAAAGGAGGTAAAACCTTCCGCACCAATAGAGGGTGAATGTAGGTAAAGATACATTTTCTTTGAATGGTTGTGATTTTATGACGTCTGGGGGCAGTAATGGAGGCGCATAGTTTAATCTATAAAAAAAGTGTCCCTTTAGTCCTCAAGCCAATATTTTTGTTGGCCTTACAACGGCTTAGAAAAGGTAAAAAGAGTCAAACTTACCTCCTTGGTGGTGTTCAGCGAGTTCTAGTTTGATGATTTTGATCAAAAGTTTGGCTGAGGACTTTACTTTGACCCAAATACCGTTTAAGACAATAGGGAACATTATGACCCAAAAATGGCTGTAAAATGAGGGTAATAAATAATAATAATTCTTTATTTATATAGCGCACACAGATCTTGCCAGATCAGTCCCTGTCCCCATGGGGCTCACAATCTAATCAACCTACCAGTATGTTTTGGAGTGTGGGAGGAAACCGGAGGATACTCAGGCAAACATGGAGGGAACATATAAACTCTTTGCACATGTTGACCCTGAGACTCCAGTGCTGCAAGTCTGTAATAGTAAGGGGGACACTTTAATGCCCTGCGCAAAATTGGGAAAGGAAATAAGAGGGTGTTAGAAGAGGGTTTGGGTATACACATGCAGATACTGCCATTGCTCTAGGAGACAATATGGGTATATACACACAGCTATTGTCACAGAGCTAGGAGAGGGTATGGTTATACACACACACACAGATACTAGAAGAGGGTAGAAGAGGGTATGGGTATATACACACGCAGATACTAGAAGAGTGTATGGATATATCTAGACGCAGATACTAGAAGAGGGTAGAAAAGGGTATGGGTATATATACATGCAGATACTAGAAGAGGGTAGAAGAGAGTATGGGTATATACACACGCAGATACTAGAAGAGTGTATGGATATATATAGACGCAGATACTAGAAGAGGGTAGAAAAGGGTATGGGTATATATACATGCAGATACTAGAAGAGTGTATGGATATATATAGATGCAGATACTAGAAGAGGGTAGAAAAGGGTATGGGTATATGCACACACCAGATACTAGAAGAGGGTAGAAGAGAGTATGGGTATATACACACGCAGATACTAGAAGAGTGTATGGATATATAATTGTAGACAAAAATTTGCTATAATTAATAAAAATATCAGTTCCGACTTACATGGAATTAGTGTTTTCTGCATTTCTTTGTTCTTGTTATGGAGTATTGTTTTGCTGTCTGTTACTGATATTAAGTGAAACCACATTTTTCACCACTAAACTATTAGTCTCTTTCAGTAAGGATGTAATGCCCATTCCCTGTTTATGTGAAAGTCGGCCATATGCAATGAGCTGAGAAGAGTCACTTTTTGCCGAGACGAGTCCCTCGCAGAGGCCGCATCTCTTGAGATGTCACTATCTTGCGCTCTGTAGCACTACAGTCTTCTGGAATCCGCTTTAAAAAATGTACCAGCATGTTGCTCTCCGTAAAACAGCCTGTGTCTGTTTGGAATCTGAAGTTTGGAAACACAGAGAGCTGTTTTCTGGTGTGAATGTAAGGCTGAGTTTCCAGTTTTTAAAATGACACAGAGACACTCTTTAGGTGCATGAGTCCTTTAAAGGGAAACCTACCACCACATCTACCTATAAAGGTAGATTGGGTGGTAGGTGGATCAATGGGACGTGAGGATAGCCCTTTTAAGGGCTAATCCTCAGTCCCCAACACTTTTGTTAACTTTTATTAGACTTTATGCAAATTACTATGCGGCTACTGGGGCGTGGAGTAGCCGCATATGAGATTACACGAGGCGGCTACTCCACGCCCCGGTAGCCTCTTTCCCCCTCCTACTCACCCCATCTTGGCCGCATCTCCGCGTAGCTGCGCGCCCTCGTCCAGCGATCCTGCGTCTGCGCATGCGCAGAAGAGCAGACGCGCCTGTTCGGAGCAGTGACCGCGAAGGCCGGGACCTGCTCTTCTGCGCATGCGCAGACGGCAGGATCGCCGGACGAGGGCGCGCAGCTACGCGGAGCTGCGCGCCAAAGATGGGTGAGTAGGAGAGGAAAGAGGTACGGGGCGTGGAGTAGCCGCCTCGTGTAACCTCAGATGCGGCTACTCACGCCCGGTTGCGCGCTAGTTAAATTTGCATAAAAGTAAAAAAAAAAGTGTGGGACGTGAGGATTAGCCTTAAAAGGGCTATCCTCACGTCCCATTGATCCACCTACCACCCGATCTACCTTTATAGGTAGATTTGTGGTGGTAGGTTCCCTTTAACTGTTATTAGAGATGGAGCTGGAAACAGAAGGCTCCATAGACTGTATAGTGGCTGTCGTGGGTAACTGCAGTTCTGCTTCTATGCAAGTGAATACATTTTCTACTTATTAGTGGTGTAACTGCTTTGAGCTGCGCAAATTGTAGGTGTGAACATTACATACATTTTTGATATTTTTGAAAACAGTCATTCAATTAAATCTATATTAAATAAATCAATAATAATAGTAAGAATAATAATATTTAATATTTTCCTATTGGTCTAAGCTCCATTTTTCTAATATTTCATACACTGAGAGCTAATAAGCGCCCTCTAGTGGTGGCACATGGTGTCTAAGTAATTTAGATTTGGAGCTTTGCATAAGAAAAAGCTAAACACAAAAAAACAACAATGTAGAAAAAATTTTGAAAGATTGTTGGAATTAAAAAAAAAACCAAAACCTTATTCTTTTGATGTTGATGTTATTTGCAATGTATGAGGATGCTCCGCACTATGAGGTCAGGGTTAGGCTCCATGTAAATTACTGAGAGATTCTACGATCCTCCTCTGTTCTAGCTGTTTTCACATTCCAGCCTCCGATGTGACTGCTTCTTTGTAGCTTTGCTGTTTACACAAATTTATTTTTGGAAATTCCACGGGACCGGACCAAATTTTTCTTATAAATCATTGAATTTACTGTATCGTGATTAAATCAGTGAAGTTCATTCACCCTTCTGTGATATTCTATAATAGTAGATGTAGGCTGCTGGACCAGAAATTATTCCCTACATTAGGTATAGCATGTAAATGTCAGCTTTGCATTTGAGAAATGTAAGTAAGACTTGATAAAATAAACCTAAATTACAAAAAAAGTCATAGAATTCCACTTTTTAAGTGTTAATTAAAAAGAAGCATTCATCTACTTGTATGTTGAAACCTACACAAGGACTTAATAATTGCTCTTTTCAGGGCGAGGAGGCTGATGTGGGACAGCTAGAAATATGAAATCATTTCCCTTTTCAGGGCACCGACAATAACTGCGTGTGAATACACATACCGTCTTATGGTACAGTGACAGTAACTGAGTTTGTATACCCAAACCATCTTCCAGTGGAGTGACAGTAACTGTGTGTATACTAGCATCAGTGATGCTTCCAAATCGCAACACACTCGCAGCATGTGCTGGCTGGAACATCCGGACTGAATGCTGACAACTGGAACTAAATTGACACACTAGTGTGCAATAGGCCTCAGTGTGTGTGTGTACTGATACCATCTTCTAGTGCAGTGACACTGTGTGTATACGCATACCATCGTAGAGGGCAGTGAGAGTAAGTGCGAGTATATACCCAGATCTTCTTCTAGTGAAATAATAGTAAGTCCATGTGTATACCTGTAGCATCTAATACAGTGACATTAGCCTCGTGTATACTGTCCTCTAAAACAGTGATATTAGTTGCATGTGTATACCCATACTGTCTCCTAGCTCTGTGAGAGTATGTGTGTATATATACCAATACCCTCTTCTATCCTCTTCTAGTATCTGTGTGTATATACCCATACTCTCTTCTACCCTCTTCTAGTATATGTGTGTATATATACCCATACCCTCTTCTACCCTCTTCTAGTATCCGTGTGTATATATACCCATACCCTCTTCTACCCTCTCCTAGTATGTGTGTATAATACCCATACTCTCTTCTACCCTTTCTAGTATTTGGTGTATATACCCATACCTCTTCTACTCTCCTAGTATCTGTGTGTATATATACCCATACTCTCTTCTACCCTCTTCTAGTATATGTGTGTATATATACCCATACCCTTTTCTACCCTCTTCTAGTATCTGCATCTATATATATCCATACACTCTTCTAGTATCTGCGTGTGTATATACCCATACTCTCTTCTACCCTCTTTAGTATCTGTGTGTATATATACCCATACCTCTTCTACCCTCTCCTAGTATCTGTGTGTATATATACCCATACTCTCTTCTACCCTCTTCTAGTATATGTGTGTATATATACCCATACCCTCTTCTACCCTCTTCTAGTATTGGTGTATATATACCCATACCCTCTTCTACCCTCTTAGTATTGTGTGATACCATACCTCTACTCTTCTGTTATGTGGTATATATACCCATACCTTTCTACCCTCTTCTAGATTGGTGTATATAACCATACCCTCTTCTACCCTCTTCTAGTACTGTGTGTATATATACCCATACCTCTTCTACCTCTTCTGTATCTGTGTGTGTATATACCCATCCTTATATATAGACGCACCGATATAGAAGAGGGTAGAAAAGGTATGGGTATATACACACTGCAGATCTAGAGAGGGTAAAGCAGAGTACTGGCGTATATAACCGCAGATACTAGAAGAGTGTATTGGATATATTAGACACGCAGATACTAGAAGAGGGTAGAAAAGGGTATGGGTATATACACATGCAGATACTAGAAGAGGGTAGAAGAGAGTATGGGTATATACACACGCAGATACTAGAAGAGTGTATGGATATATATAGACGCAGATACTAGAAGAGGGTAGAAAAGGGTATGGGTATATGCACACAAATACAGTACAGGATACGATGAAGAGGGTAGAAGAGAGTAGGGATATCTACACACGCAGATACTAGAAGAGTGATGGATATATATAGACGCAGAAGATAACTAGAAGAGCAGGTAAGAAAAGGGTATGGGGTATATCACACACAGATACTAGAAGAGGTAGAAAGAGGTATGGGTATATATCACACACAGATACTAGAAGAGGGAGAAGAGGGGTATGGTATATATACACACAGATACTAGAAGAGGGGAAGAAGAGGTATGGGTATATATAACACAGATTACTAGAAGAGGGGTAGAAGAGGGGTAGAAGAAGAGGGGATGGGTATATAACAACAGCATGATACTAGAGAGGAGAAGAGGTAGGTATATTACACACAGATACTAGAAGAGGGTAGAAGAGGGTATGGGTATATATACACACAGATACTGAAGAGGAGAAGATGGGTTATTGGGATATGATACACACAGATTACTAGAAGGAGGTAGACAGAAGAGGTATGGGTATATTACACACAGATACTAGAAGAGGGCAGAAGTGGGTATGGTATGTATATATACACACAGATACTAGAGAGAGGGTTTAGAAGAGGTATGGGTATATATACACACAGATACTAAGAAGAGGGAGAAAAGGGTATGGGTATTTCACACAAGATACTAGAAGAGGGTTAGAAGGGGTATTGGTTATATACACAAGATACTAGGTAAGAGGGTTTAGAAGAGGATATTGGTTATATACACACATACTCTAACAGGCTAGGATGGGGATACACAGCAACTAAGATAGTCTTGAGAGAAGTATTTCAACGAGGCTATGATGTCACGGTTATTAGATGCTGCTATAGAGGTATACACATGGACTTACTATTATTTCACTAGAAGAAGATCTGGGTATTTATACTCAGCACTTACTCTCACTGGCCCTCTACGATGGTATGCGTATACACACAGTGTCACTGCACTAGAAGATGGTATCAGTAAACACACACACTGAGGGCTATTGCACACTAGTGTGTCCAATTTAGTTCCAGTTTGTCAGCATTCAGTCCGGCTTGTTCCAGCCAGCACGATGCTGCGAGTTGTTTGCGATTTTGGAAAGCATCACTGAAGCTAGTATACACACAGTTACTGTCACTCACAGGAAGATGTTTGGGTATACAAACTCAGTTACTGTCACTGGACCATAAGACGGTATGTTATTCACACGCAGGATTGTCGGTGCCCTGAAAAGGGAAATGATTTCATATTTCTAGGTGTCCCACATCAGCCTCCTCGCCCTGAAAAGAGCAATTATTGTCCTGTGTAGGTTTCAACATACAAGTAGATGAATGCTTCTTTTAATTAAACACTTAAAAAGTGGAATTCATGACTTTTTTGTAATTTAGGTCTGTATTTTATCAAGTCTTACTTACATTCTCAAATGCAAAGCTGACATTTACATTGCTATACCTAATTAGGGAATAATTTCTGGTCAAGCAGCCTACATCTACTAGTATAGAATATCACATGAAGGGTGAATGAACTTCATGATTTAATACGATACAGTAAATTCAATGATTTATAAGAAAAAATTTGGTCCTGGTTCCGTGGAATTTCCAAAAAATAAATTTGTGTAAACAGCAAAGCTACTACAAAGAAGCAGTCACATGTGGGCTGTGGAATGGCAAAACAGCTAGAACAGAGGGATCGTAGAATCTCTCAGTAATTTACATGGAGCCTAACCCTGACCTCATTGTGTGGAGCATCCTCAACATTTGTAAATAACATCAACATCAAAAGAATAAGTTTTGGTTTTTTTTTAATTCCAACAATCTTTTCAAAATTTTTTCTACATTTGTTTGTTTTTTTTTGTGTTATGTTTTTAGCAAAGCTCCAAATCTAAATGATTCTTAGACACCATGTTGCCACCACTAGAGGGCGCTTATTAGCTCTCAGTGTATGAAATATTAGAAAAAAGAGAGCGTAGACCAATAGGAAAATATTAAAAAATATTATTATTGCTCATATTCTATGAGTTTATTTCAATATAGATTTAATGAGGACTGTTTTCAAAAATTCAAAAATGTATTAAGTTCACACTCTACAATTTGCCGCAGCTCAAAAGCAGTTTACCCACTAATAGTAGAAAATGTATTCACTTGCATAGTAACCGAACTGCAATGTTACCCACGACAGCCACTATACAGTATGGAGCGCTTCTGTTTCCAGCTCCATCTCAAAAACAGTTAAAGGATCTCTATTGCACCTAGAAGAGTGTCTCTGTGTCATTTATAAACTGGAAACTCACAGCCTTACATTCACACCAGAAAAAACAGCTCTCTGTGTTTCCAAACTGAGATTCAAAAAAGACACAGGTGGATAGGAGCATGTGGACTTATGTCAGTATCTCTGTTTTACAGAGAGCAGCAATGCTGGTACCATTTTTAAGAGGATTCCAGAAGACATGTAGGTGCTATAGAGCGCAGGATAGCGACACTTAAGAGAGCAGCCTCTGACGAGTGACTCCGTCTCAGGCAAAAAGTGACTCTTCTAGCTCATTGCATAGGCTGACATTTTCCACATTAACAACACGGGGAAGGGCCAGTACATCCATTACTGAAAGAGACAATAGTGTAGGGTGATGGAAAAGATGGGGTTCACTTTTAATATCAGTAAAACAGACAGCCAATAAACAATGTACACCATGAACAAGACAACAGAATGCAGAAAAACACTAATTTATATTATAGCAAAATTTGTTATAAATGTTCTTGTCCCAGTGACCAATTGGTTTTCAAAATTTTGTGCTGTCCTAAAACGACGGAGATTAATTCAACTCCGTTACGAAACCTAAAAGGATCTTACCAGAGGGTCACAGTGCCAGGAGGGTCGTCTGTAACTAGGGTCGTACTGCGAAGTCGGGGTCCTACTTGGGGATCGAAAAATATGCTACGCCCCCAGCAATAAATGATCTTCAGAAACATATGATAGAGATAAAATTTTCTCTTGTAGTATATATGGAAGTCCTGGAGTCTTGAGCTTGCCCCTAGACTTGTCAAAAGCTAGATTAGATATGGAGACTCACAATTTATATCCCCGGGAGTTGGTTCTTAAGGGAAAACCTATTACTGCCATCACAAGAACACACCAGGATTCAGGGGCAAATGGGAAGAGTCAATGCTGATAGGTCAGGGCGAAATAAAATTGTGGAAAACCAAGACTTACATTGGTCAAAAAGAAGGGTGTGGGTGAGGGGGGGTTTCGAGACCCACTTCATCCAAGAGTAGCGGCCTTGGACCTGGAGGAACGAACAGCGAGTTAAGTTCCATTGACATAAAAAAAAGACCCCTGCAACTTCTGCCTTAGGGTAGAACACAGGATCAAACACAGGAAGTTACCTCTCCCAACGCCACCAGATCCTAGGGGACAGTTCATGGTTTTTGGGCTGTGTCCAAACGGTTCTGCCCTGCAGGCGGTATGTGCCGGGGACATCAACTCTGCCTCTTCTACCGCGTGAGTAGCAGAACCGGCAGGCGCGTTGTGATGATGTCATCCCTGACTGAGATCATTGTTGACTCTAGTTGTCACTTTTTTAAACTTCCCTGGGGCTGAGCATCTCTTGCCAGAGACTATGGCTTTCTGTTGCTTCTTTGGGACATTGACCTTGTAGAGTGCGTTCTTGCCCACTCTACCACCTATCAACAGCGCAGAGTGAAATAGTGGGGTTGCCCTTATCAAGAATACTAATCCACAAAGCCCAAGTGTATAATTTAAAGAATAATTTTAGTTAGATATAATAACATTACAGGTTTGAAGCAGCAAATTATTGACATCTAGTGATAAATTATCAATAACTGCCTGAACTCTCAAAGTAATAGAAAGAGCACTTCATAATAGGAATTAGGCATAATTCCCAAAATCTACTATATTGTGGAAAGTTTAAAAGGAGAACCTGTCACCAGGAGACCCATTTTAGCACTCCCCCAGTCCCACAGGCATTAACATACAC
The DNA here is from genome assembly GCA_019512145.1 of Engystomops pustulosus. Lineage (NCBI taxonomy): Eukaryota > Metazoa > Chordata > Amphibia > Anura > Leptodactylidae > Engystomops > Engystomops pustulosus. The sequence continues at coordinate 7,854,749 of CM033646.1, read as the reverse complement.
TGCCAAAGTGTTTTTTGTATTAAAAATTGGTTTTACAGAAAAAAAGATATGGTTATATGTACCTTTCATTAGCAATCTGCTGTGACTAGGCATTCGCCATGGGAGGGGCTGGAAAGGAGCAGTTCCCCCCACCCTTGGGAAAACAGCTTCATTGACCTTTTAAAATATATGAAAACACCCATCACTGACTGTTGCGAGGCCCTGCTCTCTAAGCCAATGAGTGGAGGTTTAATATATTTAAAGGCACGGAGAAGCTGTTTCCCAAGGGTGTGGGGGGGAACTGCTCCTTCCAGCCACTCCTATTGGGCAACGCCCAGTCAACAGCATGGTTGAAAAGGTACAATATAACATATCTTTTTTCTGGTAAAACCAATTTTTTATACAAAAACACTTGGCAGTGTATGTAACTATGCTCTGTGGGGACTGGGGAGTGCTAAAAATTGGTTCCTGGGTGCCAGGTCCATTTAATGTATGATTCTGTAAACATTTTGCAGCGTGCGGTTAAAGTGAATGAATCATTCTTTCATTCAGAAGCACTCTATTGACATCTAGTGGTGGGTATGAAAACTGCACATTAGATTTTAGTTTCTACAGTCACAGAAAAATAAAAATGAAAAGCATAGCTAAGTCAATTTTTATTTTCGGAATATATGATTAAAAAAATACACAACCGCCATAAAGTGATTTTTGTTTTTTTTTTTCACTATGAAGCACAGTTCTGACATCTACTGGCAAATATGAAAACTGAAAGATTATCATTTTGATTTCTAGTGTCGCAAAAAAATGAAAAGAATACAAAGGAAAATTAAAGCCTTGGTTCTATACAATTTTAAATTCTAAACAATTTTGCAAAATAAAAGTTAAAAATTTCACAGCTGCTGTAAAGTGATATATTAATCTTTTACTAATAAGCACATTGCTGACATCTGGAGTCAAGAAGTAAATGCAAGATTTACATTTGGAAAAAGAATGCACCCAAAAAAAGGTTGGTGCACTTTGTCAAAGCAGTACAGAGGGTGCAAGATTCATGAAGAAGGTGCACCACAATTCATGAATCTGTCACACACTGCACACTACACAGGCAAACTGTGCAGTTTGCACTATTTTTGATAAATCTAGGCCATTAATTTAGATTTCTAGAGTCTCGGGATAAATGGGGAACTTTGACAAATTTAAACTTCAGTCATAGCTCCCAAACAACCTGGATTTGGTGGGACAGTCCCTTTTTTACTGCGCTTTTTTGGTCCTGCTTGTCTCGGGCGAGTTCACGAAGACAGAGGGGTCCAAGTTTGTACAGTCTCTGGTCCCAATCCCGACATAATAGAGATGATCAGGCCACGAAATGCAGCCGGCTGGGATCATCTCCTGCTGCCTCCACACATCTCACTCTGCTCTAAAGCAGAGATGTATTGAGGTATCTCCACCTCTGGCTGGCCTTACCTCCTCCTACGAGTAAATCAGAGCAGAGAGAGAAGAGGGCCTGCGGGCGGGAGTGGTGGAAAGGTTAAGTAGCCAAATTTTTAGGAACAAGGGAGGATTGGGCCACAATATGACGGATATGAGGCCAAAATATGAGGGGAAGTAAGGGGGGTAAGGGGGGGGGGGGCCACAGGCCACCTAGGGGGCCACAAGATGGAGGGGAGGGTGCCACAATATGGACGAGAGGAAAGGAGCCACAATTGAAAGAGAACAAGGGGGCTACATATGAGGGGGGTTGGCAGTATGGCGTATTATATGGGTCCATAGGGGAGTTGGCCACAGGAAGGGGGCATTATATTTGTGTAGCGAGCCATATTATTACTATGTTTTCCTTAGGACAAGTGGCAGGACCAATGGAAGTGTTTAGGGAATGGAGGGAGTTGTCCCTTTTTCTATAGCCCAAAAAGTTGGCGGTATGTTCAGTTACAGCCGAATTCACAATCTAAGTAAATTGGATCTTAAGGAAGGGCAATTTACAGCTGCTGTAAAGTGATATTTCGTTGTTATACTTAAATACACACACATGACATCTAGTGGAAAATATGAAAACTACAAGATTTTGATTTTGGTTCTTAATAAACAAGAAAACAAGAAAATTTGGACAAACTTGAGGCTTAGTTCGTAGTCCATGTTACGACCGTGATTACAAGAAAATGAGAAGCTGAAGAATTAGGGCGGACATTTTTGTAGTCTAAACTTTTTTTTAAAAAAAACATTTTATTTCAACTCAATGTCTAATACCATCTATCAGGAATGCAATTTGGATAATGAAGGAGAAATGGTTTCAAAATGAGCGTTAAATTGAGGGAAAACGGCCATTATCTGTTTTCCATTCGGTGAGCGCTTAATTTCAGCCTAATGCGTAGCACATGGGCTTTTGTTTTTAGAATGGACATTTTTGTAAGTGAAAGTAATCCTGGTATTTGTTTACTACTTTAACTATTTTCTTTGAAGAGGCAGTTTGTAGGACTTGTTATTTTTACAGAATTTTATTAACTGTTCGAGAACCTTTGCTAAGACCTCTGGGCCTCTTACAATGGTTGATAACAGGCATGGATAGGACTACTCCTTCCCCATCATCGGCTCCATGGATAGGACTACTCCTTCCGCATCATAGGATCCATGGAAGGACCTACCCATTCCCAATCATCGGCTTCCTATGGATAGACTTACCCATTCACATCATCGGATCCATGGATAGGAAACTACCCATTCCCCATCATCGGCTCCATGGATAGGACCTACCCCTTCCCCATCATCGGATCCATGGATAGACTACTCATTCCCATCATCGGCTCAGGGATAGGACTAACCATTCCCCACATCGGCTCCATGGATAGGATACTCATCCCAATCATTCGGCTCATGGATAGGGAATACCCATTCCCCATCATCAGGTCCATGGATAGGACACTACTTAATTCCCCATCATCAAAAAAGCTCCATGGATAGGACTACTCATCCCCATCATCAGGCTCCATGGATAGGAACCTACCCATCCCCATCATAGGCTCCATGGAATAGGACTACCCATTCCCCATCATCAGCTCCATACATAGGAAGTCCATTCCCCCATCATCGGGCTCCATGGATCGGACTACTCATTCCCCATCATCGGCTCCATGGAAAAGGAACTACCTTCCCCTTCATCGGATCAATGGATAGGACTTACCCATTCCCCTCATAGGCTCCATAGCTAGGACTACCCATTCCCCCATCATCGGCTCCATGGATAGGACTACCCATTCCCCATAATCGGCTCCTGGATAGACTACCCATTCCCCCATCATCAGCTCCATGGATAGGATACCTTCCCCATCAGCGGAAAAGAGTTCAGATTTGCTGATGATTCAAGTATAGAGGCTGCAGGAGGAGTCTCCCTTCGGAAATCCCTTATGCCTTTGAAAAATTGATACATCTGGATCATCCTTGGACTTTGAGTACTCTGTTCCTCACACTGCTTGTACTCTTAGCTCTTTGCATTCAATGCTCTCAAAAAAAGCCTGTTTCCTTATGCTTGAGTTATGTGAATATTTTTCAATGCTTACAGAAGTGATATACTAGGAGGTGAGTGTCGTGGAGCAGCTAACATGTAGAGATTTAACCAGCCAGAAGTGGGAAGTTACAGCACAGATGGGGATCTGGTATCACCCAGACCTTCTGGCCTCATTAGCATAATTTTATAAAGTTGGATTCTGAAGGAAGGAGGCCATGGATAAACAAACATAAGAAGATGAGCACAGTCACAGTGCATGGATCTATGAGTAAGAGTCCCTGGTTTTATGCAGATGGATTTGATGCAGATTCTCCTTTAAGAAGGACTTTATGGAATTTCTCAAGTCCAACATCAAGAATGATTGATTAATCAGAAACTAGGATTAATAACATTATGATGAATCAATTTACAGCTGCTGTAAAGTGAGATCGTTTTCTTTACTAAACGCGCACGCCTTGACACTAGTGGAATAATGGAAAAACTGCAGATTGCAACTTGTAGTCACAAAAATAATAGACATTTTGACCAAAAAAAGTTCCTCTTACAATTCACATCATAATTGTGATTGTATTGTATATAATAAACAGAGCGTCAACTTTTCAGCAGAACACAGTTTTACTGTAAAAAACTGTAATATTCTTAAAATTACATTTCAGCATTTTTTCATAAACTTACAGCTGCAGTAAAGTGATATGCTTTTATTGTTATTCAGATGCACACGAGCCGACACATCTTAGTTGGCAAGTTATAAAAAACTGCAAGTATATTATTTTTACTAAAAATAATAAGGAAAAAATTAACTACCATTTTCTAACACAAAAAAAGTTTTTTTTTTTTTGCAAAGTCAAGTTTCCATCAGTGTGTCTCTATGGGTATATGGGTTAAAACCTCATGTTTTGTAGGAAATAAGTAAGAAACCACATGAAATTACTTTTATGAGCACCATGCAGAGACGTATGGAATTCTGGCCGAGGTTCAGTCTGTGAGTCCTGCTCGGAGGTCAGACATTCGGAAGTGCTCATTATTTCATAGAGTTTCCGAATATCGCATTTAATCAGAGAAATCCCCTCTGCCATACCAGCCATTACTGTGGAACAGATTAAGGGACTTTGCGTAGGTTTTTATTCTATCATTAGGATCTATGTGAGATGAGGGTTATTTGTTACATTCGGAATCTGTCATGAGCGTTTTTCCAAAGCGCGTGCTTATTTTTGGGGGTGGTTTTTTCTTGGTTAGTAGGAGCGATCATTTGATTCCACGTAACTATGAAGGCATTTCTGCTTCGTTATGGGGCGGTAATGTCGATGTTGCAAAAAAATAATCTTTACATTCTAAGTGTTCCTACATCATACAGGGACATCCCACTTGACAAGAAGGAATACGAGGATATCTGACGTGCTAGACCAAGCCTCAAATATAAATGCAGCGTCAGAAAACAACTGAAATCTACGGGCCACAGGTACACTCGTTATTTCTGTGTTTTGGAGCCTTTTCATTCAGGCGCACCGTTTTGGCCTCCATTTTGCGATTAAACGACCAAACTAGCGCGCAGCACAAATTAAGCAGCTTTCCCCATCTATCTTACAATCAGGTGTTTTGCTGCGCCTAATGATATTCATCACTTGCAAGTTGTAATTTAGGAGCAAAAAACGTGGGTTATCTGAGAAGAAAGACCTGAGCCCCTGTGCAGAACAGCTCATTTCTAGCAGCAGAGCTCATAGCCAGGACACTGAACATATATAGATACATTAGATACTCGCGACACTGGAACATTATAATAGATACATTCAGATACATGCAGACAGGAGCTGCGCCTATATTTACAGTTCATAAACTTCTATTTACAAAATTTCTGCAAAACGCTGAGTCAGAGAAGAGCAAGAGAAATTGCAGAATGTGCAGTAATACAGACAAGTGTACCCCATGTAATTCTGCACAGTATCACCAGTGTATCTGAGGGGATACGTGCAGAATTACATGGGGGGTTGCAGCAGGAGATCAGCACTGGTGGGATCCATTCCAGGAGAAGCCCCTGCCTGAGGAGGTAATCTGGGTGCAGGTCTTTGTCACACACTGGGGGCTGCTGTGAGGTGTTATCTCCCTTCTGGATGTGGGAGAAGCAGAGAGGGCAGAGAGAGATTGTAGCAGGATGACATGTAAGTGCGCCCGAATTCTAAATTGCGCCTAAAACTGCGCCTAAACTGCGCCTAAACTGTGTTAAAGTAAAGTGATAATAAGAGCAGGAAATTACCTTATCACAGATGGTTGTAGTTGATGATTTAATTCTGGCAAAACAGGTGCCCAGAATTTAGCGCAACTTGTACACTAGGAACGCACAAAGTGATTAAATGTGGCTACTTATGTAGATAGATAGATAGATATGAGGATCGATAGATAGATAGATAGATAGATAGATATGAGATAGATAGATAGAAGAGCTTAGAGAGATATGTAGATAGATAGATAGATAGATAGATAGATAGATTAGGATAGATAGATAGATAGATAGATAGATATGAGATAGATAGATAGATAGAAGATAGATAGATGAGATAGATAGATATGAGATAGATTAGTATGAGATAGATAGATAGATAGGAGATAGGATTGATAGATAGATATGAGTATATAGATAGATAGATATGAGATAGCTAGATAGATAGATGATAGATATATAGATAGATAGAGAGATAGGAGATAGATATGAGTAGATAGATAGTAGATCGGAGATAGATTAGATAGATAGCTAGATATAGATAGATAATAGATAAGATGGATGGCAATTAGATAGAAGATGTGAGTAGATAGAGCTTTTTCAAGCTTCAATAGATTATTAAAAAAACAAAGTGCTCAGTGGAATAAAAGATACACCGCTGCTTTGATGCTACTTGTGAATGTGCCCTAGGATCTGTGACCCTTGACCCTTGGGGATCTTCGGATTGACACCCATCACATTTGGACTGTGCACTTCTGGATTCTCTACTATAGATAGATAGGAGATAGATAGATAGATAGCTAGATAGATAGAAGATAGATAGATAGGAGATAGATAGAATGATAGATAGATAGGAGATAGATAGATAGATAGATAGATAGATAGATAGATAGATAGATATGAGATAGATAGATAGATAGATAGATAGAAGAAGAAAGCGGGCAGCACCGATTGTAGGTAAAATTACAAAGTGACAATTGACAGAGACGTTTCGGATCTTGCCAGAGCCTTTTTCAGGCCTTGAAAGAGCGAAACGTCGCTGTCATTGATCACCTCACTATTGAATAAAGACACATTTTTGTACATTTTTACATACAAACGGAGGTGCTGCCCGCTTTCTTCATATTGTAATGGAGGACATTGGGCCCAGTCCTGGGCGCCTGACAACCTTCCCCTCTTTTAAGGTTGTGCTTGCCTGCTGGACTTCTTTTGAGTAGATAGATAGATAGATGGAGATAGATAGATAGATATGAGATAGATAGATAGATAGGAGAATAGAGCAGATAGATAGATAGATAGATAGATAGAGAGAAGTAGATAGATAGATAGAAGATAGGGGGGACCTACCTTCATACTCAGGTCCAGCACTTGGGTACGTCCATATTGTCGATCACCTATAAAACCAATCGGGCAAATGATGTCCTTAGCAATGGAGGGCCACATCTAGCAATGACTAGGTTTAGGGACCTAAAGTAACACACCTGGACTCTTCTAAACCCGGAAAGAGAGACATATTTTGTCGGCTAGTTACAATAATGTCTTACAGACTGACAATGGGTATTTTTTTTTCCGTAAACGGATACTGTTACGAATGAGTTAAGTGAATCAACCCCAGCAGACAGAGCGTCTCCAAAACGTGTTTATGGTCTGCGGCGTGGAGATGGATCAGCGATTGTATCCAAGCGCTAGAGAGGACAAGAGACAATGCTTCATCTCCAGACGGACAGAACCAGTCGGTTTTGTATTTATTAAGGAGATGTTCAAGAACTTTTTCGCAATCTGCAGCGGCACAAGGAGAGCTCTTCTCCCCGCAGTTACACAAACACTGTCTTACACTTATCTCCAGACACAATATCACGCAGAGACTTGGATTTCAGATTTTTGGCAATGCAATTACAGAGATAGAACGTAAGTATTTCTTCATATGCAAATTAGAAGTATTCTCACCTGTCTGAAAGCCCGCAGCGGGGACAGGTGACATGTCTCACAAGAAGAGACAAGAAGTTCTTTAAAGGCAGTTTCTTCAATGCATGTTCTTCCTTCACAAAACATCAATGGCTCCTGTATCCAGTCCAGCGCCAAGTCTCCGGATGGTAAAGTGGTGTGTGCCGAGTAGAGATCCCCCTCATCTAATGCAAATGTAATTTAAAAGGGAACCGTCATCAGAAATGTCCTGATAATAAACCCACCAGCAGTGAAGTTGTCAAGCAGATGAGGCAGTCTTAGATGATGTTTTTCAGGCACCCAGTGTGGTGGCATCATCCAGAAACTACTTGAAGTGAGATGTAAATTGGTGTATGAGTCAAGGAAGGCGGAGAGTTAATTACGGAAGCAAGCTCTCCCGCATTAAAAGGCTCCTTCATTGTAATGATGGTCCTTACAATTGTAGGCAAACATAGCTTCCTAGCCCTGTCCAGCCGACTTTTAAGGGCCTCCTATCACTACTAGGGGTGACTGACCCATACCATGGCCCCACATCATCACACCAGAGGGGGCAGGTGTCCTCCTATAACTTCTAGGGGTGAATGTCATTACCATGGCTCCCACCTCATCACAACCAGCATGGGGCAGTGTGTCCTCTATTCCACTACTAGGGGTGACTGTCCTATACCATTGGCCCCACATCATCACACCAGCAGGGGCAGTGTGTCCTTTACTATCACTACTAGGGGTGACTGTCCTATACCATGGCCACCAACATCATCACACCAGCAGGGGGCAGTGTATCCTCCTATCACTACTAGGGGTGACGTCTATAACCATGGCCCCCACATCATCACACAGCAGGGGGCAGGTATCCTCCTATCACCTACTAGGGGTGACACTGTGCCATACCATGGCCTCCACATCTCACACCAGAAGGAGGCAGTGTGTCTCCTTACTATAGGGGTGACTGTCCTATACATGGCCCCCACATCATCACACCAGCAGGGGGGCCAGGGGTTCCTCCTATCACTACTAGGGGTGACTGTTGCCTATACAATGGCCCCCACATCATTCACACCAGCCAGGAGGCAGTGTGTCCTCCTATCACTACTAGGGGTGGACTGTCCTATCTCATGGCCCAACATCATCACACAGCAGGGGGCAGTGATATTATCACTAGTAGGAGTGGGACTTCCTATACCATGCACCCACATTCATCACACCAGCAGGGACAGGTTTGTCTCCGATCCACTACTAGGGTGACTGTCCTATACCATGGCCCCCACATCATCTCACCAGCAGGGGCATTGGTCACCTCCTATCACTACTGGAGTGGACTGTCCCTATACCATGACCCCCACATCATCACCCCAGCAGGGGGCAGTGTATCCTCCTATCACATAGGGTTGACTGTCCTGCTGTTACCATGGCCCCACATCATCACACCAGCAAGGGGCCAGTGTATCCTCCTTCCTACAGGGGTGGACTGTCCCTATACCATGGTCCCCACACCATCCACACCAGCAGGGGGCAGTGTGTCCTCAATCATTTACGAGGTGGTACCTTACCTGTACCAGGCTCCCACAGTCATCTCACCAGCAGGGGTGCAGTGTGTCCTCCTTATCCTACTAGGGGTGACTGTCTATGCTATGGTCCCCACATTCATCACACCAGCAGGGGGCAGTTGTGTGTCCTCCTATCAATATAGGGGTGACCGTCTATGCTATGCGCCCCCAACATCATACACCAGCAGGGGCAGTGGTTGTCTCTATCACTACTAGGGGTGACTGTCCTTATACCATGGCCCTTGCCACATCATCACACCAGCAGGGGGCGCAGTGTGTCCTCCTATCACTACAGGGGTTGACTGTACTATACCATGGCCTCCAACATCATGACACCCAGCAGGGGGCAGGTGATATCTCCTATCACTATAGGGGGGTGACGGTCCTATACCATGCCCCCACATCATCACACACCAGGGGGAGGTAACCTCCTATCACTAATAGGGGTGACTGTCGAGGCCATGGACTCCCACATTATCTCACCAGCAGGGGGCAGTGTGTCCTCATATCACTACTAGGGGTGAATGCCTCCTTACCATGGCCCCCACATAATCACACCAGCAGGGGGCAGTGTATCCTCCTATACTTATAGGGGTGACTGTCTATACCATGGCACCCACATCATCACACCAGCACATGGGGGCGTGTGTCCCCTATCACTACTAGGGGTGCTCATTGACACCAGACCTGTAATCCATTTACATATCTACCTGAGACATAACTACTGCCGAGAATTGGCCAGCAAAAAATTAAAGTATAATGTGTGAAATACACAATGAACGTATTATGGATTAAAGAAACAAAGGCATACCTGTTCAGGCCAAGACAGTAGTGTTCTGCATCACATGGTAGGTGGTGCCAGAGACATACAACATACAGCAAAATTCACTTTTGGATTTTCTTACAAAACCTTTGTTACATAAATGTGACATCTGGTGGGACATTTGAGGTGAGTACAGTTAAGTTTTGTTCGAGAGGCTTCATTAACAAAAAACTATATAAATATATATTAAAAATGAAAGTTGGAAAATGTAAAGTTAAATTAAAGAAATCTCCATAAAAATCCATGATGATAAACCAGGAACAGTACTCCATAGATCCAGGCGCCGTTGGGAGGAATTAATCTATACCTGTTAGACTGTTCTTGAGCGTTATTTTAGCGCAAAAATCTGGCGCATCTCGTTAATGTTCTGGCGCATGGCAAAGTTGCGGCACTTAGTGGTCTGAGTCCCTGCGCCTTATGGAAATAGTGGGGTGTCATTTTACTAAGGGCCCGATTCACGTTCTCGACGGTTACCCCCGAATATTTCCGATTTGAGCCGATTCTCCCTGAATTGCCCAGAGATTGGGCGATCGGGCTGGCATGGCAGCAACGGAACATCGGGGGGCGTGCCGAACGAAACCGACGATTTGGAAAAACCGCTGTTTAAAACAAAAAAATCTGTGCGGAGCTTGCAATACTTCACTTTTTTAAGCATGAGCCCGGGGAATACTCCAGCGCGTTCGTGATTTTCAGCGCAGCAGAGCCACTGGTGGACGGCGGAGGAAATACCTTAATAATTCCCGGCGGGACCCGCATACAGCGCAGAGAACGCGCCGCGGGATCTCGAAGAATTGACGGGTGGTGGTAAGTAGACTGCCCCAGTGAGTGCCTCATCTATACAGATGGTTTGCACGGGATCTACAAAATTTCCCCGAAAAAGGCGCAAAAAGGAGCAAAAAGGAACCTACTCTGAGCAGGTGCACTCCAAAAAAAATAAATAAAATTTTTTAAGGGTCCCAAATGAGAAGTCCCCTCTAGTACATTTACTGTAAATTATAATAAAAAAGGAAAAGACTCATTTCAGCAAGAAATTTATATATTTTTTTACAATCTATTCTGGCCTGAAATGAGTTCTTTCCTTTTTTATTATGAATTTACATGAAATGGAGACTGATATATTTTTCTCAGATCTGTACAATAAGACAATTTTAAATTCCAACCCAAACTCCCAGGATGATCCATAGAAATGATGAAGTCATTATGGAGAAGAAATTTTACATTTTAAAAATGCTCCGAGTATTTTTACTGTTGCATGGAGGATTTTCTTCATTTTGGAAACTAAAAATGTATGATTTAGTAATGTAAAGTGGTTTGTTTTTTGTAGGGCAGCTGATCAGAGTAGGGGAAATGTTTCCGCTATTTTGAGCCTTTTTAAGCGCAAATAGTGATAGTCCCGTTGCCAAACATCGATAGACGCCACTCACTAGTCAAGAATAAGGCGCAGGGACTCAAACCAATAAGTGCCGGACTTTGCCGTGCACCAGGAAAAAAATGGCGCATAAAATGCGCCAAAGTAATTTTGCGCTTAAAAAAAAACGCTGAAAAACAGTCTCACAGATTATGATTAATGTCCCCCGTGACTGTGATAATTCTAGATTGTCATCAATGCCTCCTTCATTCTAAAATCACCTTAATATTATGCTAATGAGCCAGAAGGGCATTTACCAGAGCCCTACATACTGCAGCGTCTCAGCGTTACACTGTCTCCCATCCTCCTCTGCTCCTCAAGGAACTCCTCCCCCATCGCCTGCTTAATCTCACACGTGGGAGGTGAGAGGAACTCCAGCACAGTGTAACATGCCTTAAAAGCTACAGCTCAGTGTGGACCTCTGATTAAATCCCTCAAAGCCCGTCATGTTCATTAGCATAAATTTAAAACTTGATTTTAGAAGGAAGGAGGACCATGGATAACAAATAGTAGCCAGATTACCACAGTCCTGTGCCTGGATTTATGAGAATGTCCCTGGTTTATCGGATGGATTTCATGGTGGATTCCTTTTAAAAAGGAGAGAGCTGTCCGTATGTGGTATCGAAACACAGTGAAACATGAAACTGGGCAAGGAAAAAGAAAGGGTGAAGCGAACATTGTAGCCCACGCCAATAGTGCACGGGAATGCCAATGTGCATATAAAGAATAAACCACATTGCAGGTAGTTGGGGCAATTACTATATGTTTGATTCATTTTTTATTCCTCTTTTAGCTGAGGTGACATTGGGCGCATCACACATTGTCAAATTATTTTAAATCCATTAGCGGGATTGGCGAGATGCGTCGTGTTAGTCATGACTTGATGAGATTGTTTCACAGCTAGGGCTTGGGCATGACCGCACAATGTATGGCTTACAGTGACATTTCATGATGAGGATCCGGGCTGGCAGGAGTGTGATTGCCGCATTGTGTCTACATCTGATGGGAAAGCCATCGAGAAAACAAAAGGAGGTTTTAACCCCTTCCCGAGGGGCTGAGCCACTCTCCATAGCCGGTAAGTATTTGCTGATCTGCAGCAAACCACTTACCAGTACCACCGCGATCGTTGCGCACCGACGCAGGTGTGGTTCCCATATTGCAGAGGGTCCCCCCCCCCCTGCTTGACGTAATGGGGAAGGCCAATCCATCGCCCACATGACAGCCTCGGGTCTTCCGAAGACCCGCTGCTGTCTCGTTTAACCCATTCATTCAATGTGCTATCAGCACATTGTAATGATGAGGAGGAAAATCCCCAATATAATGCCCATACTGTAGTATGGCAGAGGAAGGTAGGATCGATCAGCACACAACCCTAGGGTTAAAGTACCCTAGGGGAGTCTGAAAAATAGTAAAACATAAAAAAAGTTTTAAAAAAAACATAATTAAAAAAAAACTAAAATTTCAAATCACCCCCGGGCTCTAGAACTGATATAGAATATAAATAAACAGTAACAATTTAAACACATTAGATATCGGTGCCGCCCGAAAATCCTGCCTGATCTATCAAAATACTATAATAAAAGTTTTTTGCCACGGCGTTTAACCCCGAACAGAAAATAGCGACCAAAGTTGAAAAATGCCACTTTTTTGTCCATTTGAAAAATATAAAAAAAATCTATAAAAAGTGATCAATAGCATCGTCGCACAGTACTAATAAATGAAGCAATGAAAACGCCATCAAAAGTCAAAAAAATGACCAAAACCCACCAGCTCCTGCACCAAAGTATGAAAAAGGTATTGACGCCAGAAGATGGCCAAATAAAAAAAATAATAATTTTGACAGGGTTTTAATTTTGTTAAATGTATGAAAGTATATAAAAACCTATACACATTTGGTTTTCTCCCCGTACATGCACCGACCAAAGAATAAAGTAGACGCGTCACTTGGGACGCATAGAGTGAAAGCCGTAAAAGCCAAAGCCCTCAAGAAACCGTTGCAAATGTGTTTTTTCACTAGTTCACTGCATTTGGAAAATTGTTCACGCTTCCAGTACACGCCATGGAATCTTAATACCGTCAAGATGAAGTGCATTGTTCCGCAGAAAAAATAAGCCTCACGTACACAGCTCTTTTATGTGGAAAAAATAAAAAAGTATAGATTGGAAGGGGTGAGTGAAAAATGGAAGTGAAAAAAACTAAAAAGGGGCTAGGTCGGTAAGGTGTTAAAATTGATTGCAATGTACGCCTGAGGGGCTCCGGCTCTATAGCTGTGATTGTGCATGAGACCCTCAGGGCTCATTTGCTAATTTTTAAACCTGTTATTTTTTTTTTAAAAACCAGGGGCATAAGAAGTTAAAAGAATACAGATCCTTCCAGGGGAGGGGCAAACACCACTAGTCAGTGTGCTTGGTTTACAAATCCTTCATCATGTGGATGGTGATAGATGTCCTTTAAGCTTAACAGTAACAGCATAGTTATCAATACGATTTGAAACAAACAATCTGTCCAAATAACATTGATTAAAGGACATCTACACCAGGTGAAGGATTGTACCGATAAACCAAAGCACCAATTTAATGCTTGTTAGACTGCGGGGTGGCTGCGGATCTGCTCTTCTTTCAGCTTCCATTTTTTTTTTGCCCTTGTTTTTATGAAAAAAAGTTTCAAAATTATGCTAATGGGCAAAGCCTTTTTTTTTTAAGTTTTTTTGTTAATACTTGTAAGGTGCTGACTAAAGAGAAGAGCAGATTCTGACCACACACCACACCAATATGTAAAGTGTACTGGTTTACAATCCGTTCTCCTGGTGTGGTTCAAACGTACCTTCAAGTGTTTAGACACTTTTATGACTTGTGTATAAAAGGGGGCATTGCGGTGAATGATGCGGACCGATAAATATGGCCCAGATTCATATACTCTGCTATCAATCCATGATGTCATCAGCTCAGCATGATATGGAAATCTAGTTAAAGGACCTTCTCTGCCTGCAGGAGAGGACAGTGGGTGACTAACCTGTACCGGCATATGATAAACTAACCCCATTTTAGTGACAATTAGTAAATCTGCCCAAATATTTTTAGGAACAATGGACATGCCAAGAAGTAGACTTGCAATTGCCATAACTTTATTAACAGTGGACACATTAAGGCTTTATAGGAGCATTACATTATACATGCATATTACAATGTGATTGATATGGTAATGCTTGTATATTGATTACAACCTACAAATATATAAAAAAACCGAGGAAAAAACTCTATATATTCATTGAAGAGCAATTTATAACCATTCTGGTGTATATTGTATTTTTTACTTCATGGGCTCCTCTATAATTTTAGTAAACGGGGGTGGTAATGAGGGATCCTAGAGGCACCCAAACTGTTTGCCTATTGGAATTATGGAAAACCTAGACATTAAAGCAGATCTTCGTCCTCTTTGTAGCAGCTGTGATCGTCTTCTATGATCAGGTCGGACTCTGCAAGAAAGATAAATAAGAGTATTTTACAGTTTGATACAAGTAGGAGGATTAATGGGGGTCATTCTAAGGGGCCCGATTCGCAGGTTTACCGACGTGTTACCCGAAATGTCGATTTGCGCCGATATTTCCCCTGTATTTGCCACGGGATTTTGGCGACGCGAGGATTGTGGCGCATCGGCGCGGGCATGGGCACGAGACGGATTAATAGGGGGCGCGTGGCCGAACGAAAACCCGACGAGGCGGAAAAAACCGCTGCATTTTTAAAAACAAAAATTGGTAAGGAGCTTTGCAATTACTGCAATCAGTCCCGGCTGGTTGAAATCCAGCACGTCCGATGGCTTTCAGCGCAAAGCAGCGGACGAGGGGGTAAATACCTAATGAAATCCGCAGAGAACGCGCAAGATGGATCGCGAATGGACCGCGGGAAGTAAATCTGCCCCACAATGTTTGCAGTGTGACCATTTTGATCTTGTAAAGGGGTTTTCCCAAGCTGTTTGAGGCCTAAAATTATTAATACCTTGTTCTTGTTCCAAATATAAACAGACGGTATATACAGGGAGCAATAAATCGAAGATGCCGGCAGGCGGTTTGTGGAATATTAGTGCATGCATGTATCCAGCATGAAATAAAAACCGGGAATACAGCAGCATAGAGTTGTCTTTCATCCACGCTGCCTACTGTTATACGGTGTGGACCTAACTGAGGATTTGGGACGGATGTATCTGGTACTGCATCCACACGGGCCCTCGCTGAGCAAACGCTCTGGGGGGTCCTGAAGTGACCATCCATATAAGGCAAGTTGGGCATGGGGAGAGGAGTCGAAATCGGCAGCAGCAGATCAATTGTCTGATGGCGCTACTCACAGGACGGGACGTACCCTGCTTGTATACTGGGGACAACTTCCTCGATCTCGTTCGTAGAGTAGGGCCGGAATTCCCCGACTAACTTGTAATGGGGGGAAAAAACACTAGAAGTTAATGATAGCCCATTTAATGACAAACTAAGGAAACTTCTAATGTGATGTTTAGGGGTGAAGCGATCTAAAATAAGGTCTGGTTAGATAGGACTACTCATTCCCCATCATCAGCTCCATGGATAGGACTACTTATTCCCCATCATCGGCTCCATGGATAGGACTACTCATTCCCCATCATCGGCTCCATGGATAGGACTACCCATTCCCCATCATCGGCTCCATGGATAGGACTGCCCATTCCCCATCATCGGCTCCATGGATAGGACTGCCCATTCCCCATCATCGGCTCCATGGATAGGACTACTCATTCCCCATCATCGGCTCCATGGATAGGACTACCCATTCCCCATCATCGGCTCCATGGATAGGACTACCCATTCCCAATCATCAGCTCCATACATAGGACTACTCATTCCCCATCATCGGCTCCATGGATAGGACTACTCATTGCCCATCATCGGCTCCATGGATAGGACTACCCATTCCCCATCATCGGCTAGAGCAGGAGGAGGTGAGCAGATTGTACATAGTGTCCTATCTGCAGCCAGCATGTTATAGAGCAGGAGGAGCTGAGCAGATTGTCATGGTGTTTGCTTAGGAGTCTAAATAGATATAGGAGAGAGGTATTGGATAGAGAGCTAGATAGATAGATATGAGATAGATAGATATGAGATAGATAGATAGATACAAAATAGATAGATAGATAGATACAAAATAGATAGATAGATAGATAGATATGAGATAGATAGATAGATAGATAGATAGATAGATAGATAGATAGATAGATAGATAGATAGATAGGAGATAGATAGATAGATGGATAGATAGATATGAGATAGATAGATGGATAGATAGATAGATAGATAGATAGATAGATAGATAGATAGATAGGAGAGAGATAGGTAGATAGGAGATAGATAGATAGATAGATAGATAGATAGATAGATAGATATGAGAGAGATAGGTAGATAGGAGATAGATAGATAGATAGATAGATAGATAGATAGATAGATAGATATGAGATAGATAGATAGATAGATAGATAGAAAGATAGGAGATAGATAGATAGATAGGAGATAGATAGATAGATAGGAGATAGATAGATAGATAGATAGATAGATAGATAGATAGATAGATAGATAGGAGATAGATAGATAGATATGAGATAGATAATAGATAGCCCTGAGATGCACATAGGAGACAATTACCATGACGTACACTAAGTATTCCAGTAGGCTTCACCCTAGATTAACCTGGCACTCGCTGCCCCTGGGGTATTGAAGTTCTGCAAACCTGATTTACAATCTCTACAACTAATTGCCATTCACTGTCTATCAGCCCAGTCTGTTGCTACAGCAACCTATCACCCCGCGCCAGCACTTATATAATTGTTATGATTTTATTCTCATATGAAATGGAATATTGATGGAAAATATTGAGGGAAACCAGAATTTAGCACAAATCCTTCACTGGGGGGGCTATAGGAAGGGACAGAGGCTGGGGCAAGCTCAGGGCACACTATCCCCTGTCTTTTGTGTACCCAATCCTAACACTCGGGTCTTCCGAAGACCCGAGGCTGTCTCATTTTAACCCATTCATTCAATGTGCTATCAGCACATTGTAATGAATGAGTAGGAAAATCCCCATATACTGCCATACTGTAATATGGCAGTATATGATAGGATCGTACAGACAACCTAGGGTTAAAGTACCCTAGGGAGTTTGAAAAATAGTAAAAATAAAAAAAAGTTTAAAAAAAAATTATAATTAAAAAAACCTAAAAATTCAAATCACCCCCTTTCCCTAGAACTGATATAAATATAAATAAACAGTAACAATTATAAACACATCAGGTATCGCTGCGCCCGAAAATGCCTGATCTATCAAAATAACGTTTTTTCACTGCGCTTAACCCCGTAACGGAAAATAGCGCCCAAAGTTGAAAATGCTACTTTTTTGCCATTTTGAAAAATATTTAAAAAATCAATAAAAAGTGATCAAAAGGACGTACAGTCCTAAAAATTACAGCAATGAAACCGACATCAAAAGTCGCTGTTGGTGTACCACAGCTCCGTACACCAAAGTATGAAAAAGGTATTGGCACCAGATGATGGCAAAATAAAAAAATAATAATTTTGTACAGGAGGTTTTAATTTTTGTAAATGTATGAAAGTATTATAAAACCTGTACAAATTTGGTCTCCCCGTAATTGTACCGACCCAAAGAATAAAGTAGATGCGTCACTTGGGGCGCTCAGTGAAAGACGTAAAATCCATGCCCTCAAGAAAACGTTGCAAATGTGTTTTTTCACTATTTTCACTACATTTGGAATTTTTTTCCCGCTTCCCAGTACACGGCATGGAATATTAAATACCGTCACTATGAAGTGCAATTTATTACACAGAAAATAAGCCCTCACACAGCTCTTTATGTGGAAAAAAAAAAGTTATAGATTTTTGAAGGTGGGGAGTGAAAAATGGAAGTGAAAAAACTAAAAAGGGCCAGGTCCTTTAAGGTGTTAAAAAGGATACAAATGTCCCTGAGGGGCTCCAGGCTCGTTTGCATAATTTGTACAGCCTTTTTGTATACATTTTTTTTTTTTTTGTATAATTGTAAGGTGCTAAAAGAAGAGCAGATCCTGCCACACACCACACCAATATATAAGTGTATTTGGTTTACAATCCTTCATCCTGGTGGTAAACATCCTTTAAGTGTTTTAGACACTTTTATGACTTGTGTGATAAAAGGTGGGGCATTGCGGTGAATAGTCATGGCCTTAGTTGCACCAAAATTTTAGGAAAAAATTAGGCTTATTTTACAAAGAAGGTGTTAGACTAGGCGGTTTTACATTGCAGTAGTGTCTGATGCGGGACGATAAATCTGGCCCAGAATTCTATATACTCTGCTATCAATCCCATGATGTCTCAGCTCAGCATGATATGGGAAACTAGAGAAAGGACCCTCTCTGCCTGCCTGGGAGGACAGTGTGACTAACCTGTACCGGCATATGATAACTGACCCCCTTTTAGCAACAATTAGTAAATTAGTAAACATTTTTAGAACAATGGACCATCCAAGAAGTAGCTTGCAATTGCCATAACTTTATTATTGGCTTTATAGGCGCATACATTATACATGCATATCTACAATGCAATATGTTAATGTTGTATATGATTTACATAAATATATAACCGAAACTCTATATATTCATTGAAGCAATTTATAACCATTTCTTTTGTTGTATTTTACTCATGGCTACTCTGTATATTTTAGTAACCGGGGAGGTCGTGGTGTCCTAGAGGCACCCAAACTTGTTTGCCTATTGGAATTTATGGAAAACTAGCATAAAGCAGATTCTTCTTCCTCTTTGTATCAGTTGTGATTCGTCTTCTCTGTTCAGGTCGGACTCTGCAAGAAAGATAACGTAAGATTATTTTTAAAGTTTATACATAGAGGATAATGGGGGTCATTTACTAAGGGGCCGATTCGCGGTTTCCCGACGTGTTACCCGAATATTTCAGATTTGCGCCGATTTCCCCTGAATTGCACCGGGATTTTGGCGCACGCGATCGGATTGTGGCGCATCGGCGCTGGCATGCACGCGACGGAAATCGGGGGGCGTGACCGAACGAAAACCCGACGGATTCGGAAAAACCGCTGCATGTAAAACAAAAAATCTGTCGCGGAGCTTGCACTTACCTTCACTCAGCCCGGCTCGGTGAACTCCAGCGCATTCCGATGCTTTTCAGCGCAGCAGCGGAGGAGGAGCTACCTTAATGAATCCCGGACGGACCCAAATCCACCGCAGAGAACGCGCCGCTGGATCGTGAATGGACCGGGTAAGTAAATCTGCCCCAATGTTTGCAGTGGACCATTTCTGATCTTTTAAAGGGGTTTTCCAAGCTGTTTGAGGCTACCTTCTTCATACATTGTTTCTTGTTCCACATATATACATCAGTATATACAGGGAGCATATAAATAGACATATGCTGGCAGGCGGTGGAATACTTCTTGATGCATTGTATCCAGCATGAAAAAAACAGAATAATGCAGAAAGCTGTGTCTTTTCATCCCGCTTCCTGCTGTATACGGTGGACATAACAGCGATTGTGGGACGGATGCAACTCTACTGCATCCATCACCGGCCTCCGCTGAGCAAACGCTCTGGGAGGTCCCCAGTAATGTGACCGTCCATATAAGGACAGTTACATCACTGGAAAAGCACCCTGAACATCGTCACCAGCAGATCACTGGCTGCTGCTGATGGTCGCTACTCCTCCCGCTTTCACAGGAGGACGTACCTTGCTGTATAAGTGGGAAACTTCCTAGCTCCTTGTTGTAAGATTAGGCTGGGAATCTCCCCGACTAATTGTTATAATGGGGGGAAAAAACTAGAAGTTAATATAGCCTAAATTCTAATGACAAACTAATGATAACTACTAATGTGATTGGTGATCTTCTGCATACAAGGGATGGTCAGCCTACCAATGCACTATGACAGCGCGGCCTACAATGCAACCACCCAACCAATACAGCTCCTCCTCAGGAGGTTCACTCCATTGCCCTGAAGGACACTGTGCTCTCTTGGTTTTATTCCTAACTCTGACAGAACTTTTGGTGTCTCCTTTTCGGGATCTCTCTCTTCTCCTCTTCCTTTTACTTTTGGAATACCCCACTACTCAGTCCTAGGTGCTCTTCTTTTTTACCTCTATACTGCCCCCATCCGACCACCCATCAGCAGATTTGTTTTTCGGTATCATCTTTACTCTGACAATACCCAACTATATACCCCTGCACGTAGTATCACCCCTGTCTTACTGCAGAACACTAGTGATTGTCTCTCTGCTGTCTCTAACATCATGACCTCTCTCTACCTGAAGTTTATTCTTTCCAAAACTGAGCTTCTTGTCTTTCCATCATCAACTTATCAACTGAACCCTAAAATGTCCATTTCCATCTGTGGAATCACCAAAACCCCCAGGCAGCAGACCCAATGTCTTGGGGTTGTGCTGTATTCCGACCTCTCGCTTGAGCCTTACATACAATCAGTGATTGTCTCTCTGCTGTCTCTAACATCATGACCTCTCTCTACCGGAAGCTTAATCTTTCCAAAACTGAGCTTCTTGTCTTTCCATCACCAACTTATCAACTGAACCCTAACCTCTCCATTTCCATCTGTGGAATCGCCATAACCCCCAGGCAGCAGGCCCGATGTCTTGGGGTTGTGCTGTATTCCGACCTCTCGCTTGAGCCTTACATACAATCACTTGCACTCTCCTGCCACATGTACCTCAAAAACATTTCCAGAATGTCTTTCCCGACATGAAAATCTCAAAAATCCTAAACATCACTCTGATTCACTTTCAACTCGAGTACTGTAACTCACTGCTAATCGGTCTTTCAGTCCAGACACTACATAGGTGCCTACACACTGTGCCAGTCACTGCACTGGTTGTCCATCAACCTCCATATTCAATTCAAAATAATAACCCTCATCCACAAAGCTCTGCACAGTACTGCACCCTCCTACTTCCTACTTCCCTCGTCTTAGTCTATTGCCCAACCCATGCTCTTTTTGGACCGTGAAATCCTGACTTACAGCATTGAAATCTGTAGAGACGTCTGCTCCTGCCCCAGCAATCCAAGGTTCCTGCTATGGGAAGTGGGGGTGGTATAGGTGTAACTAACAGCGTCTGATACACCATAGGGATCTAGATCTGATAAGTCTTAAAACAGCCCCTGGATCCAAAGCTTTATATCATGGACTCCTGAAACACTGAGATCATTGGGCCCTAGCATTACTGGATTAATTCATCTTAGCATTGAGATCTGAAACTATCAAATCCCAATGTTGGCCTACAGAGAAGATCCCAATAGTAAATTAGCAACCCAATTCCCAAATCATGGAATAAAGAGGCACTGTTACAGAATGATGGTTCCCAAATATTCATCTTTCCTGGATAGCACTGACCATATCTACAAAAAACAGGACTTATAAAAAAAAGTGTAGCAGAATGTAAGCAGTTTTATCCAAGCTAAAAATCCAGTGTTCCATATACCAGAAATCCTGGGGAATTAAAGTAGGATTGAGAATTTATAAGTTTGTAGTCATCAGGGTGTCACCAATGGTGGGTGTATCCTACGAAATGGTGATGCTGTGATAGGACACACTGCCAACTGGAAACACCAATTTGGCTACCTACTAATTTATTACTGGAAATAATATGGGAGTGGATCACCGGAAAGATCCTCAAGAATTGAAGTAGTATTGTGACAGAAAAAGTGGAAAACCCAAATTTCTAACTAGTAGAACAACTCCAGACATGTAGGTTCTCTATGATGACTTATATCTTACCGTAAGATCTTGGTGGTAGACACTGTAGATATTACACAGGGTTGACGATATTGCGGTTACAGTGAGGCTGGCAGTGGGGATTCCACCAGTGCTCGTAGAACTGCTCTTCGGACCTCTGCTCCAGACGCTGCAGATACAGCATATACTCCTGAGGAGAACAAGGGAAGTACAAACAGATGAGATCAACCAGGCATCTCAGAGAAGAAGATGTGTCCTCTTTGGATTGAGATACCTCCTTGGAGATGATATCTGGTGCGAGATATACTGGTCACCTCTCCAGATATCTAAAACCAAGAGCAATTGTAAGGAAGGTCACGTGTAGTATTAAAGAGGACCTGTCACCCAATTTATCGGCACTAAAGTAAGCAGCTACTAGTGCTTGAATAAACGCCGCAGTGTTAGAAGGATAGCGTTACCAGAAACCTCCGGTAACGCTATCAAACACTGCGGCGGGGTACAATGTAATTGTCGGACAGCTCGCAAAGCTGTCCGATGTATTCATGAGGGGGCGGGGTTGGGGCGTGGCTAGGGGCGGTGACTGCCGCCTAGCGCCGGGCCTATGGAGCGAGCGGGGCGGTCCGGGGAAGAGGCAGCGCCTCGGACCGCCCCCTCATGAATACGTCGGACAGCTTTGCAAGCTGTCCGATGATTACACTGTACCCCGCCGCAGTGTTTGATAGCGTTACCGGAGGTTTCCGGTAACGCTATCACTCTAACACTGCGGCGTTTGATCAAGCACTAGGAGCTGCTTACTTTAGTAAGCAGCTCCTAGTGCCGAAAATTTAGGTGACAGGTCCTCTTTAAATGTCTCTTTCCTTACCCCTTCTTCAGGGTGTAGTGTGATGATCGGCTTTTCAAGACAACACGACTTCACAACATCAAATCATATAGGGTCTTATTTACTAAGGGTCGCGGATGGCACTTCTGTCGGTTTGTTTGCTGTTTTTGGGATTTGCGCAGCTTTGATAGGTATTTAACAGGGGTTTGCACTTTTTAGACCTTTTTTAGAATAATTTTTACAAGAATTTTTTTCTTATATATTAGATATAACAAAATCGTAGGCCTTGGTTTTCGATGCAGCTTGGTTTATACAACGGCTGTAATTACCACTTTCTAGTCCAGCTATCATCTCTGAAGTCCATTGCCATTTAAAGAAGACGTTTTCTCACATTTTGCAGTAACAGCCTAGCGGCTAATGGGACGACGTTGCATCTTGCGGAGACGTAGTGATTGCATTACACATCCCCAGCAGTCACATTGTATCACTTCCCATTGTCCCATTACTCATCGCTGCTGTAATTGGGAATCTCACATGCATCATCTCATGTAGAAACGGAACATAATCCAATTCCGTGTTTGCATGCTGGTGTCTCGCTGTGACACGGTGTGGAAATGAATGTGCGTCTATAACAAAATGTCAAGCGCTACATTAAGACGAAATGATGACTGATGACGGTGACTCCATCGTTACGAGCCCAGATAAGTCATCGCTATGTAGAGTTCATTCCCGAACTTCAACATATCTAGTGGTTTTGTATAAAAATAGACATTATGCCAAGTAATAAGGAATAATAGGGAATAAACTGATGGAATTAAAGGGGTGTTCCAGTACGTTATAGATGATGAATATTAGATAGACCGGTGGTGGAGGGACATCAGCCTCGTTGAGGGTCTACAGAGACTGCTGCTTCCTAGTGACATCCTTAGGCTGTGAGTCTATTGTTCGGGTTATGTTCTGCAGGATAGTATCAATAGTATGTGGATTACTTTTGGTTAAATGGGTTGTATCAACTATTTAAGTTATCCCCTAACGAGAAAATAGGGTAAAACAAGCTATTCGGTAATGTTCCCCCACCAATTTCAAGGACATGACCCCCGCTTATCATGAAAACAAGGGTCCCATTCGCACCAATGTGTGACAAAAATTGTCCATACTATGGGAGCATTGGAAAGTTTCATCCTCCTGCTCCATCAATTAATGACTCCGACCTTGGATTGCTGGGAGTCCCATGATTTCATGGGGGCCACAGCAATGGGACCTTCACACATCAAGAACATTTTCAGGAATTCAACATCTCCCGGATTCCCGCATCAGTTTGGAACTACCAGTCATAGACACCTCCAATCGGCTAGAAGTGTAGGGGTTAATGGGACCCACTTAAAGGGCTTTGCCCATGAAAGAAAGTTCTCAAAGTTGAATTCCCTAGTGATGTTTACACAATAAAGATTTTTACCCCCTTACTTTACAATGTTACTCAGTGTTATTGCTGTTTTAGCTCCTATCACTTAGTAATGATCAGTGTAGGATTCCAGAGTATGAGCGAGGACTCTCTAAGCAGACACTTCATGATCCCTCTGTACAATGAGATGGCGTGTGCTGACAATGTGCTTAGATTATCATGTTACAGGGTTTTTATACATTTAGCTTCTGTACATTGTCCTAGTATCTGTCACATAGGGGAACATGTATCTTTATTTCTGCTGGTTTAATTGTAATTTTTGTGACTTTTCACTGCAAATTTTTGTGTCGTTTTTCAAGTACGCCTTAGTCTGCACCTTGTGAGGTGCCTCATGTATCTTTATTTTCCAGAAGTTTCATGCGACTCTTCACTTATGTATCAGTTTTTTTGCTTATTTTTGCAACTCTTTAGAATAGATGATTTTACAATGAATAATGTATGAAATAACTAGATAAAGGCTGGGATGGGATCCTTGTGAGCTGCTCCAACAGGTAGAGGTGACAGGACAAGTGACACAGACCTGATGACAGGTGTCCTTTAATATTTTGTACATTAACCTGTTGGCAGGTAAGGGAATAACCCTTTAAGCCTATAAGTGGCCTCTCAGACTGCAACCGGCCAGACACTCAACTCCTGGTTCACATGGACCTCCATACATTGTTAGGTCCCGGTGGGGATGTTGCACTGAATTTCACATTCATTTCTTTAAAGGTTGAGAATTCTGTAACTTTTATGCAATGCAACCTTTTCTGCTGCACATTTTCAGCAGAATTCATGACAATTTTCTGATGCAGAGATGCAAAATTCTGTTTTTTAAAGAAGTGCCCAACATTGGAGCTTAACGCTTGGAGAAACGTTATTGTGGATCTCCTATTTTCTGCACATTTTGGCATAATGAATATCAACAAATGTATATGTTGCTAGTCCTCAGCTTTTGAATGCACTTTTGAAATTCACTGCCATCTAGTGGGGCCTGATATACGTCGATGACATTCTGGTGGTACTAGGAGGTTAGCTAACTCACATTTACATCAATTTGGGACCAATATGACCTTTGGATCACATTTATTCAAATATTTAGGGATGGGGCCCTCTGACATTGCTGGCCCTATATCAGCTGCTATGGCTGCTACCCATGTAGTTCCGCCCCTGCCCGCAAATTACAATTATCCCTTAGCAGCAGCTAATTTTTGGCTAAGCATCTGATTACTAAGTATCTAATCATCCAACAAAAGCTGAGGTCCATAAAAAGCCCATGTAAACAGAGCAATGGTTCCCATTTTTAAAGGATGCACCATCCACTTCTATGGAGTTGCTGGATATCACCATTGTGCCAGTCCCATTGAAGTGAATGAAGCAGTGGCTGCATACTACCACCTTCCTCATCTGTCCTCATGAGTCCCAGCCATCAGCGACTTATCCTATATCCTGAGAATAGCCCTGCTATATCCATTCACTCACACAACTCCTGCTACATTCACTCACTCAGGTCTGCTACATCCATAAACACACACAAACCTCTTTATCATACCCTGTCTGAGTCACAACTTCTTCTCTGGCCCCATCATTTGACAGAGGAGGACCTTTTAGAGACATCACTCTAGGTCGTGCAGTCATACTCATTTCTGGATGCCCAGGAGAGGAAGACAGCAGAGCAGAGATCGGGTGAACTGCTTTGTCGGCGCTTCACCCGATCTCCAGGACAGCGGTCAGGAGGGTCTGGCAGTATGGTACAGTAATTCCTTTAAAGAGATGTTGCTCCTTATTTTTTAAGATTTCGGGAAAAAAATGCCCCATTTGAGATATAATATAAAATATAATAAAAATACAGACCCTCATTGGTTCATCAGAGTGACCCGGCTTCCATGATCTCTCCGAGCGCTTTGTCCTTAAAATTTGTTTGGCCTGTTTCTCCGGGAGAATTGGCGATGCATCTACAACCAAGGGAAGAACAATTACTGGATAAATTAATCTCTGTAGCTGCTGTTTTATATAAAATCATTTCTGGTAGATGACAATCTATCGAAAACGTTGTCCTACTGATACTTAGGTGTTCTTGCTCAAGGACTTCCAGTTCCCATTGAACCGGAAGTGATGATGTCATGGTAATTGTGCACATGACTACCCAGCCAATCACTGGCCTTGACAGTCATCGATGCCAGTGGTTGGTTCAGGAGTGATCTACACAATAAACACAGTGTCGTTTTTTTCAAGTCCCGGGGACCAAAATACCATTTCTGAAACCTGATATGTGAAATTATGGAGGGTTTTAATTTTTTTTTTTTTTTTTGCCACCTCTTTCCAAATTTGGAAAATACCTTTCATTTTTGTCAAGGATAAGGCCAAAGGGTTCCTGAGTTTTTGATGAAACTTACAAAGCATTCCGGGCCTAGGGATAGTGTTGATGTCTGACCAAGGGCGGATTAAGACTGCCCTGGGCCCTGGGCTGTAGGAATATTATAGCCCCTACAGGTCTGGAATCACTTTCTACATCTGGGACTAGAATCAGTTTCTTGGGGAATAGAGGATGCAGCTCTTCTGCCTTCTTTCATTTTGCTGTTTCGGGACCTTCAAAGGCCCTGAAATGGCTCTTGTCAACATGTGCATTTAGAGCAGGAAAAGATGTAGGAGGATTTTATGAGTGAAGGTCTTTCTCAGTATAAAATTTGGTGGGTGGTTTGGGTGGCTATGGTCCCCTAGAAGGCTTGGGCCCAAATGCCTGTATTATAATCCACTTCAGTATCTGACCCTTCTAAAGTGTTGTTTGGTTTTTTATTTTATATTGCTGATCTGCAGTTCACTCAAAGCTTCAGGAGGCAGGTCCATAATGAGCTTGTCAGGGCTATGAGTCTGTGGACCCTCTGGACCACCGCGGGAGATGGTACTAGCCGACACCTGGGACCGGAGTCTGAGTGGCACCTGGTCTTCACCAGAGCCTGCGGCAAAGCGGGATGGACTTGCTGCGGCGGGGTGCCACCAGGTCGTTCCACAGGTGTGACTAGCCCGCGGTGGCAGCCGAAGTAGTAATGCAGGAGACAGTCTGTACCGGGGTGACAGCGGGAGAACAGCACAGGAAGGCACACTAGGACTCACGTCAGGAATCGCAGGAGCTGGCAAGCTGGTCAGGAACACAGCAACGGACAGGCACACGGATCAGGAACACAGGAACGGACTGGCACACAGGTCAGGAACACAGCAACGGACTGGCACACGGATCAGAAACACAGGAACGGACTGTCACACGGGACAGCAAGATACACAGGAATGCAGGATACACGGGAGCTTTATCTTCAGGGAATGGCTTGAAGATCCATTTAATGATGGATTAAATGGAGCCCCGGAAGTGGCCAGCGCCAAGCACCTGTGCGCTGGCCCTTTAAATCTTGAAGTACCGCCATGCAGGGCGCAGTCTGGTTGGGAGCGGGAGCGTGGAGAGGTAAGTCCACCGGAGTTGGGCCAGCGGAGAGGGGCACGGGTGCACCTGCGATCTGCAGTATGGACTCATGACTTGAAGAGTTAATAATTTGCATGTTTCCCCTGCTCTATACAGACCTATGAGGACCCATTCACAGGCACAGATCTCTGCACTGATGACCTTCCTCCACTGTCTTGTTCAGAGACCAGTCATCAGATGCAGAGCGCATGGAGCAGAGAAAAAATATGCAAATCAATGAACCCTTCTCACCCAGAGAGGTACCTGTGCACAGATCACTGCATGTGAAGGACCTGTTGAGAGCTGGGCCTATATTGACACTCACATCTCTATTCTGTCTTCAGGTGGAGGGTTAAATGTCCTTTCTAAAAATGTCCTCTTTTTTGTGAAATCTCACTTGTTTACCTATAACAAAAATCTCCTCCAAAGTTGGGCAAATATGACTCATCTCATCCCATTTTCACAACAGATGTGTCAAGTTTAGTCGTTGCCAGGGAAGTGTCATGTCAGAAGCCCCTATCTTCTGCTCTATAGCACCTAGAATCATGCTACAGGTGTCATATTAAAGATATTAATCTTTTCTTATGGCTTTGTGAGTTACAGAACCTGAGATACAGGAAGCTAAGGAAATCCAAACTACATATAAAGGTCTAGTTCCTGTCTGTTCTTTAACAGCCCGTATGTCCAGTTCTGTAGCTCACAGGAATAATGATGAGGATCTTATCTTTAATATGACACAAGTGTCCTGTTTCTAGGTGCTATGGAACCAAAGCTGGGGCTTTCTGAAATGACAATCTGCCTGTGATTACAAAACTTGACTCATCTCATGTGAAAATAGGTGAGTCATGTTTGCCTGACTTTGGAGGAGATTTTTTTTATAAGTAAATGGGTAAAAGAGGGAATTATAGAAAGGACATTTCATACCTCACCTGAGGGGGCTGGTAGTTTAGTGGGGTAAATAACAAGGAATAGAATTTTAGATAGATGGGAGTCCTCTAGTGGGAGGAACAATTTTTGGGTAAAAAAAAAATTAGATTAGATTAGAACGAAAAGGGATAGATAGTTACATTCAGAGTGTGGTAATGTTTCATATGAAAAGTTAGTGACCACTTCAAACTATTTTCATGTACAGTTTTAACCCTTGGGGGTTACAAGAAAGTTCCAAATTTTCTTCCTGGTCACAACTAATATTGCACATTCCATTTCTAGAGTATATTTGTATTCTCTCTAATTGTATTCATGTAATTCTCCAAGGCCCCTCTAAGACGTGATTTTCAGACCCTCGAGGACCTGTCCAATACATCAACAGAGGACGGCTTGTTTTTACAGGGACTACAGTCATAATGAATGGACAAAAGTCTCCTTTCAGAGACGCATCCTCCTCATGGGAGATCAGACTGCAGGACATGAGTGGAATTTCTTTCAGCATATTTTAGCAGGTTGCTGCTACTCACATACTTTCTTAGAGACGGACTATTATATCACAACTATCTGGATCTTGGAGGGGCCCTTATCACCTTTACTAACGTTTGGTCATTGCTTCCTATTATTACAAATTATTAGGAAATTTCGGAACAAACCAGAGAGCCCTATGTACATGGAACAGTTGTGCACATGGACCGGTGGTCACACATGCACACCACCTGTGGATAGATATGGGTCATCTGTAAGAATGTAGCTCTATTTCTCAGAACATTCTTCATACCTGCTTTCAGAAACTCCTAAATTAAAAATGTGTAGCCTTAGGAAGGCTTGTTTTGCAGGACAATATGTATCTTGGCACAGGTTTGTTCCAGCGTTGCATCGGTACTACCAGTCCAGTACCTTCTTCGACTCGCTTTGGACAATCTGTGGCTTCCTCTAACCATGGTGAGGTGACACTTATGAGTCGGAGGAAGGGAGATCCAATAGGTTCTCCCTTCCTATATGGTTTAACATAGGTTAAACCACATATTGACCTCAGTTCAACCTGCTTTGGCCAATCTGTGGTCTAAAAAAACCAGTGGACCTCCCTTACTCCGACTCACAAGTGACGTCCCACCATGGTCTCAAGAACCTACAGATTGGCCACAGTTCAACCGACTTTGGCCAATCTGTGGTCTACCAAGACCATTGGTCATTCCTTCCTCTGATTCACAAGTCACATCCCACCATGGTCTCAGGATGTCACTGATTGGCCAAAGCAGGTTAAACTGTGGCCAATCAGATGGACTATTATATCACAGCTTACTCTTTGGGTCTTGGAGGGCGCCTTAACACCTTTGCTAAAGTTTGGTTATTGCTTCCTATTATTATGTCCCACCATGATCTGAGGAAGTCTGATTGGCCAAAGCAAGTTAAACTGTGGCAGATTAGTGACTTCCTCAGACCATGGTGGGATGTCACTTGTGAGTCAAAGTAATTGATGTCTAATGGTCTGGTTCGACCACAGATTGGCCACAGGCTGATCTGCTTTGGCCAATCTGTGGCTTCTTCAGACCATGGTGGGGCATCACTTGTGAGTCAGATGAAGGGATGTCCAATGGTCTTGGTAGGCCACTGATTGGTAGACCACTGATTGGTAGACCACTGATTGGTAGACCACTGATTGGTAGGCCACAGTGAGTACTATAATTATTTTTATTTTTTTTTGCCAGCCCTATACCGGCCCCGAAGGAATTTTCCAGAATTCCAGAAGCGCTTTAAATATATTGATACAAACCTGTTATTTCTGAAGATAAATTATTTGATAAGAAACTCAGTTTATAATCCCGTAAATTTTAGTCCTGAACTTTTTTTTTTTATCCCAAACCAGGATGCAGCAGGACAGAGGTCGTTTCTACAGTATGTTGACTTAAGGTTGAAAAAAAATGAATGGACACAAGTCTTCTTTCAGAGGAGAGAAATCAGACTCCACATGACATCAAGAGAATTCTCAATCTGTTCGGAGTCGCATATAATCTGCATTATGGAACAGACTGGACAATATTTCGGCACCTGGCTTATCTGCTTCTTGCCAGGCAGGATCAATTTAATAAAAAAAGTTTTGACATGTCAAAAGTCTTGATCGGTGGTTATGCCTTTGCTATCTCCTATGGATACAATGAAGGGGTAGAATCCAGCAGTGATGTCACTGGAGAGATGTAATCCAACTTCCCAGGACAATCTTGCCCGCTTTGTAAAAAATGTTTCCATTTTTTTGTACAAATTCGTTTTGCAATTTATTGAAAATACAGGGCTCCAAAAACTTTCCATAGGCTTTCAGTGAACCTGTACTCCAGTTTCTAGGCAGAAACAGACACCGAGCGCACCCAGACCCCCACCAATCACACCATGGTTAAAGTTTTTGTTATGTAAGGTGCAGAATTATAGGTGATTGAGAGACATAGGTAATGTCATAAAGAGATGATGGAGACAAATATAATATTATGTAGATATGATGGAGACAGATGGGTAATGTCATATAGAGATGATGGGGACAATTTTAATATTATTTAGAGATGATGGAGACTGATAATATTATATAGAACTTATGGAGACACATACATATTACTTATATAAAATGGACACACATAGGTAATATTATAGAGACATGATGTGGGACACATGAAAGTTTAGATAGATATGATAGAGACGCACATCAAATATTATATAGCAGTGATGGAGACACTTAGGTAATATTATATAGCAGTGATGGAGACACTTAGGTAATATTATATAGCAGTGATGGAGACACTTAGGTAATATTATATAGAGATGATGGAGACACATAGGTAATATTATATAGAGATGATGGAGACACATAGGTAATAGTATATAGATATGATGGAGACAATTAGAATATTATGTAGAGATGATGGAGACTGATAATATTATATAGAAGTTATGGAGACACATAGGTAGTAGGCAGAGATGATGGAGCCACAGACATATTATTTATATATAATGGACACACACAGGTAATATTATAGAGACATGAGGAAATTTTACATGGATATGATAGAGACGCACAACTAATATTATATAGCAGTGATGGAGACACATAGGTAATATTAAAAAGAGATGATGGACAGAGATAGAAAATATTCATTAGAGGTGATGGAGGTACGGGTGGTCCCCGACTTAAGAACACCCGACTTACAAACGACCCCTAGTTACAAACGGACCTCTGGATGTTGGTAATTTCCTGTACTTTAGCCTTAGGCTATAATGATCAGTTATAACAGATATCACTGGTGTCTGCAATGAGGTTTTATTGTTAATCCTGATTCTTATGACAACCCAAAAGTTTTAAATTATAATTGTCACAGAAGCCAAAAAGATTTTGGCTGGGGTTACAATTATAAAATATACAGTTCCGACCTACATACAAATTCAACTTAAGAACAAACCTACAGAACCGATCTTGTATGTAACCTGGGGACTGCCTGTACATAAGTAATATTTTATGCAGAAGATGGAGACACAAAGGGAACACAATACAGAGATGATGGAGCCGTATAGGTAATGTTATACAAAAATCATGGAGACGTGTGGATAACATTATATAGAGATCTGGTAGAAACAGTAAACACAAAGATATACAAAAGTATTCATCGTTCATAAAACACAAAGTGTACACAATGTGAAATGGATATAATATCATGAAGCCATTGTACATGTGCAGATCTCTGCGCTGACATCTACCTACCTGTGAAAACTGCCAGAAGGACCACAAGAGCGATCAGGGCTACAAAAAGCTTCATTCTGGCTCTTCTCTCTGGACACGGTTTTAGAAATGGATACAAGTTATGAAGAATTAGACCTCTTAAAGACTCAACGTCAGCTGAAGACCCCCCCTCCTTTCCTGGCTGGAGCCTTCCTCTGGTCTGCAGGAGTTTGGGAATATGCACAAAGATTCCAGGAATTTCTACAGTTTGTGTTACTTTCCCTGTCGGTCCCAGAAGATTATCTGACACCTTTATAACTTTGGGGCTCAGGAGAGTTGCTGATACTTTGTTACTTTTATTTCATTTTCTCTAGTTTCTTTTAATTGATAAAATTTTTATGACAAAGTTCAGGTCCAGTCCTGTAGCTGGAGCATCACAAGTGCTGAGCAGTGGAACTGGTGAAATTCAGAACTGAGATATTAGGGCTCATTTACTTACCCGTCCGAGGAGTTCCCCCGAAAGTGCATTATCAGACGATCATGCACTGTGCCGCGATTCACTAAGATCGCGCGCCCGATATCCTGCATGTGTCGCTTCCCCGCTCAGGTCCCACGGAGTTCACCTTCTTCTTCCTGGTGCATGGAAGTGCATTGTCTTGCAATACAATTTGAATGTTAAATCCCACATTAAGTCCGAATCAGTCGGATCGTCCGGCAGCCACGCCCCCGATTTCTGTCGCATGAAAGCCAGTGCAGCTGTGCCAAAATCTGATCACGTGTGACAAAATCCCAGCGCAGACACCTGTTAAATTTGTGTCATAGCCATGTAATCCCCAAAAACTGTGCACATTCCGACAAAAGTGCGATGAGTCCCATTGTGTGGAAAGATGGGAAAATTTTCCGACAGCACCAACAGGACCGAAAAGTAATCTGCAGGGACACAAGTATCTGCACATTACAGCTTTACCCAAAATCGGTGCAGAGACATATTTATTAAAACACCCAGGAACTAGTATACAAATAAAAACTATATCCTGGTGAGGAGAACCCACCAAGTGATGTGCCCCTATGTTGTTTTCTGAGTGCACTTGTTTCTGCTTATACAGCTCAATGAGCTGTGAATGAACTCTTTTTTGTGTAACACTTGTTCCGATGTGGTGTACGAGTGCAAAAACTCAGGGAAGAGCTCAAAAATGAGCACTTCTGCCCCTTTATTTCCAGAGATCCCCCCTTTGAAAGGGGCAAGTGTGACCTAAAAAATAAAGTGTACCGCCTATGCTTCTGATCCAGCGCCCCTGCAGTCTTCTCGGATTTGTTGGTTCCCTCTGTTCGCCAGAGGTTCCAGGAGTCACAGGTCACAGGGATGACAGGACATCACTTCCACTCCTCAACAAGTATTCCTGGAGAACCCATTTAAAATGAATAAAGGATTGTGACAGGATTGCCTTCTAATTACTGATAGATTTCAGTTGGTGTCATGACTTCCCAAGGTTGTTTGTACCTTTCTTTCTCCATGTGTTATTATGTTTCTATCTATGGATTGTCTAAGTAAAACAATTTAGGTAGATATTTTCCCATAAAATACTTTCTGTTCAAGAAATTTGTGTCTGATCACGCTTCAGCACCATCCTCTTTCCATATGGTACAGCTGACGATGCGCTGAGTGTTCTTAGGCTCCATTCTGTCCTTACTAGTCTAAACACTCCTTTAATTCATGGGTGACTTAATTGAATTAAAACAAACTGTCTGCCTCCTGTTGATTTTGCTCTGGGTTGCTGACAGTTAACATTAGCTGAGATGTAAAGATTTTTCCTCCAATATCCCACTGGCCTGTTCTGTCTAGATGTCAGGGAACTGGTCCAATCAATATCTGGATAAGGACTCTGACATCTAATATAAGGTTTGCATGCCATGTCCCCTGGGCTGACCATAAGTCATGTACACAAATGTTTGAGGAATCGCGACCCCCATAGATGTCTATGTCACTCAGTCATAACCAAGCCTGGCAGCTGGACAGAATTATATAGGACATGTGCTATATTTTGCCATATTATGGTGCTGGCCCGCTCAGCTTTCAATAGAGAGGGGAGGGGTGAGAAGCACTCTGTATACTGTATACTTGCCTGAGTGAGCATATCTTAATGTGCATGAGGCCTAAGTCTTATTTGGAGATTATCTAGACTTCTATATTTTGGATTTCTTGACCCTTTCCCTTTTTATCATCCATGTACCTATTGGTTCTGTACTGCATTGCCCTCTTGGTCTTGACCCATATCTGTCGACAACTCTTCTATGCTTGTATTGTCCAGTTTTTGCCTCCGTGTTTCCAGGAAGAGCATGTTAACCAGTTGTCACCTACCAATTAGGGTAGGCTGGACAATTAGGTAGGAAAAGTTGAGTAGTGGATTTAGCCTTGTCCTTACAATCTATCCTAGCCATTCTGTCACTGTCTTACAGAGAAGCAGTGACATTATTTCAAGAAATATTTGGGGGAAATGTATCATTAGGTAGGCTCCCTGGCTCCTACCACTGATTTTGGAGCTCCATCGCTTGTAAGATTTATTAAGGTGACTTTTGGCAGCCCTTTATAAATCTGTTTGCTTTGTTCTTATACTATATGTGTCACAGGCCAGGTCTATGCCAAAGTGACTTTGCTTTGGTCTATGTACTTTTGGCATTATAATTTGATGTTTTTTGCGATGTTTTCTTTTCATTCTATTGCTTCTGTCTGCCCGGGACTTTAGATTTCCCTGTCGGTCCCAGAAGATTATCTGACACCTTTATAACTTTGGAGCTCAGGAGAGTTGCTGATACTTTGTTACTTTTATTTCATTTTCTCTAGTTTCTTTTAATTGATAACATTTTTATGACAAAGTTTAGGTCCAGTCCTGTAGCATCACAAGTGCTGAGCAAAAGAACTGGTGAAATTCAGAACTGAGATATTGGGGCACATTTACTTACCCATTTTTTTGGTGCAGCTGCGCTGCTTCCATGTGACAGAAATCGGGGGTGTGGCCGTCGGGACGATCCGACTGATTCGGACTGAGCGCAGGATTTAACATTCAAATTGTGTTGCAAGACAATGCACTTACATGCACCAGGAACAGGAAGGTGAACTATGTCGGACCTGAGCGGGGAAGCGACACATTGAGGATCACAGAAAGTGCATTGTCTTGCGACACAATTTGAATGTTAAAACCTGCGCTCAGATCGAATCAGTCGGATCGTCTGACAGCACACCTCCTGATTTCTGTCACATGGAAGTAGCGCAGCTGCACCAAAAAAACGGGTAAGTAAATGTGCCCCAATATCAGTTGCGACACAATCCCAGCACAAACACTTGTTAAATACCTGTCAAAGCGGCGTAATCACCGAAAACTGTGCACAGTCCGACAAAAGTACGATGTGCGACCCTTAGTAAATAAGCCCCATTGTGTGTTGTGAAAAAACAGAAACATGGGAAATTTTTCTGACAGCACCAACAGGACTGAAAAGGAATCTGTAGGGACACAAGTGTCTGCACATTACAGCTTTACCCAAAATTGGTGCAGGGACATATTTATTAAAACACACAGTAACCATACCTCCCAACTTTTGTGGAGGAGAAAGAGGGACAAAATGGCGGCGCGCGAAGCGCGCCGCCGCGATTTTTTTACCCACAGAAGCCACACCCTAGCCACGCCCCCTAACCACACCCCCTGGCCACGCCACTGCTCATACCTTCAACGCATCCACTGGCACCAATGTATATTTATGTATATAATTGGGGGGCATATTCCACTCCCCCTAGACAACGAGCATGCCCTCCTAGACAACGAGCATGTCCTCCCCTAGACAACGAGCATGCCCCCCCCCCTAGTATACCAATAAAAGTGACGTTTTAGATTTATTTCATTTGTCCAGATATGGGTAATTCTGCGCTGCCTTAGGCGGTTGTATGTGTTAAAAGGTGTTTACAATATCCCTGCCGTGACAATAGGTCCAATGCTTAGAATGAAATACTATATACTGGGGGGCATGGGATGGCTGGCTATATACTGAGGGGCACCGACTGGCTGGCTATATACTGGTGGCATGGGCTGGTTATAAACTGGGGGACATGGCTATATACAAATGAGCATGGGCTGGATGGCTATATACTGGGGGGAATATGCTGGATGGCTATGCACTGGGGACATGGGCTGGCTGGCTATATACCGGGGGGCATGGGATGGATGGCTATATATTGGGGTTAATGGGCTGGATAGCTATATACTGGGGGACATGGGCTGGATGGCTTCTACTCGAGTCAATAGGTTTTCAATTTTTTTTTGTTAAAATTAGGTACCTCGGCTTATATTGGAATACATATGGTACATTTCACAGTACCCTTTCAGGAGATGCGTTGCATCGGGATTAACTGTTAAAAAACTGCAGCACTTTACTAGTACCAAGTCATGGCATATCCTAATCACATGCCATCGTTTTCTATGGCAGGAAACCATAGTTATAGTTTTTATTAATGTAAAATTGAGTATCTCTCAGCTGCTTGGTGGTTGACGTGCATCAGTAAAAGAACTGTGTGCTTATGCTCCATACCTTCTGTTACACTTCTGTTATTTATGGGGAAAAAATGTGTGTTATTTTTCCTGCAAATGTGGCCACATATGGGATAATTTACCAGGATAAGGACTTTCTTTTCTGTCTGGAGGAGTTAGAGGTCACGACACTTTGGGTGGCCAAGGGGCCATGTGCACATTACTGTATGGGAGTGACAAGGGAGCAATGTTCACAGAGTTCATATAGTAATCTGCATACTGCCCTCTGACCCGACAGAAGTGCTGCAGGACATGGGATGCCACAGGAATCCCAGAAAGAGGCTGTCAGCAGGTCATGTAATACGCAGTTACTCTGAACTGAATTATAAAATTTACTAGGCTGAGTACAATATGTATGGCCCCATTAGAGAATTATTCTTATTTATTTTCTTAAATGTGGCCAACCCTTTTAAATATGCTTTCACTATTTATAGATGTTTTCTTTTCATTCTATTGCTTCTGTCTGCCCGGGACTTTAGATTTTTGCAAAAGAATTGTGACTTTTTTTACAGCGACTGTGCAATAAATTGTAAAATGTTATTTTATGTTAAAAGACCGTCATAGTCTTCCCCAGCTGTCATGCAAGGACCTGCCGCTGCCCACAAAAGAAGAGAAGACCTGCGGGGGGTGTCCAAAAGGTGAGTTGTGACTTTATTTTTTTAAAGTCCTACCAGAGGCTTGTGCTGGCTGTATATGGGGGCAGGATGCATGATGGCTGTATACTGGGGGCCAGAGGCAAACAGACAGCATAACAGGGGCTGTATACAGGGTCAGGAGGCAGGATGGCTGTATACTGGGGGCCGGAGACAGGCAGGCTGTATACTTTGGGCCAGAGGCAGGTGGAAGGCTGTACAGGGGGAGGCGCTGGCTATAATTGGGGGCAGATTCTGGCTATATACTAGGGGGCTGGCTAGCTATTTCCTGGGGACAGTGGGCTGGCTATATACTAGGGCAGTGGTGTCGATCCTATGGCACAGGTGCCAGAGGCGGCACTCAGAGCCCTTTCTGTGGGCACCTGGGCCATTGCTCCAGCACACCAGACAGGACTCAAAGAAACTTCCTGCAGTTCCAAGCTGCTTTCGGTCATATTTTGATACTGACTTTGCTACTTGGGATTGTAGGAAGAGGGAAAATTAGACAGGGTCTAATTTTTGGAGGATCTTCAACTGGTCCCACAATTCTCTGTGTACAGAGGGACACTGGAAAGAAGCTAAAATGATGCAAATTGTCCATCAGGAGGCCAATGTGATTGAAAGTTGTTGAACAGGGAGCAATAAGTTACTGTTTTAATTTGATGTTTTCTTTTCATTCTATTGCTTCTGTCTGCCCGGGACTTTAGAATGTTGCAAAAGAATTGTGACCTTTTTACAGCGACTGTGCAATAAATTGTAACTTTGTGGATTTTCAAACGTGCCCAAAATGTTATTTTATGTTAAAAGACCGTCATAGTCTGCGCCAGCTGTCGTGCAAGGACCTGCCGCTGCCCACAAGAGAAGAAAAGACCTGCGGGGGGTGTCCAAAAGGTGAGTTGTGACTTTATTTTTTTAAGTCCTACCAGCTTGTGCTGGCTATATATGGGGGCAGGATGCATGATGGCTGTATACTGGGGGCCGGAGGCAGGCAGACAGCATAACAGGTGCTGCCAAGCAGGCTGTATACAGGGTCAGGAGGCAGGATGGCTGTATACTGGGGGCCGGAGACAGGCA
Source organism: Engystomops pustulosus (assembly GCA_019512145.1). Lineage (NCBI taxonomy): Eukaryota > Metazoa > Chordata > Amphibia > Anura > Leptodactylidae > Engystomops > Engystomops pustulosus. The sequence goes on along the minus strand of CM033646.1, from coordinate 7,815,945 downwards.
GGCTGTATACTCTGGGCCAGAGACAGGTGCAAGGCTGTGTACAGGGGCAGCACGGCTATAATTGGGGGCAGATTCTGGCTATATACTAGGGGGGAGGCTAGCTATTTCCTGGGGACAGTGGGCTGGCTATATACTAGGGGGCTGGCTAGCTATTTCCTGGGGACAGTAGGCTGGCTATATACTAGGTGGCTGGCTAGCTATTTCCTGGGGACAGTGGGCTGGCTATATACTAGGGGGCTGGCTAGCTATTTCCTGGGGACAGTGGGCTGGCTATATACTAGGGGGCTGGCTAGCTATTTCCTGGGGACAGTAGGCAGGCTATATACTAGGGTCTTGTTGGTGAGGGAATGTCCTGGCTATATACTGGGGGTCATAGGCTGGCTAGATACTCAGGAGCAGGAGGCTGGCTAGCTGTATACTGGGGGGCTTTGTCTATAGGTTTTCCCAGTTTTTTGCAGTAAAATTAGGTACCTTGGCTTATATTCGGGTCGGCTTATACGCGAGTATATACCCCCTAGCACGCCGCGGTCATCGCGACCGCGGCGTGTCAGGGGTTAACACTCGCGATCAGAGAAATCTCCGATCGCGGGTGTTAGAGGCGGGTGTCGGCTATAATATATAGCTGACACCCGCAGCTTCTGGCGCGGGCTCCGTTCTGGAGCCGGCGCCAGAAGCATGACGTACTATTACCGCATTTTGCGGGAACGCACCTCCCGCCATGCAGTAATAGTACGTCAAATGTCGGGAATGGGTTAAAGGGGTATTCTTGGGATAAACTAAATTAATATTCAAATGGGTCATTAAAATATAAGCTATATGTAATAAGTCGGTACTTTTGCTCTGCTTAGAAGAAAAATAATGAAGAATTAAAAGGCCCTTTAATAAGTCCGTTGATTTTTGTCGATGTGGAGGAGACACAGGACAGAAGATGGCTTCTGGTAACATGTCCGCATCACATGTCCTACACCTGCCTGGAAATTACTATGATCATCATCACTATGCTTGGCTGTACTGTAGCCAGTATGGCCAGTGTTGTGGTGAGACCCATCTCAGTGAGGTAATGTGCAGTGTGTTGGCTATAATATATAGCCGACACCCGCAGCTTCTGGCGCGGGCTCCTTTCTGAAGCATGACGTACTATTACTGCATTTTGCGGGAACGCACCTCCCGCCATGCAGTAATAGTACATCAAATGTCGGGAAGGGGTTAAAGGCTTTAAAAATTGTGCTAATTAGTCTGAGGAGCTCCAGCCTCTAATGTGTAAGGATAGTAAGGATAGCCCTTTACAATCCTTTAGTCCCCTTTATGTTTTTTAATCTTTAATTGTGGTAATATGCTAATTTACCAAAGAGACTACTGGGGCGTAGAGGAGGCGGAGCTGAGGCTACACGGCGCGGCTACTCCACGCCACAGTAGCCTCCTTGATCCTGCTACCCAAATATCTTCAGCGGGAAGAACTCTGGCTTCACGGGCAAGTGCACGCAGCCTGCGCGCTGAAAATGTCTGGGTAGGAGGATCAAGGAGGCCACTGGGACATGGAGTAGCCGCACCGTGTAGCCTCAGCTCCGGCTCCTCCATGTCCCAGTAGCCTCTTTGGTAAATTAGCATATTACCACAATTAAAGACTAAAAAACATAAAGGGGGTTTCCTTTAACATAAAGGTTTCCTTTAACACCTATGGAGCTGGGAGCCTCTCAGGCTCATTTTCCCATAATTTTAAAAGTCTTTATTTGTAGAAACCAGACCATAAGAAGCTAAAATAATTAGCAGATTCATGTCGGGGGGGGGGGGGGGGCACACAGCAGCATGTAAGTGTGCTTAGTTTACAATCCTTCATCCTGGTGGTAGATGCCCTTTAATACAAAAAAAAGGTGATAAGACAAGAACTTTAGGCTAACCTTCATCCTTTAACAGTGTCTCCAGATACTCCATATCATTGTAGAGCTCTCCCAGTAGCTGACGTGCTGTCTTTTGGCTTTTTAAAGGGTCTGCCTTCTTCTGCTGCTTAGGGTCTTTTTTGGGAACCTTTGCTGGTGCTTTTTGTTTTGCCTTTTTACTCTATTACCAACAACAAAGGGAAATCATGCAGATATTATTAGATACCATCAGGACAATGTTCAGATGTATGACAAACACAAATAAAACCTTAATTATAAAATTATCTTTAAAGATCGTATTAATTTTCCATTTCAATACATTTTCAGCAAATAGGTCCATGGAGTGAAATTACTTTGCTTTTTAAACTCGCTAAAGCCTTCTGGTAACTTTTTCTTCAAAGTGTAAAGTATTATAATAAATGCATAAAATGCTATGTTTATAGATACATTTTTGACCACAGAAGAGTATTAGACTATCACCATCTCCTAAAAATAAAAGTATACAATGTGCCAATTGTCAATGTCTATATCTTTTCATTCCTATAGTAGTTAAATCCAGACCTCTCCCAAACCCTGTGTGATTGTAAAGAGAGGTAAAGCCCAGTGTGCATACAGCATGTCGCAAAAGTATTTTCAGCTTAAAGGACAAGCAGTCCTTCAAGTGATCATATGGTCCCCATAGATCTCAACAACAGAAAGTCTGACCATGACTGTTTGTACTTTGTAAAGTCTTATTATAATTGTACGTGTCCCCCATGATTTGTAAAGTGCTGCAGAATTCGATAGCGCTATATAAAAAAAGATTAGTATTATAGTATTATTATTATTATTTTGCAGCTTCTTTTTCACACCTGCACAGTAGTGCAAAGTATATGTATTCTGAATTCTAAATTATTAGTGGGTAGGTAGTATATATGATTCATAAATAGAAGATTCATTTCAATATATTTTGTGTTGTATTCCCTTATAGCAGGACTCTCCATACTGTTATTCTCATGCAGAGACACAGTCTCGGGAAAGCATTGTGACTAAATAATTAATACTGTGTTACTCACCTCTTCTTGCTTGCTGAGAAACGACATTCCCTCCTTGTTCTCTAATTTTACAGAGGCCGGAGCTAAATAATGAAAAGAAACAGCTCTTTTTACATTTGTCCATTACCAGATCACTGTAATTTCCATATGTTCACTTTTAAAATACCACTAATTTTTAATGGGATAAATATTTTACTGACGATTCACTTTTATGTGTATGTTTTCAGAAATACGCCAAAGCCTGCATTAAGCACCAGCATAAGATAAAAAAGTATCCATGTCACAGACACAAACACTTAGGGGAACTTTTATAATTTTTGGCGTTACTGCCCCCATAAAATACAGTGGAATTACAAACATAATTTGTTCTGGGAAAATGCTTGTAATCAAAATCGCTCTTATACCAAAGCAAGTTTTCCAATATCAAATCATTGAAACCCAGACAATTGGTTCCATAATGACTGAATACCTTGAATTACAAGAAGGATTAATAATAATAATAATAATAATAATGTTTATTTATATAGCGCCATCAAATTCCGTATCGCTTTACAAATCATTTGTGCTCGGAATGCAAATCACTTGTATATCAAAGCAAGTTTTGCCATAGGAAATTAATGAAACAAGGATGATTCATTCCACACCCCAAAAATATTTAACACAACAACATCTAGCCCCTTTATTTCTTCTACTTCTTCGACATTGTGTTATACAATTTTGTGGGAGAGGGAGGTACTGTACAGGGTGTGGAGGGCTCACATAATGCTTGTGTTATGAATATTTGCTTGTAAACCAAGTTATAATTTTTGTAAAATCCAAGCTTATCTTGTAAAACGCTTGCAGACCAGGTTACTTGTAATCCAAGGTTTAATTGTATATTATCTCTTTATTTTATTAAAACTGCTCAGCAAAACACAATAAATAAATTCTTAGTTATTTATCCATGTTCCAGCCCTTCCAGGTCCCGAGTCATACACTGCTTTTTGGTCCGGCAATGAGCTGCTGACATAGAAGCACATGACCACTGTAGCCAATTAAATAGCCCTGTATCAACAGGCCATTTCTGGACCAAGAAACAAAGTTTGGGGGCTGGGGCTTGCGGCACATACCGTATTTTTCGGACTATAAGGCGCACAAAAAATCCTTTGATTTTCTCTGAAATCAAAGGTGCGCCTTATAGTCCTGTGCGCCTTAATATGAACTGTACTTACAGACAACAGCTGCCTTGTACTGTGCATAGGTCTGCCACCTGCTGGTCATTCATCCTTATAATCCAGTGCACCTTATTTATGAACCTAGACGTTTTAGCAGCCAATTATAGATGGTGCACCTTATAATCTGGTGCACCTTATAGTCCAAAAAATACTGTATGTATCCAGCAATACTTACTTCCAACAGAGTTTTCAATGGCTTCCTGAGCCTTTTGAATACCCAAACGAAACTCCTGGAGTTCAGGGCGTAACTTATACCCTCTGTGATAGAATACAAGGGCAAATTCAAAGTCACCCATCGCATAAAGAGCCTCAGCTTTCTGATACAGACCCTGTACGGAGAAGAAAAAGAAAACATTGGAAAATATTGCATTGGCCCTTGACAGTAAAATACAATACTAGTGCAATGCTGTTGTACCAGACAGGTATGTGTGTGAGTATCTATATATATATATCTCTATCTATCTATCTATCACCTTTTATGAGAGGCTATCTTCAGCGTGTGATTTTGTTAAAACAAAACCTACATACTAAGGTTGGGGACTCATTGTGAGTTGTAGTTTCATTTTGCAAACGCAGAAAATAAACCAGTTACTTGTGGTATAGATTTATGTGATTTAGCTTCTGTTACATGACATATGACATAGTATGTGACAGTACATACGGAGGTATATATATGGTGGTACATGTATTTACCCTAAAGAAATCTTTCTCTTCCTGTAGAGAGGCTTCTGCATCCCTTAAAGCAGATTCCGGGTCTCCAAGTTTTAAGAAACATTTAGACCGTGCTACCAGGCAGTGTTTCTCAGTCGGCTGTAAGTCAAGAGCCTACAAAAGAGATTAATTAAAAAATATAAAAAAAAAACAAAAACACAGATGTTGCAGAGGTCTGTGATATATTCAATGATACTGGTTATTACTTGTTGCCTACACTAACAAAACTCAGCCCAATCTTTTCCTTTGGATACAAAAATAAGACAAACAATGGTTCTAGACATCATCAGGCCTGTGCAGTATGTAATATGGCACCTATAGAATTCTACCGGCCATAATTACCCCTGCACATGTATATGGAAGCCAATAGAGCTGTACATATTGTATTATAGTGTATTATGGAAAATGCCATTCAGTGACACACAGGGAGAGGTCCACAATATGGGCCGTAAGTGTGTATGAAGCCTAATGATAACTGCTCACATTTTACACCCTTTTCCACACTGATTATTGCTGCAGAACATCAGCTGCACATTACAGTATCATTAACGTGAATGTGATATCATTTTTTTCTGCATTGAAAATATTGTGCAGAAAACAAAATGAATGACTAGACCACTCGCCTGCCACTGCTTTTTTTTTAACATTAAAGGCTCGGAGGTTGTAAAAAACTGCAAGAAATCAGGTAACAAAAATTTGTACAGATGTAGATTTTTTTCGGAAATGATCAAAAGGTGAAAAAAAAGAGGTTACAAAATCACATGGAAATTTGTAACGAAAATGCACTAGGCGTAACACAGATCCAGGCCCTGGAGATAAGTGAGGACCCACAAAGAGGCTGGAGGTGATAAGAGAAAAGTAGTTTTTAGAATGTTCTGCACAATTGAGGCTCCATGCACATGATTGTGTGTTGTTGGCTGTGTGTTAGCCATCGTTCCAGGGCTAGCTCTTGTTGCCATTAATTTTTTATGGGCTCATATACACACACGGCAGTGGTTTTGATGACTCTGTGTATGAGCCGACTGCCTTAAAGGTGTTTTCCCACGGTTTCCACTGTGCGTGGCGCTCGGCAATTTCTGTCAGCTCCTTAGAGATGAATGGAGCAGAACGGTCATGCGCGGCAGTCTGCTCCATTAGTCTGACGGAGCGACGAGGGGTCCATTGGAGGTACATGGGACCCCTCATTTTCATGATTTGTGGGAGCCTCAGGACTGAGACCTCCACTGATCAGTAAGTTAGGTCCTATCCTGTGGATAGGACCTAACTTTTCTTCTTGGGAAAACCTAAAGCAGCTCTTATTCCTGTCTTGGGCAGTCTTTTCTACTTTCTGGAGCGGACGTCACACAGCGATGTATTGTTTGGGGTCTGATATTGCAGATGTTTGTGTGCAGGTAGCCTAAAACTGCACGGGTGTCCTCTGGATGACAATGATATCGCTATGGCCGAGTAGGCAGGAAAAAGCCGCAGAGTTGCCATTTAGGGGACCCTAGAAATCCCACATCTGATTGGAGCCCTCAGGGGTAGAACAGTGGTCGATCATGATTTGGCTGGGATATGGAGGGCACTTCCCAGCACTCATCACACAATTGCTATTTAGGCAATTATCTGACACCCCTATGACCCCCTGTCTTACATTGCTGAAGCTCTCCCTGGCCTTGTGGTATTCCCCCTTGTGGTAGAGCTGCTCCCCCTCGGCCATGTATGTGGTGAAGCTGCTGCGCGGCGCCCCCTGCTCTCCATCCGCCTCCTCCGCCATCGCATCAATGTGACTGTTACCCCGAAATGTTGCTAGCAGCGCGTGGAGTTGCCCGGCAACGGGGAAACACGCGTCACGTGCTCCGGGGGGGGGGGGGGGGGGAGACCGTGTAGCCAATAAGGATCCGGGAAAAAAAAGTTAGAAAGTATTTGCTGTGATTTAACAGGAGGCCACAGGTGGGCGCTGCTGTGCCGTGCCATCCGCTTATAGAGACGCGGTCCGTGCATCGTCACGTATCATAGAGTATGCACTGCCATCATACACAGACATAGCAGCAGTGCTGTGCCCGGGATTACTAGCTACCTGGTACAAAGGCACTTATCTCCTATCCACGGGATTGTCACGTTGTTGGGGGATTGAAAATACTATATATATATATAGATATATATATATATATATTATATATTATATTATTATGATCACACACTGAGCTGTGGCTTTTTTTCCCCAGCCCTATTATAATACCCCCAATGGCCCCCACACCGTGTAACGCCATAGGAATTTGTCCTATGGGGACATTATCACCTATTTGTCAAATAAAATTTAACTTTTATTTCTCACTGTATAACGCCACCTATTGTGACTGACGCCCCAACCGTATAACCCACCTTGTAAAAACCCCTAACACCGTATAACCGCCACCTATTGTAACCCCCACACTGTATAACGCCACCTATTGTAACCCCCACACTGTATAACGCCACCTATTGTAACCCCTACACTGTATAACGCTACCTATTGTAACCCCTACACCGTATAACACTACCTACTGTAACCCCCACACCGTATAACGCCACCTATTGTACCCCCACACTGTATAACGCTACCTATTTCCCCCCAACTGTATAACGCTACCTATTGTACCCCCACACCGTATACCTCACCTATTGTAACCCCTACACCGTATAACACTACCACTTTAACCCCACACCGTATAACGCTACCTATGTACCCCCACACTGTATAACGCTACCTATTGTACCCCCACATGTATATACGCTACCTATTGTCCACCCCACACCAACCTCCCCAACTTTTGTGGAGAGAAAGAGGGAAATTTGAAGAAAAAACGGCATGGGGTGCCCCCTTTGTTCAAATCAGCCAGAATACAAAAAACAGCAGCACGCCGCCATTACTGAGCTGATAGGCCACTGTTAGGGCGGTCTATTCCAGCGCAAACAATAACAGCCTGCACCGCCACACTAACCTGACCATCTATAGACGGTCAGGTACTGGTTGTACCCGGCTCTTCCCGCACCCCTGGTGGCGGGTGGGTCCGCGGGGTAATGGTAGTGGCGTTAGTGTGAATTTCCAAAAAAAATTAAGGCAAACACTAAGCCAGCCCTTAGTAATGAGCACCGTCACCTACCGGCACCACTACTACGGCAAACTATGAAGATGTCGCAAAAAAATAAATATCAACACCGTTTTCAAATTTTTTGAACAAAAACGCAGACACACCCCTCGTTGACCATTTTATTTGTTAGAAATGTCGTCATGCGACAATCCTTCGAATCCGAAGCAGTCCACACAGGCAAACGGTCCTGAAGACAAAATAACACAAACCACAAAAAAGGCATGACAGCCACAGGGGAGGACATGCTCGTTGTCTAGGGTCTGGGGTAGACATGCTCGTTGTCTAGGGGGGGGATGCTCGTTGTCTAGTGGGGGGGACATGCTTCGTTGTCTAGGTTCGGGGGAACATGCTCGTGTGTCTAGGGGGGGAGATGCTCGTTGTCTGGGGGGGGGACATGCTCGTTGTCTAGGGGGGGACATTCTCGTTGTCTTGGGGGGGACATCTCTGTTGGCTAGGGGTCAGGGGAGACATGCTCGTTGTCTGGGGGGGGGAATGCCGTTGTCTAGGGGGGAATGCTGCGTTGTCTAGGGGGGGACATGCTTGTTTCTAGGTGGGGACTGCTTGTTGTCTAGGGGGGGGACATGCTCGTTGTCGCAGTAAAGGGGAGGGGCCTTGGAGCGCAGTAAGGGGAGGGGTCCTATGGAGCGCATTAAAGGGAGGGGTCCTCAATGGACGCAGTAAAGGGGAGGGGTCCTATGGAGCCGCAGTAAAGGGAGGGTCCTATGAGCGCATTAAGGGGGAGGGTCCGATGGAGCGCAGTAGGAGGGGTCCTATTGACGCGCATGACCATAAAAAACACATTTGATATTTTCCTTCCCGCTCCCAGTACAGGGCCTGGAATATTTAATACCGTCATAGGAAGTTAATTATGTTTTACGCCAGAAACAGGCCGCACACAGCTCTGTACTGGAGAAATAAAAAATATTGATTTTTTGAAGTGGGGATGTGAAAATGGAAACTCAAACAATCGTCTCCGTCAGAGTATGGAGCAGACGGCCGTTTGACCATTCGGCTCCATTACTGTCCTAGAGCGATGACATGTACCTTATGTGGGAACCCAACACACCTCCCTGCGTTTTTCATGATCTATGGGGGGTCACATCACTGAAACCCCCACACACTAGCAGTTAACCCTGTCCTTATGATAGGCCCTAACTTGTATTGTGGGAAACCCTTAAAACACCCTTACGCCTGCGCTGTAGCTCACAAGCTCTAGGCGCAGAGGTATAAGGAGGTATGAAGAGGGCTCACTGGGCTGGTCCTCTTCATACAGGTGGGGTGTTTTGCATGTTGCAGAAAACCCCCACCGCTAATAACCGCAGTCGGTCATCTCTCCGCACGGCAAATCTTTTTTACAATCGCTGTGCCCTCCGACCTATCGGGGGCCGGCGATGCGTTTGCCGTGGTAGCCGTCGGGTCTTCTTTTGACCGAGGCTACATGGTTTCTGCAGTATTCGTTACAATATGCCAGAAGTTTGGCAGTAATAAATGGTCAGGAGCGATTCTGACAACGATCTAGGGTTTAATGGTACCCTAAAGGCAGGATCTTTCAACCTTTTTGAGTCCGCGGCAACTTTTTATACTTAGAAATCCTGGGCACACCACCAACGCAAAATAGCACAAAATGACACTAAAACGTCATAAAGGCCTCCCTTTACTAATAAAAGGCCCTAGCTGCTCTCCCTTTACATAAAAAGGGCCCTAGCTATAGCTCTGCCCCTTTACTAATAAAAAGCCCCTGGCTGCCTCCCTTTACTAATAAAAAGCCCTGGCTGGGCCTCCCTTTACTAATAAAAGCCCCCCCCTGGCTGCCTCCCTTAACATAAAAACCAATGTCCCTTAGAAAAAAAAGCCCCTGCATGCCTCCTTTACTAATAAAAAGCCCCTGACTCTGCCTCCTTTCTAATAAAAGCCCCTAGCTGCCTCCTCTTTACTATAAAAGAGAAGAAAGCCCTAGACGGCCTCCCTTTACTAAGAAAGCAGCGGCACTACTAAGCCCCTGCGCCTCCCTTTCCTATCAACAGCCCTCGGCGCCTCCCTTTACTAAATAAAAAGGCCCTAGCTGCACCTCCCTTTGCTAATAAAAAGTCCCTACTTAGCTGCTCCACTGTACTAATAAAAACGCCTAGCTCAGCTTGGCCTCCCTTTAACTAATAAAAGCAAGCCCTAGTATTGCTGCTCCCTTTAGCTATAGAAAAGCCCTAGATCCTCCTTCTAATAAAAAAGAGCCCCTGATGCCTCCCTTTACTAATAAAAAGCCCCTAGATGCCTCCCTTTACTAATAAAAAGGCCCTAGCTGAGCTGCCTCCTTTACTAAAAAAGGCCATAGCTGCCTCCCTTTACTAATAAAAGGGCCCTAGCAGCTCCCTTTACTAATAAAGGGCCCTGCAGCCTCCCTTTACTATAAAAAGCCCCTGGCGGCCTCCCTTTACTAATAAAGGCCCTACGGCCTCCCTTTACTACTATAAAACAGGCCCTAGCGGCCTCCCTTTACTAATAAAAAAGCCCCTGGCGGCCTCCCTTTACTAATAAAAGGCCCTACGGCCTCCCTTTACTATAAAAGCCCCTAGCTGCCTCCCTTACTAATAAAAGCCCCTGGCGGCCTCCCTTTACTAACAAAGCCCCTAGCAGCCTCTTACTTTACTAAAAAGGCCTAGCGGCTCCAATTACAAAGTAAGAGCCCGTAGCGGCCTCCCTTACAATTAGAAGCCCGGAGCGGCCTCTCTTTACTAATTAATAGCCCTAGAGGCCTCCATTTACTATTTAAAGTCTAGAGCCCCCCTTTACTAATTAAAAGGCCTAGAGCCCCCCCCTTTACTAATTAAAAGGCCCTAGAGCAGGGATGGCTAACCTATGGCACTGGTGCCAGAGGTGGCACTCGGAGCCCTTCTGTGGGCACCAGGGCCCTCACCAGAGATGACTCCAGATCTTCCTGCAGTCCCAGACAGCCCAGGACTTCGGGTAAGAAGCTTTTAAAGTGACAGCTCTACCTGGGACACTTTCTGCTTATTGGTGTCCTCAGAGCACTGGTATCAATGAAACTGTACAGAGAAGGGCGTATAAATCACAAATTACATTTCGTGTGGGCACTTTGCGATAATAAGCGGGTCTTGGTTGTATGGGGCACTCGTCTCTAAAAGGTTCGCCATCACTGCCCTAGAGCCCCCCCTTTACAATAAAGGCCCTAGAGGCCCCCCTTTACTAATTAAAAGGCCCTAGAGCCCCCTTTACTAATTAAAAGGCCTAGAGGCCCCCTTAACAAATAAAAGCCCCAGCCTACGTTTACTAATAAAAAAAAAAACCCTTGCTACCTTCCTTATCAAATAATACCTTATATACTACTACCTTGATGTCTTCTTCCGCGTACCGTCCTCCTAAATGGCGATCCGCGTCACCTCTGTAGCTCTGCACCGCGCGCCTCTGGTCAGTGACTTACGCGACCCTGACGTCAGGTCGCTCAGTCACGTGACATGGGCCGCGCTGTACAGGAGCTACAGAAGCCAGGCGGATCGCCGACGCGGGACTGGAGGTAAGTATGGGGCAGAAATCACGGGGCGCGGCGCACTCGACCACGGGGCACCTAGTTCGGGGCAACTTTCCCCCGCGGCACACTCAACCTTGTGTCGCGGCACACTTAGTGTTGCCGCGCACACAGGTAAAATCACTGCCCTGAGGGTCTAAGAATAGTGGAAAAAAAAGAAAAAAAAAAGTTTTAAAATAAAAAAAAGGATAAAATATTAAAAATTCTATCACCCCCCTTTCCTTCCCTAAACGGATATAAACATAATAAACAGTAAAGATCACAGCCACATTGGGTATCGCCGCGTCCCCAAAATGCCCGATCTATCAAATATAAAACGGTTTAGCGGGCGGCGTGACCTCCGAGGCGGGAAATGGCACCCAATGTCCTGAAATGCGACTTTTACACCTTTTTACATCACATAAAAAATGAAATTAAAATGATCAAAATGTCGCACAGACCTCAAATATGGTAGCAATGAAAACGTGCGGCTCATTTCGCCAAAAATGACCCCTCCCCCAGGCTCCATCATAAGTGGCAATTTTTTTTTTTTTTTTTTTGCACACATGTCGTTATTTTTGAAAATGTATTAAAACTACAATAAAACTATAAATTGGTATCACTCGATTCCGCACCGAACCTAAAATAAAGCTGAGTGTTATTTTGAGTGCACAGCAAAGTCGAAAAACTGAGCCCACAAGAATGTGACATGTGCGTTTTTTTTTTTATTTTCCACATTTGGAATTTTTTGCAGCTCGCAGTACACGGCATTTAAATAAATAACACTTACAGAAAGTAAAATTTGTTACGCACAAAATAAGCCCCTCACCAGGTCTGTACACGGAAACATGAAAAGTTTGGATTTTGAAGTTGGAGAGCGAGAAATGAGAGAAAAACCCTGCGTCTTTAAGGTTAAGGTTAAGGGATTAAGTACAGGCGGTCCCCTACTTAAGAACACTCGACTTACATACGACCCCTAGTTACAAACGGACCTCGGATATTGGTAATTTATTGTAACTTCAGTCCTAAAGACTACAATAAACAGCTATAATAGTTTATCAAATGTGTCTGTAATGAAAGCTTTAGTGTTAATATTGATCTTATGACAACCCAACATTTTTAAAATCCTATTGTCACAGAGACCAAAAAGTTCTGTCGGGATTACAATGATAAATATACAGTTCCCGACTTACATATCAAATTCAACTTAAGACAAAACCTATAGACCCTATCTTGTATGTACCCGCGGGACTGCCTGTATGGTACACTAAACAGAATAGAGGGCACTGGGGGGATTAGGGATGGGGGCAGGGGGTCTATGGAGGAAAGTGTTTAACCCTTTAGCTGCTGCCTGCAGTCACTGTAGAGTACCTGTTATCACAATGCAGCAGCTGCACACACTCGGCTCTGCTTCTCAGACGAACTTCAGTGAGGAGCATGGAGGTTGGGGCAGGGACTATTGATGTAGCAGAGCTGGAGAGCTCCTGCCTGCACGGAGACTGATCCCCTGGGGCTGCTGTGCAGGGGCAGTGCAGAGAAATATGACACTCTGCACTGCTCCATCCATCCATCCATGTGCTAGTGGCAGCCTGAGGACAGGGAGGGCTCTGCTCCCAGGGGAGGGGATGGGGAGTGTGGCGTGCTCTGCATCAGACAGCCCGGGAGCTGGAGAGGAGAGGCGCTGCACCACCCCTCCCCCTGGCTTCTCTGTATCCTGAGCAGGACGGAGCGGGCTCGGGGCCAAGACGGAAAAATCAGTGAAAACGCAGAAATAAACGGGACTTTCACTTACGGTCGTGCAGGCGGGACAAGGTTAAAAACGGACGTCTCGCCCAAAGGGACGTGTTGGGAGGTATGCCACACCGTATAACGCCACCTATTGTAACCCCTACACCGTATAACACTACTACTTGTCCCCCCACACCGTATAACCTACCTACTTAAGCCCCACTTTAACGTACCTAGTAACCCCCACACTGTAAACGCCACCTATTGTAACCCACCACCGTATAAACCTACTTACCCGCCACACCGTATAACACCACCTACTGTAACCCCCACCGTATACCTACCTATTGTAACCCCTACCCTGTATACACTACACTACCTATTGTAACCCCTACACTGTATAACGCCACCTATTGTAAACCCCTACACTGTAAAACACTCCCTATTGTAACACCCTAAATTGTAGCACACTACCTATCCTTCGGCTTCACAGCTGTAACCTCTTGCATCAGGCAGCAAAATTGGGGCGTAGGGCAGCATCAGGGGTGCATCACCTACTATAAACAGGAATCTGGTGTCACACCTGATGTCAGCATTGATGTGATGCTGCATGGAACCCACTTGCTAAAAAACTAATCTCATATATTACTGGATGGGATGTCATTCTATAGTTCTCCTCAGGCAGCGGAAAGTTTTGGTTCCCCCTGTCTGGAATACTCTCTTTTGTGCCTTATCATGCTATAATGAGCCCCTAGGGCTGTTTCAGCACTGCTGTGTCCGTCTCTGAATCAGGAACGACCCACAGTTCTGTGAACTGGACACAAGCATCAGGAGTCATAGGATGCCAGGGGTCCTTGTTTCTGAGGAACAGCAACCCAAACTGTAATCATTATTATAGTTCACGCTGCTGTCCTGCAGGGAACATGGACTTCTGAATCAAGTATCCCGGTCTGTGAAACAGGCCACTGCACAGTCTGTGCATTTATGGACCAACTATGGTGGTCTGAAACAAAGCTCTATGCTAGTCAACTACAAAAATAATTCTTTTCCCATAACCCACAAAGGTTCCCTCTCCTCTCCCTACTGTCAGCCCTGAAGATGCGGCTTGGGATTAATGGGTGGCTCAGTGGTGAGCACTTTCTGCCTTGCAGTGCTGGGGTCAAATCCCCACCCAGGTCAACATCTGTAAAGAGTTGGTATGTTTCTCTCAGTGTCTGTGTGGTTTCCTCCGGTTTCCTCCCACCTCCAAAACAACAGTTGATTGTGAGCCCATGGGAACAGGGAACAATTTGACATGCTTTGTGCAGCACTGTGTAGTCTGTAGGCACTAAATAAATAATTATTATAATAGCATCACTCAGAGAGCCTAGTAGCAGCAGCCCAGGTGATGTCAATCAGGTACTGATTGCTCTTCCAGCTTCACCCTGTATTCTAATCTTTCTTTTTCCTCTTTAATTGAGACCTCCCACAGCCCTAAATCCTCTCTCCAGGAAGGCCCATCACTTCCCTCCCTAGCTGTCATATATTTTAACTCTCCTTTCAATGCCCCCACTGTTTATACTTCTTGTCTATGTTTTCTCAGCACTTGATTCTATTAAGGTTACTCGGAAAATGGTGACTGGCTCATAACATTATTTATTCCTTTTTTTTTTATTTCAACACCTTATTAAGATGGCTGGAGCATTTTACAAGCACTTATACCTCCTGCGTCACTCCTTCCTTGAGAGCAGTTGTGACGTGATGCCCATTTGCCCTCATAATGTAGGTCATCCTGGAAGCAATGAAATCCTTGTTAGCCAAAAGACCTGGGTTGTTCATGTGAAATTTTTTTAATCTCCTTCACATAAAGTAAACTTTCATCAACGAGCGTATTGTTGTGACAGCATCATCACACAGTGCAACACAAGCCCCCAGTCAGTCTCCCATTCAGAACACTCTATGTGGCTGCTTTATCCACTTTAGTGAAATAAAGTGGTAGTAATTACATTCAGATTGGTTTATTTACATATATAATTGACCTAAACAATAGCTTGGCCAGGGCAAAAACAGAATGTTTCCTCTCTTGCTCAGTAACAGTTGGTGGAACTGATCAAAATCTCATGTCGTCATTTTTTGTTTCCAAGTTGAACTTGTGGTGTACTCTCATCTCTTTCAATTTCAGGAGGCATCTTGGCTCTTTGCTTCTTCCTTCTTTGAAATATCATGGTCATTTCTCTTATCTGTTGATATTGGCAGTCGGTTTTCCTCAGACTTTCATTTCTTTATCTTTCTCCATTATCTAAAGGGCATACAAATATAATTATACAGGCATCCCCGGGTTACAACAAGATAGTGGTCTGAGGTTTGTTCTTAAGTTGAATTTGTATGTAGTCGAAACTGTATATTTTATAATGGAAGTTCTAGAAAAAAAAATTCTTTGCCCCAGTGACATTGGAGTTTCAACATTTTTGGTGTAATTGGACCAAGATTATCAATAAAGCTTCATTACAGACTCTTACAGCTGATCATTGCAGTCTGGACTATAATAAAGCATCCAGAGAGCTTCACCAGAGGTCACAGTGGGCAGAGGGTCCTTCTGTAACTAGGGTTTTCTGTAAGTGCGGGTGTCCTTAAGTAGGGGAACCGCTGTATATGGAGATCGCTTGTACAGCTATCTGCCATCAGTAACAAATAGAATCAAATAGAGCAGCAAAGACACATCCTTCACTTTTTTCTTTCTAAACCCTTACAGGACTCAGCCCTTTTAGTTTTGGTGTTTCTGTTTTTCACTCCCCTTATTCCAAAGGGATAACCCTTTTTATTTTAAGTTTACAGAGATGTGTTTAGGGCTTATTTTCTATGGAACAATGTTTACTTTAGTAGTGCCATTTAATATTCAAGTACTGGAAAGTTTAATGCACTGTACTGAAAAATTTCAAGTGCGGTGAAATGACAAAAAAAAAAGAAGATATTTGTAGGTACCTTGGCTTATATTCGGGTCGGCTTATACGCGAGTATATACAGTACATCACACCACATTGTGTGTGAAAATTTCATTCTGTTGCAAGGGTGAAATCTGCTGGGAAAATCCACGATATGACAAATCTGAACTGCAGGTCCATCTGTCAGCTCCCTTCACAAATTGTTATTTGTGGGGAAAAAATTGCATTGTTTACATGACCTTTTCCAAGTAACATTCACTTTAATTCTCCCACTCTCAAAATTCCATAACTTTATTATATTTCTGTCTACAGAGCTTGTTTTCTGTGTAACAATTTCTACCTGCTGGTGATAGTATTAAATATTCCAAGTCGGGTACTGGGATGCTGGAAAAACATTCCAAATGTGGTGAAACTGACAAAAAATTATTTTTTGGATACCGTTTTTAAGGCTTTCCCCGTTTGCTCTAAGTGACACCTCCCCTTTATTCTTTTGGTCCGTACGATCATGAAAATTCCAAATTTACCTAATATTCTTGAGTATAAGCCGACCCGAGTACAAGCCGAGGCCCCTAATTCTACCATCAAAAACTGGGAAAACCTATTGACTCGAGTATAAGCCGTGGGTGGGAAATGCATTGGTCACAGCCTCCCAGTCTATAGCCAGCCCCCTGTAATATACAGCCATCCCCCTGTAGTATATTGCCTGCCCCCTGAGTAATAACAGCCAGCCCATGTAGTAACAGCCATCCCCCATGTAGTATACACCAGCCAGCCCTCCATGTAGTATACACCAGCCCCCTGTATATACAGAATTCCCTGCAGCATGCCTGCCCCCTAGTAGTATACACAGCCAGCCCCCTGTGTATGAACAGCCATGTCCCAGGTATATAGACACTGCCCCCGGGCATTAGTATCAGCAGCCGTGTAAGCCCCCAGTACCGCCACCCCTTTGTATAGTATACAGTGCCAGACCCCCTGTATTCACACACGGTAGTATCAGCCAGCCCCCTGAGTATACTGCCAGCCCAATGCTGCACCCCAGTTAGTATACACGTCCAGCCCCCTGTTGTATACAACCTCCCCTGTAGTTACGCCACCCACCCGTAGTCGCTGCCCCCAGTATTAAACATCCGGAGTGCCACCCCCTGTATCTGCAGCCTGTATATACTAGCCAGCCCGGATAGCCTGCCCCGTAGTATAAGAGCCTTGCCCCCTGTAGTGTATACAGCCACCCAGCCCCCAGTAGAACGACGCCACCCGAGTAATACAGCCTGCCACCACTGTAGTATAGCCGAGCCCCTGTAGTATACAAGACATGCCCCCTGTTAGTATACGCCTGCCCCCCTGGTAGTATACAGACCCCATGCCCCCTGTAGTATACAGACCGCCCCATGTAGTATATAGCCTGCCCCCTCTGTATATACAGCCCGCCCCCTGTAGTATACAGCCCACCCCAGCCGGCCCCTGTAGTATACAGCCAGCCACCTGTAGTATAACAGCCAGCCCCTGTAGTAACACCGCTGTAGTTACAGCTTTTAGAAGTCAATGGGAAAAAAAATGAAAAAACTTCCAAGGCCAAACCTGACTGCATAGAAGCGCATCAAAGATTAGACCTAAATGTCCCTACTTTACAAAAAATTGAGTATTATTGTATATTATTGGACTGAAATGAAGTCTTTCCCGTCGCTAAAGAGTCCAAATTGGCCAAAATAGATGAGAATTAAGTTCTTTTTCTCTTCGGAAGAATGGGTTCGTTGTTTCAAAGGCCGTCAAAACGGCTTCTGAGGAGAGAAACGCGGGCCGGTGATTGAGGGGCGGCGAGCGCGTACTGCACGCAAGCGTGTCTCCGGGCACAGACGCCGAACGGCCGGTAACGGTGACGTCATCAGCCGCGCCGCCTTCCGTCGCCTTGGTTACGCATCCTCCGGCAGCTGTGACGGTCGGAAGCTGCGTTTCCGCTGTGTGACAGATGTAGTGTCCGCCGTGTGACAGCCATGGAGGAGGAGGAGGCAGCGCGGCCTGAGCCTGGCGGTGTGGACGGTGTGCGCGGTCCTCCTCCCGGTGCTCATCACCCTGTGGTGCAGTGTGCGCCGCTCCCGGCAGAGGAGGAGCCCGGCCCAGGACGGCGGCCACTGCTGGCACGACACCGACCTGTTCGGGAGACCCACATACTGCTCCGTGTGCGAGCAGCACATCCTGCAGGGGGCGTACTGCCTGTGCTGCGGGCTCTGCGCCGACCACTGCTGCGTGGGGAAAGCCAGCAAACGCTTCCCGTGCAAAGAAACGATGGGGCGGAGCGAGGAGATCGGGAGGATCGGGCAGAGCCATCACTGGGTGCGGGGCAATGTCCCCCTCTGCAGCCAGTGCATGGTCTGCGGACAGCAGTGCGGGAGCCAGCCCAAGCTATGTGATTACAGGTGCATGGGGTGCTGTATGGTGGGCCCGCGGGGTGCTGTGCTGTGTGGTGTGCCCGCGGGGTGCTGTGCTGTGTGCCTGCGGGTGCTGTGCTATGTGGTGTGCCCGCGGGTTCTGTGCTGTGTGGTGTGCCCACGGGTGCGCGCTGTGTGCTGTTGTATGCCCACAGGTGCCATTACATGTGCACGCTCTTCTGTATCATAATATTTTTTATAATTCCCTTTTTCTCGTGCACTAGATGCATCTGGTGTCAGCGCACCGTGCACGATGACTGCATGGGAGGCGACCTGAAGACCGAGAACTGTGATCTGGGAGAGTTCAGAAGTCTCATCATTCCTTCCAATTACCTGTGGGCTGTCAAACAACTGAAAAGAAGCAAAAATGTAGATTATATGAAGGTAGGAAAACAAGCGATACCAGATCGTGATCTAGGGGATCTATAAAATGTCTGGTCTTTTAGGGAGTTACATGTATGTGGTGGTCAGAACCTACCAAAATGAGGCCCAGGAGGGATAACTGGGTCTGGACTGTCGAGGTGCGAAGTCTAGGGGACCGGCTGTGATAGTCCCACCTCTGGGACTGATCTCTAGAATGAGTTTGTGCAGTTCTTGGCTATAGACTTGGAGGTCTCACGTGTTATATACATAGAACTGTACTGTGCTATGTGGTGTAACTATCCAAAATTGTATTTTCTAGTTAATAGCCTCCATGGGAAGAAACTGGACCCCTCTAATTGTTCTGGCCAACACCCGCAGTGGAAACAATATGGGAGAGGTTCTCGTGAGTGAATTTAAAGGCCTTCTAAATCCTCTACAGGTAGGCATCAGGGTTGTGGTTGAGCTGCAGAGAGGAAGCGGGGGATTGGACTGCAGGGACAGGATTTCTGACCTTTATATTGCAGGTGTTTGATTTGAGCAAAACGTCTCCATTCAAAGCCCTTCAGCTGTGCTCCATCCTCCCTCCCAACTCCGCCAAAGTGCTCGTGTGCGGAGGGGACGGCACCGTCGGATGGGTCCTTGATGCCGTGGATGAAATGAAGATAAAGGTCAGTCCCGCACGTGGCCCAGATTTGCCTACAGACGGAAGTGTCTATGAAACATTTAGGACTAAATGTCTTTCTATTCTGCATCCATATTTGTTTCCAGGGCCAAGAAAATTTCATCCCACAAGTAGCGGTGCTCCCCCTCGGAACGGGCAATGACCTGGCTAATACTTTGGGATGGGGTGCCGGCTATGCAGGGGAGGTCCCTGTGGAGCAAATCCTTCGCAACGTGATGGAAGCGGACAGCACCAAGCTTGACAGGTGAGAAGGAACGCCTTGTGTTGCGTAGTTGGATCTGGTAATGTCGGTAGATGCACATTATCGTTTAGGGACACAAGGCTCCCCATATTTATGTTGGTCCACTGTAGCCCTAAAAGTAGCTTCAAATTGGATGTATGATGACAGTGGCTTATGGTTACTAGTAAATTGTGATTTTACCCCATGGGAGGGGGCTTTATGTGCCGAGGGCTTGTGCGGCAAATTAAAGTTTATGGAAAGGGTAGGAGGAAGAATGGAATACATAGGCTGCAGCAGGTTTTAGTAAGTTTTCTATCTCATCCGAGTGCTAGATTCACACCATTACCTCCATTTCTGACATTCAGGGAGTAGATTCTCCTTTTTACTCCATGTCTTTTAAAGACTAGAGATGAATCCTAACCCACCAACTTGGATCATATTATGTCCATACATGTCTTATTCTTCGGGCGAATACACATGACTCAAAAATTCTTCTGTTCTGCTTCCCGTTTAGCAGAAAAAACCCTGGCCTCTGATCTGCCACATATGCTCATTACTGTTCTGTGGTGCCCATGGGTGTCTCTCAGGCACAGGGAACGGACGGAGTTCATGTGAATCAAACGAGCACAGGTAGAGGTCAATGAACTCCCATAGAAGTGCTTGGCCAACTCTCCTTCGAAAGCCGACGAGAAACAAGGGGGACCCCACAATTGATGTAGATGTGGGTCCCAGAGGGAGGGAGTTTCATCTGCAAGATATTTAGGGCAGATCATGTAGTTATGGCCTAATTGTCTCAGATAGGAGGTGATCTCCTCGCTGGAACGTAGTGGTCTACCCATCGGTCATTGTATAAGAGCACATCCCAGCAATCTCTATGCCAAAGGCTGGTTTTGGCAGCACAGGAACGCCAAGCACCATAGTCATCCATGATGGGTCCTTACCACAAACTCTTCACCTACTCAAGACTTGACCACTGTGGAGGACCAGTGACTCCTATATTGTAGGGGGCTACAGATGGCCATCGTTGTTGGGCGTGTTGATTCCCACGTTGATGGAAATGTTCTTTCAGATTTTAGAACTTTTTTCTCTCTATTACATTTTTTTTTTACCTCAAATATTTTGACCTCGTACTAGAATTCCAGCTGTAAAATTTCTGTACATGGGTGCACAGCCCCGGCTATACAAAGGCATAATTTCTGTTTTTCAGGTGGAAAGTGCAGGTTACTAACAAGGGCTACAGCCTGAGGAAGCCGAAGGTAAAACGATTGCTTCATTGGGTGTTAGTTTGTGGGTAATATACGACCGCATATTACAGACAAACCTACGCCGTGCCACTTTACCTCCCTGTTGGCAGAAGATTGTTATAACAGGGCCACGTGTTTTTTTTTTTTTTTTTTTTTAGGTTATGTCAATGAATAATTACTTTTCAGTAGGTCCCGATGCCTTAATGGCATTGAACTTCCATACACATCGGGAGAAGACCCCTTCACTGTTTTCAAGCAGGCTTGTCAATAAGGTAAGTTCCTGGAGCGGTATATAGAAACTGAGCATCTGATTTATGGGGTGGCCTGTCTCTTATCAAACTACATTGTTCATTCAGTGGAAGGATTGGACAGTTCGATTACTATATGCCCGATCACCTCTTCTGGCAGGAGATAAGCCGCCATCATAGGTATCAGGTAGTAGCTGATCACTTTCCTCATTAAAAAACGGAGCTATCCTTGGCCAAGCCGGTCATTTATGTTCATAGGCAGGGGGTTTACCCTAGTCAGACAAGGTTGTGGTGAATCTTAGCAGAATGATGATGGCTGCTTTTAAGTGATCAGGTCAAGTAAAAATTCTGCAGGAAGTGGGAAATCTCCCATTTTGCATCAGTCTTCACCAGAATTTGGGAGTGGATGTCCATCATAGGTTGAAGGGGGAAAATTCAGGAATGGAGCTGTGCTAGTAGTGAAGGCAGCAGCATCCTGGTCACACAGGCCTCACATCTAGAGATGATGTCCGTGACCCGGATGTATTGGTGGCCGAACATCCAATCCGACAAATTGACACTCTTTTCCAACTAGCCATGGTTGTGATTGTCCAGTGGGACACTAATAGCCAATCACAGCCGTGGCCAGTTGGCCTAGGGCAGTGGTGGCTAACCTATGGCACTGGTGCCAGAGGTGGCACTCAGAGCCATTTCTGTGGGCACTCAGGCCATCACCAGAGATGACTCCCAGCATCTTCCTACAGTTCCAGACTGCCCAGGAATTGCTGTGCACAGAGCTATTTTAAAGTGACAGGACTACCTGGGACTACTGGAGGAGTGGGAATGCGGACAGATCTGGATTATCACTGTAGCTCCTGCTCCGGCCCTGACAATTCTTCCTGTTTATGGGACCCTGCAGGGAAGCTACAATGGTCATCCAAATTTCTTCTATTTTCTGCTTTATCGGTGTCCTTAGGGTGCTGGTATCAATTAAAGCTGTGACAGAGAAGGGAGTATAAATAGCAAAAAAAATTTGTGTTGGCACTTTGCACTAAATAAGTGGGTTTTGGTTGTAGTTTGGGCACTCGGCCTCTAAAAGGTTCGCCATCACTGGCCTAGGGCGTCAATTTGGCGGATTTGCTGTTCATCTAACAATATGTCCGGGTCTCTTGGGACACACCTGGACCTGAACGGGAAAGTTCAGGTCCACTCATTTCTATTCACACCCAGCATGTATCAGTAGGAAGAGATCATAAACCATGAGTGTATGTATTGGTACCAAGCCCACGCCAAGGGTATCCTACACACAAATCTAATGGAAATCAGACAATTGTTTACATTTCGTCCACTATTTTAGCTTAAAAATCTGGATCTGCAGTTTGAAAATTGGACTCCATATTTAAAATTGTGTTTACCCGTTTCTCGTTTTTAGTATAATTTTATTTAAAAGAAATGTTCTTGTGTTTTAGGCAGTATATTTATTCTATGGCACCAAGGATTGTTTGGTCCAGGAGTGTAAAGATCTCGACAAGAAAGTTGAGGTAAGGGTATGTGCAGCGCTGCGGAATCTGTGTGCGCTATACAAGCGGCCCCCCTATTTAAGAACACCCGACTTACAGACAACAACTAGTTACAAACGGACCTCTGGATGTTGTTAACTTACTGTACTTTAGCCCTAGGCTACAATGATCAGCTATGGCAGTTACTAAGGTGTCCCCAATTAAGATTTCTTGTTAATCCTGGTTCTTATGACAATCCAACATTTTTAAAATCCAGTAGTCCTAGAGACCAAAATAATTTTGGCCGGGGTTACAATTATAAAATATACAGTTCTGACTTAAATACAAAAATTAATTTAAAAACAAACCCGCAGAACCTATCTTGTATGAATAAAGGAATTATTAATTATTATGTTATACTGGATTGGTTTTGGGTTTTGGTTTGGGTTTTTTTGTATACAAATTTGAGCAAGCAAGTAAGGTTAGATTATTAAGTCAGAGTTTTAAAGTGATGTAAAATTCTACTAAATACAGGCAGTCACCGGGTTATGTACAAGATAGGGTCTGTAGGTTTGTTCTTAAGTTGAATTTGTATGTAAGTCGGAACCGTATACTTTATCATTTCATTTTAAAAATGTTGGGTTGTCATAAGAATGAATATTAACAATAAAGCTTCATTACAGACGCCTGTTACAGCTGTTTATTGTAGTATAGGGCTAAAGTACACAAAATTACCAAATACCAGAGGTCCGTTTGTAACTAGGGGTCGTCTGTAAGTCGGGTGTTCTTAAGTAGGGGACCGACTGTATGGTTTTTGCTGACTTGTCCGGACCTCTTGTATTGTAAGCGCTTACTGGACACATTATTGCAGTGATATAAATCTGACCATTCTGTAGACATCAATCCATCAGATCCAACCTATTGCCCAACTATGGAAATCCTGCAGAAGGCAGATGTAAGTTGCCCCATATTAGGGTAAAAGTGAAGTACTTGCCATCACAGATATCTGGCAATCAGATGATGTACGTATGACTTTATTTGCCCAGAAAACCCCTTTCTACAAGTACAAATTGCTGAATGAGGCGACCCATATGATTGCTGCAGTGCCCCAATTCGATGTTTGTGTCTAACAAATCCATCCAACTGTTAAAAACTTATGGCCGTCAGAGGTTTGTATGAAATTTAATACATCCCCCTGTTACCCCCCTCTTTGCTAATGTGAGCTTATTTGCATATAAATTTCTGGAGACCATATTCTATTAAATGAAGGTATGTCATTCGGCCTTTTGTACTTGGTGACATGTACAAAGAATAAATAATAATAAATAAATAAAATCTTAAAATTGTGTTTGTTAATTTGTGAACTTGGTAACTTCAGCTCGAGTTGGATGGGGAGAAGATATCTTTGCCGAATCTTGAAGGAATTGTGGTCTTGAACATTGGTTACTGGGGTGGTGGCTGCCGTCTGTGGGAAGGAATGGGTGATGAGCCGTATCCTTTATCTAGGTAGGTGTCTGTGCTGTACAGGTTACTTCATACTTTTCATAGTCTTAATATTTAATTGTGAAGACTTTGTTTTGTATCATCAGTTTTAAAGCATTCAGATCCGGGGAGTTTCCGGGTTAAAATAAAAAAAAAACCTGCTCAATATTCTCCTTAGCAACATTGTAAGGAGAACATTGCTAAGGAAAGCCGCTATTGAGTTTGTATAGTGTGTGTCTAATGAATCCTGCCAACATTACTGTGCACATAATTACAACAGAGGGCTGCAAAGTTTCCCATTGTATGAGCATACAGTGGGATATGTCCTCTTGTTCAGCCGCTCCCGATCTGAAATCGGGAGGGGGAGCAAACATCGTCAGTCAGGGATTTGCTGCTGCATATGTCCCGGGTGTCTCTTTAATGTTGCTGTCCATATATAAACTGTTACAACACTGAAGAATACATTTGGCCTCCATTTAGGCTTCAGATGGATACTAAACGGAAGCATCCATATCCCATAGGCTGTTTTGGACCCCACTAGACATATTCTTTGTGGGTTCTTTGGCATTGGGATCAAATAGCATAGTCTAATTTGCTTTTTCGTCCTGTGTTTACTGTATACTGACCAGAGGGAGGCCAAAAGGATGTGCTTTTGTTCTCCATGTGGCATTCTATGTCTATGCACAAATTCAAGGTGTGCATCCGGAACTTTCCTGGTGTACATGATGAGCACAAGTTCACAGAATTATTTGTGAACCCAACCTAAACCGTGTTTAACATTTTACAAGCAGAATATCTAATCTACTTGGCAACATTCTTGGCTACACTTGGCAACATTCAGTTGTTAGAGTTGCTAAGGAGAGACATTAGAACCAGTTCTTGTTTTAAGGACCTAATGTTAGTTTGTAAATAAAGTACATTAGAAAATATCTCAAAAACTACCCTGATGCAATATTTAAAAAACATGTGTCATTTAAGTCATTAAGAGCGACTGTTTGTATTATGTTGCTTATCTCGGCACCGTGTTATATCATAAAGATCAGTCAGTCTTCTACTGTCAGAAAACACAACTCAATAAATTATAATCTACTGTCAGTTGAAATATATATGAAAACTGCTATTCTACAGCAATAAAACTATCCCTATAATGTTCCTCCCCATGCTGTAACTCTGCTCAGCTCCCTCATTCGCCCCTCCCTCAGGAGTTGGCTTTGTGTGACTACCTCAAGAGAAACCTGCTCCTTGTAGCTGTTCTGCATTAATACCAAGGTTCTGAAACATAGGATTGATGGTAGCTCACCCCAGGAGCAGTGGTGACAACTGTGTCCAGAAGAGAATAAGCAGCATAACGAAACCTAAACTTTTTTTTCTGTAAAGGGGAAGTCTACAGGCGACTAAAAGCCTCACAAGTAAGCCAGCATTGTGGAAGGGAATTCATATGAGTTGTCCGGACATATGTTTTCTGTTTCCCAGTGACTTGTAGTTTAAGAAAGACATTACATTTTTATTTTTTATGCAAATAATCTCCAATGCCACTGCCTTACCTGATTTGCATCTTACACAGCAAAGTTTTAGAAACTGGGGGTCTAGGCAGGCGTAAGAAAAAAAAAAAAGGAAGGCTACATACACGGCTTCTGTTCCCTCATCGTGAGGTTCTTCAGAAGGTTGGAGGACCTTCTTCAGTCCGTTAGTAGCCTCCGTATGATGGAAGAGGATGCTGCCAACGATTTCCAAAATTGGCTGAAATGCCTGATGAGGCCACTGATTCTTCAAATTGAATCATTTCTAGCTGAGCTTTCAGTGCCACCTGGGAGCCGGATCACATGTACACTTATTTTAGGTATCCCCTGACCACCCCAACAGAGTTTTTCAGAATTCCTCGGGAAAAAAACCTCTCTTTCTAAAACAATGGATCACTTGGAAACTGGAAGGTTTCTAAAGTGATCTACAGTCTTATTCTACTCGTCTTTCCTTGAAGACCATGGCCACCCTGTTTCCCGTACTTATTTTTCTTCCCCCCCATTCCCTTTTTTCTTCACTTTCTGCATCTCTGCAGGCATGATGATGGCCTATTAGAAGTAGTCGGAGTTTACGGATCTTTCCACTGTGCTCAGATTCAGGTTAAGTTGGCAAATCCAGTCCGTCTTGGCCAAGCTCACACCGTAAGGGTAAGAACTGGTTTATCTTATTAATCTACAGGGGCTCTGCCAGATCCCAAATCACCAGTGAAGCTGTTTTTCGGCAATGGAATGATCTAAGTGTTGGACCTATCCAATGTTGATGACCTATCCAATTCTCTTCCATTTTTTTTAGCTGATTTTGAAGAGCTCAAGAATGCCAATGCAAGTTGACGGCGAACCGTGGGCCCAGGGACCGTGTACGGTCACTATTACCCATAAGACACATGCACTCATGTTATACCACATAGGAGAACAAACTGATGATGACGACGACGATCCATCCAGCGACTCGGATCAAGAACCGAAAGAACCTGTGACTCGTGATGTGGAAATGTAGGCCGTCACCTCCTCCCCTGCGCTTTGACAGATGTGGCCGTTCCACTTGCACCAAATCCTTCCAACGAGCAGCATCTTATTTATTTGTCACTTTTATTTATTTAGTTTTTTTTTTATTATTTGGGATATTTTACCTTATTTTTATCTAGGTTTACCTGTCACAACTGAATTTAAGCGCTTGCACCGACTGTTTACCTGTTGTATTGTCATAGTCTTAGAAAACGTCTGTATATGAAAGCCTGAGCTCGGTGCCGATCCAGCGACTTTTCTACAGGTATCACTGGTGTGAGACCGCACTGAAGTAGAAGAGGTAGATGGAATATTATTGTAAACTAAGTAGCAGATCACTGTTTTTTGTTTTTTCCGATTGTGGTTAAATATCCAGATTTTTTTCGTTAGATTGTAAAGCATACCTCGCCTTTTAAACAAACTTTGCATAATTCACGGGTCCTGTGTGTTCATCAGTAGAAATTCAATTTATTATATGACTTGTCATCTTCATTTTCTAGCAGTTTTTGTCTGTAATATACATTCCTCTTTGATTTGGTGGAGGGAGACCTAGCTGCTGTGACTCGCTGCTTCCCCCCTCCCCTCTGCATAGACTTCTATGTAATCTGACACTTGGGGAGCTTCTGTCGAAGATGCTCCAATAAGATATGACAAAGTTTCTTTTAATCATCACTTTTACTATTGATTTATGCAAAGTTTGTACAGGCGGTCCCCTACTTAAGGACACCCGACTTGCAGTTAAAGACGGCCCCCTCTGCCCACTGTGACCTTTAAAGCTCTCTAGATGCTTTACTATAGTCCCAGACTATACTGATCAGGTGTTAGGTGTAATGAAGCTTTATTGATAATCCTTGGTCCAATTGTCACTGGGTAAAAAAAATTTTGTCTGGATCTACAATTATAAAATATACAGTTTCGACTTAGATACAATTTCAACTGAGGAACAAACCTTTGGAACCTATCTTGTATGTAACCCGGGGACTGCCTGTATAAGGTTATTGACCACTGAAGTAAATCATGGTCAACATTTTAAAGGGGTTGTCCAGGCTGGTAGCTTTTTATAGAAAGGGTTAAAATGGCATATGAAACACGCCTGACGCCCCCCAGCTGCTCAGTCAGTTTCTACTCCTGTAGTGTCTTTCGACACACAAGAAATGGCGGCTGCTTAGCCAATCACTGGCTGCTGCGGCCTGTGACTGGCTGAACGGTCATTTCCTGTCTGTCGGTTGCTACCAGGAAGTAGAGCGTCCAGGAGCGACTCAGGTTTTGGTGAGGTTAGTTTCACTACCGTTATTTTGACCCTTTTTATTTATGAAAAAACAACCCCTTTCATATTTTTTTTAGTTTTCTTGTCATTTTGTTTACTTTGCATCTAGATGATGCCTTAGGTTTACAAACATGGGCATAATATGTGAAATTCCGTGAGTAAAGCCATTTTTTGTTAGAAGGTAATCTACTTCAAGACTTATTTTATGCAGAAAGATAGAATTTTTTTTGGGGGGGGGAATTCAGTATTAAGCTCCATTTGTTATGAGAAAGGGCAAATCCCGGAAATGTTGGAGAGAGACCACCACGTTCTATGCATGCCCACACATGACCAGGATGTCTGCTTTGTATTAGTGCACACAGATGAGGCTTGTGTAAGGTGCATGTCACGCGTTTAGGTATATTGCCCCCCATGTTGAGGGTCTATTGCTGGTGGTCATTCTGTTATATTAGGCTACCAGCTTATTACCTTCTAAGTACAACCCACCTCTACATACCCCAATGTAAGTGCCTCACCAACTACACAGAGAATAGAGCTGGTTTTATGGCTCTGTTCTGTTTAATCCAGTGCAGGAATCTACTGATTAGTGGTGGTCTGTATCACGAAGATGAGAAACCCCCCTTAAAGAGAGTGATGCACTAATAAGAGCCCTTTCCACATGCCCTATTTTGACTTTTGGGTGAGGTAGAGGATATTCCTGACGATACCACTTCTCTGGACTATAATTGATCACTTATGGTCTCAGTGTGACACCAGTATGTGGAATCTTTAGTTAAAGGACATCTACCACCAGGATCAAGGATTGTAAACCAAGCACACTGACTTGTGTGTGCCCCCATTGGCAGGATCTGCTCTTCTTATTCCCGGGTTTTTTTCCCCAAAAAAATATTTTAAAATTGTGCAAATATGCCTGGGGGTCTCTGGGCTCCACAGGAGCCCCTCAGACTCATTTGCATAATTTTTTAAACTGATAATTTGCATAATTTTTAAAGCCTTTTATTCTTAAAAACAAGGGTATAAAAAGTTTAAAGAAAAGTGGATCCTGCACGACTGGGCACACACCAGTATGTCAGTGCACTTGGTTTACAACCCTTCATCCTGGTGGTAAAATGGAGGCGGGAGGGCCGCCTACTGGAGGCGACATATTTCACTTGAGAATCTAAGCATCTAAAACTAAAATCCAACTTCTCAATCCAACTCTTTCCAGACATCTGCTGTCAGGAATCCTATAAATTAGCCGTTCAGACAGTTCCATCAATGTCTTGGAGCTTTGGCTGACAGCTATGATATATATACAGGAAGGTGATATTGGTGAGCTACCCATAGGTGAGCAGTCGGAAATCCGATTACTGACGCAGGTGTAAATACAGAGAATAGACAATAGTCCTTTAGATCCCTAAAATTCATTTAATGTCTCCAATTAAAATCTGGAAAAAATGTATAGTTTTTAACAAAAATCAGAGTAAAATCTCTGGCTATTCCTTTAAAATTCCTTATCTTTCTGTCCCTCCGGGTACACAATATAAATGCTATATTTTAGATATATTCTATATAAACATTCCATGTTTTGCTCTATTTTTATCTTTGCCAAAGACCTCCATTGACTTAACCGAAAAACCAAACAATCTAACAATTGGGTTATATGGCCGACTCCTACAGTGGATGTGGTCAGTTGTCAGTGTAGTTCGCTCAGAGTAAGAGTTGCTACCCCTTGAATTGTATAGTAAAAGTGAGAAAAACAACACGGAAATGTTACTATAATATACAGAAGAGCAATAGACATGAGGAGGAGAGAAGTATTTATGTAGAGCGTCTGTGACTGAGACATAACTTTGACCTCCCGTTGCTTTTGGCTCCCGAGACTTTCTGCCCTCAGTTGCAGAAAGAAAAGCAATTGCACTCGACTGGGTCTACGACTTAAGAAAAGGGTGTGGCTTTTCGGAATAGGGTGTGTCCTCAGTAAAAGTGGGAGTGTCCACTCATCCCTCTTCTCTTTTGTAGTTAGGCTCAATAATCCTACTGATATACAAACTGTTTACTGACCCCTGACTCGATCTGGTGCAGGAAAAAGATACATTTCTGTTTTGTTTTTTCAGTTTTTTTGTTTTTTGGGTAAGCTTTTTTTAGGGGATGTAAACATACACTGTATTCTGTAAGCCGTTGCAGTAAAGTATAGGTCATCGTGTTCTCGACTAAATCTAAAATCGGAGCTTCTTTTCTGTTTTGGGACAGAGGGAATGGCGTCTATTTTTACTCATGAGCTAAATTATGAAAATACAAAAAATGCAAATGTTTAGTTTATATTGAAAACCATTCAAATGTGCTGCAAATAAAAAGCTGAAACACTCTTGTGGACTTCTGTGGTTGTTAGAAGATTTGTTATGACGTGTTTTACTTTTTTTTTTCGACTGGGATTCTGCATGGTTTGGGGTCCTTGTGGTCAGGCCACCACCAATGCCGAGAGAAAGGGTTCTGTTACTTCTAATTGAAGGATTGTCTATGGTGGTGCCAAAAATAGGCCTTCTCTTCCTTTGTTATGGGTTTGAATGAGCGTGCCTTGCTCTTACCCTTATACATTTAGTAGGAATCCCTTTAATAGTGAATGTATCTGCAGAAGGGTGCACTACCTGGTACCAGCCAGGAAAATACTGTATTCCCTTCGGATTTGGAATCTCCAGCAATATGCCGTAGATTAAACCCCTATAATCCAGCACTACCTCTGTTTTCTACTTTGTATGTGTGCCTTTACACAATGATTGACCCCAATGGCTGCAATAAATTGTAAAAATTAAAAAATGGTTCTGCAACAGGTATGGCCCCACCCAGGGACGTAACTACTAGCAGAGCAGCTGTCACATGCTTCCTGGTGAGTGGGGTATGCCGGCCTCCAATGCCTCATTCACTTTCCTCATCTTTCAGGAATTTCAGCACCGGGTCACAGAACTGGCGGAAGGAAAGCCACGGCCGCGTAGAGAAGCGTGTGAGGATCGGGAGGCTCCCCTGTACAATGCTGTGCTGTGTCTTCCTTCTCTTCAACAGGACCTAGATACCAAATCTTTACCCCTTTTTGAAGTTGTATAATTACTGTGGTGGTCACTGCAATTTTACTCCCAAAAAAATACATATTACATAAAGAAGGTCCTGTGGTCAATGAACACCATAGGACCCATGTGGTTAGATGTAGGGAAAGAGCTCTCTTTGACATTCTACTTTGGACCCTGCAACCAGCTTGGAGGGTATCAATTGTTAGGTGAAAATTTGCTCTATTAAAAAGTTAAAATTAGGAGCCACTACTAGATTTTTGCCCAATAAGGATCATGCCCAATCAAGAAGGATCATGCCCAAACAAGAAGCCACTTCCCACTCAAGAAGGATTGTGCTCAATCAAGAAGGATCATGTCCAATCAAGAAGGATCGTGCCCAAGCATGAAGCCACTTCCCATCAAGAAGGAGCGTCCTGCCCAAGCAAGAAGCAACTCCCAATCAAGAAGGATCGTGCCCAAGCAAGAAGCCACTTCCCAATCAAGAAGGATCGTGCCCAAGCAAGAAGCCACTTCCCAATCAAGAAGGATCGTGCCCAAGCAAGAACCACTTCCCAATCAAGAAGGATCGTGCCCAAGCAAGAATCAACTGCCCAATCAAGAAGGATCGTGCCCAAGCAAGAAGCCACTTCCCAATCAAGAAGGATCGTGCCCAAGCAAGAAGCCACTTCCCACCCAAGAAGGATTGTGCTCAATCAAGAAGGATCATGTCCAATCAAGAAGGATCATGCCCAAACAAGAATCAACTGCCCAATCAAAAAGGATCGTGCCCAAGCAAGAAGCCACTTCCCAATCAAGAAGCAACTGCCCAAGCAAGAAGAATCATGCCCAAACAAGATGGTTCGTGCCCAAACAAGAAGCAACTGCCCATTCAAGAAGGATCGTGCCCATCTGCCCATTTACGAAGGATCGTGCCCAAACAAGAAGCAACTGCCCAATCAAGTATAATCCTGCCCAATCAAGAGCGTCTGCATAGTATTGTATTTGCCTGTTTGCTAGAAATAGACACTACTATCCTCCAAATTCAGTTGTCTGTGGGGTAAAGTATTAGGTTTTAGCAAGGGCGCAGCAGGTGTTTGCCTACGTGTTTGGTATGATACACACACACACACATATATATATATATTCATATATATACAAATACACATACCGTACATTGGTTTGAGACGGACACAGATAGACATATAGGGTAGACACACACAGGCCAGGATTGGCGTCTTTGACCTCGCACATGACCCCTTCATAGTAGACATGATGCCAAGTGCAGAAATTATTATTTCATTTTTAAGTCTATTTATTGTATCTACAGAAAGGTACATTTCTTACACAGAAAATTTATAAATATCAGAGACTTAACCTTAATAGTCTGTAGGTGTTATAATGAAAGAAAAAATAGATACTGGCACATAAAAGAGATTTAATGGATCCTTAAATAATAGTAAAACAAATAGTAAATAATCTTGTAAGAATACACAGGGCTTATCTGGTCATCGGTGCTATATTTGGCTGGAAACCAACAAATTAGGTTTATCTTAGCCAAGGACTAAACAGACAGGGAGGAGGAGCCTGTCGCAGCCAGTTGTCTTACAGTCAGCGCTGTATTTGCAATTAACCATATATCATGTAGCATAAGACTTTATTACAATAAATACAAAAATACAACAATAAAAAAGGGCACCCACCACCCTCTCCTCTCCACTGTAGAATGTAAATATTTGCAACAGTGTTTGCATTGTTGTTTGCTCTTTATTGTTGTATATACAGTATCTTTTTGCTTCTGGGTCCATTTAGGCATCTCCGGTGCCATTATATTCCATAGTGACTGGTTCCTCTCTGGTTCTCACATATTATTGTTTTTTGTAATTATTAGAATAAAGTCTTATGCTACGTGACATATGGTTTCTTTAATGTTGTCAGATGATCCTGTCATGTGTCTAGCACTTTATAGCTTTTTTTGAGATAGCAGAGGGGGTCCCATTTGTATACTTGTATTTGGAATTATGGTGAGCAAAACAAATGTAAAGGGACCTTTACTGAGGATGGGTGAGATTATATTGGCTAGAAAACCGCTCTGACTATAGTGTTTTCTCACTGTAGAAGAGGAAAAAGCAGGAAGCTGCAGCCAGTTGTCTTACAATCAGAGCCATTATTTCCTAGGGCAGTGATGGCGAACCTATGGCACCGGTGCCAGAGGCGGCACTCAGAGTCCTTTCTGTGGGCACCCGGGCCATTGCCCAAGCACACCAGACAGGACTCAAATAATCTTCCTGTAGTTCCAAGCAACTTAAAAGATGCTGCTTCCAGTCATATTTTGATACTTACTTTGTTACTTGGGACTATAGGAAGAGGGAGAATGAGTAGACAGGGACGAATTATCTTTGGAGGAGCTCCTGTTGTCCCCACGATTTTCTCTGTACAGACACTGGAAAGAAGCTAAAATGATGAAAATTTTCCATCTTTCTACTGTGTTACTGTCCTCAGGAGGCCAATATGATTGAAAATTGTTGAACAGGGAGCAATAAGTTACTGCTTTAATTTTTGGTTGGCACCTCGCGATAAATCAGGGGGGTTTGGGTCGGAGTTTGGGCACTCGGCTGCTAAAGGTTCGCCATCACTGTCCTAGGGTGTCTTCAAGAGCAGGACTCATGGTGAAGTGTAAATGGACCCATAATGTGGGTGGATATCCTTCTGCAGCCAGTTGTCTTACAGTCAGAGTCATAAGTGCCTAGGGTGTCTTCAAGAGCAGGACTCATGGTGAAATGTAAATGGAGCCATAAAGGGGGTGGAAGCTCCTGCTGCAGCCAGTTGTCTTCCAGTCGGAGCCATAATTGCCTAGTGTCTTCAGGAGCAAGAGTCATGGTGAATTGTAAATGGACCCATTATGTGGGTGGATCTCCTTCTGCAGCCAGTGGTCTTACAGTCAGAGCCATAATTACTTAGGGTGTCTTCAGGAGCAGGACTCATATTGAAGTTTAAATGGGTCCATAAGGGGGGTGAAAGCTCCTTCTGAAGCCAATTGTCTTACAGTCAGAGTCATAATTGCCTAGGGTGTCCTTGGGAGCAGGAATCATTGTAAAGTGTAAAGGCTAGGTGGCTCGAAGACAGGTCTGTCTATTGTGTAGTCTCACTGAAGATGGTGAAAGGGAGGAAGCTCCTGCTGCAGCCAGTTGTCTTACAGTCAGAGCCTCAGGAGAAGGAAAGGAAAGGGGTTTAATGGGAATATGTTAAAGCATAGTGCCTAGCTGATAGTTCAGTCTGTATTGTAGCAGCGGGGTAGTAAAGTTTAGTATTTATACTTTCTTGCAGTCAGACCTCGATTGTAACGACTAAGAGATTTACTGGGGAAACATAACAACTTCCATGGATGAGCGGTGACGACACTACTCCAATCACTGCTGTGCCCAGAGTCCGTAATATCACTGGCAGCCACCTGGACGTGCACCACCGACCCCTGCCGCATGCCGGTGAGAACTAGGAAAGTCTGCTCATAGGGGCCAACCTGCAAGACATAGAGGGAAATATGTGAATGTATGTGGTACTTAATACAGTATAGAATTTTATAGTTCTCTTTAACATGCTATACGTGTGTACAATCTGCTCAGCTCCTCCTGCTAGATAACATGCCGCCTGCAGGTAAGACACTATGTACAATCTGCTCAGCTCCTCCTGCTCGATAACATGCTGCCTGCAGATAGGAGACTATGTACAATAAGTTCAGCTATTCCAGCTCTATAACATGCTGCCTGCAGATAGGACACTATGTACAATCTGCTCAGCTCCTCCTGCTCTATAACATGCTGCCTGCAGATAGGACACTATGTACAATAAATTCAGCTATTCTTGCTCTATAACCGACTTTAAAGTAGAATGCAGTTCAGTTTCTTACCACTGTGTAGGATTTAGCACCAGCCTTCCTGTAACGGACCTTGTACTTCAGTGGAAATATCTCTGGGTACGGCCAAGAACGTGGAGGCTGCCATTGTACATATAATTTCCTGCTTTCCCCACATACAGAAGATATTGTGACATTCACAGGAGGATCAGGACGTACTAGTAAAGAAATGTAGTAACGGTTATAATCTATTACTACAAAGTCAGTAGCTCTCAGTCACTCGCTCCGTGGTCTCACTGCGCTTCTTACACGCAGGTTATCATTCCGAAATTTTATTTTACCTCTATGGGAGGCTTGTGCGTGGTGTGACATCTGTTTGGAAGGAATCTGCACTGAACTCTCATTGAAATTTGCTTTCGAAATCAAGGTCATGTGTTCCCCGGTAGCACCAGCTGTGCCTGAAGTGACAAAGGTCATGGGACCCATTGTGGCCAATCAGTGACCATCACCTCCGGTGATGCAGAACAAGTGGTGTCACGGGCTCATTGAGCCAATGAGTGGCAGCAGGTGGTGCCATGACCTCCACTTTTTTTTCTTCTGGATCACTGGGAAACTACTTTAAATGGGTTTCCCCACGTAGCAAGTTAGGTCCCATCCACAGGTGGGGGTTTCAGTGATGAGACCCCCAGGGATCACAAGAACAGGGCTCAGATGTACCCCCATTGCACCCCAGGTAGCACCACCGAGAAGGCCAGAGCAGCCAGTCGTGCATACGCAGGCTACCCTGTTCATCTCTATGGAGGAGCGCCTTACTCGGCAATGTCCGTCAGCTCTATAGAGATTAACGGGGCAGCCTGTGCATGCGATGGTGCGACAGGGTACATCGGACCCCTGTTCTAGTGATCTGTGGGGGTCACATCACTTGCTTTGTGGAAAAAACCCCTTTGAATAAATTTTGCCACAAATCCCATTTGTTACAAGGTAAAATATAAAAAGTACAGTTTTTTTGCTGTTTCACAGAATAACTGAGTGCAACTGCACGTCTGAATATAAAGATTATTTGTAAATCATAACATACACAATGACAAATCCGAAATTCCATGAAACTTACTGATGTTTTCCGCAATAAACCAGTACAGTTGTGTTATGGATCCCAATGCGTTAAGAGCGGTCACATTAAGGACATAAGGAAAGTCCTCAAACATCTTAAAATTACGTATCAGGCAGCTGTTCGGGCTCATCTCATGCTGTGCACATTTTTTAGGTGGATCTGGACCCGTGAAACCCAATCTACAAAGGAATACAGAATATGAGATGCATTGTGTGGGAGTAATATTACTTTAAAGAATATGAGCCCCTCAGGCTCATTTGCATACAGTCCTTCATCCTGGTGGTAGATGCCCTTTAAACTGGTGCATATTTAGAAGTTAGTTTGGTTTTTCTCCCAGGGGCCAGTAGTGGTTTGAAGGAAACCGTCATCAGGTTTTCACCATCAGAACTAACAACAGGCTTTGACAGATGTCTTCTTACTGTTTCACATTCAGCTTTTATTAATAAATTCCCTAAATCATATCTTTATTGAATTCATTTAAAGAATAGCTAACACTTTGCTAGCAGATTCAGAGACAAATGTGGCGCGTGTTCTGGCCATCAATGTCTCCCTCAGCTCCCTCATCCCCACTCCCTCAGGAATGTTTTCTCTTCAGTGAATCCCTGTGTGACTCGACCAACGTCTCCCTCATTCCTGTGGGAGGGGGAATAACGGAGCTGAGGGAGATGTTGGCAAAGTAGTAACTCGTATAAAGAGGAAACGTAAAGGAGCTGAGGGAAACATTGCTGAAGAGAAATTCCTGAGGGAGAGGGGAATGAGGGAGACGTTGCTGAAGAATAAAAACACACCCTTTGTGACTCGGTGAGTCTCCTGGCAAAGTGCCAGCTAAAATGGATTTTTTATAATAAAAATGGAGTGGGGTACAGTATGAAGAATTCAGTGAATAAACCCCAGCAGTCCATTCTAGAAGTACGGTCCTCATTCCCTACACTTCCTGTCTCATCAAAACAGGAAGTGGCAAGTATTTCGTGAACCCCAAAGGCCAATCACTGGCCTTAGCAGTCACATGTTTTTTTTAGCAAAAGAGACATTACCTGTATGTGGCAATGAAGGTGGTCGGTAGGTTGGTATAAGGCTGGAGGTCCCAGGTGCAATTTATCTTCTCTGGGTAACTTGAAGACCAACATTGGATTTGGAGCTTTTCTGGAGGAACTAGGTGGAACATAATATTATGCATCAGGTTAATTCTATAATGTATAGTGGATGACACCTTCTTATCCACACCAGCTGATGGGTTGTTTTAAAAAAATGTCCTGTAGATCAGTGACAATAAGATTGTGTCCCCAAATAACAATGTTTTATGGCTACAACTTCCGCAAAATTACTGAAATTTGCGGAAATGAAGGGACTTTTTAAAGTTATGTTTGGATTCTCGGAGCAGAAGACTTTCTAAGCTTTCCAGACACACCTATTCTATTTGGTACCATTATAGGTTTATAGTGATTATTTTATTACATATCAGCAGAAAATACTGTAGACTTACGTCCAAGTTGAAGTTCTATTCGGGATAAAATCTTGTTGCTGTGAGGGTGATGACAAGTGTAGGGACCGCTCTGATGTGTCTTTGCCTCTGCTAGAGTAAGACGTCCGCTTCCATCGGTATATACATCATCACTGTCCTCGATTGTCCTCCCATTAAGTCTCCATTGCACATGGGAAGAAGAAGTATTGCAGTAGAGAACAATCTTATTTCCTAGTTGTCCAAGCCGATGGGTGATTGGAAAGGCCGCTGAAAATAAGAGACGTAGACGTTAGCGAAAGTGTCTATTCACGTCACACCTCATATTTACTCTCGACTGTGTGATATGAAGCCGCTGGGGAAAGGGGATTCAATTTTATGGCTTCTGTATAGGAAAATGTAGAAGACCAACCCTACATTCCGACCTATGCCTTTGGTTTGTTTGGTTTTTTTTTGTGCTGTGAACAGAGCCTTACGTATATCACCTATCCAGTAGCACAACAGGAATATGATCATTTTGTCATCTTATGTACAGAGCCTTGCAAAAGTATTTGACCCCTTGAACTTTTCTACCTTTTGCCACAAATTGTAATTTTTGTTGGTGAATCAACAAGTTGGACAAAATTGTGAAGTGGAATTAAATTTATTGGATATTTTAAACTTATTTTAAAAACAATAAACTGAAGAGTGGGCCGAGCAATATTATTTGCCCCCTTTACTTTCATTGCAGCGAATCCATCCCAGAAGTTCAGTCTCTGATCTCTGGAG
This sequence comes from Engystomops pustulosus, assembly GCA_019512145.1. NCBI lineage: Eukaryota > Metazoa > Chordata > Amphibia > Anura > Leptodactylidae > Engystomops > Engystomops pustulosus. The sequence continues at coordinate 7,777,678 of CM033646.1, read as the reverse complement.
GATCCAATGTTGTCCTAAATGACTGATGATGAGAAATATAATCCACCTGTGTGTAATAGTGTCTCCGTATAAATCCACCTGCTCTGTGATAGTCTCAGGTTCTGCGTCATGAAGGAACACACCAGACAGGCCCTGATACTGTTGTGGAGAACTTTAAAGCCGGATTTGGATACAAAAAGATTTCACAAACTTTAAACATCTGAAGGAGCCGTGTACAAGCGTCATATTGCAATGGAAGGAGCATCAGACCCTGCAAATCTACCAAGACCTGGCCGTCCATCTAAACTTTAATCTCAAACAAATCTGCCCTTTATGGAAGAGTCGCAAGAAGAAGCCATTTCTCAAAGATATCCATAAAAAGTAGTGTTTAGCGTTTGCCACAAGCCACCGGGGAGACCCCAAACATGTAGAAGAAGGTGGTCTGGTCAGATGAAACCAAAATCCAAAATTTTGGCCATAATGACAAACGATATGTTTGGTGTAAAAGCAACACAGCTCATCCCCCTGAACTCACCATCCCCACTGTCACACATGGTGGTGGCCCCATCCCCACTGTCACACATGGTGTCGTACAGGGTACCATCCCCAACTGTCACACCATGGTGGTGGGCCCCATCCCAAGTGTCACAACATGGGGTGGCACATCGCCACGTCACACATGGTGGTGGCCCCATCCCCACTGTCACCACAGGGTGGTGGCCCCATCGCCAATGTCACACATGGTGGTGGCCCCAATCCCCACTGTCACACATGGGTGCGTTGGCCCCCATGGTGAGCCTGCCCACATCTCACACATGGTCGGTATGGTGGCCCCATCCCCACCTCACACCATGGTGGGGGGCGGGGCACCATCCCACTGTCACAATTATGGTGGTGGCCCCATCCCCACTGGCACATATGGTGGTGGCACCATCGCCACTTTCACACATGGTGGTGGCCCCATCCCCACTCTCACACATGGTGGGGGCACCATCCCACTGTCACACATGGTGGTGGCCCCATCCCCACTGTCACACATGGTGGTGGCCCCATCCCCACTGTCACACATGGTGGTGGCCCCATCCCCACTGTCACACATGGTGGTGGCAGCATCCCCACTGTCACATGTGGTGGCACCATCGCCACTGGCACATATGGTGGTGGCACCATCCCCACTGTCACACATGGTGGGGGCAACATCATGATTTGGGCTTTTCTTCAGCAGGGACAGGGAAGATGGTTAAAATTGATGGGAAGATGGAAGGAGCCAAATACTAGACCATTCTGGAAGAAAACCTGTTGTAGTCTGCAAAAGACCTGAGACGGACGGAGATTTATCTTCCAACAAGATAATGATCCCAAACATAAAGCAAAATCTACAATGGAAGGTTCACAAATAAATGTATCCAGGTATTAGAACCCAGGTCCGGCGGCGTCCTACAATTATAAAATAACCCAGTTTTGACTTAACTATACAAACATACCGGTACATTTAAATAAAACAAAACCCGGCTAGCGTGACGAAACCTATCTTGTATGGCAATATCAAATAATAGACGCCATTATTAATGTTATGTCTGTACTGGATTGGTTTCTGGGGTTGGTTTAGGGTTGCTTTTTGGTAACAAATGTAGCAACTTGTCAGTTTCAAGGTTAGATTATTAACGTGCTAGCAGTTTTATTACCATGGCTTGATTGTCTACAACCTCTTCTCACTATAAATACAGCTGGCACGTCACCGGGTTATGTACAAGCAAGATAGGGGCTGTGTAGGTTGTTCTTAAGGGTGAAGTCTGTATGTAAGTCGGAACCCTTTATTACTTTATCATTTCATTTTAAAAATGTTGGGTTGTCATAAGAAGAATATAACAAATTAAAGTTCATTAACAGACGCCCTGTTAAAGAGTGTTTAGTGTATGTATAGGGCTATAACCCAGTACAGCAACAATTACGATTACCAAATAATACCAGAGGCCTCTCCATGGCTTTCTGATAACTGCAGGAGTGTCGTCTTAAGTTGACCAGTTGGCGTGGTTCTTAAGTAGGGGATGCTAAGGGACGAACTCTGTATTGTTTTTGCTGACTGTCCGACCTCTTGTATTGTAACGCGCTTTACTGAGGACACTAAACTGTAGTTAGCGGTACGCGTTCAGTGATATTATAAAGTATGAACCATTCTGAGTAGGACTAGAGGGGGGGGGAAATAGACTAGAGCCCTCACCATACAGCAGTCCAACGCTATAGCACCAACTATAGGAAACATGTCCCTGAAGTAAGCAAGATAGGAGATTGTAAGTTTGCCCAGATCATCTCCAAATTAGTAGGTAAAAAGTGTCAAGTACTCGCATCACGAGATAGTCTGCCAATCATGATGGACGACGGGGTATGACTTTATCTTGTACAGGAAAAGCCACCTGACTGTATACAAGTACAAATTGCGAATGATCTCCTCCTAGTACGAGTGACGGCGACCCCACTCTACTGATTGCTGTCGGCAGGGGCCCCAATTCGATGTCAATTTTCCTTGTGTCTAACACAAATCCATCGCGAAAGCCTGTTAGAGAAAACTAGAACCGCAGCATGAGACGGTCCATGATCAGAGGGTTTCGCTTAGAGGTTCGCCATGACAAGGTTTAATACATCCCGGCCTTGCACTGCCTACCCCCCTCTTGGTGCTAATGTCCGGAGATGAGCTTATTGCCTCATCATTAATTTCTGCCGTCTTGACTCTGAGAGCCACGGAAGATGATAGTCTAGAGAATTATAAATGAAGGATGCGTGCTTTACATGCGTCTGAGTGCTCTCCGTCAACCTCCCGGCTTTAATCCTCTCCTTTTGTATCATTAGGTAAGGACAATATTTTTTCTGTACAATTGGGTAATACATAAGGATAATAATAAATAAATACAATCTTAAAATGTCCGTTTGGTAATTTCTCGTGAACTTGTGTAAATTCAGCTCACTCTCTGAGATTGGATCAGGGAATGAAGGGCGCGATGTCAAGACTATCGCTCCAATGCCGGGACTTTGAGGAATTGTCCGGTGGTGGTCTTGTCATGTCCTGTCGAAGTTCATTGGACTGGGTAGTGCGCGTGGCCCTAGACTTAGTCTCGGTAACCGAGAATCTTGCCTCCTTCCTTTTGCCTCTTCTGGGCAGACTTGCGGCCTGGTCTGATGAGCCGTATCCTTTATCTAGGTAGGTTTAGTATCGTGCGTGTGAAGTTAACTTCATATTTTTCATAGTCTTCGTATATTTAATTGTGAAGACTTTGTTTGTATCATCAGTTTTAAAGCATTCAGATCCGAGTGGAGAGCGTGCTATCTTCCGGCGTTATGAGCTCCGATTAAAATAAAACCCCGAACAAAAGATGTCTCGCTCAACTATATCTCCACTTAGCGATAACGAATTGTATAGGGCATTCTTAGTGAACATCTATGCCTAGAGGAAAGAGCTATTGAGTTTTGTGATAGTGTGTGTGTGGGTCTACATGCAATCAGACTGCGAACCATTCCCTGTGGCATAGTCATACAAACAGAGGGCTGCAAATTTCTCCATTGGATATTGAGATCAGTGGTGGAGAGGTGCTCTGAGTTCAGACGCGTCAAATCCAGATCGAGCATCAACGCGGTAGGCTCAGCATCCCGGTAGGCCTCGTTGACACTGCAAGGATCATACGTCATGTCAGCGGACTTGCTTGCTGCTGCATATGTCCCGGGGCTCTTTAATGTTGCTCTGTCCATATTATAAACTGTTACACACACTTGAGCGCAGACATCACGTTTGGTCCCTCGCATTTAGGAGTATCCTACAGGATTTTACATGGATTACTAAAAGGAAAGCATCATATCCCATAGGCTTTGGTTACCCAGCTTTCCTGGTGTGTTGGACCCACAGATTCATAGTGCTTTGTGTGAGTTTTTCTTTGCATTGGAGATCAAATAGCCAATAGTAGTCTAATTCTGTTTTTCCTGCCTCCTGTGTTTACTTACTCTATACTGACCAGGGAGGGAGGACAAAAGGATGTAGCTTTTGTTCTCCATGTGGCTGATTCTAGTCTAATGCGCAATTCCCAGGTCGTGCATCCTGGAACTTGTCCTACGTGCTGTACTATGATGAGCTCACCAAGTGTCACAACCAATTGATTTGTCGATCATCCCAACCTAAACATCATGTTCAAATAAAAAGGCGGCTTCTTTACAAGCAGACATATATAAGTCTATCTGAGCGAATTGCATGGTCTCTTGGCGTACTTACATGGTCTTACCCCTGCAACTCCGGCCAAGCCATTTAGCAGCCGGGAGTTGAGCGTTAGGACTGGCACGTATACTTGCTGTCCTTGACAGTATGCTTGACTTGGGAAAACCCCCCGTCAACGGTCACACTGGGTAGAAGGACCAGTTCTTGTTTTGAGAGCGAGGCCCCAGGTGGAGGTGGTTTTCCCTTGAGCTCCTAATGATTGAGTTTATGCGTAAATGCACCAGAGCGGCAGCGCTACATATACGGAGCTGGAATATGGCTCAAAAATGCACGCCTGCACGGTGCATAGTACTATTAATACCAATGACATATACTTGATCTCATTTGTACTGATCGTTCTATTGGTTAAGATCCTGTATGCCTAGTACTCCAGATCGGCTGTTGTGTGACTATGCCGTGTCTAGTCAGTCTCGAGTTTTAGGAAGAGAAGATAGAGGCGAACACGGTTATATCATAAAGATATAGCCAGTCAGTATATGAACTGACTGTCTAGGCAGAAGTACATTAATATACCTACGAAGTATAAGCTCATATTATTAATCAGTCACAAAAAATAATGTATGAGCCTGACACAACCCAGTCAGTGAATCATGGATGTGAAAATAATGTAGTATGAAAAATAAGCTATATAGGTTCTACGCTAGTTCTCTACTCAGGTTTAAATGTAGAAAGCTTTACCACTTAAACTTATTGAGTAGGGTCCCCTCGGCGTTTATACCTTGCGAGTCGGCTGTATTTATAACATCTCGCTCATAGCCTCCACTCGGTAGTATAATCCTGACAATCTGCATCATGCCGCTCCATAGAGACAGATACCTGTTAAGGGTAATTGTCAGCTGTGACTTTACTCAAGATTAATGGAGAAAAACTGATCATTGTAGTTCTCGTCTTTAGACTAATGGCCTCATCTGGTACTGTTAATGTTATAAATTACTGTAGCCAAAAGTAATTCAATATTTGCTCAAGGTTTACTGTGCTGAAACAGATAGGTCAATAGTTGATCGGATATAGCCTCCTGACCGCTACAGTCACAAGGGAGGAAGTTAGTAAAACCCCCTGTGGCTTAGTGAGTAAGTGTTAGTTCGCTAATTGTTGTATCTCCATAGACTGTCGTTCCAAGAAGACACAGGAGCATGAAGTGACAAAGAAAGATGGAAAAAATAGTAGCAGCCCGATACACGACAAAGGGGCCACACTCTACAAACCTTTTTTTTCGGTTCGCTATGTCGCAATCCCTGATAGCGCGGAAGTAGACTACCGACGCAAGATCATCAGTCTCGGCGCGACTTCATCTGCAAAGACCTCATAGTGCAACGTAGAGATACTGCATGTAGTCACTTCTCGCTCGGAGGTTCAGTTCTATCATTCCTGGGATATTCTGTTATGTATGAGTGCATGTCTGTGCCGACACGGAATCATTGATGAGTGTTAAAGATCCCTTTTATCGTTAGTGTTCCCACGTCGACATCTGTAGTTGAATAGGTTGGTTGATTGTGACTAGACGGCCACGTCCTACTCAGTATTTTCGTGTTTTTATGCGTTGCAAAGCATACAGTCCGTCCGAGAGTCGTAACCCATAAGACAAATCTTGATCGCATGATTGTCGCCCATAAATAACCACTAGCATTAATTATGCGGCACAAAACTGAAGAAAATCGGGGAGGGAGGAAAATGTGCTCCCTTAGTAAATGTCTCCTGCCCGAATAGTGTTCCAGGAATTGGAATGTGCGGCTGTTTCATCTAGCAGGGAGATCTGCCGTGTCTTCTTGATGTGCACAGGATACTCTGTGCAGGGGTGGCATATGTCCGAAGCAGATAGTATTCCACGTACACAGAAAAAAGAATAATATTCAAATAAGGAATAAATCATAGGCTAGCATACAAACAATGTTGGCTTATCTAGTTCTCAGCTACAATACGTCCAAAGGCGAGGTCTTCAGGACAGGTTGAGAAAAAAAAGAAAGCCGAGCCTTCTTTCCCAGCCTCAAGATCCGTTAGTAGCCTCCGTGTATAACATTCTGAGAGCTCCTGATGGTAAGGGCCGTAGGATGCCTGACTAACGTGATATTCCAAAAGTGGACAATCTATAGTTCACTGAACTGCTGAATGCTACGATCGTAGCGGACACTGCATCTTCAAGATTGTAATCATCTTCTAGCTCGAGAGCTGCTTCAGTATGCCATCCCTGGGAGCCGGATCAAATGTGAAACATATTTAGTGGAGTAGTCCCCTGGCGTCTGACCACTTGCACAACAAGAGTTTGTCAGAACTGTCCTCATAAGGAGTCAGCCCGAAGAAAAACTTCTTACCTACATTACACAATGCGATCACTTGGAAACTGGTTAAGGTTTCTACAGTGATATTCTACAGTCTTATTCTACTAGATCTGTCTTGAAGGGACCATGGCCACCCGTTTCCGCGGGACTATTTGTTCCACCCCCATTCCCTTTTTCTTCGACTTCCTAGACATACTCGTGTCCGGCTTGGATATGCATGATGCGCCTCACAACTCATAGAAGTATTAAAGTCGAGTGTTTACAGGATCTTTCCACTGGGGCTCAAGATTATGGTTAAGTTAGGCGTAACATCACAGTCCGTCTTGGACCAGATACGCTCAGTAACGTTATACATGAGGGTAAATGAGATGCTGGTTTAATCTTTTAATTAATCCTACGATTGGGTCTATGAACAGGAGATCCCACCCAATACACAGTTTTGTGAAAGGTGTGTTCATTTCGGCAACAGGGACATCGACATTACTATACAGTGAATTGGACCCCTAATCAATGTTTGATGACTGCTATTCTTGTACATTCTCTATCCTTTTTTTTAGTGATATTGAACTGAGCGTAAAAGAATGCCAATGCAATTGTTGCCGGCGTGACCGCTGGTGCGCCCCAGGCGGATTCAGTGTACAGAGTCGACTGACTTTTATGCCCATAAGGGACACATGCACTCATGCTTAGTATCCACATAGATAATTCGAGAACAAACTTGTGATGATGACGTACGACGATCCATCCAGCGACCTGGGATCTTATAAGTACATCTAGACAAGAACCTAGGATGACTCAGTGATGTGGTGAAATGTAGGCCGTGCCACCTCGCATAACTACCCGTCGCATTTGACTAGATGTGGCCGTTCACGCCAGCCGTTACTAAATTTTTTGCACTACGAGAGCACTTATTTATTTGTCACTTTTATTTATTTAGTTTTTTTGTTTATTATTTGGATATTTACCTATTTTGATCTAGGTTTATTTACCTCGTCACAAGATGTAATTTCAAGCGCTTGCAACTGAGCACCTGTTCACTCTTGGAACCCTGTTGTTATGTTCATAGTTCTTGTATGGAAAACGTCTGTATATGAAAGCATGAGCGTCTGGTGAGCCGATCCAGCGACTTTCGCCCTTTTCTGGACAGTATCACTGGTGTGAGACCGCACTGAGTAGAAGGGTAGATGGAATATTAGTGTATGAAGTACTAAGTAGGCCTAGCGTCACATAGTTTTTGTGTTTTCCGAGTGTTGTGGTTAAATATCCAGATTTTTTTCGTCTCGCGATTGTAACAAGCAACCCGCTTTTAAACAGATAGCTTTGCCATAATGTCTACGGGGAGTCGCTGGTGTAGTTCATCAGATGAAATTTCACAATTTATTATATGACTGGTCATCTTCGATTTTCGTAGCCGAGTTTTTGTGTATATACAGAATCCTCTTTGATTGGGTGTGAGGGAGGAGACCAGCTGCCTGTGCAATCGTGCTATCCCCCTGCCCTCAGTTGCAGTTTAAGACTTCGTATGTGCATCTGACACTTGGGGAGCTTCGTGTGACGACAGAGTGCCTCAATAAGATATGATACCAAAGTGTCTTTTAATCATACACTTGTATATGATTTATGCAAAGTTTGTACGGCGGTCCCCACTTAGTAGGACACCCGGAGTACTTACACGCAAACCCCTAGTTAAAGAAGGACCCCTCTGCCCACGTGAGCTTTAAAGCTCTCTAGAAGATGCGTTTACTAAGTGCCCAGACTCTACTGATCATAGGTGTGTAGGATTTAATGAAGGCATTTGGACTTGATCATCCTTGGTGTCCAATGTCACTGGTAGTAAAAAAATTTTGTCGAGATGTCTACACTTGTGTTAAAAGTTATACGAGTTGAGACTCGTAGATACAATTCAACTGAGGGACAAACATATGGAACCTCCTTGTAGTAAACCCGGGGAAGGCCTGTATAGGTTATGACCACTGAAGTAAATCATGGTCAACATTAAAGGGGTTGCCAGGCTGGGTAGTTTTTATAAAAAGGGTTTAAAATGGGCCATATGAAATCTAGACGCCTGACGCCTCCGCAGCGCTCAGTCAGTTTCTAGCGTCTCTGTAGATGGTCTTGTCGACACACAAGAGTAATGGCCGTTGTCCCTGCTTAGCCAATCACTGGCTTCTGCGGCCTCTGCAGATGACCTGGGATGACCATATGGCCAGTCTGAGACGTGGTCATTTCTGTCGGTCCAGAGGTTTCTCGCTACAGGAAGTATGATGCGGGTCAGGAGTACGACTAAGGTTTTTGGTGACGGTTTAGTTTCACTACCGTTATTTTGACTGCTTTTTACTATAGTGAAAAAAACAACCCCTTTCATATTTTTGTAGTTTTTTCTTGTCAATTCATGATCGTTACTTGCATCGTAGATGAGCTGCCCTTTACGGTTTACAAACGATGGGCACGAACTACCTGTGAGAATTCGCAGGCGAGTCAGTAGAGCATTTTTGTTAGAGGTTTAACCTCTGACTGTGTCAGACGTGATTTTCACTGCAGAAGAAAGCCTATATGACTTTTTTCTCTTGGCGTCGGCGAGGGTCAACAGGAGATTCAGTACTAAGCTCTTTGTTCCATGACGAAAGGGCAAATCCCGGAAATGTTGGAGAGAGACCACACGTTCGATGCATGCCCACACAGGACCAGGATGTTGCGCTGCCTTACGGTTAGTGCACACATGATGAGGCTTTGCGTATTATAGGATGTAGGTGCATGTCACGCGTTTAGGTATATGCCCCCCAGTTGAGGGTTACTATGAGTGCATGGTACATTCGTTATATTAGGCTACCAGATCATTGTGACCTTCTAAGTACAACCCACCTCTACATTACCCCAATGAAAGTTGCATCAAAACTACACAGAGAATAGCAGTGGTTTTATGGCTCTGTTTCTGTTTCAATCCAGAGCAGAGAGAATCGTACTGATTAGTGGTGGTCGGTGATCACGAAGTGAGAAAACCCCCATTAAAGAGAGGATGCACTAATAAGTAGCCCTTTACACCATGCCATAGTTTGACTTTTGGGTGAGGTAGGGATATTGCTGGACGACAGAGATACCACTTCTATGGACTATAATTGATCATCTCTATGGTCTCAGTGATGCTCTCGTGACACCAGTTATGTTGGAATCTGTAGGTTCCTAAAGGACTATCGTAACTACCTAGCGATCATCAGGCGGTATGATACAACCGCAAGCACATTGAGATTGGACACTGGCGTGCCCGCCATTGCAGGATCTGCTCTTCTTCTAGTCCGGGTTAGTCGTACACCATCCAAAGGTCTCTCAAATGACATAATACTTTTATTTAAGAATAGTTGCAAATATTCCTGGGGGTCTCTGGGTCTCACAGGAGCCCCTCAGACTCATTTGCATAATTCTTTGAACTCTGCTAAGTTTGGCATATTTTAATTGATTGTTTCTTGTTTTTTTCAGGCCTATATATTCTTAAAAAAACTGAAGGGTTATACTATAAAAGTGTAACACCGATATCAAGTTGGATCACTGCTGGCTTACGTAGCTTGTGGCACACACCAGTATGTCAGTGAACCAGTGAAATTTATCTGTAACCTCTTCATCCTAGGATGAGTAATCGCAAAATAGAGAGGCAATGTTGTTAGATCGCATCTGAAGGGAAAATACTAGGGAATAAGACATAGTAGACTTATGTCGGACCGATCACTACTGGAGGGGTGGCGGAGACAGACATATAATTCACATTGAGAATAACTGAAGCATCGAAGAACTAAAATCAACTTCTCATATCCAACTATTTCCAGAGACATCTGCTCTGTCCAGGACGAGGAATCTACTAAACTAGGCCGTTCCAGCAGACAGTGACGAGGTCAGTGGTCTTTGTGGGCTGACAGCTATGATATATAACGAGAAGGTGACTAGAGCGGTGGAGCTACCCATACGTCGCAGTCGGAGTAGCCATGATTACGGACGCATGTGCTAATACCAGAGATAGACAAGTCCTTTAGATGCCCTAAAGCAGTTTAATGTCTGCCAACCTAAAATCTGAGAAAAAATGTATAGTTTTTAACAAAAACAGCAAGGTAAATGCCTCTGGCTGATGTCCTGTAACATTGCCTGGATATTGTTCGTCCCTCGGCGAGCAGGACACAATATGAATATGCTATATTAGGATGGATATATCTATATAAACTGCCAGGTTGTTGGCTCTATTGTTATCTTGGCCCAAGACCCATGGGACTTAACACAAAAACCAAAACAAAAACAATTGCGGTGCAGGCCGACCCGACAGTGGTGTGGGTCAGTTGTGGCGGTGTGAGTTCCCGCTCAGAGGTAAGAGTTTGTAAACCCCGGAATTGTATAGTTAAAAAGTGCAGAATAAAAGAGGGGAATTAGATAATATATAAGAAGAGAAGTAAATGAGATGAGGAGAGAAAGGATTTATGTAGAGCGTCGTGAACTGAGAAGACTTAACTTTGACCTCCCGTTGTTTGGCTCCCCAAGATGTTTCTGCACGCAGTCTTCCAGAAAAAAAAAAAGCAAAGGACAGGGGAAGTCGGAAATAGATCTACGACACTAAGGAGGAGGTAGGGATGGTTTTTAGAGAACGGGGGCGTAGATTACAGGATAAAGTCGTGTAGTGTAGGCCACTCATCCTCTTCTCTTTGTCGGTAGGCCCAGATATCTACTGAATACAACAAACTGTTTACTGACCCCCTGGACCATCATCTGGATGCAGCGAAAAAAAGATAATTTTCTCGTTTTCGTTTTTTCAGTTTTTATTCGATTGTGATTGCGTAGAAGCTTGTGAGGGAGAGTAACATAACCGTGTGGCTGTAGAGCCGTATATTTGCAGAAAGTATAGGTCATTACAGTTGTGTCTGCCTGAGCCAGCTCTATAATCTAAAATCGGAGGCTTCGTTTCTGTTTTCAGCGACAGAGGGAATGAGTCGTACTTTTACTCAGTGAGCTACCAGTATGAAATGACAAAAAAATGCAAGATGTTTAGTTTATCTAGTTCGAAAACCATCAAATGTGTCTGCAAATAAAACAGCGTGAAACAGCGGTGGCCTTGGGGGGACAGTCTGGGTGTGAGAAAAGTGTTATCCGAACGTGTTTTAGTTTTTTCGCTGGGCTTCATGCATGGTTTGGGGCTCCTTGTGGTGTCAGGCCACCAACAATGCAGAGGAGAAAGGGTTCTGTTACTTCTAATTGAGGATGGTCTATGGCCCTGTGACAAAAATAGGCCGTCATCTTCCTTTTGTTATGGTTGAGAGGCAGTCTGCCTTGGCTTCTTCCCTTATACATCGTGCAAGGAATCCCTCTTAATAGGAAATGTTATCTCAGAAGGGTGCATTACCTGCGTAAGCCCACGGAAATACGTAATCCCTTCGGATTTCGGAATCCTCCAAGCAATATGTCCGTAGATTCTTTTATTTAAACCCCTATAATCGCAGCACGTAACTCTGTTTTCTACGTTTGTATGTGTGCCTTTCTACACAATATTGACCCCAAGTGGCTCTAATAATTGTCAAAAATTAAAAAACAATGGTTCGCAACAGGTACTGGCCCCAACGCACCACCAGACCGTAAATACTAGCAGAGCAGCTGTCACACCTCTTCCATGGCTGAGGGGGTCATGCCGGCCTCCAAAGTGCCATGTCACTTCCTCACTTTCAGCAGAATTTATCACCGGGTCCAAAGAACTGGCGGAAGGAAAACGCCCCAACGGCTCCGGAGAGAGATCGGGTGAGGACGGGAGGCTCCCTGTCAAGACTGTGTCTGCGTCTTTCCTTCTCTCAACAGGACCTAGTATACCAAATCTTTACCCCTTTTTGAAGTTGTTATACTTACTGGGGTGTCACTGCATTTACTCCCAAAAAAATACATATTACATATAAGAAGGTCCTGGTCCTTGGTCAAGGACACCATAGGACCCATGTGGTTAGATGTAGGAGAAAGCGCTCTCTTATGACATTCACTACTTGTGGACCCCTGCAAACCAGCTTGGAGGTATCAAGTGTTAGGTGAACAATGTGCTCTTTAAAAAGTTTAAAATGAGGAGCCCTACTAGATTTTGCCCAATAAGGATCATGCCCCAATGCAAGATAGCGAACATGCCCCAAACAAGAAACCACGTCCACCAGAAGGATTTGTCTCATACAAGAAGGATCGGTCCAATCAAGGACGAGGATCGCTGCCCAAGCAAGAATCAACTGCCACAATCAGAGATCGTGCCCAAGCAAGAAGCCACTTCCCAATCAAGAAGGATCGGCCGCAAGAAGCCACTTCCCAATCCAGAAGGATCGTGCCCAAGCAAGAGCACTCTCCCAATCAAGAAGGATCGTGCCCAAGCAAGAAGCCACTTCCAATCACAGAAGGATCGTGCACAAGCAAGAATCCAACGTGCCAAATCAAGAAGGATCGGCTCCTAAGCCAAGAATCAAGGCCCAATCAGAAGGATCGTGCCCAAGCAAGAACACTGTCCCAATCAAGAAAGGATCGTCGACCCAAGCAAGCGAGACCACTCCACCACAAGAGGATTGCTGCTCAATCAGAGAGGAATCATTTCCAATCACAGACAGGATCATGCACAAACAAGAATCAACTGTGCCCTACTCAAAAGGATCGTAGCCAGCAATCGAGAGCCCATCCCAATCAAGAAGCAATGCCCCAAGCAAGAAGAATTCATGCCCAAAAAGAGGTTCGTGCCAACAAGAAACGCAACTTCTGCCCATTCAAGAAGGATCCGTGCCATCTGCCCACTTTACGAAGATCGTTGCCAAACAAGAAGCACTGCCACTCAAGATAATCCTGCCCAACAGAGAGCTGTCTGCATAGTATGTGCGATTTGCCGGTTGCTAGAAATAGACACTACATCCTCAAATTCAAGTTGCTGTGTGGGTAAGAGTAATTAGTATTTGTAACGGGTTGCAGCAGTGTTTGCGCTTACTGTCTGGTATGCGATACACAGTCCACAACATCATACTATATTAGTATTAATCATAATACAAATACACTTACCGTACCTTGGTTTGATACGATCACAGTAGACATAGTGAATGGGTAGACGACAACGCAAGGCCCAGGATAGATTGGCGTCTTTGACCTTCGCCACATTAACCCCTGCATAGTTAGACATCATGCCAAGTGCAGAAATCATAATTCTATTCATTTCTTAACGTTCTATGTCTATGGCTATGTAACAGAAAGGTACATTCTTATACACAGAAAATGGTATAAATATCAGAGCAGACTGATATAGTGCTGGTAGGGTGTATTAATAGAAGAAAAGAGATACTGCACATAAACGAGATTAATGGAGCCTAAATAAGAGTTAAACAAGAATAATCTTGTAAGAATGACACAGGGCTTAGTTCTGGTCATTCGTAGTGCTATAATACTTTGGCTGCGAAAACACCAACAATAGGTTTAATCGTAGCAACAGGACGAATAAACAGACAGGGAGCGTACGAGCCTATCGCAGCCCGTTATGCTTACAGTCAGCAAGCTGTCATCTTGTGATATTTCGCAACTTAACACTATATCATGTAGCATAAGACTTTTACTACAAACAAATACAAAGAATACCAACAATAAAAAGGCACCCACCGACCCTCTCCTCGTCCACTGTCAGAACTGTAACATATTGCAACAGTGTTGCATTGTTGTCTTGCTTCTATTATTGTTTATACCGCTCGAAGTTGTCTTGTTAGCTTCTGGGGTTCCATTTAGGCATCTCCGGTGCCATTATATTCCATAGGGCTGGTATCTTCTGTTCTCACTATTTATTGTTTTTGTACATTATTAGAAAAAAGGTCTTATCCTAATGACATGATGTTTCTTAGATGTTGTCAGCTGATCCCTGTCCATCGTGTCTAGCACTTAGTACTGCTTTATTTTTGACCAGTATAGCGAGGGTTCCGCCCATTGTATAACTTGTATTTGGATTATGGTGAGCAAAACAAATGTAAAGGGACCTTTACGGAGGTGAGGATGGTGAGACGTTATATTGTGGCCTAGAAAACCGCTTGATAGAGTCGTTTCTTCAACCTGTAGACAGAGGAAAAAGCAGGAAGCCCGCTGACAGTTTGTCGACTCTAGCAATATCGAGCCATTATTTCCTGAGTCGCAAGTGATGGCGAACCTTATGTGCAACAAGGTGAAAGAGGAGGAATCAAGTCCTGTTATGGGGACACGCGAGCATTGCCCAACAGCAATCCAGACGGACACCAAATAAATCTGTTCCTGTAGTGTCCCAAATGCACCTTAAAAGATGCATGCGTTCGCAGTCTAGCTTTGGTAGATATCTAATTGTTATTGGACCTTATAGGAAAGAGGAGAAGAGTAGACAGGGAGACGCAATCTATCTATTGGACGGAAGCTCACTGTATGTTCCCAACGATCTGTTCTACTGTTACAGTACACTACAGAAGCTAAAAATGTGAATTTTACCTCTTTACTGTGTTACTGTCCTCGAGAACGAGGAAAATATGTCAGTTGAAAATTGTTGACAGGCAGACAATAAGTTACTCTGCTTATTAAATTTTTGGTTGGCACCTCTAGAGATAAATCAAGGGGGGTTTGGGGTCTGGAGTTTGGCACTCGCTGCTAAAGGTTCGCCATCCACTGTCCTAGGGTTGTCATTTCAAGAGACAGACCTCATGGTGAAGTTGTTAAATCGGACCCATAATGGGGGTGGGATATCCTTCTGCATGCCAGTTGTTCTTAAGTCAGAGTCTAAGTGCCTAGGTGGTCCTCAAGAGCAGGACCATGAGTGAAATGTAAATGGAGCCATAAGGGTGGAGGATGGAAAGCTCTGCTCTGCGCAGCAGTTTAGATCTTCCAGTCGAGCCATAACTTGACCCGTATGTCCTCAGCGAGCAAGAGTCATGTGAATTGTAAGAGGACCCATTATGTGGGTGGCGATCTCCTTCTGAGCATGACCAGTGGCTTATCAGACAGTAGCCATAATTACTTAGGGTCCCAGGTCTTCAGGAGCGGAGCTCATATTGAAGTTTAACATGGGTCCATATAAGGGGAGCGGGGTCTCTAGTAGAATTGAATGAATGTGGATGAATTGAAGGGGGAGTTGAAAGCCTCCTTCTGACCAAGCCAAACTTGTAGTACACGTCAGACGTCAAATTGCCAGTAGGGTGTCCTGGGAGAAGGACATCTATTGATACTGAAGTGTAAAGGCAAGGTGGATAGAAGACAGTGCTGTAGATTGTGTAGTCTCACTGAAGATGGTGTGTGAAAGGGAAGGAGGAAGCTCCGCTGCAGCCAGTTGTCTCAGTCAGCGCACAGGGAAGAAAAGGAAAGGCGGGTTTTTTAATGGGAATATGTAAAGGCATAGGCCTAGCCGACCTAGTTCAGTCTGTATTGTAGCAGAGGGGGTGTAAAGGGAGAGTGAGGCGTAGGCGGGCACTCTACAGGTAGGTAGTAAAGTTTAGTATTATACTTTCTGCAGTAAGACACTCGAGGGAGAACAAGCACAGCAACAACTGAGAGAGGTACTGGGAGGTCAGAAGAAAAAAGGAATGAGAAATGGCAGGAAACGGAGTTAGAGGGGAGGTGTGGCGTGGGTTTTGGCTCGTCGACATACTCCAATCACTGCTGTGCCCAGAGTCAGCTATATACTGGGCAGCACCTGGACGGGAAAACAGAAAAAGGAAGCATGCAGGTGCGTAGAGAAGCCGAGTGGAGAAAGGAAAGTTGACTCATAGGGGCCCAAACCTTGCAAGACATTAGAGGGAAATATGTGAAGTATGTGGTATTTTAATACAGTATAGGAATTTTATGTTCTCTTGTAACATTGTATAGTGTGTACAACTGCCTCAGCTGCCTCCTGCTTAGATAACATGCCCGCTCTGCAGGTAAGACACTATTACCAATCTGCTCGCAGCTACTCCGCTCGAAACATGCTGCCTGCAGATAGGAGGGACTATGTACAATAAGTCAGCTATTCCAGCCTCGATTAACATGCTGCACTGCAGACTAGTGACACTATGTACCAACTGGCTCAGCTCCTCCTGATCTATAACATGCTGCCTGCAGATAGACACTTGTTACAATAAATAGCTATTCTGCTCTATAACCGACTTTTTAAATTAGGAATGCAGTTCAGATTTCTACCACTTGTGGAGGGATTTAGCCACCAGCCTCCTGTAACGGACCTGTACTCTCAGTGGAAATTACGACCTCTGGTAATGGCCAAGACCAAGAACGTGGAGGCTGCCATGTACGCATAATTCCTGCTTTCGACCACATACAGAAGATATTGTGACATTCAACAAGGAGGATAAGGGACGTTACTAGTAAAGAAATGTATAGTAACGGTGTAGTAATCTCATTATAACAAAGTCAGTAGCTCTCAGTCACTCGTCCGTGGGTCTCACTGACCACTACTTAAACCGCAGGTCAGGTGTTTTCATTCCGGAAATTGTATTTTACCTCATGGAGAGATGGAAGTGGGCTGTGACATCTGTTAGAGTCGGGAAGGATCTGCACTGACAAACTCTCATTTGAAAAGTTGCTTTCGAAATCAAGGTCAGTGACGGGAAAACTGTCGTCCCGGCCCATCCCCCTACTCACCGAGGAACACCGGCGCCGTCGCACCTGGGAGCCGCGGCAAGAAACAATAGACGGGGACGTGAGGATCAAGGGAAAAAGGGATCAGGGGAAAAAGGGGGGGAACAAGTAAAGGGAAAAATAAACAAGGTGATGCAGACAACAACGCAATAAGACTGGTAGCTCCTTATGTCACGGGTCTAATTTGATGCCAAAATGGTTTGCGGCTTTTTCTTAATTCAAACGTTTATAAGGCACTTTAGTCCCTCACCTTCCGCCGGCGGACAGTAACATCCGACTCTCCTGTGCTCTGGCGCCCCATCAACTACCATTCCGGGTGAGGAAGCAGGAAAGAAAAGAAAGGTGGGGGATGGGGGTCGGGGAGAATCGTAGCGAAACAATAGTGAAGATGGGGTGAAAAAAGGAGAAAGGGAGAGGTAAATCAAAAGGGTGGGAGGTGTTCGCAGTGATGAGACCCTCAAGGGATCCCAAAGAACAGGGACTCAGATGTACAACCATGGAAACAAAACGGTAGAGAACAAACACCGAGAAGGCCAGAGCAGCCCCAGCGTGCATACGCAGGCTACCCTGTTCATCCTATGGACCAGGCACGCGCACAGAAGGAACGAGGAATAGGCGAAGGTAAGATAGGATGAGAGATGAAAGGGGAAGAAGGGGAATGGAGACTGGTGCCGACAGGGTACATCGGACCATGTTTAGTGATCTGTGCGACGGTGGGGTCACATCAACTTGCTTGTGGGAAAAACCCCTGTGAATTTAAATTTTGCCACAACCATTCCCTTGATGTTACAAGGATAAGAATATATGAAACAGTACAGTTTTTTGTGTTTCACAGAATAATCTGAGTGCCATCAACTGCAGTTACAGCTGAATAGAAAGATAGTTGTAATCAAACATACACAATGAAAAGATACGAAATTCAATGAAACTTACTGATGTTTTCCGCAATAAACCCAGTACAGTGTGTTAGGGAGAAAAATGGGGGGTGAGTTTAACGAGAGGAACTTTTTGGCCGCATGAGTCAATTAAGGACATAAGGAAAGTCCTCACAACTCTTACAAAGTAGCGACGTATCAGGAAGATAATAGGGTATGTTCGGGATATCTCACTGCCCCATTAGATCGCGTGCACATTTTTGAGCAGTCGGATCTTGGACCCGCTGAAACCCAATCTACAAAGGAATACAGTATATGAGATGCATTGTGTGGGGGTCTGTGGGTAATATTACTTTAAAAGGAATATGAGCCCCTCAGGCTCATTTGCATACAGTCCTCATCTGGTGGTAGATGCCCTTTAAAAACGTTGCATATTTAGAAGTTAGTTATTGGGTTGTTCTCCCAGGGGCCAGTAGTGGTTTGAAGGAAACCGTCATCCGGTTTCACCATCAGAACTAAAAACAGCTTGACAGATGTCTTCTTACGTTCACATTCAGCTTTTATAAAAATTCCCTACATCATATCTTAGTTGAATTTCATTAAAGAATAGCTGAATCACTTGCTGACCAGATGCATGAGACAAATGATGTGCGCGTTATGAATTCTGAGCCATCAATTGTCTCCCTACAGACTCCCTCATCCCTACAATCCCTCAGGAATGGTTGTCTCTTCAGTGGAATCCTGTGTTGACTCGACCAACGTCTCCCTCATTCATGTGGGAGTGACCGGGAGGGGAAATAACGGAGAGGAGGGAAGATAGTTGGGCCAACAGTAGAGTCAGTAACTCGTATTAAAGAGGAGGAAACGTAAAGCGAGCTGCATGGGAAACATTGCTGCATAAAGTAGAAATATCATGAGGGAGAGCGTGGTACATCGATCGGTGAGACCAGTGCATGGAAGAATGAAAAACCACACCCTTGTGATCGGGCGTTTGAGTCTCCTGGCAAGGAGTGCAAAGCTCTAAAAGTGATTTGTATATAATAGCACAACTGGAAAAGTGTAAGGGATAGCAGTACTTTAATGAATTCACGTGACATACTAAACTCCCAGCAGGAGTCCATTCTAAGGAAGTACGGTCCTCATTCCCTACACTTACTGGTTCTCTCAAAACAGGAAAGTGGAAAAAGTATTTCGTGAACCCCAAAGGCCAATCACTGGCCTTGAGCAGTCACATGTTTTTTTTAGCAAAAGAGACATTACTGTATGTGGCACATGAACGGTGGTAGGTCATTGCTAGGTTGGTATAACGGCTGCATGAAGAGTCCCAGGTTGCAATTATCTTCTCTGGGTATACTTGAAGCCCCACATGGATTTGGCTTGGAGCTCTTCTGGAGAAACGGGTTGGTAACTAATAGTTAGAATCAGTAATTCTATGAATGTATGAGTGGAGCGATGACACGTCTTATCCAGCACAGACTGACTGGGTCCTGTTTTAAATAAAATGTCCTGTAGATCAGTGGACAATAATTTTGGGGATGTAAGATTGCTGTCCACCCAAATAACAATGTTTTATGGCTACAAACTTCGCAAAAAATAATGAAAATTGCGCGAAAGAAGGGAATTTTTTTTAAGTATGTTTGGATCTCGCGTAAGCAGAAGACTTTCTACGGCTTTCCAGACACACCTAATCTTTTTGGTACCATTATGGGTTTATGGTTGATTATGTTATGACATATCAGCCAGAAAATAACTGTAGACTTAGCCAAGTTGGAAGTTCTATTCGGGATTAAGTCTTGCGCTGTCGAGGGTTCTGATGTACAAGTGTAGGGGACCGCTCTGATGTGTCTTTCCTAGTAGATAGACACGCCCGCTTTCATCGGTATATGACTCATCACTGTCTCGATTGTCCTACCCATTTAGTCTCCATTGATGCACAGCGGAAGAAGAAGTATTGCAGTAGAGTGAGAACAATCTTATTTCCAGTTGTCCAAGCGCATGGGGTGTGATTGGAAAGGCCGCTGAAATAATAAGGAGGCCGTAGACGTTAGCGAAAGTGTCTATTCAACGTCACACCTCATATTACTCTCGACTGTGGATATGAAGCCGCTGGGGAAAGGGGGATTCAATTTTATGGCTTTGTATAGGAAAAATGTAGAAGACCAACCTACATTCCGCCTATGCCTTGGGTTTGGGTTTTTTTGCTGTGCGGTGAAACAGAGCCTACGTATAATCACCATCCAATAGCACAACAGGAATATGATCATTGTCATCTTATGTACAGAGCCTTGCAAAAAAAAGTATTGAACCTTGAACTTTTCTACCTTTGCCACAAATTGTAATTTGTTGGTGAATCACCAAGTGGACAAAAAATTGTGAAGTGGAATAGATAATTATATGGATATTTGCAACTGCTTTTATTGAAAAACAATAATGAAGAGTGGGGCCGAGCATATTATTGCCATCCCTTACTTCATTGCATGCGAATCCATCCAGAAGTTCAGTCTTTATGATCGCGGGAGGATACCAGATGTGGTCCTAACAGATGATGACTGAGAAATTAATCCACTACTGGGGTATGTAATAGTAATGTCTCCTTGTTATAAATCCACCTGCTGTGTAGTAACTCAGGTTCTTTGCGCATGACGGAACACACCAGACAGGCCCGATACTGTTGTGGAGGACACTTTAAAGCCGGATTTGGATCCAAAAAGATTTCACAAGAACTTAAACATCTGAAGGAGCCGTGTACAACGTCATATTGCCAATGGAGGAGCATCAGGACACCTGCAAATCTGACCAAGACGCTGGCCGTCCATCTACAAACTATCATACATCACAACAAAATCTGACCTCTGTATTGGAAGAGACGCACTAAGTAAGAAGCCCATTCTCAAAGATACCATAAGAAAAGTAGTGTTTTTTTAGCTTTGCACAAGCCCACGGGTGGGGACCACATAACATGTAGAAAGAAGAAGGTGCGCTTGCGTCAGATGTGAAACCAAATCCACAATTTTTGGCCTATAATGACGAGACGATTATGTTGTGTCGTAAAACGCAACACCAATCATCTCTCCCGAATGCTCACCTCCCATCTCACATAGAGTTCACACCATGGTGGTGGCCCCACCACACTGTCACACATGGTTGCGCGGGTACAATCCCAACTGTCACACATGGTGGTGGGCCCATCCCACTGTCACAACAGTGGTGGCTCATGGCACACAGGTGGCCATCCCAACTGTCACACATGGGGTGGCCCCATTCCCGCACGTCACCACATGGGTGGTAGGCCCCCGCCAGTCACCACAGTGGTGTGCCCCAATCCCCAACTGTCACAGCATGGGTGCGTTGGCCCCATCTGCCCACATCTCACACATGGTCGGTATCGGTGAGCCCCATCCCCACGCGTCACACCATGGTGGGGGGCGGGGCACCATCCCACTGTCGACAAATGGTGGTGGCCCCATCCCCACTGGCCGGACATATCAGGCTGGTGGCCCATCGCCACTTTCACACACTGGTGGTTGCCCACATTCCCCACTCTCACACATGGTGGGAAGTTTTGTTGTTGCATCCATGCCACTGTCACATATGAGCTGTCGGCCCCATCCCCACGTCACAATAGTGGGATGGGGCCCCAGTCACCGCACTGTCACACATAGTGGTGGCCCATCCCACTGTCACACATGGGGTGGCAGCATGCCCCACGGTTGACACATTGTGGGGCACCCATCGCACTGGGCAACTATCGGTGTCAGGCTGGCACCATCCCCACTGCTCACAAACTCATGGTGGCGGCGGCAAGGATGGAAGGCACACATCATGATTTGGGCTTTTCTTCAGCAGCGGGACAGGGAAGATGGTAAAATGGATGGGAAGAGGAAGGAGCCAAATACTAGACCATTCTGAGGAGAAAACCTGTTGTAGTCGACAAAAGACCTGAGAATGGGATGTAGATTTATCTTCCAACAAGATAATGATCCCAAACATAAAGAAAAATCTACAATGGAAGGTTCACAAATAAATGTATCCAGGTATTAGAATGGCGAAGTCACAGTCCAGAGCTGAGTCCAATCCAGAATATGTGGAAAGAGCTGAAAACTACTGCTCACAAACGCTTCATCCAACCTCCCTGAGCTCCAGCTGTTCTCCAAGGAAGAATCGGCAAGAATTTCAGTCTCTCCATGTGCAAAACTGATAGGGACCGGATACCCCAAGTGCCTGCAGCTGTAATCACTTTTCAGTTTATTATTTTTTACAAAAGTTAAAAACATCCAATTAATTTCGTTCCACTTCACAATTGTGTCCCACTTGTTGTTGATTCTTCACCAAAAAATTGCAATTTTATATATTTATGTTTGAAACCTGAAAAGGTAAAGAAGTTCAAGGAGGCCGAATACTTTCGCAAGGCGCTGTATATCCGGACATGCTGCTGTTTTTGTCTTTGCAGGAAACCGAAATCCCCAATGACCAATTCACATTCTGCCGACTTCCTCATCTGCATTAGTACACAAAGAGGCTCAAACCTGTGTAATATCACAGTAAATGTAGTTAAGGCTCAAATACACTGGACAATACACTGGACAATACACTGGACAATACACTGGACAATACACTGGATAATACACTGGACAATACACTGGATAATACACTGGACAATACACTGGATAACCGCTGTTGGCGAGGGGTCGTAACGATAACTGGTCAATGTGAATAAAGTAAAACATTGACGGTAAATAATAAAACTATTGGACATCGATGATGGTCGATAATTATTTCCAGAAGCACAATGGGTAGATGTAAGTGCTGATATTTATTCAATCCAGAAAATGATCCTTTGAACTTTTAGCAATGACTATTTACACCACTATGGAAGATAATATTCCTATTTTTTAAATCGGGACCAGTTATGATCTCGACTGCAACTTCAGAGCTGGTTTCAACACCGGATCACTTGTTTTTCCACCACTTTCCCTGACTTCCTAACAGGGGAGACAGAGAAAGGATCTGACTTAGCTATTGTACAGAGGCAGCCATCCCGCTATATGAATGTCGAGAGTGGGAAGAAAATGGTGCCAGGCAAGTATCCCATTGTCCTTATTGACCTGGAATTTGCAGTTCTGAGAACAGTATATCCTCAAATCTTCCATAAGGGCTGCATGTTCCATAAGGTGGGGTGAATTCCTTGCCTCAGGCGGCAGATTGTGGACCCTTTCAGAGGCGGCATTCTGCCGCCGGTAGTACGGACTCGCCAAACGAATGGTAGTCTGTACTACCTGAAAACCAGTGGCTGCTGGCGGGAGAGGAGCTGCCGGGGAGCGCTGGGGCTGGAGGTAAGTACAATTTTTTGGGGGTTTTTAATGGGTGTCAGCTGTATATAAAAAGTACTGAGGGCAGGTTGTCTATAATACTACTGGAGGGTCAGGCTGTATATAATACTACTGGGGGCAGGCTGTGTATACTGGAGGAGCGTTTTGTGAATACTGAGAGGGCATGCTTTGTGTACTGGGGGGGAGGCTGTGTATACTGGGGGGGGGGGGGCTGTATATAGGGCTCAATTTTAATTAAACTGGGTGGTCTTATATGGAGTACTGTATATCATTTAATTTGGGAGTATGTATATGGGGGCTGTTATAAATAAATTAGGGAAAACGTATATAAATCGGGTGTGTATATAAATTAGCAGGGTTCTGTAGTTCAGGAGTTGTGGTATACATAACACTATATACACTAGATACTATAAATTATTTGGGGGAATATAAAGGATGCTTTATGTGGGAAATAGTGTGTTCAGTCGTGTTGTGAGGATAATATATATTGGGAACACACTCCATCATACTGTGACTGTGGTTTTTTTATGGGCGTAGTGTGGAGTTGTGCTGCATGGAGTTGAAGTCATTTGACTGTGAATTCAGCAGAGGTAAACCATGGCCGGGAGAAAATGCAAAGTCTTCTATTCTGATGGAGCCGATAATCACTTGTAAGGTACTAGAGATCACTAGTTTGTGAGGTATCATCATTGGAGCGCCAGGAAGGGGGGGAGCAGCATTTTTAATTTTTGCTTCAGGCAGCAAAATGCTATGCTATTAATGAAGTGCCTACAAATGGAAGACCAGCTGTTCTTTTAGTCCTATGGGACAGCCAGGTCTTCAACAGTCCCATAGAGAATGGAGTGAAGGGACTAACTGCTCCATTCACTCAATGGTTCAAGGGAACCCCCACTAACCAGCAACATATCCCCTATTCTATAGAGAGAGATTAGAGGTGACTTGTTATAAGAGGAATGCTCCAGTAAAAACTCAACTCAAAACTCATAAAATCAACTGTAAACAATATCACAAGAAAACTGCACATAACACATAACCAGTTGCAGTTGTCGACACAACCACTGGGTGATCCACAGTCTCATCTTGAGTCTCGGGTATTTTGTAAAAGTTGGTCATTTCATAAAACACTTCTTCAAATGTTCAGCCAAGAAGAAAGATAAGGTAGGACAAACTAGCAAACTTAAACTATTCATTAACCTTTATTGTTTTCAACCTTTTACAGCCGTGTTTTATATATTTGCTTTGTACGCTTGAAAACATCAATAAAAAGTTTTCGCAAAAAAATACAAATGAAGCCTCAAATTTCTGGCTGAGAAAGTCAACTCCGTCCTTTGCTTTTTAAAAAAATATAAGCTATTTTAAGAACCAAAGACTATGTAAATTAAAGAAACATTGGAGAATGTCCTACGGGAGAATATTGCCCGAGGCGTAGAGTCTAGACCAGTGATGGCAAACCTTTTAGAGACCGAGTGCCCAAACTACAACAAAGACCCGCTTATTTATCGCAAAGTGCAAACACAGAAATTTAATTTGTGATTTATACTCCCTTCTCTGTCACAGTTTTTATTGATACCAGCACTCTGAGGACACCAATAAAGCAGAAAATAGTCGCAGGTACTTTAAAATACCTGTGTGCACAGCAAGTCCTGGGCTGTCTGGGACTGCAGGAAGATGCCTGGAGTCATCTCTGGTGATGGCCTGAGTGCCCACAGAAAGGGCTCTGAGTGCCACCTCTGGCACCAGTGCCATAGGTTAGCCATCACTGGTCTAGACCTACTCATCTCGCATATTCTGGGAGTTTTGCCAAACAACAGTAATGATAACATACAATTCCAAAGCAATTGCATTGTGCAAAATAATGAAGTACAAGCTAGCAAAACAAGCTAATAAAAAACACTACGTGATGGTGTTTTTTGGTGGTGAGGCTTATCTGTGGAGTTGAAGGCCAAATTCAGGAGATCGGTTGAAGAAGAATGGAGTTGTGACTCTTTGCCTCATGTCTACGAAATGAATGGTGGGCTTCTGCACAGATCCAGTCACAATAAGTAAACCCCTCAGATACCTCGACCATTAGTAAACAGAGCATCTGAAAGGTCTTACAACTTTGGACCGATGGCAGTCACAAATCAAAAGTGTGTCTCTTAGGATAAGCTTGGCCAAAAGTGAATGCACTTTCCATAAACAGACCAATTGATTCCCAGTAGAGTTGAGTGGACCCAAACCACAATGTTCAGGTCTGTGCCGAACATTGCAGCTTCAGGTCCCCAAACCCGAATCGGGACTTTAGTTAGTGTTTTGGCTCAACACCAACTGGTATCACCCGTGATCAACAGGCTGCAGTGTCATTTTCCCTAGGATCGTCTCTACTCTATGAGGATACCAGTGTACCCATAGAAGTCTGTATTCCATACAAGACTACAGGTCCATCACTCTGCACAATCTGTAACATTTTGCTAGTGGCACACTGTTACAGATCAGTAGGCAATTCGGTATATACTTCACCGTATATGTCATATATATGTCATGATAAATGCTAAGGGTGTATGAAGAGGGTTTACTGGTTCATCTCAGCTTTCTCCAAATAACTCATTTAAATGCCAAAAAGGAAAGAAAAAAATCTGAATTTCCAAGTCGCCACTTTTTCATCATTATGCCAAACATAAAAAGTGATCTAAAAGTTACACAGTTTTCAAAATGTTATACGGTAAATGAAATGTAACGAAAACTACAAATCAATAATTTTTTGTAAATTTTTTAGGCATTTTCAGGTATTAAAGGACATCTACCACCATCCTTCATCTTGGTGGTAGATGCCCATAAAGACATAACTAAACTATATGGATTTGGTATCTCCCTATTAAAGAGTGACCCAAAAAATAAAGAGGAGGCGTCATTTCTATCGCAAACTGAAAGCTTCTCAGTACATTGCACAGAATATTAAATACCACTTGGAAGTACAATTTATACCACAGACAAAAAATCCCGTAAATGGAAATATAAACAAGTATGACTTTTGGAACGTGAGAATTTAAAAACTAAACCGAAATTGGCCCAGTCCAGAAAGGGTTTAATAATGTGGGCTCCTTCCGACCCCCTGATTGGAACCCCTGCAGCAAAATAAAAAAAATGTTTCCCTATGTTTCAATACATAATATGGTATATTTATTAGTGCCATTAAAAAATGCAACTTGTTCCACAAAAAACAAGTACAGGGACAAGAAAAGAAGGAATGATAAAATGAAAATGGGTAAGGAAGGGGTTAAATACTGAACACCTTAACACTTCTCTATTTGTATGCTTTTGTTGTGTTGCTGTTCAGTAACACTGACTTCAATGCAGCTAAGCTGCAATACCAGGACCTACCTGTGGACAAGTGTGGCGCTGTTTCCCCATAAGAAAAGTTATAAAAAATTTAGATATATTTTGTTGAGATAATTTGATTGCAAAATTAGTTTTCGGCTCAAGGTTTTGTCTTGATGTGACATTAATAATATATATATATACACTCACCGGCCACTTTATTAGGTACACCATGCTAGTAACGGGTTGGACCCCCTTTTGCCTTCAGAACTGCCTCAATTCTTCGTGGCATAGATACAACAAGGCGCTGGAGGCATTCCTCAGAGATTTTGGTCCATATTGACATGATGGCATCACACAGTTGCCGCAGATTTGTCGGCTGCACATCCATGATGCGAATCTCCCGTTCCACCACATCCCAAAGATGCTCTATTGGATTGAGATCTGGTGACTGTGGAGGCCATTTGAGTCCAGTGACCTCATTGTCATGTTCAAGAAACCAGTCTGAGATGATTCCAGCTTTATGACATGGCGCATTATCCTGCTGAAAGTAGCCATCAGATGTTACAGGGTACATTGTGCTCATAAAGGGATGGACATGGTCAGCAACAATACTCAGGTAGGCTGTGGCGTTGTACCAAGGGGCCCAAAGAGTGCCAAGAAAATATTCCCCACACCATGACACCACCACCACCAGCCTGAACCGTTGATACAAGGCAGGATGGATCCATGCTTTCATGTTGTTGACGCTAAATTCTGACCCTACCATCCGAATGTCGCAGCAGAAATCGAGACTCATCAGACCAGGCAACGTTTTTCCAATCTTCTACTGTCCAATTTCGATGAGCTTGTGCAAATTGTAGCCTCAGTTTCCTGTTCTTAGCTGAAAGGAGTGGCACCCGGTGTGGTCTTCTGCTGCTGTAGCCCATCTGCCTCAAAGTTCGACGTACTGTGCGTTCAGAGATGCTCTTCTGCCTACCTTGGTTGTAACGGGTGGCGATTTGAGTCACTGTTGCCTTTCTATCAGCTCGAACCAGTCTGCCCATTCTCCTCTGACCTCTGACATCAACAAGGCATTTCCGCCCACAGAACTGCCGCTTACTGGATGTTTTTTCTTTTTCCGACCATTCCCTGTAAACCCTAGAGATGGTTGTGCGTGAAAATCCCAGTAGATCAGCAGTTTCTGAAATACTCAGACCAGCCCTTCTGGCACCAACAACCATGCCACGTTCAAAGGCCTCAAATCACCTTTCTTCCCCATACTGATGCTCGGTTTGAACTGCAGGAGATTGTCTTGACCATGTCTACATGCCTAAATGCACTGAGTTGCCGCCATGTGATTGGCTGATTAGAAATTAAGTGCTAATGAGCAGTTGGACAGGTGTACCTAATAAAGTGGCCGGTGAGTGTATATTCAATGTAAAAACAAAATCATTCTTTCGTCTTACCTTTACTTTCTGAGAATTCATGAGAAGGAAGTAAAAGTCCTGCTGCGAAAATCACTGTCCAGATCATCCCCGTAACGTAAGCTCAATGCCAATATGTAACGTCTAAAGCCCGTCTAAAAATGTAATGGCAGCTTTCAGGGACCGAAGTGTCCGCGCTCTCCTGATGAAGTGTAATGTTTTGAGTCTGAAGTTTTTGTTTTGCTACATCAGATCCTCCCATTGGTCAGGAATCAAAACCTAATAGAAACATCAAAAGCGGAACAAACGTGCATTGCAAAATGTGAGAAGACACATCCTCAAATTGGAACCTAAAAAAACTGTCATGTGCTTTAGTCACTGCCAGTTTTCATGGAAATCCTGATTCATTGGAAAATTTATGGCGCCTATATCCTTATTAGTAGAGGTGTTATATACCACTACCTTCTTCTTATCATTAATTGTTTTCATTAATTATGAAGCAATTCATAATTCATAGCTACATTGATGCAGAAACATATCTTGTTTAATCCCTGATCCAAACGGTTTTGCTGAAAAAACTATTATACATTTCAGGACCTTGGGAAAGCTGGGTTGCATTCTGCTTGCCGTTCATAAACACATTACACGGAGCTTCCTGAACTGTCCAGACATGAGTAATCAACCTGAGCTGGATGACTTCTGATTGATTACTTCTGCCTGTCAGATGCAACACAGTGATTACATCATTCTCTGGAGCAGTGCAGGACGAGAAGCGCCGAGCCAGGCACAGGATTGACAGAACTTCATCATCTTGAATTTTAGAAGTGTTTAATTTTTTTTTAGCAAAACCACTCAGCTCAGGGATTAAACAAGATATGTTTCTGCATCAGTGTAGCTACAGCATTCTCAAGGTATGTTTGTTTCAATATTTATGAAATCAAATGGTAGGTTTCCTTTAATATATGAAAGCAGTTTTTTTCTTCCCTCCTCTCAAAGGTCACAACTTATTTTACAGAGTTTACAGAGCCATGTAAGGACTTGTTGTATGTGTAACAAATTATATTTCCCACTGGCCCCTGGATAGCTTGTGCTATGCTGATTTTAAAAATGTCTTTGTCAGCGTTCTGAATCATTTCAGTACTTCATAAAGTTTTATTTAACATCACTACATTACTTCGCTCCCTGGCAGCATGTGGTGAATTCTGGGGAGGGGGACAGTTGTAGTAGCGTGCGTGCCTGTGTCTCAGTCTCCTCATACATTCTTCTTCTACTCCACACCATCCCCCTTCCCTCCCCTGCCTGCTCAGTGCACATGACAGGAAGGGGGGAGGGAGCTGGATGAGTGTGGAGGGGAGCAGACTAAGACACAGGCACACACAGGCTGCAGATGCCCATTCCCCCTGCTAGGACTCAATACATCCTGCTGGCACGGAGCCAGGTAATGTGAACTAAAGTTTTAGAAAGTACTGAAATCATTTAGAATGTTGACAAACATTTTAGAATCAGCATAGAATTTGTTATTATAACAGCAACTATGCCACCTCCATGCCATGCCGGTGGAGTGGAACGCCCCGTGCCTACTTAATTTTGACCTTGCATAGTTTTGCCTTTTGATGGGAGAACATGGCCGCTATCATACGTCGGTGCTCAAGTGATAAATCGCCCCCAATAAGCTTATGTTTCTGTGATCTACAAAACCCAAGATGTCTGCAGGTAAAGAAATTGTTGGAAATGTGAACTGCAAATAAAGTTCCAGTTCCTGCCGACTTTTCGATTGCACAGAACAGAACCACAAGTCTGATGTTACCCGAAAGATGAGATTATTAACTTATGTCTTTCTATGTGCTACAGAATCCACTATCTGAAGTGACTCTCCCGACTCACCTCAGCTAAAATATGACTCTTCACGTTTACATAAACGGGTGAGATTTCACATGAAAGAGGGAATTCTAGAAAGGACATTTCATTCCCTACCTGAGGGGACTGGGGGGTTTAATGGGGTAAAACCTGGCGTCGGAGTCCCTTTAATAGGAGACCCAATGTTTAGAGACCCTAACTTAGTGACATTTTTGAACATAGAAAAGGTGGAAACTGATGTATAATTAGAATAGTCGTTTCGCAGCAGTTGGAAGTTTGCCGACCACGAGAATAGAATTTCCCACGAAACCGACATTTACTTACAACATGCGACGGCGTGTCAGTAGGTTCTTTTCTAGAAGTTTCCAATCTGGTGCTCCGTGGTTATGTAATGCGCAGTCATATAGGGAAACCACAAGCTGAGGTCATCAGGCACGTGAACAATCAGCTCTTCATGTTGATGTACTGGAAAGCAGGAAAATGGGAAAGCTTAAGGAACTTTCTTGGTCAGATTGTAATAGCCAGATGATCGGGTCCGAGCATCTCCATTACGGCAGGTAGTGATTATTCTTATGAAGAGTAGTATCAGGACACACATTTAGCTTTCTTCAGACAGATCGATTTGTGATTATCCGTGGAGGTGGCCCATGGAGCTCTGGCTGATGTTCCTAGACTGAATATTCTTTGGTGAATAAGAGATGGCACTAGGAGAAGAACAGGAGCCAAAATGATCAGTGTGATGTTCTGGTGGGTAACCTTGGCTCCTGAAATTCTGTGTGGTTACTGTGACATGTATCACCTCGATCAGTGATGGAAAGCCTTTTAGACACCGAGTGCCCAAACTACAACCAAAACCAATGTATTTTTCATAAAGTGCCAACGTGACAATTTAAGCAGTAACTTACTACTCCGTGCTCTTTCGCAGGTTTTAATTGTATCGGCATCTGAGGTCACCAATACAGTAGAAAGGAGAAGTTTGGATTATCATTGTAGCTTCCTTCTAGGGTTCTGGGTCTGCAAGAGACCCTAAGTCATGAAGTGATGGCAAGGGTGCCCATAGAAATGGCTCCTCCTCTGGCACCCGTGCCATAGGTTCGCCACCACTGACCTTGATTATCAAATGAAGTCCCCCCTTCGTGGCAATGGAAACCACATAACGATGGCCTGCAATATTTGGAGAGCCTAAAGGCAGGTCGTGTGTGTGTGTAGGTGTGTGTGTAGGTGTGTGTGTGTAGGTGTGTGTGTAGGTGTGTGTGTGTGTGTGTAGGTGTGTGTGTGTGTAGGTGTGTGTGTGTGTGTAGGTGTGTGTGTGTAGGTGTGTGTGTGTGTGTAGGTGTGTGTGTGTGTGTAGGTGTGTTTTCACATTGCCGTTTTTTTCCACACTTTAGTTTTTTCCAACTGATCCACTGTTGTCAGTGAACACAAAAAAAGAAACAGGTTCTAAAGTGATCACTGAAAAAAGTGATGTGTAGGTGTGTGTAGGTGTGTGTGTAGGTGTGTGTGTGTAGGTGTGTTTTCACATTGCCGTTTTTTTTCCACACTTTAGTTTTTTCCAACTGATCCACTGTTGTCAGTGAACACAAAAAAAAGAAACAGGTTCTAAAGTGATCACTGAAAAAAAAAAATGCAGTGTGAAAAAGCCCATTGAAAAGAATGGGTCAGGAAGGCATCAGTGACAAATCACTGAAGCCAGGAATATCTATATTGGTTTATTACATGTAATATTAGTAAATTTCCTAATATCCTTCCAAAAAAACATGATGTAAAGCGCCTTTAAGGTGTTCAGTAGACCAAATTTTGCGCATCCTCAGGTAATAGCGCATGCGTGCGAGACCAAGACAAAGATTACAGGGAGATAGGGAGGCGCGGTCATGTAAAGCTGCAGCCGTAAGGGCCGGCGTCTCTATGTCTGCTGTGTCCGGAACCCCACTCCCCTGACTGGAAGCGGACCATGAATATAATTTTTCTGGCTCCAAGCATCAGTCTCAATTAACGAGATGTTCAGCACACATGCAACCTTATTGTGATTTCATACTGATTCGCCTGGTGACAGGTTCCCTTTAACAGCAAAATGGGTTTTTTCAGGAAATCTGGAAATCCTTATGGGTGTCAAAAATTGTACATATCCTGCTCCCAGCGATGCTCTTGTTGCCTCTGCACCAACACTCCATGCTTGAAAGTATCGGTGGTCACAAGACCAAATCAGTGGCCTCAAAAGGTCCCCAATTAGGTTACTGGTGCAGCCAGAACTGTCCAAGAGTTGACTAGAATAACGGGGGAAATCGGAAGGCATACCAGTTCACGTGCACCATTTGTTAATCCCCTTACCCTTCCATTTTTTTTCCAGAAATCCAAAATACCCCATTTAAAAATCCTTGACCATGAAATTTTTGTTTATTATTTGATTGTAAAAATAAACTAGCTATACTCACCTTTCTATGTCGTTCCTGTTCAGCCCTAGTGTTGTCCATTACAGCTGATTGTTTGTATACAAAGCTCAGAGGTCACGTCACTGCTACAGTAGCACATCTGCTACAGCCTGAAACTCCTGCTGTAGCAGGCACAAGGCTGTGGTCGAGGCATTACAGCCTGCCTCTGTGTACAAACAGAGGGCAGCAGTGACTAGTAGCTGGAGAGAGGCAAGTATATGAAGTTTACAGCATATACAGGCAGTCCCAGGGTTACGTACAAGATAGGGTCCAGAGGTTTGTTCTTCAGTTGAATTTGTATGGAAGTAGAAACTGTATATTTTATAATTGTAATTCCAGACAAATTTTATTTTTTTTTGCCCCAGTGACAATTGGAGTTTAAACATTTTTTGCTGTAATGGGACCAAGGATTATCAGTAAAGCTTCATTACAGACACCTTACAGCTGATCATTGCAGCCTGGGACTATAGTAAAGCATTCAAAATGCTTCAGAGGTCACAGGGGTCTGTCTGTAACTATGGGTTGTCTGTAAGTCGGGTGTCCTTAAGTAGGGGACCGCCTGTATAATTTCTTTTTTTATTCCTGGACAATTCCTTGGAGTAATGAAGCATTTGCAAAAATATATAGAATGGAAATATTAAGAAGTCAAAACAGCCAAAGGTTACAAAAATATTTTATTGATATGCAACACAATACAAAAATGCAAACCTGTATACAAAACCTGTTTACATAAAACTGTTCTAGTGTTTTCAGGAAATAAATTAAAGAGGCGACTAAAAAAAAAAAAAACTAAAAGAAGCAAAAAGGGCAAACAAAGTTAGAACATAAAACAGAATCAAACAAGAATAAAAACACAAAAGAAAATATTAACACCATAGATACGGCGAGTCTAACTTTAGAAGGTCGGCACAGAAGCTTTTACTTTACAAAAGTACAGTTAAAAAAATAGATTCTCTCTATGCAACTGAGATATAAAGTCTCTCTCTAACACTTACAAAATCGAAAAAGTCTTCAGAAAATATGACTTGCACGAGTCTATTAGAAGGCAAAGGTGAGGAAAGAACGAGATCCTAGTGAGAAGATTCACACAGTTATGCAAAATGCTATGAACTGTATATAAAAAGGCACATTTTCCCAAAATTATTGGTGGAAAATGTATGGCTGATGACTCGATGAAGTAATGACGTAAAAAAAAAAAATTATTAAAACACATTGTTTGGGATTACAAAGGAGTATCCTTCGAACCTCGCCAAGATACAGCGCCAACCCGATGACTCGGTATGGCAGCAATCAAGTAGGGTTGCAATAATAGAGGCTATCCGAAAATCATAGTTCGGTTTATACTCAACAACTGCCATAAAGGTTGTCCAACTTAAACGCAAAGCTACTTTTTATAAAAATTTTATCCTAGAATAACCAAGATAGCCAGTGTCTTGGAGTAGGATGTTGGGCGGGGGGTGGGGGGGTGCATTGACTTGTCATCTCTCCCTCCCGTTGAAGGAAAAAGAAAACAGGGAACGCCTCTTCTTCGCTAGTGAAATGAAGGGGGATAGTTTCCTCTAAAGAATCTGGCCAAAAACATAATCGCAAAACCAATCCAGGTTTTCTGATGCAGAATACTGTCACCAAATACTACCAAGAAAACTTACTCTTAAGCCAGTTTTCTGTTTAAGTTGGACAACCCCTTCAACGTGCTATGGTTGATGGTTCGATAGGGTTGGACCTTAAGTGCGTCTAGTAGACCGTCTATGAAGGAGACACGGGAACAGCGGAGGTCCCAGTGGTCGGTGACCATCTATACAAAGACCAATACCCTTCTCGAGCAACAGATGCCAAGTGACAACCCCTTTTACAACAAAAAAAATAAAAAAAATAAAAAATTGGCTAAGTTTTGAAAAAGAACACGTTTCATTTACCTAGAATGCAAGTTAAAGACTATAATGAGATTAAAGCCATTGTCGATTAACCCTGTTTCCAAGACTGTATACGTACGTACAGTACAGACTTCGCAAAAAAATAAAATCCTTTAGGCGTGCCCTGGTTGACTCACACAGTCTCTTTGCCCAAACCCCCCCCCCAATCCCGATTTGCAGGATAATTAAAGTAGCTGTAAAGTGAATGATATTTTAACATCTCATCCACATTTTGTGGCACCGAAACTGGGAACATCCCAGGGTCTCAGACAGAGGCTACTTCGGTTCCAATGATTGGATCTCCTCTGCTCTCCCTGTGCCGTGCTACACCTACGACTTCTGTGTCCATATGCCCGGGGGAACGAGCCTGCATGGGCGCCAATCACGTGAGGCATAAATCAATAGGGCACCGCAGCTCCCATCCATAGGCAAATACTAACAGCCTACACTCTGTCGAAAGTCTGAAGAGCAATGCTGATAATGAACTGTTCCTCTAGCCCGCTCCTACTCAAAAATGAAAAAGGCAGGCCTATGTCTAACACATTAGACCATTACATAACACAGGGAGGAAA
Organism: Engystomops pustulosus; assembly: GCA_019512145.1. Classification (NCBI taxonomy): domain Eukaryota; kingdom Metazoa; phylum Chordata; class Amphibia; order Anura; family Leptodactylidae; genus Engystomops; species Engystomops pustulosus. Next base: position 7,742,881 of record CM033646.1, on the reverse strand, counting down.
CAGTAACGATAACTAAGCACTTATAACATTTTTTGGTTATCGCTCTTACCACTAAACGCAAGTACCTATATCAGATACGACCTCGCAGTCCGCCTACAAATCAAATATTTTAACACAAATCTGAAAGGCACTTGACTCCCCTAACAACTAACCAAGCAGGATGCCAAAAAGTTTCTATGTGGTTTGCAAAATCAAGCGCAAAATAACGTAAGCCATACACAAAAAGCCCTGCAATCTATTGACGCTTACAGAGATCTTGGCAGAATATAGTTTGCTTGACTGATGGCAACTTTACTACAAAGCCAGTAGAAGAACCATAAGTGGCCACATGAACCATATTATTTTAAGTCCTGGTTGGTCTTAAATGTTCCCCCACAAAAGCTTGGGGAGCACAGCCCCCCATATTCCTCTCAAATTATCATGGGTCATTGGTATATCTGACAAAGTCATCAACATGGACGTACGATGACCATGTAGTAACTCGTAGCGCAACGTGTTCTTAATTATATGTCTTCCATAGAGGTAGATAGATCTGGTTTGATAAAAAGGGGATAGTCCTGAATTAGGATCCTGGGAGGGATAGAATTAGACAACCACTTTAAGCTTAGAAATTTGTGCTATGTATCTAAGACATACATGTTCAGCCTAGGAAAGAAGGAGTAGAATTTCTTGACTACTCTTAACATGGGTAACAGTATTTTACAGATCGCCAACTTTCGTTAGCTCCCCCACTGTGATGTTGGACTACGGTTTGGTTAAAGATAGCACTATGCTAAAAAATACACAAATGACATCAAAATACCCCCCTTCATTAGGGGTCACTTAGGGGGCTGGAAGGTGACTTTTTACCCATTTCTTTACTAAAAACACCTGTATACCCTGACATGCAGAGCTTGTGTAAGGGTGTTTGGTGTTCAGGAGGAATAAGTGATGGCGATACAAGCTTTCGACTACAATTTGGGGTATACAGCCTCCTTAAAGGGTTGTCTCTCCAAAGACACTTAGCCACAAGATGGCTAGATGAAATCCCAGAATCCGCCTTTTAAATTACCAGCCGAATTAGCGTGGGACTACCGTAATGCAAAGAACTTCCAATTATCTGAAGCTTGTGGCTTTGCCAGAACGTATTTCAACAGAAGCTACTGGTCTACAAGAGTTTTAAAGGACCTTTTTTTGGAACTAAAAAACAACTTTTTCCATCCCGCCTTTAGTCTGCAAACACCTATAATAAGACATTTCCACTGAAATCCAGAAATAACCCATGCGCCAAGCACAAAATCCATCACATTCTCATAAACACCACAAAGTCTGGTTACAAGCCACAACAGAAAGGCACATTCAAGATTTCTAAACGAAACCGTACTTAAGATTATTTGCATCTTTCTACAATTGACGGAGGCCACAGAAACCAAAACTGTTAAGGCCAAAGGATTTGTATGTAAACATAAGATCTAAGATAGGCTGCCCCCAAACCAAACACTACCGTCAAAACCTTATGTATGGTGCCCGTACAATTTAGAGAGCCATTCCTCGTAACTCTCCAAGTCTTCAGGAAGAAGGGCAATGGTCAATCGAAATCTAGTTGTACACGAATAACTAGAAAATGGTGAAATTTAATCTGTTGAGTAAAGATGGAACATCAAAATATAGAGGAGATCGTTGACTAGTCGAAAGGCTGGTTTTCACGTGGTGGCGTTCGGGAATCTCAACCTGAACCGAGCTTGGCGCGTATCTTCAGTTCATAACAGTTGGGTTTTGTTCGATAAATCCAATGCCGAACTAAAGTGATGTGGACTTCAGAAGTCAGTGGAACCAGCCAAAGGCCATATTAGATTGTCATATTAGACTTTCACCTAAAACTCTGCTCATAAGGTCAAAGGCTTCTACATATCTGGGATATGAAGTCCCATTACGAAAAATAAAAAAAATAATACACAGATATAAATTATAGCATTGCCTGCAAATCTATTTTGGACTCCATGCTATTGATACGCTTAGTATCCACCCTAGGAGGGGGTGTGAACAAGGCCCAAAGTGTTTTCCACTACATTCTCACCGAGCGAGAGAATAAAGGTAGCCAAACTCCTTTGCAAAAGCCAATCCACAGATTAGCGAATGTCTCTCAAATACATGCACCTATAACTAACGTCACATGGACAGATCTTCTACTTCAGCCTATTCAACAATCACTGCTATTACACCCAAAAATTACTACATTTTTGGCAAATTCCTTTAGCTTTTAAGAACATTTAAATATAAGAAAATGTCATTTCTTAGTTTCTTTTAAATATCACTTTAAGGCTTTGAGATCTATTACTCTTGTCTATTGCTCTGATTTGCATTTTAGTCACAAAAAGTGCTAAATGAATAAGGCAGAAAAGGAGAGAAAAAAACAGCTGGAGAAAAGTAGATAAAGCACCTACAGAGCTCCCCTTTAGGGTCCTTTAAACAGCAAATAAAATCCGCAAGCAATCTAAACGATTCCGAGATATATCCCTAAGGTGACTAATAACCGAGTATACGAACTCTGCTACGGTTCTTAAATCAACTCTTCCAGTTACATCCTGAAGGCATCGTCCATGTCGAATTGGACACAGGTATTCCTTATAGAAGCTACATTAAAGTACAGCTTATGTCAAAGAAATACTGAAAACTGAAAAGCAAAATCAAGCTGGATAGCAATAAGCCAACATCTTGATAAAACTTCTCAAAATGTATGGGTTTGTAGGATGAGCTTATACATTTTGGTTGTATACTGCCAAGACGTTCTCCTCTCAATAAGGTCGCATGTTAAAGAAGCCAACACTGGTTGGAGACTCCTTTACAGTGACTGTGATAAGATTGGCAGTGACGTCAGTCACAAAAACATGCTCGAGCAGACTGCGAGCCGGCTTCCAGTCTTGGCTAGCCTGGACGGACATGTCCTGGCTGGAAAGAGATGAATCATGGTCGGAGTCCAAACTGCTATCATCTCCGGTGCTCAACTCAGCTAGATCCTTTCGAGGCTCCGATTGCTGTCCTCTCGCGACAGTAGGAACTTCTCTTGGCGACTCTGTAATCCCAGTCCTTACTTGGTTTACCCCTGCACTTTTTCTACCCATTTTATCAGTCTTGCAATCTGTGGCCACATTGTGTGAAGGAGGGTTGCTGTTTTTCTGAGGAGCAGTGTTATTTTTCTGAGAGGCGTGCAGACTTAACGTTCCTACGCTCTGTCCACCTTGAGGCTTATTCTGGAGAGTTAATGTTTGGTTGCTTTCCCGGTTAGATATTCCAGCCCTCGGAGCAGGCTGGGTTATCGGTGGACTTTTGTGCTCTTCGGTATCGTTTAGTTTTACCGTTTTAAGGGCAGGTGGGCCAAGGTCAATCTGCATTTTGGAGGCCCCTTTAGATTCTGGGGTCTGAAGGCTTCGTTTAGGTTGCAATGCATTGTTGACAGGCCTCCTGCCTGCCTGAGGGTTGTTTTGGGCTATCCGGTTCATATAATGCACAATTGAGCTCTGCCAGCTTAAGTTTCGGTTGGAATTACCATTGAAGGGACTAGGAGAGTTTTTTGCAATGTTGGAGAGAAATTCTGCAGACAAATTTCCTTGTCTATTATTGCTGGAGACAGGTATATCTTTGGAGTTAGATTTAAGAGTGGAGAATCCTTGTGCATTTTGGGCAGCCTGTAACTTTTCAGCTGCACTTTTAGGTCCAGGCTTTCCTTTGGTCCTTCTTGGGATCTTCTGGTCAGGAAGTAATGGCTTTCTTCCCCTCTTCTTGCGCAGTTGCTCTTTTAACTCCGGCCGGACGACCACGGCTTGTGCTTTCTTTTGGGGTACTGGGTGGGAATCTCTTGGTCTGGGGCTGTGTGGAGTTTCTGCATCGCTGTCATCAGACGAGGAGGAAGACGAAGATGATGAAGAGGATGACGAGGATGAATTAGAGGAGGACGAGGAGGAAGAAGAGCTGCTCGATTTGGGTTTTGGGGGCGCTTCTGACTCCTAATACAAAGAGAAAAAATTTGATACCCTACAATCAATATCAAGCTGAACAGGAGAGAAAAACTATTAGAGGACTTAACTATTAATCATGAAAGCACCGTTTTACAGATTCCATAGAAAGCCATTTTGAGCAGTAGACAACTTTTTTTTTTAACCGTGAAAAGATTAGTCTGTCCCATGGGACACGGCAGCTGTGCAACACATGTCTGCAAACTCGAAACAATTGTAGCTAAATCTCAGCATGATGGCCTCAACAATATACTGAAACAGAACTGATCCATCCCCAGACAGGTAGAGGTCATGGAGATGGCAATAGCATGAGAAACATCTTCTCCTATGACCTCTTGGAGGGGCGTAGCAAGGTCTTCCAGCGTGACAAACAAAATCTTGGAAGCAGGAGATCTCCTTCCTGTGGCTGCATGAAGCTTGTTCCAAGCTTTTGCACGTAGTTACATAATTATACAGGTCGTTGACCTACCCACAAAGTGCCTCAATTAACTTAAACTTCATGCTGATTGGCTGCCCTCGAACAGGGCAACAACCTGTAATCAACAGTCACATAAACATCACTTGGTTTACTCGAGAAGCTGCGCTGGAATACTCAACAACTTCTTGTGAGTAACCAAAATGGCAAAGCTCCAAAGTTTCTGTAATTGCATTTCTACGGAAGTTTATGGAAACAATATATAACTTCTAAACACTTCAGAAAGGTGGAGAAAGTTCTATTCCCAACTCAGTTTTGAAAGGCTGGGATAGAAATAACTTAATAGGAAATCTACCACCAGATTCACTGGTGGTAGACTGTCCCCACTGTCATGCTGTCATACCTTCGGGGGTCTTCTGCATCGATTTTCGGCTTCTTTGTAGGTTGCGTTTGTTCAAGAAAACGATTTTCTAAAAAAACGGTAATGAGCCGGAGGAACTCAGACATACCCCGGCTGAGTTTCTTGGATAAACGGACCTTACAAAGTAGCCGAAAACTGATGCAGTAGACCCCCCTAGGGTAACGAGCATGACAGTGAGGACAGTCTACCACCAAATCTGGTGGTAAGTGTCTTTTAAAAGGAAATCTACCATCAAAATCCATGATGATAATCCAGAGACATTACTCATAGATTCTGGCACCGTGACTGTGGTAATCTTCTTATATTAGTTATCCATGGTCTCCTTCCTTCTAAAAATCAACTTTTAAAACTATGCTAATGAACCAGATGCCTGTAGCTCTGCCTCACCTTCAGCACATGTGCAGTGAGCACTTCCTGCTGTATTCTCTGTGCTTAGGGAGCAGGGCGAGTCTGTAAAGCCAGATCACAAATGGTACAAAGAGTAGCCCTGCTGGCTCCTTAGCATAAAACTAGATTTTTATAAGGAAGGAAGGCCACGGATAACAAATATAAGAAGATTACCACAGTCACAGGGCCTGGATCTATGAGTAAGTGTCCCTGGTTAATCCAGCGTTGCAAAAACATGGTTGTTTTCTTCCATAAACAGCGCCGCAGCTGACCATGGGTCATGCATAGTATTGCAACTTCATTTCTATACAGCTGAGCTGTAATAACAGCACTGACCATGGTCAGAAACGTCACAGTCCCCATTAGCAGGATAGACACTTACCACATTTTTACGTGGTCTCCCACGTGGTCTTTTTCCTCTTCTTCTGTTTCGCAGCTCTTTCTCCTGTTCTCTACAAAACAGACAGGATTTTATTACAGCTAAATATTGGAGGAAAGCTTCACACAAAAAGTGATATACGAGTACACAGGCCTCTTACCTCTTCTGGAATGCCAAAAGAAGTCGAGGGTCAAGAATGTTCTCCTCCGGCTCCCAACTATTGTGTCTGTGCAAAATAAAGAAATAAAACATCTAACTGAGCCCCACAGTAAGCAGATCACATCACAGGGATACTAGCCGAAAACCACAAAAGTCAATATTTAGCCCTTTTCTAAAATTGGGGGGTAGGTGTAAAACTGGAAAGCCAACATTTCTTCTCCGAGACATTGCAGTAGGAGGTCAACTGCATATAACAACTGACACACACGTCTTTGTGTCATCCTCTGTATAGGTGTATAGTGGGGGGTCATCTAGCACTGGACACCTACTCTAATCACCTGTTTGAAGAGATTGATATGTTCAGATGAGCATTACAGCCTCACTATTAGAGAAAGTTTTCACACAGCTGATCGACACTGGTCTAGGGTGACAACCCGCCACAAAATCAGACCTATCCTAAAAACGTTTAATCCCAAAATACACCTTAAAAACGATTTTCAGATGACAAGGTTCCAATGTAACCTTCATTTTCCATCGACCTCTTCACAGATGCAGTTTTTGATGTCCAAACCAGGAGTGGAGGAACATCTTCTCTGAATGATTCTCACCCATTCTCGGAATGTTCTCACCCATTATAACCCACACCTGCTTTTGGCTCCAAAAACTGCACATGGGAATGCACATAGGGCTATCTGCACACGTTGCGGATTGTAAGATACTGGGATCTGACGTCATTTCAAGCAAAAAATCTGCATTATGATGCCGATTTTCACTCTCCAATCGACTTCAATGTATAAACAACGCACACAGAAAGTAATAAAAAGATCTTTATTTTATTTTCCGACATGAGCAACAATTTCCGTGCTGAAAAACCCCCCAGCATTGTCTATATGACTATTTCCAAACCACATTCACTTTACTGCTACCGTGTTACTCTGCAGATTTTCCGCACCAAAATCCATGTGTAAAATCTGCCGCCTGAGCCTGCATTCACACCTGGCGTCTACATTGTGTTTTTAAACACAATACAACAGTGAGGAGAAATGTCTAATTACGTTGCTGTTAACATTTATGTTTACAAAAGGTGTGTTAACATTGTATCAACAAAATGTTTTTTGTAAATGCAAATGTTAAAAGGGAACCTGTCTGGGTGATTTGGGACACTAAGACCCCCCCACAGGTCCGTATGGACTGGAGGTTTACTGCCCCAAATCACCATGTTTGAATTTTAGCAATTTACTGTGTACTGATTTTTTTTTTTTTACAGGGAGAATAACCCTGTTGCCATGATCCCTTGAGAAAAAAAAAAAAGTTGGTCGCCCGACAAATATCCTATATCTAACCCCCAACCCATGTAGTCAGGAAAAAAAAATTTCATACACCAGATACTTGCGTATAAGCCAAGGCTTACATTATAATGTCCATAAGGTCTAATAAAATGTACACAGCAGAGCTCCCCTTTAATGTAATTGTGGAAGGTCCTGTATGACCTCCCCATAATGCTTGGTCATGTTCCTGATGAGTTGACAGATGTTCTCCTGGAGGATCTCCTCCCAGACCTGGATGAAGACATCAGTCAATGCTGTGGTGCAGCAAGGTGTTGGTGGATGGACTAAGACAAGATGTCCCAGATGTGCTCAATTGGAGTCAGGTTAGGTCGGGGAACAGGCGGGCCAGTTTATAGCATCAATGCTTTCATCATGTAGGAATTGTTGAAACGCTACAGCCAAACGAGGAATAGCATAGTCGTGTATCAGATGCATGAACAAAGGGCCACGTGCCCTGGTGACATGTCTGAGATTCTCATCCTGGTACCTGAAAGCAGTCAGGGTACTTCTTGCTAGCATATGGAGGGCTGTGCCGCCTTCCAAAAAAATGCCTAACCCACTGTCAAGACCGTCACACTATAAAATGTTGCAGGCAGCAGAATGTTCTCCATGGTGTCTCCAAACTTTGTCACATGTTCTCAGTGTGAACCTGGTCTCATCCGTAAAAAGCACAGGGCTCCAACGTCAAGTCTGTTTTGTGACGCTTTGAATAGACACAAAGGAGGACTTAGCGATCCTGCTGCTGGGTTGTTGCCCTCCTATAACCCCCTCCACATTATTTTGTGAACTGGCTTGTCTTCTGCTGTCTGTTGCATACTCTGGGTACAGCACTGACTGATGCAGATTACCTTCTTGCCACAGCTCACATTGATTGGCCACTACCTGAGTAAATTCTGTGGGTTATAGACACAGTCTCTTGCTATCTCTAGGGTTGAGAGCAATAACAAAATGCAAAACTGATCAAAACAACCTCCAAAAAGAATGAGAACAGAGAAATAGTCTGTGGTCACCACCTACAGAATCTCTCGTTTATGGGTGGTGTCTTGCTAATAGCCATTATTTTTACCTCTATGTCATTAAACTTTGAAGTGAGATGTAAACTAATTGTATGAAGTCCAAAGAGGCAGAGATTTTAAAACTGAAGTCAAGCTCTCTCTTCCTTATAAAGCCCCCATTACTGTAGTTGATGCTCCTGCATCTAGAGACCTCATTAAACAGATCTCCTGAAGTCTTATGCATGATGTCAATCACAGAGGAGGAGGCGTTTAGAGCTCCCCATTCTGACTTCTGTGTTAAACTCTCCTCCTCCTTGACTTTATACAATCAATTTACATCACACTTCAAAGTTGATTTTCTAGATGATGCCACCACACTGGAGAAGAAAATAAACAAAAACTAGAATATGTTAAACTGTTTGGCAATATACTGGTAGTGGTTTATTAGGCCAATTGCTGATGACGGGTTTCCTTTAAAATACCTGTGTGTGGATGGAGAATCTCTAAGCAGACACTTCTTGATCCCTCTGTGCTGTGAGATGCTGTGTGCTGACAATGTGCTTAGATTATCAGAGTTCAGGGTTTATATACACTTTCATTTAGCTTCTGAACATTGTACTAGTATCTGACACCTATAAATAGAGAGATGAGAGATAGATGGATATAACACACAATGACACACTTCAGCTCTGCTACATCTCAGCTATGACACACACAGTCAGCTCTGCTATACTCCTTCCCCAGCTATAAATATCTTCTCTTGTCTGTAGCTTATAGAATAAGTCTCTATACACTGCTGTTTGTCAGCAGGAAGTGCCTGTGTCTGAGGTGGTCTGGTTGAAATGCAGGGGGGACAGGAGGCAGAGAGCACTGCAATGTGCAGACAGGAGAAGCTATTCATGAGAAGAATCCGACCAGCCAGAAGATTTATGGTCAGATCCAGAGGCAACCAAAATTGTATACACGAGAACTGACGGGATGGAATTATATCTGTATTTTTGTTAATAACGGTGAATTAAAGAATGTGTTATATTGTTATCCTGTGTATATTTAAGAATCTTTTGTTCGTGGGAATATCCCTTTAATGCAGAATTTCACTTGAAACACTGCGCTAGATCCTCCATTTTTCACCTGCATCTCATCTCTTATCTGGGCTGGAGGCGCCTACAGGGTCCTAGAACCACCCGCTGTAATATTGTATTAGGTTAAATTATTATACAGTCACACAGAGAAAGTTTCATTTCATTCAAACAACTCCTTTTTAGTTTTCATTTTTGGTAATTTTATGTCTTGAGTTTATGTAATTTTAATGTGTCTTACTACATTTACTACTTAAAACATAAAATATGCTTGGTTGTCATATTGTGAAACTTGTTTTTTTGTCTGTCAACTTTTAATGAGGGCTTGTTCTACAAGACGAGCTGTAGTTTTTATTGGTCCTATTTTGGAATGTATATTCCATCACCTCCCAACTCATTCAGTAGGGAGGTGTGAAACGTCGCCAGTTATAGTACAGATATGCAGCATATCATAATTTACAAGGCTTGAACACCCATCAAGACTTTGATAACTTTAATAATTGATGTAGTCTTTGAATATTCTAAGCTAACCTACAGTCACATGATGAAAACTGGACTGTGGTCAGTGCCACCTAAAGGAACATGGCACCCGTAGCTTTCAAGCTAAAGTCTGCAGCACATCTACCGTATTTTTTGGACTATCCTTTCTGAGAAAATCCTTTGATTTTCTCAGAAATCAAAGGTGCGCCTTATAGTCCAGTGCGCCTTGTATATGAACCGTACTTACAGACAACAGCTGCCTTGAACTGTGCACAGATCTGCCACCTGCTGGTCATTCATCCTTATAATCAGGTGCGCCTTATGATCCAGTGCGCCTTATATATGAACCTAGATGTTTTAGCAAGCATTTATTGATGATGCGCCTTATACTCCGGTGCTCCTTATAGTCCGAAAAATACTGTAAATCACGGGTTTTACGTGACCAGAAACTACAATGTAGTCAAAGTGTCATGATCATTGTTTGAATTTCCATATTGAGCAACAATTTCCGCACCAAAAACACATAAGGCAGATTTATCTTAGTCAGATGCATGCTTCTTGGTTGTATTTTAGTGACTTTTTGGGCGCATTTGGGTATTTGTTCCTTCTTCCAGCAGTTCCCCAGAGTTGGCTGTGTAGCAGTTTCCTGGTTTGCGCCTAATTTGTCTTTGCATTTCTCCTGCTTCCAGAGGTTTGCACCTGATTTAACATCGATTTGCGCATAAAAAAGTGCAAATAAATGTACAAAAATACGCCAGTCCTGACCATGGGTAAGGAAAGCACTGGTACAAGTTGCGCAAAAATTTGCGTCTAATAATCCTCTAAAAAAATCTGCATTTGACAAAGAGCCAAAACTACAGATGAGGGGAAAATAATAGACTCAGGTGTAAAAGAGCTCAGGGAAGGGGGAAATAAGATACATGACCACCATAGTCTACGTGATTGTTTTCCGAATCACATTCGCTGTTATACTAATGTATTACCCTTTGTTATGTAGCTTCCGTAACAAAATCTATGCATAAAATCCCCACATAATCCACAACGTTTGCAGATAGCCATAAAGTGTTAAAAAAGAAGATCAAGTATAAAATTATATCCTACTGAGAATCATCAATTAATTCCAGCTCCTGGCAGCTGCTTTTGATGTCCCGGGAACTGATTGTTACAGCTCTTAGCATAGAGCATGTGGTATAATAAAACGGGGGCTACAACATAGATGGGGGATAGAAAGATAAGAGGAGCAACATAGACGGAGGTTAGAAAAATAAGAAGAGGAACATAGATGGGGGATAGAACGATAAGAGGAGTAACAGAGGGGGGATAGAAAGATAAGAGGAGTAACAGAGGGGGATAGAAAGATAAGAGGAATAACAGAGGGGGGATAGAACGATAAGAGGAGTAACAGAGGGGGGATAGAAAGATAAGAGGAGCCCCTTTTATTGTGTATCCCCAGAAGCTCCCCCTCATATTAGAGCCCATTCTTATTATACCATCCAGCAGCTCCACCTCATATTAGAGCCCCTTCTTATTGTATGTTGTTGTGTGTTTTCCCCCCACTGTAAAATAATAAACACATATACTCATCTTTCTCTGTTCCCCCGCACATATTTTATATCAGTTCTAGGCAAGGGAGATTTTAACTTTTAGGGTTTTTATTTTTTTTTTATTTACTGTATTTGCAGACCCCCTAGGGTACTTTATCCTTAGGGGGTCTGATCTTTCCTACCATATACTATAATACTTCTGTATCGCAGTATATGGTGTTATATAAATGTATTGTGTCCTTGATTTTGAAAAATACATACAAATATATTTTTTTAAAAAACATCTTTACTATCATTTTTTACTAGTTAAGCGTCAGTTATCAAACAATTGATTTTTTTGAGAAAAACTAATTAACGGAAGCCTAGTGCAGAATTTTGGCATTGTGTTTAGGGTCCTCTGAAGAGCGGGTGCTGGTATTACTTACTTACTTCTATTATCCTGCTTTTTGGCAATTTTGCCTCAATCCAAGGTGAACTCTGTCAGAACTCGCAAATTGTTCTGATGGATCAGGTTTCAGGCTTCTTGCTGTATACCACACCCAGAGCTGCCTGTGATTGACAGCTCCATTTCTGATCCTGGGAAAGCTGGGTGTGCCTCTGAACTCGTTCAGCTGCAGTTTGAGTGATGGACGGCTGAGCCAGTCAGTGCTGGGGGCGGTGTCCATTAATGCCTTATATTCTGCACAGCCCCTTCATATGGTGCTGGTTATTGCAGTCTTCTGTGTATCTAGTGCTCTTGCGTTTCTTGGTATTCTGTGTACTGACTTCTGCTTTGCCTTCTGACCATTCTGTTGCTATTCGATTCTGTACCTTTGCCGCCATCTTGGTTTTGACCCGGTTTGTTTGACTCCGCTTGTCTGTCTGTATCTGTTGTTTGTCCCTCAGTATTGTTTATCTCCTAGTGTGACCCCACCTTCCTGTCAGTCTTGTGTCAGTTTCTGTTACCAGTGTGAACACTGACCTATATCTGTATTCCGGTTACCTGTCCGCTCCACCATCCAGCAGCTGCCAGACAAAGTAGGTTTCCCCTGTCCTGTTGTAGGGTTGTTCAGGGACCGTAAGTTAGGTTCCTGATAGTGGGTTTGCCCTTGCCAGGGCGGTTTATCTGCTTTAGGCAGGGCCTTAGCCCGCAGGGATGCCGCAGGGTGAGTTCGCCACCACCTACCTAGTCTGACAGCTAGCGCCAAGCCTGGTTGTGGTTGCGTGGTTTGTTGGACAGGTGCTGACAACCCCTTTTACCCTTTTAAAGTTAAGGTACCTTTAAGAGAAACAAAACTAAGAGCAGAAGATGTGGTTCTTCTATCTCTATCTGTCTTGGGAGGCATCTGCAGATATGAAGTTATCTTGTCTGACCTTGTTCTTGTCCATGACTCTCATGGTTGTTGTTGACATCATCCTAGATATTATCTCTGCTGTACAGTCTTGACTTTTATATGATATTCCATCTGGATTACAACTGATTTACAGGGAACAATAAACAGGAGAGATAACTATAGCACAACATGGACATGGCCAATGTGCAACAAAGTATGTGTGCAACCACAGGGGCCCAGAAGCCCTAGGGGGGGGGCAATAAGGTTTATTGTTCCAATACAATGGGGTTTGTGTTATACAGTAAATTATACATTATAATTGTTTGGTCTTATTCAGGTTTTGCAATTTGGCCCAGCAGCATCAGGTTCCACCTCTTCTCGTCCAGAGTTGCTTAACTACAACTAAAGGAAATCTATCACGAAGTATAACTAAAATGAAAATACAGATACTTACCTAGCACCCTCTTCATCCCGATCCCAGAGCTGGTCTTTATTAATCTGGGGATCGCCTGAATAAAAGACTTATAAAAAGCAGCGCGGAGTATGGGGACACAATGTCCAGTGTTCCGGGCTGCTAATTATTCACGCCTCTTGCCACCTCCATCTCCAGCATGGGAAAAAGAGGTCATGTCACGCAGGAGGCGTGAATAATTAGCAGCCCGGAGCACCACACATCATGTCCCTGCACTCCGGCCTGTGTCAAGATTATAAAAGAGCAGCACTAGGATCAAGATGAAGAGAATGTCAGGTGAGTATCTGTAGTTTTAAGGGAACATGTCAGTAGAAATTGACCTAATAAACCACTACCAGTATGTTCAGTATGTCAAGGAGCTGAACACCTTCCAGATCATGTTATTTGCATGACCCAGTGTGGTGGCATCATCCAGAAAATCAACTTTGCAGTGTGAAGTAAACTGGTTGTATAAAGTCAAGGAGGTGGAGATTTTAAGTCTGAAGTCAAGCTCTCTCTTCCTCAGAAAGTTCATTTCTTTGTAATTGATGCTAATCGATAGTCCTGCATCCAGAGACATCACTAACCGGATCTTTTGAAGTCCGTTGCACAATGTCAATCACAGAGGAGGAGGCGTTCAGAGATCCCCACCTTGACTTCAGTGTTAAACTCTCCGCCTCCTTGACTTTATACATTCAATTTACATCTCACGTCAAAGTTGATTTTCAGGTTGATGCCACCGCACTAAGACATGAAAGAAACAAGAACTAGAAGGTGTTACACTTTGACAGTATCGGTGTTATATTTGACAATATACCGGAAGTAGTTTATTAGGCCAATTGCTGATGACAGGTTCCCATTAATTTTGGTTATACTCCATGGTAGATGTCTTTTAGGATAGGATTATAATAACAAAAGCAAAACAGGAATTTTCCCCATAAAAAATTTGGAATACGTTTTGTTTTTTGCAACTCAGCATGTTAGTTCAGATCCACACTTCCGGTTGCTCACTGTTTCGGGCCAGAGGTTTTAGCCAGAACACAATGCAAGTGTGATGTAAGTTGGATGCATCAAACTCGCTCGTGTGTAAGGAACCTTACTCAACTCCTGCTACAGGACACTTCCTCCGAAGACCTGATCTGGCACTGGCTGTGAATGTTCTCCTGTTCTCCTATGAACATGTCCATATACTGGCACATGGAGAAAAAAGTTGCAGTAGTGTGCTCTGTATCATCCTGCTTTCTGCTGGAGATCGCTGTACACGCTCAGCTGAGTCCATTAGAGGCTATAGGGGGGGCGGATGTCACTGTATGACATCCATCCCCGGCCTCCGCTGAGAGTACACACTGGGTGATGTAACTGTGCAAACAAGGAATGAACACAACAGTCAAATGCTGATTTTAGCTGCTCAATATGAAAACTGAAAAACATATCAAAAAGATGAATCAAACTTTATTCCGTGGGTTTTGCATTTGTCTGTATGTATGTTTCTTTACATACTCTGTTGCCGGTCTGTATAGCTTGCTATGTTTTCCATCTTATCACTTGTAACTATGTAACATAATTTAACACAAGATAACGAGAAGATTATAATTGATTTTTTTTTACTTGCTTTTGTTTACATTTTTATATTAGAACTTTTCCTTTTCTGTATGTTGTCATCTATCCGTAGGAATTTGATAAATTTCACTATGATTTCATTCTTCCTTTCCTTCTTCTTTTATTTTTCCTCTTTTTCTAATTAGTGTGCCAAGAAACAAAAACATGGAGCAATTCATAAACTTATAAAGATGTGTTTTTTATTATAATTCTAGTCACCACATTTTACCCTACTAAACAACTACCCCCCAGGCAAAGGGCTGAAGTGTCCTTTCTAGAATTTTATTTTAAAACTGACTCCAAAGTCATGTGCAAATGAGCTGAAGAGGGTCACTTTTCACCAGAGAGGAGTCACTTTTAGAGGCTGGAGAGGTGGTGTCATTTTAGATGGCCATATCTTGGGCTCTACAGTAACTATAGTATGGCTAGATCCATGTTATCATCACAGTATCACCTTTTAAAGCTACAATTTCCAAATATGTCTGTAACTACTGATATCTCCAGTTCTGTAGCACACAGCACAACAAGTCTAATGTCATTTGAAAGTAAGATGTAGTTCTCTTCTTCAGGCTACATTCACATGGATGTATGCCCGCCCGGCCGGAATTGAACGTGCATATGGAGGGGCTCTAAAGAGGAGGAGGGGCGACCCCTCCCCTTTCCATAGAAAAAAAATGGAGCATAGCCATTCTCACAGCTGAAGATAGAACTTGCTCTATCTTTTTTTGCAGCCACGGCTCGGAAGGGTGTTAGGTATATATAGGTAAATGGCAAGATTTCAAATAAAAGAAGCAATTCTAAAAAAAAAAGGATATTTCATACCAGACCTCAGGGGACTAGTAGTATATTGGAATTAAAGGGTGGTGATATAGTCCCTTCCTATGTACTTCCTTAGTACTTCCTATGAGCAATAGGGTGGACAAGCCATGAGGCAAGTTGAGCCTCTCGCCTCAGACAGCATCAACTGCTGGAAGGTGGGGGGCAGCAACAGGTGCACAGTCAACAGGCCTTGACAATAAAAAATAGTGTCTCTTCCCACCTGATGTCAGCAGGGGTATGATGGGTTTAGGATGGGTTGGAGAGGACCATGATTTACAGGGTGCTCCAGGCAGCAGAGAGTTTAGGTTCACCCCTAGCAATAGGGTAGCTAGTATCGTGAAATAGTGTTCTATCCATCTTATGTTACCTCATTCTGCACCTCTTCCACCTGCCCTGACCTCTGTCTGAATACATTATTGACTTTGCCTTCTGCCCTGACCCCTGGTTTTAGCTTGTTGACTCTGGCCTGTCCTCTAACCAGGTCTCTGTCTATCCCTTTGATGCTGAGTGCCAGGGTCTCTTGAGACCCTGTCGCGATCCCCAATCCGGGCGGTCTGACGAAGTCCGGCACGATTCACGTAGTTCGTGCGCCCGATATCCTGCATCTGTCGCTTCCCCGCTGAGGTCCACCGGAGTTCACCTCCCCGATGCTTGTAAGGGCATATCTTGCGACACAATTTCCGATGTTAAAACCTGCGCGTTGTCCGAATTCGTCGGATCGTGCAATGGCCGCCCCTCTCCCCCGATTTGTGTCGCCTGAAACCCGGCGCAGATGCGCCAAAATCCGATCACGTGCAACACAATCCACAGCGTGATCCCCAAAAACGGCGGAATACCCGACAAAAATGCGGCCGCAGGCCCTTAGTAAATAAGCCCTTTGGTGTTTTCAGTCCGTTTTATAACACATCCATTTTTGATCGTTTTTGATTGTTTTTCCTGATTATCTTAATAGATAAGCAGCCATACACGGTCAAAAATGGCCAAAAAACTGATGCATTTTTAGACGGACTGAAAATACATGCTCTAAAATGGACCAAAAACGCCACGGGTGGTATCACCCTAAGACCCGGTGTGTTACAGGTTGCTCCTGTCTCATGATCCCTGAATTATCCTCAGATAAACTACAATAAACATTTCATTCATATCTAATGTAATATTGATTTATGGATAATCAGGACATGAATCATATAATATCATTTCAATTCCTAGGTTTATCCATAACTCATGTTATATTGTTCGTTCACTTCAAAAGTTCCCTCAAAGATGGATTGTGAAATGCTGATAATCAGTGCTGGATTATGAAAGAATGATAATCAGGACTGATATCAGGACATGGTGTCATCAGGTTCAATTTTCTCATGATAATCTCCATACCCAAGCAGAATATCATAGAAGCCAACCAATAACCTGCATTGCCCCCATGAGGGGGCAAGAACCCCAAGATAGCTGTCTACAGATTTGGCAAATATGCCCAGTCATGTGTTAAGGCGATTTTACGGGGGGCGGTTGACTAATAGTGTATACGCTTCTCAAACTCAATGCTCCCTCTGGAGCCTCTGAAATTATTCCTCTCCAATTTATAGAGGAGATTCACCTGGGAGCTGACAGTCCGTCTTGGGAGGGCAAGATGGACTCACTAGAATAAGTGAACAGTTTGAAGAAGAATAAAAAGAGCCGGATAAGTGGAGAAAGAGGACTTTTTGTATGCCATGGAAATATTAGTAGAAAGTGAGTAACAATATCTACATTGGGGAAAATAAGTATTTGTGACACAAAATCTAACCAAAACGTAATTACATTGTATGATTTTTATGTCATGGGTGCCCCCTCTTTCCTGCTGCAGCCTCACTCACCTGTCCACGTTCCACCGGCGGTCTCCTCGTTCCGGCGCACGTCCCCGCCTCCAACACTCTGAAATTTAAAGGGCCAGTGCACCAATAATTGGCGCTGGCTGGCTGCCCATTCTGTTAAATTCCCGGCCCCTTCCTGTCTCCCCTGCAGGATCTTTGTGCTCTATGCCCCTGAGAAAGCTGTTTCCTACTGCCTGTGTGATCTTCGTTGTGACTCTTAGCTACGTTCCTGACCTTGATCCTTTGCCGCCTGCTCAGACCTTCCACTACATCCCAACTCTGATTCCATGCTGCCTGACCGACCTCCTGCCTGTCCCCGACCATGATTCTGCCTCACGACTCTGTACCTCACCTTGGCCACCACCGTGGACAAAGTCGTGCCTGTGGAGCGACCTGGTGGTACCACGCCGCAAAAAGTCTAACCTGTTTTGCAGCGGGCTTTGGTGAAAACCAGGGACCACTTAGACTCTGCTTCCAAGTGTTGGCTTATGTCAACATCCGTGGTGGTCCAGAGGATCCACTACCCCTGATCCTGACATTTTAACAATTACTGTGCATTTTATTGCATAGGATAAGCACTTAATAAACTACCGACCAGCAAGAATTTTTCTTTAAAAAGCTCCTCCTACTCTGCACTCATTACCCGTATTAATTACACCTGTGTGTACTTGTTACCTGTATAAAGACAGCTGTTCACACACACAATCAATCACACACCAACCTCTCCACCAAGGCCAAGACCAAAGAGCTTCCTAAGGACACCAGGGACAATATTGTAGACCTGCACAAGGCTTGGATGGGCTACAGGACAATAGGCATGCAGCTGTTGGCACAATTATTAGAATATGGAAGAAACCTTAGATGACTGTCAATCTTCCTCAGGGCTTCATGTAAGATCTCACCTCGTGGGGTAGGAATGATTCTGAGAAAGGTCTCCAGTTGGAACAGAACTACACAAAAGATTCCGGGCAAAATATGGGAGAAGGTCACATGGTCATATTTGGAGAAAGAAGGATGGGTACAAACCCAAGAACACTGTCCCAACCATGAAGCATGAGGGAGGAACCATCATACTTTGGGGATGTTTTTCTGCAAAGGGGACAGGAGGACTGTACCATAGTGAAATGAGGATGGATGGGGCCATGTATCACACGACTTACCCAACAATATCCCTTCCTCAGTAAGAGCATTGATGGTGGGTTGTGCTTGGGTCTTCCAGTTTGACAATGACCAGAAACACAGAGACAGGACAACTAAGCAGCGGCTCCGTAAAAAGTCACTAGACCTGAACTCAAATGAAAATCTTTGGTTTGCCCAGTGACAGCCCCAAAATCTGAAAGATCTGGAGAAGATATGTATGGAGGAGTTGGCCGAAATCCCTGTTAAAGTGTGTGCAAACTTGGTCAAAGGTTTCTGTACAAAATATTATGCCCTGTTTTCTATTGAATCAAATACTTATTTCATGCAACAAAATGCAAATTATTTAAAAATCAGAAAATTTTTATAATTTTTATGATTTTCTATAATAGTTTTTCTAGATTCTGTCTCTCCCAGTTGTAGTGTAGCGACGATAAAAATGACAAACCTCTCCCTTCTTTGTAGTTGCGAAAACGTGCAAAATCGGCAACGTATTAACTTTTCACCACTGTGTATAAAATATTTTTTTTCAAAAAAAGTTGTAAAGGTCAAATGAAGGTGCTGACATCACTACCACCAGGATGAAGGATTGTAAACCAAGCACCCTGACATACTGGTGTGTGCCTCCTCTGGCAGAAGCTGCTCTTCTTGTAGCTTCGTATGCCTTTATTTTTAAGAAAAAGATGTTTTAAAAATTATGCATATAAACCTTCAGGGCTCCAAGCTCCATGGACATCTATAGAGTCTGTAGCCCATGAGGCTCATTTACATAATTTGTGAAACCTTTTTATTGTAATAACAAGGTCCTAAGAAGAGCAGGACCTGCCAGAGGGGGCACTCCCCAGTATGTCAGTGTGCTTGGTGTACAATCCTTCATCCTGGTGGTAGATTTCCTTTAACCCTTTGAAGAATCAATGAAAGCCCTTTAAGGATGACAATTGAATTGAAATGTCACGGTTATCAGTGACTGTAAATAAAACACAAACTAATCGTTGCATCGAGTATTTACATTTTAATGACATTTTTACATTACATTGTGATCTGTACATGTGCAATTGGAAAGGATGATGGATACGGATCAATTACTGAATGTTGTCTAATGTGGTTGGACACCCACCAATCAGAAAGTTATCCCTATTGTGTGGATAGGGAGCAACTTGATGTAACTGGAATATCCCTTAAAGTATGGATGAATGTATTGGATGTATCAGTGGAGCCATTTTGTCTAAATTACTGCACAGCAGCTGTAGAGATGCACTGTACACGTCCATTAGATGAGACATCAGTGAGATACATACAGGGCCGCCATCAGGGGGGTTTAGTGTGATTGTGATCAGGGGGCCCCAAGGAGGAGAAGGGGCCCCAAGTCCCTTCCCAGGTGCAGGGAACTCACTGTGCATACAGGGCCAGATTATCATTCTGTGGGGGGCCCATAATTCCTATGGGCAGCCCTGGATACATATATACCCATACTTCAAATAGTATACATGCTTCCTCCTCTAAAGCTTTACAACTGACTTTCAATTAAAGAAACACATCCATCTCTGCGACAGAACATTTCAAGTTTAAGACCATTTGATTTCAAACTTTTTCCCAATCGGTAGAGAAAGCTTCTCAATCTTCAAAAGCTGAAAAGGACAGAAATTGATAAATTAGTAATATATGAATTTTTAATATTAGGATAGCAGTAGGTTAAAGAGGTTGCCCACTTATTGAAAAAAATGTGGCCACAAGCATGAGAAAGAGGACCTATCATTTTATCACATGCATCCACTCCTTTAAGCGGGGGAGCTCATGCTTCATGCTACCCAGCCTCCTAACTAATGCTGACACTTCTAACACGGCTGAAGAGAATTCCTAAGAGAGGGGTGATGAGGAAGCTGAGAGAATTCCTGAGGGAGGAGTGAATGATGAGGTTTAGAGAGACAGTGGCTGTGTGTGACTCAGTTCAGCTACATCATTGTGTGACTCCCTGAAGAGACATAAGCTCCTTATAGCTTGACTGTATGCTGGAGCAGAGGCAGGTAGGGTCTTAAGATATTTTAAGCGTATTTGAGTACCCAATGGGCTAATTAGGCTCTCTACTGTCAGATGGGTGGTCCTGGTTGGGGCATACAGCTTAGCTACTCCTGTCTTACATTAGAGATCCGTAAATAATCATATTGATTACTCAGGAATAGGGATGAGTGGATCCGACGTTCCCGTTGGCTGGGCAACCGGGGCGGATTGGCAGCAGAACAGCACATTGACGCCCCTGACAACTTGCCATGGTTATGATTGGCCAGGGGTGTCCGGGAAACCCGAAACCCAATCCAAATGAGAATGTCTATTCCAACTGTGCTGGAATCGGTGGTGTGACATATATTAAAGTAAATCAACCACTGAAAAAACCTACAAATACTCACCTCCGCTTCATCTTGATCCCGGCTCTGTCTTCGGCTAGTTTTGACACGCCAGGATTACCAAGAAAAGAAACTTATAATTAGTAGCATGGAGCACACGGGACAAGATGTCTGGTGCTCCGGGCTGCTAATTATGCACGCCTCCGCACCTCCCTCTCCCAGCGTGATGTCACCTCTCTCTCCCAGCATGATGTTACCTCCCTCTCCCATCTTAGGGAGATTGTGCATAATTAGCAGCCCGGAGTGTCGGACATCTTGTCCCCATGCTCCGTGCTGCTAATTATAAGTTTCTTTTCTAGGTGATCCAAATGTGTCAAGACTAGCGGAGGACAGCACCGGGATCAAGATGAAAAGGAGCGGTGATTATTTCTAGGTTCTTTTGTGTTTTTTTTGAGTGGTTGATTTTCTTTGAAGAATGCAAAGAGATTAATTTGATGGAGGTGATAAATGAACTTCTGTAAAACCTCCATCCTTTACTCCAGCGCTGCATCTCTGCTGAGGACTGATTGGGCTACGTGATGGGGGATTCCTCGGTGACCATTCCAGCCACCTACTGGCCTCAATGGTGTCCTGCTGCGACCAGGGATAGGCTGCAGAGGCCTACAAGTAATACCCCATTCAACAAACATCTGCAAAGAACATCTGGGATTCAGAGGTGACTTCTTTCTGAGGGGCCAAAATATGAAAGGAGCAGATCAATAATCACATTACTCAAGTACCTTTGTTCCTGGCATGTACTTGAAATCCTCCCAGGCCGCACCATTAACCAGAACCTTTGAAGGAGGAGCGTGGACTCCGCACACGGCTACATAATCCAGCGTCAGCTTCTCTGCTTCACCATTTATGTGCAGGATCTCATTCACCAGAACTTTCTGTGATGTGGAAAGAAATTATAAAAATGAGATGAACCCTAAAAAAATGTATGTGGCCATCAGCGCCCCAGCGATAATATGTGACTCACATTTTGGGCCTTGAAGAGAATCATGCTATAATCTCCCTTCTTATACGTGTCCAGACTGTCTCCATCATCCCAGTAGAGATCTCCCTGAGCGGATCCATCCGCGGACAGCGCCACCAAGAGCCGGAGGTCGTTCTTACGGGTTTCCTCTGTGGTCATTCCTGGTCTCTGTAGATCAGATTTGATAACAATGTATGAAAAGAAATAATGTGGGGTTTTTTTGGAATATTTTTGTTGGAAATCCAGTCTGCCCCGGTCGATATTTGAAGAGAGACAGAGCTGTCAAATCAAAAGAGGGAGGCGGGGTTTACTGACAGCCAGGGAAAGAACTTGACTGTTCTCTGCAGAAGTTGACTCTTGTCTACTGATTTGCTTATCAGAAAAACAGCCGTATTTAAAGGGGAATTCCCACTTGGGCAAATTAAAGGGATTTTCCCATGAAGGCAAGTTAAACCCTGATCAGTGGGGGTTTCAGTGCTGAGACCCCCGCGGATCGTGAGAACGAGGTGTCTGACCAAATCTGTATGGAGCTGACGGAAAATGCCAAGTGCTGCGCTTGGCGATCGCCATCAGCTCCATAGAGATTAATGTAGCAGAACAATACAATTTTCCAATATACTTTCCGCATCTATCCCTCCGTTTTCTGCATCTCTGCTTGCTGACAATTTTTTGGGAAGCTTGAATGTTTATTTCCAGTGGACAGATATCTGACCATGGTCACACAGGTGCACGGCTTGTTAATATCACAGCGAGTAATCAGAGCTGAATGTTATAACGAGCCTTGCACCTGTGTGACTGCAGTCAGATTTCTGTCCACTGGAAATAAACAATGAAGCTTCCTGTAGAAGGACAGCAAGCAGAGATCTAGAAAACCAAGAGAAATTTATAAAGAAAGTATATTGGAAATTTGTGTAACTTTTCATTATTCAAACAAAATCCATTACTTGCTGAAATGGGAACAACCGTTTAAGGTAGTGGGGGAGGACTTTCTGTCTTCTCAAATTGAGATATGAAGAGACACTGAGCTGTCAATCAAAAGAAGGAGGCGTGGCTCAGCCTGGAGAAAACATGACTCTTCTATTCAGAAATCAACTCATGTCTTCTCATTTGCATATCAGAAAAAGTCTGTAATTAAGGTACAGAGCCTCAGTGGCAAATATTTTTAGGTGATATGGGGAGGACTTTTAACCCTTTACCAGCAG
This sequence comes from Engystomops pustulosus, assembly GCA_019512145.1. NCBI lineage: Eukaryota > Metazoa > Chordata > Amphibia > Anura > Leptodactylidae > Engystomops > Engystomops pustulosus. The sequence continues at coordinate 7,719,971 of CM033646.1, read as the reverse complement.
GTAGCACTGGTGTGAGGGGTAGAATGCCGGTGACAGGTCTTCTTTAAAGGAGATCTGATATCAAGTACAAAATGATAAATAACATGTAACACCTGGTTGTCCTTTTGCCTCTGATTACCTCAATTTGGTGGTTATTCTATTAAAATCCATCTACCCATTTAAAAGATTTTGCACCTGGAAGTTTATAAGTAAATTAAAAACAGTTTTTTCCAGTGTGTGATCTGATACTTAGTTACCTGTGCAGGTATAATGTAGCCTCCTCTGATGTGAGTATTGATAGCGTCCAGAGGTGTCGGCAGAGTGAACCATTCTCCTTTACTCTCCAAACCAGCTCCCTGTAACAGGAGACATAACAAAAGTTTTAAAAAAAATCAGTACAAAAAAGCAATTTATTATTATATGAAAATCTACATTTTTTATATTCTTCAGCATTTTTGTATTTTCCCAAAAAGTTTAAATGTAGAATTTTCTTAGCAAATATATGTAAATTTTTGGCTGTATCAGTCATATGGGGATCTTAACAGTGTAGAATCAGAGGAATAGAGAACTGTCAAGGACAGGGCCGGCACAAGCACTGGGCATAGCGGGGCAAGTGCCCTGGGCCCAGAGCTGCTGGGGGGCCCACATAAGGCTGTATCTAATAAATCCATAGGGGGTGAGGGGAGCTTATATATAAAATAACTATGAGGGGGCTGTTTCGTATGATTAACTAGGGAACAGGGACTGTTTTAGTTCCTAAATTTTTGATGCTGCCATGTGAGTTCACTGCAAAGGGGCCCACTGAGGCTCTGCCGCTCAGGGCCCTACTGAAACCGGAAGCAGATCCTGGTCAAGGAAGTATTTTAGCCTAAACATAGTGATATTGATAGGTCTTTAGTAGGAGATCAGAATCGCAACTAATCAGCTATTTCCACAACCAGTGGCAGTAGATGGAGCTAGAAACAGACATCTTTGTCCTATTCAGTGGAATAAGAGGGCCCAAATTTTATGTTCAGCGCAATCCAATCAGCAGCTTCGCCTAACCCGGATATGTTGCTTGATGGGTTGCAGAGCAGCCAACCAGGCAGCTTTATGCCCCTAACAACTTGGCATGTGGTGGTCACCTGGGTCACGCATGTGGTAACAACAGGTGGTCACCTGGAGACCCATCAGGCAACATATCCGGGTTTAGTGGTTTCGCGGATGGAGGACGTTGAACATAAAGTTTGGATCCGCTCATCTCTACTCAAGAGAGTTTCTAGCTCCACCTACTGGCGACGGCTGTGCAAATAGCATGTCCGGGTTAGGCTGTGCTGCTGAATGGAGGACGCTGAACCTAAAGTTCATCTCTACTCTTCAGGTGTCCATACAGATTTACTACACCTCATTTTTCTTTATTCGGACCTTTGCTGAGGTACTTTAACCTGACCACTACACAAGAGCTCTTCTCTCTGTTGTCTCCAGCTCTGTATTGACTCAAGCATCAGCTGAAACGTGAAACACCCCACCAGTCTCATCAATGTGACAGAAACCTTTGCAATACGGCAGAGGAAAATTTATTAAGCCTTAAAGGGAAATTCTCATCTGGGCTTGATATTTAATTTGATTCCTCTGTAACATACATACATTTATTCAATTGAATGTTATTAAAAAAAATTACCTGTGTAATATATAGTCATATGGTCCCTTAAAAACAAGATAGCTGCCCTTGGATACAACCATCGCTGCAGGAGATTTTGCACGACGAAACTAATTGTTTTTGCATATGAAATGTCTGGGAGTCACAGCCATCCTGTAGCAATGCACGATTAATCCAGGTGGTTGGTGCTCTCTAAGTGTTACCATGCTGCCAGAGTGTGTGCGGGGGGGTTGTATCCAAAGACAACAATCTTGTTTCCAAGGGACAAAATGGCAACATTCGTGAGAAATTATCTCCACATAGGAACATTTTTTTTTTATCAACATGCAATTGAAGAAATGTTTATATATGGTAGATGCATTTAAATTAAATGTGAATGCTTAATGGAAATAACCCTTCAATATTAGTTTTGTAATTTTCCCTAAAAAAATTTTTTTGTAAGAATATTTAGTATGACAAACTATACAAAAATCTAACAAAACCTACCGTAACCAGATCATACCACACCCCGGAAGGAAAATATCCTTTTACTTCAGTTTTCCCCTGTTCCAAGACTGGAGTGATGTATAAGGCTTCTCCCCAGAGGAACTGACGGTCAATTGTCCAGGTATTTCTGTCCGAGGGAAATCTAATTGAAGAAAAATGAAACATTAGGCCAGGGACACAAGGGTCAGGATCATAGTTGGTAGTTCGCAGTAGAGCCACCAATGGATAACCCTATGGGGCAGATTTACTTACCTGGTCCATTCGCGATCCAGCAGCGCGTTCTGTGTCTTCCGGCGATTCACTAAGGTAGTTCCACCGCCGTCCACCAGATGTCACTGCTGCGCTGAAGTTCCCCGAGGCCCGCCGGAATGCCCTGAAATTCACCGGCCTATACCTGGTGAAGGTAAGTGCAAGTCCCGCGACATATTTTTTTTTAAAAATGTGGCGGTTTTTCCGAATCCATCAGGTTTTCGTTCGGCCACGCCCCCCGCTTTCCGTCGCGTGCATGCCGGTGCCGATGCGCCACAATCCGATCGCGTGCGCCAAAAACCCGGGGCAATAAAGGGAAAATCGACGCAAATCGGAAATATTCGGGTAACACGTCGGGAAAACGCGAATCGGGCCCTTAGTAAATGACCCCCTATGTGATGTACTGAACCAGTGTTGAGGATGCGAATTAAAATATCTCCTCCACACATTAAGGAGAAGAAATGTTGCATAGAATGTCTCATGCTGCAGGAGGAAATTGCAGTTCTTCGTGCTGGCTTCCACCATGAAAGGCCCACCACATGGCAATCAGTGGAAACCAAGTGCCCATGGGTGGGTCTTCTTGTGGCTGTCCAATTTAGGAGGTCAAACCCTGGTTTAATGGGGTTGTCCCACACAGATAGAAGAACAGTGGTCACTAGTGGTCAGACTGCTGGGACCCCCAGCTATTGGGAGAAAGAGGGACCTTAAGTCCCTCTGTGAATGGAGCACTGGTGATCTCCATTCACTCCTAGGGGGCTGGGTGAGATCACCAATAGGAGCCCCCATAAAGCCAATAGTGCACCTACATGTACACACAGCAGTGCTCCATTTGATTCTTCTTCCTACCAGTCGCTGGGGGTGACAGCTGGTAGACCCCTACAAAACTATAACATCTCACCCAACTAATGTATAATTTCTTCAAAACTATGGCGAAATAAATCCCAATCTCAAAAGTTCAAGGAATTAAAAAAAAATATATGGCCTCTTCTTCCAGGAAGTAAAGCACCAGGCTTAGTCTATGGCTTGTGTCTTGGTTTGGCTCAGTGGAAGTGAAACGGCAGAACCTCAAACAACCTGTGGGAAAATATGGCTCTGTTTATGGGAAAAAAAGGCAGCCATTTTATTTATTTACTTATTTAACCCCGTGTTATAAAAACCTTTTACCAAATACTTACTCCACAAAAAGAGGTCTGGCCACAGTATCTCCAGAAGTGTGAGCCTTGTGGAACAGAGTGTACAGGTAGGGCAGCAGCATGTAACGCCTTAACACAACTTTTCGGATGGCTTTTTGGGATTCTTTGCTAAATACATATGGCTCCTGTGCCTGAAATTCACAAAGACGATGAGAGTTATGTATGACACCGATGTGCAGTAGTAAGAAACACCAGATAAATCCCTGTGTCTGATGCTGGATGATGAATCTCGTGCAGTATAAGATTAGTGAGTCCTACTTTGCACCTCCTGTTAGATGATCTAGTTTTCTAAGCAAAGATATTGAATTTTCTGGCACACGGGCTATATTGTGCGAGGCCACACCTCCTTGTTAAACCGAGAACACACACCTTTTTTTTAGACAATTCGGAAAACTAACTAAAAATGGTCTAAAATCTTTATAAATGTGGGGCACAGCATTTCCGGTGCAAATGACTCTAGTATTGTCAGGGCTGTGAGTCTGTGGACCCTCTGGACCATCGCAGGAGATGGTACTAGCCGACACCTGGGACTGGAGTCTAAGTGGCACCTGGTCTTCGCCAGAGCCCGGCGCAAAGCGGGATGGACTTTCTGCGGCGGGGTGCCACTAGGTCGTGCCACAGGTGAGTCTAGCCCGCGGTGGCTGCCATGGTAGTAATTCAGGTCACAATCTGTACTCGGGGTGACAGCGGGAGAACAGCACAGGAAGGCACACTAGGACACTGGAGCTGGCACACGGATCAGGAACACAGGAACGGACTGGCACACAGATCAGGAACGGGCTGGCACGCAGGATACACAGGAACGCAGGATACACAGGAACACAGGATACACAGGAACGGGCTGGCACGCAGGATACACAGGAACACAGGATACACAGGAACGGGCTGGCACGCAGGCTACAGGAACCTACACAGGAACGCAGGGATACACAGGAACGCAGGATAAACACAGGAAACCGGCTGGCACGCAGGATACACAGGAACGCAGGATACACAGGAACGCAGGATACACAGGAACGGGCTGGCACGCAGGATACACAGGAACGCAGGATACACAGGAACGGGCTGGCACGCAGGATACACAGGAACGCAGGATACACAGGAACGGGCTGGCACGCAGGATACACAGGAACGCAGGATACACAGGAACGGGCTGGCACGCAGGATACACAGAGAAACGCAGGATACACAGGAACGGGCTGGCACGCAGGATACACAGGAACGCAGGATACACAGGAACGCAGGATACACAGGAAGGCTTTCTCTTCAGGGAATGGCTTGAAGATCCGGCAAGGGTCACAGGAAGGGGCAGGAATTTATATGGGAAGGCGGCAGGCCAGCACCAATTATCCGGGAGAGTCGAAGAGACCGCCGCTGGAACCAGGTGAGTTAAGCTGGGCTCCGGGGGCACACGGAGGAACATGGATGCGCCCGCGATCCGAGACAGGGATCGTGGGAGGACCCGTGACAAGTATTGGTACATCTCCCCTCATTTTACATGGTGATTTGGTGATTCTCGAGATGAGTGGAGGAGCAGGACGTGCATAGCCGGGCTGTCCCATTCATCTCTACGGAGCAGACGGAGATTGCCGAGTAGCGTACTCGCCAATCTCTCTCAGCTCCATAGAAATGAACGAAGCAGCCCGGCCATGCATTTCCTGCTCCTCTGCTCATCTCGGGGAGCAACAAGGGGTCTGATGTACCCCAGTCAGACCCCTCGTTGGACACCTCGTTCTAGTGATCAGTGGGGATCCCATCACTAAGACCCCCATGGATCAGCAAGTTAGGTCCTATCCTGTGGAAAGGGCCTTACATGTTTTGTGGAAAAACCCCTTTAAACCTTCAGCTATAACATTAGGAGCATTAGGTAGATACTTTAGTGGGCAGTTGTCCCAATACACAGCTATGCATATGTCATCACTACATGTGTGGTATGCATAATGCCATATTTCATCTCATTGAGGGAAATTTATTAGGTTCTCCCTCTAAAATTTGGACTTCAAAAAGTTAGCAAAATCTTGTATAACACCCTCTCCAGTTTTTGAAAGTGGACGGAGTAAGTCTCAGTGCACTCCTTCGTCTGGGTCTTCAATGCAGGTCTTCTGTTAGTCACAAAAGTTGTTCTGAATTTACTCCACTGAAGCGTAATTTTCAATATTGCGGGGGAAGGGGCTTGGGGGGGTTGTGTTGTGAACATTTTTCTTATATACTTTATTATTGAGAATTTCCTCTTTAGAGAAACAGGCTGCAATGCTCCCTCTTGTAAAGATCCATATTCCAGCCTGTATATGGGACAAACTATGAGCTTACATCTTATCTTTCTGTTTACACAGCTCTGAGCAGTGAGGATCAATCCTTTCACTTTCAGCTTGATGCTTGCAAATAGTGCTCATAGCATACTATAACAGAGGAGAGAGAGACAGATGAGCCTTGACAACGGAGATGTTATAATGTTAATAAGGAGGACTTTTCAGCTTCTTTCTTTACAAACTAAGCAGAAATTCGAAATGAAGTATAATTTTAAAAAGTTCACAACACTCCCTCACACACAATATTAAAAATTGTGAAATGACTCTTACTCTTTAAAGCAGAAACGTGGAAAAGGTGAAGTAACATCTCTAGACAGACTTCAAAATTTGCCAAATTTATCAGTTAGTTTGTAACTTTGGTGCATCTTTTAGTCAACACAGGGCGAACAGTTTGGATGTATTTTGGTGTAGAAAAATGGGGAAACCCATTGGTTTGTTTCTTTTTCTTCTTGGTTAGTGCCAAGCTTTTCTGCAGCCCCCAACACTTTCCAAAAAGTGTCTAGAGCTGGGAAAAGGAGGGTCCATCTGACTTCACAAAATTCATGAACATTCAAGGTGTAAAATTTGCACGAAAGTACAGGCAGTCCCCAGGTTATGTACAAGATAGGCTCTGCAGGTTTGTTCTTAAGTTGAATTTGTATGTAAGTTGGAACTGTATATTTTATAATTGTGACACTAGCCAAAATTCTTTTTGGTCTCTGTGACAATTGGATTTTCAAAATATTGGATTGTCATCAGAACCAGGATTACCAATAAAGCTTCATTACAGACGCCTCTGATAACTGTCATAACTGTTTATTGTAGCCTAAGGCTGTATATTAAATTGACAACATAAAGAGGTCCGTTTGTAACTATAGGTCGTCTGTAAGTCGGGTTTTCTTAAGTAGGGGACCGACTGTATACTACAAATCAGGGGTATAACTACTAGAGGCAAGGCCCCATAGCAGATTTATGAATTGGACCCTCTACCCCCCCCCCCCCAGAAAATATGCTCCATTCTTTAGTGTGTCAGGTCGGATGCTGGGGCCCCCTGACACTGCCGGCCCCATAGCATCTGCTGTGGCTTCTACCTCTGTAGTTACGCCCCTCCTGCAAATAACTCTTGCTCCCTACTGAAGTCAATAGTATTGTGTTTATTTTGTGCTGGGTTCTGCACCTCATCATAAATTAGCACAATGGGGTATCAAGACCCCGCATGTAAAAAGTCTCCAGCCCAACTGACTTTAATAAAGTCCCAAGATAAAAAATTCCCCCGATTCTCTTACCGTGGCATCATGAGTGTTGTGGTTCCTCATAAATGGATAAAAAGCACCGACTTGATGCCAACGCACACAAAGTTCTTCTGTTGCATTACCCAGAAATCCACAAATATCTGTTCCAACCAAAGGGGCGCCATATATATTAAACAGTAGTATAGCTACAAAAGAAAGAGAGAAACCATATTATCAATGTCTATATTAATGGCATAGACCAAGAATTATCCAAATCTAAAGATGACATTGGTCAAGGAAAGACTCCAGTGGAAGACCCATCCGATCCATTGGGGGTCATTTACTAAGGGCCCGATTCACGTTTTCCCGACGTGTTACCCGAATATTTCCAATTTCCGCCGATTTCCCCTGAATTGCCCCGGGATTTTGGTGCACACGATCGGATTGTGGCGCATCAGCGCTGGCATGCACGCGACGGAAATCGGGGGGGGTGGCCGAACGAAAACCCGACGGATTCTGAAAAACCGCCGCATTTAAAAAAAGAAAAGTGTCGCGGAGCTTGCACTTACCTTCACTAGGAATAGGCCGGTGAACTTGAGTGCGTTCCGATGGTCTTCAGCGCAGCAGCGCCACCTGGTGGACGTCGGAGGAACTGCCTTAATGAATCCCAGCCGGACCCGAATCCACCGCAGAGAACGCGCCGATGGATCGCGATTGGACCGGGTAAGTAAATCTGCCCCACTGTTGACAATTCCTATGTGAAGGCTTCCGGGAATGTCACAGCTATTAAAAATATTCCCCACCGGATATTATTTTAGGAGGAAAGGACGGGTCAGTATACGAGGAGATGAAAGGTCCTTATATAAAGCATCTTACCAGGTATAGAGTAATACAGATATTCCCAGGTGCTTCTTATATCCCCTGTCCAGTGACCGGCATATCGACCATGACCGGAGAACGTGGATCGAGAAATCACAAATGGACGTTTTCCTGTAATCTTCATCATAGCACTGACCAAACAAATACAAAAAAATATCACTGGGTTGGATTATTTTCTGGAGAGTTGCCTATCCTGCTCTGTAACATCCTGCTCTGTACTTACTTATAAGAAGCTATGGCTTGGGTCAGCCCGTAAATGTTGTGTAGGTTGTAGTGCGATGAGAGATGATGATGACTGGAAGCACAGATGGTCTTTGCCTGTAGCACATCTCCTACTACCTCTGTATGGAAAATAGAGAAAAACTGTTCTACAAAAGCTCAAGATTTTTTATATTTTTCTTAACGTGTGAAATACGGGGAATATTCTGCTGCCAATCATGTGATCTCTTTACACAAGAGTATTACATTCTAAATCAAGACATACATTTAAAGGGTAATTACACTGGGAAACCAAATGAACATGAAACATCAGGTAGGTACCAGACAGAATGTTTCCTGATTTACACATAACATTAGGAATTTGACCTAATCGAGGTAGATTAAGCTGCATAAAATCTACATGTTGCACCCTCATAGTTTTTCAGTTTATATTAAAGTCAAAGAGAACCTGTCACCAGGAATGTCATTTATTGCTGGTGACAGGCGCCTGATTTTAAAAATGCCTTTATCAGCATTCTGAATCATTTCAGTACTTTATATAAGTTTAATTCACATTACCTGGCTCTCTGTCAGCAACATGCGGTGAGTCCCAGGGGAGGTGGAAGATAAAGCTAGTGTCAGTCCCCTCTTCTCCAAACTCCTCCAGCTTTTACCCCACTTCTGTCATGTCAGGGGAGGGAGGGGGATGGTGTGGAGGAGAGGAAGAATGCATGAGAAGACAAAGGCACACACAGGCTTCAGCTGCCTGTCCCCTGGGACTCACCACATGCTGCTGGCAGGGAGCCAGGTAATATGGGCAGCAAGATCAGATATTACTGCTGATTTGCCACAGAGATTTACATTAGCAGCCGAGCAGATTTATCCATATGCTGAAATAATCTCCATGCTAATTATTCCTGTGTTTTCAGGGAATATAGCAAAAGTTGTATTACGTTATATATAGAATTGCTGACGATTGGTCACCTTGGGTATTCCACAGCAATTTGACCCATCTGTCCCTGACCTTAGAGTGTGTCATCAACATAAAATTTGACACTACGGATAAATCAGCTTGCCTAAAACTACATTTTTTTATGGAGTGGAACCTACTTGGTACATATGGAGGATTTTCTAGTGTGTTGTCTGGACAGTTATCCACAGAACCATATCCATGGTTAGCTGGTTCATTCTTATCCTGTGAAAGATAAAAAAGTGTAAAATGGACTTTGGATCCTGTGAGACGTATAGATGAATCTACATATTTTCTTTTATCTTTATAGCTTCCAAGAAACTTACATACAGTATGGCATTTCACTAGTGATGAGAGGACCGGAACCGGAATGTTTGGGTCCATGCCAAACACTGCAATGGAGGATCCCCGAACCTGGACTTCAGGCAGAAGTTCTAGTTCGGTGTTCAGGCTTACCCAGGAAAGCTGGTCAATGCCATTGGCACCTTTGCCGTTGGCATTTTAAGGTTTGACATCAACGGTCGGTGTCAGTACGATCACAGGTGTTAGTGGTGTGATCGGGTTCTGGTACCCAAACTGAACTTTTGTTGAAAGTTCAGCCAAACTTACCAAACCCAAATCTGACCAGGTTCACTCATCCTTACATCTCACCCATCAATCCAGAACCTACTGCAGACTTATGAGTGGCTGAAGCTGAACGTCAGGTCTGGCTACAGATGAAGGTCTCTGGTTTGGTTGATATTGCTACTCATATTTCCAAGCTTAATTACTGGAAGAAAATCGACTTTTAGGTGAAATAATTTGCCGGAAATGTCTAATTTATATAGTATTTTTTGTTGGTCTCTCTTAATTTTAAATACAACATGCAACATCCTGTGATAATGTTACATAGTGTAGCTGGAAAAAACCCTTTAATCACAATTATTCTCCATTTATAGACATGATTTACAGCTGCTCCAATCAAGAGTTACTCTTTAAATGTAAAATGTTAAGATCAAAACTTTAAAAAAAAACTAAAAAAAAAATAAAATGTTTTGCTACTTACAATCCACACGCCATCGAAAAGAACCCTATCATGAAACTCCTTCAGCATCTCGTACCACCATTGATGTGCTTCTGGGTTTGTGAAATCGACAAACACAGATAAGCCGGGCCAAACCTACGATATATACAAAGAAAATGAATTATAAAAATGTTTTTTAAAAATTAAATCTGACTTACATCTCACTATTCAAAATTGAAAAGGGGAAGTGGTCAAACATATGCAGTGGGGCAGATGAATCAGGGCTTGCACGCCTGCAAATCTGGGGTTCAAGCTGTAAAATTTCCCCACTAACATGACATAAGAATGTGTGCGGCCGGGAAGTCACCAGCCGGCTCCGACCCCCTGATAAATCCGGCAAAGCAGGAGGACGGGTGGGACATCCTACGTTGACGCACATAGGGGGTCATTTACTAAGGGCCCGAATCGTGTTTTTGCGGCGATTTACCCAAATTTTTCCGATTTGCGCCGATTTTTCCCTGAATTGCCCCGGGTTTTTGGCGCACACGATCGGATTGTGGCACACAATGCGCGTGACGGAAATCGGGGGCGTGGCCGTACGAAAACCCGACGGATTCGGAAAAACCGCCGCATTTTTAAAAAAATAGTGTCGCTGGACACGCGCTTACCTGCACTCGGCCTGGCTTGGTGAAGTTCAGTGCATTCCGATGAACTTCAGCGCAGCAGCGACACCTGGTGGACGTCGGAGGAACTACTTTAGTGAATCGCCGGAAGACCCGAATCCTCCACACAGAATGCGCTGCTGGATCGCGAATGGACCGGGTAAGTAAATCTGCCCCATAGTGCCAGTGTATGTTAAATCTGCCCAAGACGAGAAGCCAATGAAAATCTTGGCAGGATAAGTCAACTTTGTTTATTTGATACTCCACCGATGTTCATTGACCAAGTGTCGGCGGTGAAACGGGGTTAGACCCTATGAATTAGATAATCATGTTTGGCCAATATGAAACGTTTGGTACACCAAGACAGATAGACACTGTACACAATAATGTAAGTTTTTGGATCCAAACCTTTGGTATAATTTAGTATAATCTGAAACAATAAAGGGCCTACAACATACAGTAAGAAGTGGATATGGTGTACAAGTCCTCCAGAGGTTTCAAGGAACCAAATTTGAACAGTAGAACATCATCGCCTTCTGTCCTTCGTTGGCTTTTCCAATTAGTGTTGAATAAAACCTTTTATATGTTATAATTTTTTTCTTCAATTTCCCTTTTTTTATGTAATATTTTATTCTACAATTGTCTTTTGCTAAAATAAAAGTATGAGATTTTAACTGTAAGACGTAAACGGTGTCATACCTTGCCCACGAGTGGCTGGCCAGTCTCATTGGTAACATATATTCCTCTTCTCAGTCCATCGTCATAAGGTAAGTAAGTTCTACCAGGCTGAGGTAGGCCGAGAGCTGGTTCCTGATCAACATAAACAAATATAAAGGTGTATATCATACTATAAAGCAAGTGCAAAAAAATCCTATGCACTAGATCAAGGTTTTCCAGGTTCTTGATGTTGATGACCACTCCCCCGTCTACAAGCTTGACCAATCCGCCTTCAGCACCGGAATAAGAGAGATTATAATAATTACTCATTTAGTCAATGTCCAACTCTTTAAGCAGTCTTGAAATATAACTAGGTTTCTGATCCATCCTCTCCAGAAGGAAGAGATATCCTACAAGAAGGTCATCTGGTTTCATAACGGGGCTGAGATGGCCTTTGGTCTTGAATCTCACCAGAGCCAACAAGGCGGCCTCAATTGGCAATCTCCGTAAGGAGAACTCTTATCTCTATCACTTAGCCAAACCAGTTCCCTACACTGTGCTGACGAGACGCAACCACAGCAAAACAGTGTTGTCTACAGTTGGGAATCTGTTGCTTCTGGAATGGATCTGCTGGTTTGGTCTTAATCCTGTATCATGTCATTAGGCTTCCTGAGGGTCATGCTTGATGTTAAAGGAGCTGCCTTACAAGGTAGCTAAAAGAGGCGTGGTTTTCCTTATCCCATCTGGGAAAGCCTATTTGCATAATTTACCAGAACCAGTATTAATTCTTTTATGAACAAGTGTGTGATATCCTAGTCTGTGTACTTAGTCTTGCGGCCCCATAGCCTTCCATTGGGTATATTGACGACATCGTGAGGCACAGTGCGTTCTAATATTCAGCTTCATAGCCATTACATGGACAGTGATGCACTTCTCTGCGTAATGGATTATCTACTATCAGGCATACCAGAATTAAGACGTACTTCATGCCCATTTCATGAAATTCATGCACCATTTCCGGAAAATCTCCATAGTTATCTGGGTCATAAGTGAAATCTAGGAATTTGTCCATATAGTCAATGTCATGCCATTGCACATCCTAGAAAACATGAAAGAAATGGAAGCTTAGATACAGTGGCTCGGCTCTATGTCTGGTAGATCCCTATATAATGGCGGCTTAGATACAGCAGCTCAGCTCTGTGTCTGATAGATTTCTTTATAATGGCAGCTTAGATACAGCAACTCAGCTCTATGTATGGTAGATAGCTCTATAATACAGATTAGATACAAGTTGAACACATTCGGTTACATCTGGTGACATCTTCTCTGATTGTAGAGCTGGGAACGGAGTAAAATCTCTTAATGTGCTTCACTGTCTCCTCCTTATAGACAGGAGAATACTGTAACCATTGCAGCTGCAGTTTTCTCTATAGCCTCCCTTACTAAAATATATGCAAACCTACTGCTAATATTGGCATGTATTTCATTCTGTGTTTCAGAACACTTTTCACCACAAGGATTTATGATACTTAAATTTCCAGATATCACATGGTGGCTTAGTAGGGCGGCACGGTGGCTCAGTGGGTAGCATTACAGCCTTGCAGCGCTGGGGACCGGGGTTCAAGTCCCAGGGTCAACATCTGCAAAGAGTTTGTATGTTCTCTCCGTGTTTGTGTGGGTCTCCCCCAGGACCTCCAGTTTCCTCCTGCACTCCAAAACATACTGGTAGGTTGATTAGATTGTAAGCCCCATTGGGGACAGGGACTGATTTGCAAGCGCTGTGTAATCTGCATGCTCTATATAAATAAAGGAATTATTATTTATTTATTTATTTATATCACAGGAGATGAAAGAGTTGTGAAAGAGATCTCCATCTTAACCAACTAGTTACATAATTCAGTGCTTGTTAAACATGATTTCAGGCTGTAGTTGTCCTTAGACTCTTATGAACTTTTTGCTGTGTTGCTGGCCATTTGCTTGTAAAGTTGACTATCTATTGCATTACAATTTTGTACCTTGCTGTCATCTTGGTTTTAACTTTTTCACTTTGCCTGACCTCACTGTTTCTTTGTCTTGTTTGTTTAATAATAATAATATTAATAATACAGGCGGTCCCCTACTTAAGAACACTCGACTCGTAAATTACCAACATCCAGTGGTCTGTTTGTAACTAGGGGTCGTATCCCAAGTTACAAACGGACCGCTGGATGTTGGTAATTTACTGTACTTTAGTCCTAGGCTACAATAATCAGCTATAACAGTTATCACAGGTGTCTGTAATGAAGCTTTAGTGTTACTCCTGGTTCTTATGACAATCCAACATTTTTAAAATCCAATTGTCACAGAGACCAAAAAAGTTCTGGCTGGGATTACAATGATAAAATATACAGTTCCGACTTACATACAAATTCAACTTAAGAACAAACCTACAGACCCTATCTTGTATGTAACCCGGGGACTGCCTGTAATTCTTTATTTATATAGCGCACACAGATTACGCAGCGCTGCACAAGCATAGTCAAATCGGCCCCTGTCCCCAATGGGGCTCACAATCTAAACAACCTACCAGTATGTCTTGGAGTGTGGGAGGAGACCAGAGTACCCGGAGGAAACCAACACAAACACGGAAAGAATATACTAACTCTTTGCAGATGTTGACCTGGGTGGGGTTCGAACCCAGGACTCCAGTGCTGCAAGGCAGAAGTGCTACTCACTCAGCCACCGTGCTGTTTCTCTTATTGTTCTTAACCACTTAACCAGAGTAGGGACCATTGCCCCGTTGTCATCTGCGACTTAGCACAGGACAGGCAAGTAGTTAGGGATAGAGGTTGTGGGAATCTTAGGGCTTACACCTCTTCCCTGGCTTGACAATAAAATACTCTAATTGCATTCATATTCTAATGTACTGCTCTTAATTCCGCAGTGAAACACCCCTACTGTTGTCCTTAGCATCCCTACTGCCCCAGATACAATCTGCTCTATGTGCATATGCTGGCATTGTCTCGAGCAACTAAAAACAATATAATATTTTGTTACCAGGGGAATTTGGGAATCCCTCATTTTTTTCACAACTTCTCGAGTCATGTTGGAGCTGGGGTACCCCCAGCGACAGAGGTGAAATCCAAGGCCCCAATATGGTGGCATAAATGGATACCCTAAGATAAAATAGAGAACATAGATACTTAGTTATTATTACATATTGCTTTCTAGATATAATATTGCCTCTAGTGGGAGTCCATAATGTACTATTTCCTTATCCTCCATATTGGCATCCAAGAACATTCCTATTGGAAGCCAAATAAACCTCTCGAAATTTGAGAAGGATTCCATGGAAAGAAGGGAGATCTTCAATTCAGATTTATATTTACTTCCCTATTGCCATAAAGCAATCATGACACTTCCTTTAAGCAACTATAACTACCACCTTCAGGCAACTTTGTGTCAAATATTTAGTTAAGCCGATAACTAAATTGCATTTATAGTTCTTCTTACCAATGACATCCTGGTATTGCTTGATAACTGTTTTAGGCTCAGGACCCAAAAAGACATAAAAATCCAAGATCCCTCCTATAGTTCTCCAGGTCAGAGCTGGTGCAGGCTGCAGTATGATATCTAGAAACATATTTATACATATAATATCTATAAACATTCAGTATATGTTATGCCCCCTCTCTCGTCCAAATGGCAGCTTAGATAGAAGGGTCCACCTCCGTGTATGGTAGATACGTCTATAATATGACATCTTCTGTGATTGCAAAGGTGGGAGTAGAGTAGAGTCTCATGTATCACTCAGTAGTAGTGACAATTCCATCAGCCTATGTATCATAAATTTCAGTGCATAGAGCACAGTTAAATGAGTTATGATACTTAAAGCGCAACTCTGACTTTTTTTTTCACAAATCAGCAGCTTTTGGGATGTAAAACAACTTTTCCTATTATCTTGATTTTTCTATGTGCAGCAGTTTCTTTGCTATCCTGCTCAGTTTATCCTGGCTCTGTACTAGCTATGTCTCCTGGTTGTACTAATTTCTCTTATGATTCCATAGAATTTTTTAGAGATACATTCTCACAGAGGGGAGGGGCTGCTGCTTCCTCAGAAGGAAGGAGGGGGAGGTCATGTGACGATGCTCTCTGTAGCTGAGAGGAGTAGCAGAGCTGAATGTGTTCAGTGCTGTGGATGCAGAAGTCTCCATCACAGAATAATGTTGTAAAAGATCTCCCCCGTTCATATCAGTCCCTCCATCCCAGTAAGTAATTCTGCTGATCTTTCTCTGTCTTACTTTCCCACCTCAAAGTATTTAATACACTCCTCTGCAGCCCTTCCCCTACCTTCTACCCTCCAGATACTTTCTGTACAGCAAGAGGCTGTTAAACTTTAGTGACTATACACTTCATGTAACTGTTTCTCTGCTGGTTTCTACTATTTATTACATGCTTCATGTTCCTCCATGTGATGAAAGCTGCCAGGCTACCTTATATACCGTAGATCTTGTATTTTTACACTATTCAGTAGATTTACACATATGAATCTCACTTGAATTGCTGCTGAATTACTGAATGATAGAAAACAAGGTTTAATGGGAACTGAGACTAAATTTTACTCCACTTCGGGGCAATTACAGGAAGAGGTTAGTCTCCACCTACTTCAGTGGTGAGAAAGATGTTTGACAAGGAGCTGCGCAACATAAAATGCTATAAATCTGGGGGGAAAAGGGAGAGCAACACAATATGGGCCATTTGTTTTTAAAGGGATAATTCCTTGTCAAAGGAAATTTTTGTGTTATGGGAGGAGACTGTTGGACTCATAGGGGTGAACCATGTCACAACTGAGACCAATATATCTACACCTCTGTATGTAGCACAATAAAAGCTGCAATAAAAGAGATCATAAAGTATTTTTCATCATATATAACACTTACCCATAGCATTGCTGTTGAGCAGAAACACACCATGTGCTAAACCATCCTTTTCCATTGCAAGGTAGAAGGGATGAGTGCCGTACATGTTTGTATCTTTCTAGAAGCATAAGAACCATACAGTAAAACACATGCTAAAAAAACTGATAGAAGATGAGCCTTTATGAATAAAATTATTGAGTTTCATATCGTTGAGAAGAGGGCTGACCAATGACCTCTATGACCTCTATGACTACAGTCATAGTCTCCATATCGTAATTGTTTTTTTTTTTTTCCACTTCTTCTCTGGTCAGAAACTCTTTAAGGGTTAACAAAATAACTACAGATAGATAGAGAGAGAGATAGATAGATAGATAGATATGAGATAGATATGAGATAGATAGATATGAGATAGATATGAGATAGATAGATAGATAGATAGATAGATAGATAGATATAGATATGAGATAGATAGATAGATAGATAGATAGATAGATAGATAGATATGAGATAGATAGATAGATATAGATATGAGATAGATAGATAGATATAGATATGAGATAGATATGAGATAGATAGATAGATATGAGATAGATAGATATAGATATGAGATAGATATGAGATAGATAGATATGAGATAGATATGAGATAGATAGATAGATAGATAGATATAGATATGAGATAGATAGATAGATAGATAGATAGATAGATAGATAGATAGATAGGAGATAGATATGAGATAGATAGATATAGATATGAGATAGATAGATAGATAGATAGATAGATAGATATGAGATAGATAGATATAGATATGAGATAGATAGATATAGATATGAGATAGATAGATATAGATATGAGATAGATAGATAGATAGATATGAGATAGATAGATATGAGATGGATAGATAGATAGATAGATAGACATGAGATAGATAGATATGAGATAGATTAGATAGATATGAGATAGATTAGATAGATTAGATAGATAGATAGATATGAGATAGATAGATAGATAGATAGATAGATAGATAGATAGATAGATAGATAGATATGAGATAGATAGATAGATATGAGATAGATAGATAGATAGATAGACAGATATGCTTCATACCCGAGGTACTAAGCCTCTGTTCCAAAATGTTAATGTTGTCCAGTTAAGGTCCAGGTTAAGTGAAGTAAGATGCTCCCCCAGGCCATATAGAAAATTGGAAGAAAGACCAGTAGATATCTGTATAAACTGCTCAGCAAACAGCAATGGCGCCATTGTAGTGTTTAGTCTAAAACAAAGAAAAAACGTATAATGTGTGATAAAAAAAAGTAATCAAACATGAAATTACAAAGGTGACGTCTAGTGAATTAATTTGTTTCCCTGATCTTGAGAGACAAAATGGCGCAACAGATGGGGGGACTGAAGAGACTCTGTCCTGGGGTTGAACATACAAAGCTGTAGACAGTTTTCGGGATTGGCCCTGGAAACTTGTTTCCATACCTTCTCCTATCAGAATACAGGTCTCCTCAGATGGACAGTTACTAATCATTTCAAAAGTAGAATTTTTTAAAGAAATTAAAAATCTGTTAAACAAAAATCACTCACAGGATTTGCCCCGTAGACTTCCGACTGATGATCAGGCCAAAGGGGTCAGTGATAATTTTGACATCATACTGCATAGTAGATGGTTGACTTCTCACACGCGGTGGTGTCTCGATAGGAACTTCATAGCGGTTTTCATTGGGATTCTTAATCTAAAGTCAAAAATAAAAAATTTGATAAAAATGAAACGAGGTCTAACATTTCCGCCCAGAATTATAGAGAAAATTTACTTTGAAGGTGTATGTAGATGAGCTAGGAGGTCGACGTAGCTCCCGGGACACCACTCTACTATATCTTCATCCTCCTCTAACCACAGGCCCTCTCTTACCGCTCCACGACTCCTGTCACAGTCAAAGAGTATGACCCAGTTCTTCTGTTCCCGGAGCTGGACCATACCACTTCTTCTGTTCCCGGAGCTGGACCATACCACTTCTTCTGTTCCCGCAGCTGGACCATACCACTTCTTCTGTTCCCAGAGCTGAACCATACCACTTCTTCTGTTCCCGGTGCTGTGGACCATACCACTTCTTCTGTTCATGGGCTGGACCATACCACTTCTTCTGTTCCCGGAGCTGGACCATACCACTTCTTCTGTTCCTGGAGCTGGACCATACCACTTTTCTGTTCCTGGAGCTGGACCATACCAACTTCTTCTGTTCCTGGAGCTGGACCATACCACTTCTTCTGTTCCTGGAGCTGGACCATACCACTTCTTCTGTTTTAGAGCTGGGACCCTACCACTGCTTCTGTCCTAGAGGCTGGCACACCATACGGAGATTCTTCTGTTCCTAGAGCTGGACCATACCACTTCTTCTGTTCCTGGAGCTGGTCCATACCACTTCTTCTGTTCCTGGAGCTGGTCCATACCGTTTGCAGTGAACCATACGACTACGGCAGGAGGATTGGAGCGGTAAGATACGGCATTGGTGGTGCTGAACAGTGTGAAGGCAAAATGGTTCTCCTGGAGCTAGGTCGACTAGACGTGATTTTTCTCATTATACAAGACCTAATGGAGCATACTCTGACTTTTTTTCTGTTCATTTGTACAGGATCTCACGAAAAATTCCTAAATATATAGCGGTCAACTTTACAAAATTTTGTTATACTCAAGTAGAGTCACACGCAAAGGAGTACTATCAGCAGAGGCATTGTTTCAATATATTTCCTTTAGGAACAGCCGTACTATGACATTGATGTAGAGTAACATGACCTTCATACAGTTGCCGATTGGTACACCTCTACCGGTTTTACAGTAAAATGATCTTTATTAGTCCACCAACCAATGAACAATGGGCTGGCGGAACAATCATAATCACTTACAGTGAAATGCAGTCTTGAGTCTGTCTCAAAGAAAACCTCGAGTTGTAACTCCATTAGATCTTTGGGCATGAAAGTTTTTGTAGAGCGCAAAAGGGTAGCACAATATCCAGTCTCTGTGCTGGTGACGTTCACTGCTTTGTAGCTCGGGTAGTTTGTGGGGTAATAACATGAGGGCTGTTTAAGGTCTGACGTGTCCGACGCTGTTAAGTAACAGCAGCCGCGGCCCTCACATTCATCTTTATTCAAAGTCTTTTCAGGAGCGCAGTCAAAGCGGTGTTCAGGTTCTAGAAGACATTGTGAAGGACCAGGGGCTTCTCCAAAACATGATGTGAAAAGCAGAAAAAGTAGCAGTAGCCTGCAACTGATATTCTTACAGCCTGACTTCTTTCTTTCATGGGAAAAATCCAGCATATTGATGCCTCCTGAAAGGGAACACAATAATGTTAGTATTATAGCATCTGGTGGTCATTGTATCATCCAATGGTGGTCATTCTATCACCCCATGATGGTCATTGTATCAACCCATGGTGGTCATTGTATCATGCCATGGTGGTCATTCTATCACCCCATGGTGGTCATTGTATCAACCCATGGTGGTTTGTATACATGCCATGTGGTAGGTTCTTGGTGATTGTATACAACCCGTTGGTTGGAGTTATTGTAATAACACGTGCATGTGTGCTGTGTTATCCCAGTCATTGGATCATGGTGTGTCATTGTATCATCCCATGGTGGTCATTGTATCACCCCATGGTGGCCATTGTATCAACCCATGGTGGCCATTGTATCACCCCATGGTGGCCATTGTATCATCCCATGGTGGTCATTGTATCACCCCATGGTGGCCATTGTATCACCTCATGGTGGCCATTGTATCAGTCCCATGGTGGTCATTGTATCAACCCATGGTGGGTATTTGTATCATGCTATGCGGTGGTCATTGTATCAAACCATGGTTGGCCCATTGCTATCACCCCATGGTGGGCCCATTGTACCACCCCATGTGGCTCATTATCACCCATTGTGGTCATTATGTATCACTCCATGGTGGTCATTGTATCATCCATGGTGGTCATTGTAATCTCCCCATGGTGGTCATTGTACTCACCCATGGTGGTCATTGTATCATCCCCATGGGTCGGTATCATTGGATATCCCATGGTGTCATTGTATCACCCCCATGGTGGCCATGTATCACCCCCATGGTGGGTCATTGTATCATGGGTTCCATTGTAACCGTCCCGTTATGAACAGAGCAGATCGGTCACACATGGAGCACACAAGTGCTACTATTCACCTCTCATGGCGCAGATGGAGATACAAAGTAGAACTGGACTATATCAGTCAGTGCATAGACAGTTAATGGAGCGGCAGAAAGACAGAAAAGCAGCAAAGCATAAGAAAACAATATTCAATTAGGTACTTTTCTGATTGTACTGGAACCCAAGAATCAAGAGGATGTTTCAATGGGACTGTACACTGAACGTTTAAGAAAATGGCGCCAGCTCTATTTTACTTACTGCATTTGCCTCATACAGCTCCTGCAAACGATGAAAGTTATGCTTTCGCAATGCGGTTTAAACTCAGAAATGCAAAAAAAAAGGAGAGGGTTTGCAACTAAGATGAGCAAGCACTAAAGCTCGAAGTGCTCATTATTCGAGTCAACTTTTCCGATGCTCGAGTGCTCGTATCGAATACGAGCCCATTGAAGTCAAGGGGAGACTCGAGCATTTTTCAAGGGGACCAAGGCTCATGCACAGGGAAGCTTGGCCAAAGACCTGGGAGAAAACATCAGGAAAAGGATGGAAACACCACGGAAATGGACAGGAAACAGCAGAAGCAGCATGCATGGATGCCTCTGAGGCTGCTTAATCGCACCATGATGCACCAATATGGTACTAGCTGCACTACTAGTGCCAGCAAGCCCAGCCACAAGCAACAAAAAAACAACAAAAAAATAACGTAGAAGGGCTGTTGGGTTCTTGTAAATCACTCCTGCCTAACACTATTCTAAAGAACAGCCTAACGCTTTCCCTGACCAGCAGCACTCTCTCCCTAGCGGCATCCAGACAACAGAATGATCGAGCCCAGCGCAGGCAGGGGCTAGTCTCTTCCAGGGTCACCTGATCTGGCCAGCCAACCACTGCTATCGACGTGTAAGGGTACCACGTCATGCTGGTGGAGGGCATGAGTCTCCTGGACTTGTGATTGGCTCTGTTTCTGGCCGCCAAAAAGGCAAAACGCCGGGAGAATGCATTTTTCTCGAGCGGGCGAAAGTACTTGTCCGAGAACGAGCAGTCGAGTACGCTAATGCTCGACGGCATCAAGCTCGGACGAGTATGCTCGCTACTCATCGACTCTATTGCAACGTTGGGCTGTTAATAATAATTGACAGCTATATTCACAGGGTGTGCAGGACATTTTTTGTATATAATAGTTATTTTCCCTGTTAGAAAATGTCTAGTCCTAATGTCTAGGCTTACATAGAGTGGCGTACCTCTAATAGAGGCAGCTCATGCCACTCATAGGCCGGGGCGGGCTGTTCTCTGCCTTCTGGACTCCGCTCCTCATCAGCTTTCAGCAGTTCCACCTCAGGATTGCTGATTGGCGGAGCCACCTGTCAGTCATGATCTGTTGTGAATCTGCTCCACCAATACATCGCACTCCTCTATAAGAGGGAAGTTTGTGATTGGTTGTGTAAATACACCTTTCTTTCATCGAAGCCAGTAACTGTCATTGGAAAGGGAGGAGCCAAGCTCTGCACTGACTTAACCCCTGCATGCTGCGAGTATGCCGTTGTCACGATTGTTGGTGTGTTTGGGTGTGTATGTGTGGAGATAGTATAATACTGTATACCATTGACTGTTGTGCATGATATCTAGGGGAGATTGTCTAGGTAAAACTGTTCTAGTTGCCATGGAAAGGTGTAGAGTGTTATAGACCTAGCAATGCTACTTTGAAAAACATATGAAAATAAGCTCTATTTCTAAAACTCTTGGCCTCCATGTTGGAAATGATCGCAAGCTTAAAGGGGTTGTCAGGCACAACAATGAGATCATAGGAAAGATATATATAGTATATGGACGTACAGCAGTAGAAACATTTGGGGAGATTTATCAGACGTTCTGAGGTAAAATGTTCTAATTGCCCATGGAAACCATCAGAGCTCACTTTCATTTTATATAACAGCTGTGGGAGAATGAAAGCTGAGCTCTGATTGGTTGCCATGGGCAACTAGATAACAGTTTACTCAGACACTTCGGATATGAATCTCCCCCTATTGTATATGATGGTGAGTTCTTAAGTGTCTGTGTATAAATATATAAATATATGGCACATAGTAAGGAAAAATCTGAGTCCATTTTTGCAGTCCAGGTGTCATCAGTGTGGTCAATCCGCATCATTCAGCAAATATTTTATGTGGCGTCCATAGGTCGCGCGTGAGAGTGAGCGGACCCAATGTTTGTGGTCAGGTTTCCTGTCATCATATCCATGACTATGCTGGGGGCATTTGCTGCTGATCCAACATGGGGCAATTTACTTACCGTTCTGTCACAATCTCCGATCCGGACTGTCTGACAAAGATGAAGTCCGGCGCGATTCAACAGATCGTGCGCCCGATATCCTGCATGTGTCGCTTCCCCGCCGAGATCCACGGAGTTCACCTTCTTCTTCCGGTGCTTGTAAGGCATTGTCTTGCGACACAATTTGAATGTAAAGAAGAACCTACCACTTGTAGTGGCCGTTTCTTGATGGAAAACCGGGCACCAGCTCAGTGGTGAGACTGGTGCTCGGAAGCTTATTTGTATAGTGTTTAAAACCGCAGGTAGTCGCGGTTTTTTTTAAAACACTTCTTTTAAATTATGCCATCCGCGGAGGGTACGGCGCTCGCGGCGTTACGTGCACGCGCTAATATGGAAGGAAGTGAAATGAGACCCACGCATGTGGTAAGCCCGAGCAGACATACCTCGCCTGCCGGCCGGCTATAAGTTGTAAAAAATGTTTTAAACTCGATTACCGCGGTTAAAACACTACTAAAAGTAAAGCCACCGGCACCATCACCGCCTGAGCCTGGTTCCGTCATTGCCTCGGAAAACCTGCCACTTCCAGTGGTAGGGGGGTGGGGGTTTCCTTAAGCCCATCAGAGCGTACGTCGGGTCCCCCCCCAATTTGTTGTCACGTGAACACGGCGACGATTTCCGCCAAATCCGATCCCCGTATTAGCCAAAAACACTTTTTAAATGCGGCACTCACACTGCATCAGGAAATCACGGTAATTCCAAACGACTAGGCGGACAGAGGACCCTTAGTAAATATGCCCCGATTATGTGCCATTGGTTTTTCGGGCAGTTGGGGTGTCGCAGGCCAATCATAGCCCGGCTAGTTGCGAAGGGGCAATTTGCCCACCGTCAAACAATGGGGTTCATTTACTAAGGGCCCGATTCACGTTTTCCAGACGACGTGTTAACCGAATAGTTTCCGTTAAGCCCGATATCCTATGATCTTCCGACCTGGATTTTGGGGCCCATTGGATTGGTGGCCATTGGTCGCTGGCATGCGCCTCGACGGAATGGGGGGGACGCTGGCCCCGAACGAAAAACCCCGATTCGGAAAAAACCGCCGCATTTAAAAAAAAAAATCTGTTTTTGCGGATCTTGCACTACACCTTCAATCAGTCCGGCTCGGTGACTCCATGGGTGTTTCAATTCGTTTCAGCGCAGCAACCTGCCGGTGGACACAGGAGGAAACTAATTTAATAATCCCGGCCGGACACCGAAATCCGGCTCAGAGAAACGCGCTGGCTGATCGCGATGGACCGCGTAGAAAAGTCTGCCCAATATGTCTGTATGACGCGCACCGAACACGAACACAACCATCGGGTTCTCTCATTTTTCGGTCAGCATTTTTGGTTTGGGTCCACAATAAAACTAACAACAAGTTGGGGCAGATTACTTACCGGTCCTGACGCGACCAGCGGCACAATCTCCGTGCGAGGATTCGGGGTCTTCCAGCAGATTCACTAGAGGGTATTCGCCGATGTCCACCAGGTGTCGCTCATGCGCTGAGCCCGACGGAGTTGCCCAGAGTTACCATCCAGGCGTGGTGCAGGTACACGAGTGCGGTGTAACGGTAGCACCTTTTTTTTAAAAAAATACCGTGGTTTTTCCGAAGTCCGTCGGGTTTTCCGACGGCCCACCCCCTATTTTCGTTCGACATTCATGCCATGCCGGCGAAACAAACCGATGCGCCACAATCCATCGCTTGTGGCAAAAAACGCGGGCAAACCGGTAATTTATGAAAACCCGACAAAAAAGTAATGACCCCCATATGTCCTCAAGCCGTCATATGAGGGTCCATTGAAAGGATAGGGTCCAACACCCAGAACCCCCCCGTTCGTCGGAGGCAGATTGATACGTGTATTATTCTAGATGCCCACCTGTACCAGGAAGGCTGAGGTGACGCGGATCCCCCGGGCTTTCCCTTGTGCTTGAGCTCGGAGTCCTACTTTTTGTTTTGTGTACTAAAGGATAACCCCTTCGTCCCTATGATGAGAAGTGGTACACCGACACCGCCACCATTCCCCGTCCTGGCTGCGATGCCCGCTCTTAACTGCCGCACCCACACCCTGTCCTGTATCTCTCCCCCGCCGTGTACAGGACTACCGGTCGGCCATCTCCTTACATGAAAACCATCCCCGGGGTTGCTGAAAGTTCTTCCAAAAACAGTCGCCACGTCGACCAATGGTTAGTAGTACCATAGTATCCTGCGGCATACTACACTTCCATTCATGTACTATACAGGATGAGTTGCAATATGGCAAAAACATTGTAACTCCATTAGATCTTTGGGCATGAAAGTTTTTGTAGAGCGCACAAGGGTAGCACAATATCCAGTCTCTGTGCTGGTGACGTTCACTGCTTTGTAGCTCGGGTAGTTTGTGGGGTAATAACATGAGGGCTGTTTAAGGTCTGGCGTGTCCAACGCCGTTAAGTAACAGCAGCCACGGCCCTCACATTCATCTTTATTCAAAGTCTTTTGAGGAGCGCAGTCAAAGCGGTGTTCAGGTTCTAGAAGACATTGTGAAGGAACAGGGGCTTCTCCAAAACATGATGTGAAAAGCAGAAAAAGTAGCAGTAGCCTGCAACTGATATTCTTACAGCCTGACTTCTTTCTTTCATGGGGAAAATCCAGCATATTGATGCCTCCTGAAAGGGAACACAATAATGTTAGTATTATAGCATCTGGTGGTCATTGTATCATCACATGGTGGTCATTGTATCATCACATGGTGGTCATTGTATCATCCCATGGTGGTCATTGTATCACTCCATGGTGGTCATTGTATCACCCCATGGTGGTCATTGTATCATCCCATGGTGGTCATTGTATCATCCCGTCTTGAGCTTCCTTCGGTGCCCACCCTGTACGCGGTTGGTTAATGTCCCTAGAGATCTGTTGTAAAGGACATGAAGTTTTTGTAGAGCGCCAAAAGGGTAGGCATCAATACTCCAGTCTCTGTGCTTGGCTGACACGTTCCGCTTTGTAGTGCGGGCTCTGTTTTGTGGCGCCGCTCATAACCCGAGTGGCTGTTTAGGTTGACGTGTCCGCGCATGTTAAGTAACAGCAGCCGCGCCCTCACATCTCATCTTTAGTCAAAGTCTTTCGGAGCACGCAGCAACTTGACGTGTTCAGGTTCTTAGAGAGTAAGTTGTGAAGGCAGGCACGCTATCTACCCCAACACCCATGTGATGTGGTAAAAGCAGAAAAAGTTAGCAGTATGCCTGCAATGTGTATTTTACAGCCTGACTTTTCTTTCTGTCATGGGATAAAACTCCTTACGATCATATTGTGATGCCTTTTTCCCTCTGCAAAGGGAATCACATAATGTTAGTAGTCTGTATAGCCTGCTGTGAGTCATTGATATCATCCAATGGGTCATTCTATGACACCCCATGACTGGTCATTGTATCACCCCTGTGGTTTGTCTCATGCCGGTGGTGGTCCTATCATCTATTGTTGGTCATTTGCACGCCAGTGGTGGTCATGTCTCATACCCATGGTGGTCATTCAGATACTCCATGGTGTCGTTCTGTATGTCAAGTCCATGGTGGTTCATTGTATCATCCATGGATGGTAATGATCTCCAGGGTATTGGTCACCCCATGGTGGTCATTTATACCCCATGGTGGTCATTGTTATCCATGTAGCCAGCAAGTGGTGATTTGTATCACCCATGCGTGGTTGATAGACTTGCTATCAAATAACCCATGGTGTGGGAGGTGTAACCCGTATCGGTGGCATCAGTGTCGTCATCCACATGGGTCATTGTATATTCCCCATGTACTTTCTTGTGCGGTAATTGTATCACTCCAGGTTGGGGCGTGTGTATCAATCCATGCGGCGGCCATTGTACATCCCATGGTGGCCATGGTTATCATCCAAGTGGTGGTCATTGTCTCACCCTCCTTTGGTGGCCATTGTTAATCACTTCATGGTGGCCATTGTATTCAGTCCCTATGGTGGTGCATCTGTATTGGAAACCCATGGTGGTTCACTTTGTATCATCTATGGTGGTCAGTTGGATCAACCCAGGGTGGCAATTGTATCACACCTATGGTGGCTCATGTTTGTTATCCACCCCATGGTGGACATTATATAACCCCATGTGGTCATGTCTCCTCTCTATGGTGGTCATGGTATTCATTCCATGGTGTTCATTGTATCATCCCAGTGGTGGTCGTGTATCACCCCATGGGTCATTGTCTCGCTTCCAAGGTGGTCATTAGTTAACTATCCCATGGTGGTCATTGTATCACCCCATGGTGGCCATTGTATCACCCCATGGTGGTCATTGTATCATGGTCCATTGTACCTCCTTATGAACAGAGCAGCAGGTCACACATGAGCACACACTGCTCTATTCACCTCTATGGCGCAGATGGAGATACAGCGTAGAACTGGACTATATCAGTCAGTGCCATAGACAGTTAATGGAGCGGCAGAAAAGCAGCAAAGCATAAGAAAACAATATCAATTAGGTACTTTTCTGATTGTACTAACCCAAAGAATCCAGAGGATGTTTCAATGGGACTGTACACTGAACGTTTAAGAAAATGGCGCAGCTCTATTTTACTTACTGCATTTGCCCTCATACAGCTCTGCAAACAGAATGAAAAGTTATTGCTTTTGCAATGCGGTAAAACTCAGAAATGCAAAAAAAAAGGAGAGGGTTTGCAACTAGAGATGAGCAAGCACTAAAATGCTCGAGTGCTCATTATTCGAGTCAAACTTTTCCCGATGCTCGAGTGCTCGTCTCGAATAACGAGCCCCATTGAAGTCAATGGGAGACTCGAGCATTTTTCAAGGGGACCAAGGCTCTGCACAGGGAAGCTTGGCCAAACTGTCTCATCGGAGCTTGCGCTTGAAAAGCATGGTGAACTTTACCACGGTGATGAGTTCACTCGCAAGCGCGAGAGGCTGATCTGTCGGTGTCGTGTTTCAGGTAATGGGTTGCTACACGCTCGTCGCACATAAAGAGTTTTTTTTTATAATGCGGCGGTTTTCCGAATCAGTCGGGTTTATCGTCTCAGGACCACGCCCCCCAATTCCGATCGCTGCAGCCAGCGACTCCAATGAAATGCGCCACAATCCAATGCGCGTGCCCAAAATAGGGGGGCAAAATCAGAAGGAAAATCGGCGCCAAACGGAAGACTAATATTAGGGGTAACACGTCATGGAGCAAACGTGAAATCGGGGCGCTTATGTAAATGACCCCCCCAATTGTTGGGAAGACAGGTGTGGGGCAAAGTTGCCCCTAACTTTGCAAAGCTAGCCAGGGCTATGATTGTGGGCCATGCGAACACCACCAAGGAACTTGAACAAAAGCGCAATGGCACTTTTAATCGGGCTCAGTGTTACTAAGGTCCTCGGTTCCGCACGTATCGTTGGAATGCACCTGATTTCCGATTAGTGTGCCGCATTTAGAGAAAGGTTTTTTGGACGATACGGGATCGTGATTTTGTCGAACTCGATCGCGTATGGTTTTCAGTAGTTTCACGTGACACAACTTGGGGGGGGCCAGACGGGTTAGCGGACGTATTCAGATGGGATTTAGAGAGGTAAATCAGACAAGCTGGGAAGTTGGCAGGTGTTTCCGCGGATGGCCAATACCGGGATCTCAGCCTCACGGCTGAGCTGGGGCGGGCTTATTCTTTAGTTAGTGTTTAACCGCGGTATCGCAGTTTAAAACCACTTTTTAAACTATCGCCGGCGCAGAGGGAGGTATGCGCTCGAGCGCGATTACCATGCGGGGTCCAATTTCACTCCTATTGTAGGCAGCGTGGCACGGGTATATGCGCCGAGCGCGTACCTCTTGCGTCGGCTATTAACGTTTAAAAAGGTTTTAAACAGCGATTACCTAGCGGTTATAAAACACTGACTAAATATAGCGTCCGGACCAGTTCACCCTGAAGATGTGTGCCCGGTGTAATTTCCATGCAGAACGCGCCACTTACAAGTGGTAGAGGTTTCCTTTAACATTCAAAATTGTGTCGCAGAGAAATGCCATTACAGCACCCGGAAGAAGAAGGTGAACTCCGGTGGATGCCGGAGGTGGACGGACGGAAGCGAACATGCAGGATATCGGGCGCACGATCTTGGTTGAATCGCGCCGGACGTTCATCTTTGTCAGACAGTCCGGTCCGGATCGGAGGAAGAGAGGACAGAAAGGGAAGTAAATGTCCCCAATGTTTGGATCAGCAGGCAATTGCACCCCAGCAACTAGTCACTGGATATGATTGACAAGGCAACCTGACCACAAAACATTGGGTCCGCTACATCATAACGCATGACCTCATGGACGCCACATAACAATATTTGCGTGAAGGATGCGGATGACACAATGATGACACAGGACGACAAAAATGACGCCAGATTTCTTACTACGTGCACATATAATTTAGTATTTATTACACAGACACTAATGATACTCACAATCATATACGCAATAGGGGGAGCGTTTCATCCGAAGTGTCTGAGGTAAAACTGTATCTAGTTGCCCATGGCAACAATCAGAGCCAAGCTTTCATTCTCCCAAGCTGTTTATAAAATGAAACGGAGCTTGATTGGTTTCCATGGCAATTAGAACAGTTTACCTCACGAAACGTCTGATGAATCATCCCCCAAAGTTTCTACTACCTGGCTGTACGTCCACATATACGTATATATATCTTTTATATGAATCTCATATGTTGTGACCTGACAACCCTTTAAGCTTGCGATCATCCAACTTGGCGCAAGAGTTTTCAAGAATAGAGCTTATTTTCATATGTTTTGCTCAAGCAGTGCATTGCTTGAGGTCTATAACACTCTTCACCTTTCCATGGGCAACAGAACAGTTACCTAAGACAATCTCACCTAGATATAACATGCACACAGTCAAGGAGTATATACAGTATATATACATATACATACACACATACGTACACACACAACACAAAATTGACAAGGCATCTCGCAGCCTGCAGGGGTTAACGTCAGTGCAGAGCTTGGCTCCTCCCCTTTCCATAATGACAGTTACTGGCTTCAGATGAAAGAAAGGTGTATTACAAAACAATCACACTTCCCTTTATAGAGGAGTGCGATGATTGGTGGAGCAGATTTCACAACAGATCAGTGACTGACAGGTGGCTCCGCCAATCAGCAATCCTGATAGTAAGGAACTGCTGAAAAGTGATGAGGAGCGGAGTCCAGAAGGCAGAGAACAGGGCCCCCGTCTGATGAGTGGCATGAGCTGCCTCTATTAGAGGTACGCCACTCTATGTAAGGCCTAGACATGAGTGACTAGACATTTTCTACACAGGGAAAAAAACTATTATAACGAAAAATGTCCTGCACACCTGATGTGAATATAGCTGTCAATTATTATTACAGCCAACGTTGCAATAGAGATGAGCGAGCAATACTGTCCGGATGATGCTACGTTCGAGCATTAGCGTATCTCGAAACTGCTCGTTGCTCGGACAAGTATTTCGCCGCGAGAAAATTGCATCTCCCGGAGTTTGCTTTTGGCGGCCAGAAACAGAGCCAATCACAAGCCAGGAGCTCTGCTGCACCCAACAGCATGACGTGGTACCCTACACGTCGATAGCAGTGGTTGGCTGGCCAGATCAGGTGACCTGGTAATAGACTAGCCGCCTGCGCTGCTCGGATCATTCTGTGTCTGGATGCCGCTAGGAGAGAGTGCTGCTGGTCAGGGAAAGCGTTAGGCTGTTCTATTAGAAAGTGTAGGCAGGAGTGATTTAACAGAAACCCAACAGCCCTTCACGTTATTTTTTTTTGTGTTTTGTTTGGTTGTGGCTGGGCTTGCTGGCACTAGGAGTGCAGCTAGTACCATATTGGTGCATAATGGTGCGATTAAAGCAGCCTCAGAGGCAGTCCATGACATGCTGCTTTCCTGTGTTTCATGTCCAGGTCCGTGGTGTTTCCATCCGTTTTAGAGGTTCAGGCTCATCTATCACCCAATGGTGGTCATTGTATCAACCCATGGGTGCATTGTATCATGCCATGGGTGGTGGGATTGTATCAACCCATGGTGGAGATTGTAATCAAACCATGTGTGGTGATTATAACCCAAGTGGTCATTGTGTAATGGTGTTCATTGTATCATCCCATGGGGTCATTGTATCACCCATGGTGGCCATTGTATCAACCCATGGTGGCCATTGTATCACCCCATGGTGGCCATTGTTATCATCCATGGTGGTCATTTGTATCACCCCATGGTTGGCCATTGATCACCCATGGTGGCCATTGTATCATCCCATGGTGGGTCATTGTATCCCCATGGTGGGTATTGTATCATGCTATGGGTGGTCATTGTATCAAACCATGGTTGTGCCCATTGATCATCCCATGGTGGGCCTTGTACACCCCATTGTGGTCATTATCACCCATTGTGGTCATTTGTATACTCCATGGTGGGTCATTGATATCATCCCATGGTGGTATTGTATCCCCATGGTGGTCATTGTACTCACCCATGGTGGTCATTGTATCATCCCATGGGTGGATCATTGGATATCCCATGGTGTCATTGTATCACCCCCATGGTGGCCATGTATCACCCCCATGGTGGGTCATTGTATCATGGGTCCATTGTACCGCCTGTTATGAACAGAGCGAGGTCACACATGAGCACACAACTGCTCTATTCACCTCTATGGCGCAGATGGAGATACAGTAGAACTGGACTATATCAGTCAGTGCATAGACAGTTAATGGAGCGGCAGAAACAGAAAAGCAGCAAAGCATAAGAAAACAATATTCAATTAGGTACTTTTCTGATTGTACTGAACCCAAGAATCAAGAGGATGTTTCAATGGGACTGTACACTGAACGTTTAAGAAAATGGCGCCAGCTCTATTTTACTTACTGCATTTGCCTCATACAGCTCCTGCAAACGATGAAAGTTATGCTTTCGCAATGCGGTTTAAACTCAGAAATGCAAAAAAAAAGGAGAGGGTTTGCAACTAAGATGAGCAAGCACTAAAAGCTCGAAGTGCTATTATCGAGTAACTTTTCCGATGCTCGAGTGCTCGTATCGAATACGAGCACCCATTGAAGTCAAGGGGAGACTCGAGCATTTTTCAAGGGGACCAAGGCTCTGCACAGGGAAAGTTGGCCAAAGACCTGGGAGAAAACTCAGGAAAAGGATGGAAACCCCACGGAAATGGACAGGAACAGCAGAGCAGCATGCATGATGCCTCTGAGGCTGCTAATCGCCCATTATGCACCAATATGGTACTAGCTGCACTACTAGTGCCAGCAGCCCAGCCACAAGCAACAAAAAAACAACAAAAAAATAACGTAGAAGGGCTGTTGGGTTCTTGTAAATCACTCCTGCCTAACACTATTCTAAAGAACAGCCTAACGCTTTCCCTGACCAGCAGCACTCTCTCCCTAGCGGCATCCAGACAACAGAATGATCGAGCCCAGCGCAGGCAGGGGCTAGTCTCTTCCAGGGTCACCTGATCTGGCCAGCCAACCACTGCTATCGACGTGTAAGGGTACCACTTCATGCTGGTGGAGGGCATGAGTCTCCTGGACTTGTGATTGGCTCTGTTTCTGGCCGCCAAAAAGGCAAAACGCCGGGAGATGCATTTTTCTCGAGCGGGCGAAAGTACTTGTCCGAGAACGAGCAGTCGAGTACGCTAATGCTCGACGGCATCAAGCTCGGACGAGTATGCTCGCTAGTCATCGACTCTATTGCAACGTTGGGCTGTTAATAATAATTGACAGCTATATTCACAGGGTGTGCAGGACATTTTTTGTATATAATAGTTATTTTCCCTGTTAGAAAATGTCTAGTCCTAATGTCTAGGCTTACATAGAGTGGCGTACCTCTAATAGAGGCAGCTCATGCCACTCATAGGCCGGGGCGGGCTGTTCTCTGCCTTCTGGACTCCGCTCCTCATCAGCTTTCAGCAGTTCCACCTCAGGATTGCTGATTGGCGGAGCCACCTGTCAGTCATGATCTGTTGTGAATCTGCTCCACCAATACATCGCACTCCTCTATAAGAGGGAAGTTTGTGATTGGTTGGTAAATACACCTTTCTTTCATCGAAGCCAGTAACTGTCATTGGAAAGGGAGGAGCCAAGCTCTGCACTGACTTAACCCCTGCATGCTGCGAGTATGCCGTTGTCACGATTGTTGGTGTGTTTGGGTGTGTATGTGTGGAGATAGTATAATACTGTATACCATTGACTGTTGTGCATGATATCTAGGGGAGATTGTCTAGGTAAAACTGTTCTAGTTGCCATGGAAAGGTGTAGAGTGTTATAGACCTAGCAATGCTACTTTGAAAAACATATGAAAATAAGCTCTATTTCTAAAACTCTTGGCCCCATGTTGGAAATGATCGCAAGCTTAAAGGGGTTGTCAGGACAACAATGAGATCATAGGAAAGATATATATAGTATATGGACGTACAGCAGTAGAAACATTTGGGGAGATTTATCAGACGTTCTGAGGTAAAATGTTCTAATTGCCCATGGAAACCATCAGAGCTCACTTTCATTTTATATAACAGCTGTGGGAGAATGAAAGCTGAGCTCTGATTGGTTGCCATGGGCAACTAGAAACAGTTTACTCAGACACTTCGGATATGAATCTCCCCCTATTGTATATGATGGTGAGTTCTTAAGTGTCTGTGTATAAATATATAAATATATGGCACATAGTAAGGAAAAATCTGAGTCCATTTTTGCAGTCCAGGTGTCATCAGTGTGGTCAATCCGCATCATTCAGCAAATATTTTATGTGGCGTCCATAGGTCGCGCGTGAGAGTGAGCGGACCCAATGTTTGTGGTCAGGTTTCCTGTCATCATATCCATGACTATGCTGGGGGCATTTGCTGCTGATCCAACATGGGGCAATTTACTTACCGTTCTGTCACAATCTCCGATCCGGACTGTCTGACAAAGATGAAGTCCGGCGCGATTCAACCAGATCGTGCGCCCGATATCCTGCATGTGTCGCTTCCCCGCCGAGATCCACGGAGTTCACCTTCTTCTTCCGGTGCTTGTAAGGCATTGTCTTGCGACACAAGTTTGAATGTAAAGAACCGAACCTACCACTTGTAGTGGCCGTTTTCTGATGGAAAACCGGGCACCAGCTCAGGGTGAGATGGTCGTGAAGCTTATTTTAGTCAGTGTTTAAAACCGCGGTACGCGTTTTTTTACACTTTTTTAAATTATAGCCGCCGCAGAGGGACGGGCGCTACGGCGACTTACGTGCACGCGCTAAATGGAAGGAATGAATGGACCGTCACGCATTTGGTAAAGCCCGAGCGACATACCTCCCGCCCCGGCTATAAGTTAAAATGTTTTAAACTTCGATTACCGCGGTTAAAACACTAACTAAAATAAAGCACACCGCACCAGTCACCCCGCGCTGAGCCTGGTTGCCCGGTCATTGCCTCGGAAACTGCACTTCCAGTGGATGGGGGGGGTGGGTTTCCTTTAAATCCCATCAGAGTCGTCCGTCGATCCCCCCCAATTTGTGTCAACGTGAAACACGCCGACGATTTCCGCCAAATCGATCCCGTTTTCAAAAACCTTTTCTACAATGCTGCTCAGCAGCTGCATAGGAAATCACGGTTATTCCAACGATAGTGCGGACGAGGGACCCTTAGTAAATAGCCCGATATGTGCCATTGTCGTTGTTGCAGGTGTTGGGTGTCGCAGGCACATCATAAGCCCTGGCTAGTTGCAAGGGGCAATTTGCCCACCGTCAACAACAATGGGGGTCATTACTAAGGGCCCGATTCACGTTTTCCGAGACGTGTTAACCCGAATATTCGATTGGCCCGATTCCTATGATGCTCCGCGGATTTTGGGGCCGCATTGGATTGGTGGCTATTGGTCGCTGGCATGACCCTCGACGGAAATGGGGTGGGCGTGGCCGAACGAAAAACCGCGACGATTCGGAAAAACCGCCGCATTTAAAAAAAAAAAAATTGTTGTTGCGGATCTTGACTTACACCTTCATCAGTCCGGCTCGGTGACTCCAGTGCGTTTTCTATTCGTTTCAGCGCAGCACCTCCTGGTGGACAGCGGAGACTAACTTTAATAAATCCCGCCGGACACCGAAATCCGGCGTCAGAGAACGCGCTGGCTGGATCGCGAATGGACCGGCTGTGAGTAAATCGTCTGCCCCAATATGTCTGTATGCCGCACCGCAACACGAACACAACCATCGGGTTCTCTCATTTTTCGGTCATGCATTTTTGGTTGGACCACGAAAGAAATAACAACAATTGGGGCAATTACTTACCCGTCCTGTACGCGATCCAGCGGCACAGATCCGTAGCGAGGATTCGGGGTCTTCCAGCAGATTCACTAAGGTAGTTCGCCAGATGTCCACCAGGTGTCGCTCTGCGCTGGCCCGACCGGAGTTCGCCCAGAGTTCACCATCCATGGCGTGGTGCAGGTACCATGAGTGCGGTGTCAACGGTAACCCTTTTTTTTTTAAAAAAATACCGTGGTTTTTCGAATCCGCTCGGGATTCTTCCGACGGCCACACCCCCTATTTCCTTCGGATTCATGCTGCGGCGAAACCCGATGCGCCACAATCCATCCTTGTGGCAAAACCCGGGTAAAACCGGTAATTTTATGAAAACCCGACAAAAAGAGGTAATGACCCCACTATGTCTCCAAGCCGATCCATATGCAGGGTCCATTGAAGGATTAAGGGTCCCAACACCCCAGAACCCCCCCTTCGTTCGGAGGCACGATGTGATCTGTATTATTCTATGGATGCCCACCTGTCAGGCAAGGCTATGGTTGACCGCGGATAGCCGCCCGGGCTTTCCCTTGTGCTTGAGCTGGAGTCCTACTTTTTGTTTTGTTACTAAAGGATAACCGCCTTCTACCCATGGCATGAGAGTGGTAACGCACCGACCACCATTCCCCTCCTGCGCTACTTCCCGCTCTTAACCTAGTCCCACCCGACCCTGTCCTGTACTCTCCCCCGCGTGTACAGGACTAGTCGGCCATCGTCCTTAACTGAAAACCATCCCGGGGTCTGCTGAAAGTTCATTCCAAAAACAGTCGCCACGTCGACCAATGGTGTAGTACATAGTATTCATCGCGGCACTACCTTCCATCATGTCTATACCAGGATGAAGTTGCAATATGGCAAAAACAACTGACAGCACACAACTGGATTTTGTGCTGTGCCAGATGACTTTGAGTTATAAGAGAAATAAACGTAAAAAATAAATAAATCAGCAGACTGTGCCTAATTCAAATCAAACCCCTAATAAATTGTCCCACTTCGGTGTTTGAGGTGGACATGTGTGTAACTAAGAGCTAAACACAGCGGTCGCAAGTCTCCCAGCAAATTCCTCACAATATGGTACTTGCTGCACTACTAATGCCAGCAAGCCCAGCCACAAGCAAACCAAAAAAAAAGGAAAATATAACGCTATTGTAGGCCTAAATAAGCCGTTGGGGTTCTCCTATGGCTATTTTTTAGCCCACACTCAAAGCACACTGCTTTGGCAGATTACTGTGAGTTCTAAAAAGAAATAAACGTTAAAAAAAATAAATCAGCAGACTCGGCGTAATTCAAATCAAACCCCTAATAAATTGTCCCACTTCGGTGTTTGAGGTAGATATGTGTGTCACTAAGAGCTAAACACAAGTCTCCCTGCAAATTACTCACAATATGGTACTAGCTGCACTACTAATGCCAGCAAGCCCAGCCACAAGCAAACAAAAAAAAAGTAAAATAAAACGTTATTGTAGCCCTAAGAAGGGCTGTTGGGTTCTTGGAGAATCACTCCTGCCTAACAGTAAGCTAATAGAACACCCTAACGCTTTCCCTGACCAGCAGCAGCGGCATCCAGAGAGAGAATGATCCGAGCAGTGCGGGCCGGGGCTAGTCTATTCCAGGGTCACCTGATCTGGCCAGCCAACCACTGCTATCGACGTGTAAGGGTATCACGTCATGCTGGGTGGAGTGCAGAGTCTCCTGGCTTGTGATTGGCTCTTTTTCTGGCCACCAAAAAGCAAAACGGCGGGAGCTGCCATTTTCTCGAGCTGGCGAAATACTTGTCCGAGCAACGAGCAGTTTCGAGTACGCTAATGCTCGAACGAGCATCAAGCTCGGACGAGTATGTTCGCTCATCTCTAATTGAGACCACAACTCGATTAAAACTTCTATATTAATTGTCTTACGAAATCAGTGTGAATTGGTGCTTGGTGTATTTTTTTTTTCACTTGTGTAGCTGATGTCTGTGTCTCTGTGTATTAGGAGGATGCAGCATGTCAGCAGATAAAGCACAGACATACACAGACATACACAGATATACATTACACACAGACATGAGCTGGGGGAGGAGAGGGGAGGGGGAACAGGGGTGACATCACTGCCTCTGACCATGTGACCAACCTAATTTACATAATAAAGAAAAGATGATTTTAGAATGATTAATGTATGAAATGACTAGATAAAGGCTGGGATGGGATCCTTGTGAGATGGAAGAGATTACTAGCTGCACTACTAGTGCCAGCAAGCCCAGCCACAAGCAAACAAAACACAAAAAAAAATAACGTAGAAGGGCTGTTGGGTTCTTGTAGAATCACTCCTGCCTAACACTATTCTAATAGAACAGCCTAACGCTTTCCCTGACCAGCAGCAGCTCTCTCCCTAGCGGCATCCAGACACAGAATGATCCGAGCAGCGCAGGCAGGGGCTAGTCTATTCCAGGGTCACCTGATCTGGCCAGCCAACCACTGCTATCGACGTGTAAGGGTACCACGTCATGCTGGGTGGAGTGCACAGTCTCCTGGCTTGTGATTGGCTCTGTTTCTGGCCGCCAAAAAGCAAAACGCCGGGAGATGCAATTTTCTCGAGCGGGCGAAATACTTGTCCGAGCAACGAGCAGTTACGAGTACGCTAATGCTCGAACGAGCATCAAGCTCGGACGAGTATGCTCGCTCATCTCTATTTGCAACGTTGGGCTGTTAATAAATAATTGACAGCTATATTCACATCAGGGTGTGCAGGACATTTTTTCGTTATAATTAGTTATTTTCCCTGTTAGAAAATGTCTAGTCCTCATGTCTAGGCTTACATAGAGTGGCGTACCTCTAATAGAGGCAGCTCATGCCACTCATAGGCCGGGGGCCCTGTTCTCTGCCTTCTGGACTCCGCTCCTCATCAGCTTTCAGCAGTTCCTTACTATCAGGATTGCTGATTGGCGGAGCCACCTGTCAGTCACTGATCTGTTGTGAAATCTGCTCCACCAATCATCGCACTCCTCTATAAGAGGGAAGTTGTGATTGGTTTGTAAATACACCTTTCTTTCATCTGAAGCCAGTAACTGTCATTAGGAAAGGGGAGGAGCCAAGCTCTGCACTGACTTAACCCCTGCAGGCTGCGAGATGCCTTGTCAGATGTGTGTGTGTGTGTGTGTACGTATGTGTGTATGTATATGTATATATACTGTATACACACTTGACTGTGTGCATGTATATCTAGGGGGAGATTGTCTGAGGTAAAACTGTTCTAGTTGCCCATGGAAAGGTGTAGAGTGTTATAGACCTAGCAATGCTACTTTGAGAAAACATATGAAAATAAGCTCTATTTCTAAACTCTTGCGCCAAATGTTGGATGATCGCAATGCTTAAAGGGGTTGTCAGGTCACAACAATGAGATCATAGTAAAAGATATATATAGTATATGGACGTACAGCAGGTAGAAACATTTGGGGAGATTTATCAGACGTTTCTGAGGTAAAACTGTTCTAATTGCCCATGGAAACCAATCAGAGCTCAGCTTTCATTTTATAAACAGCTGTGGGAGAATGAAAGCTGAGCTCTGATTGGTTGCCATGGGCAACTAGAACAGTTTTACCTCAGACACTTTGGATAAATCTCCCCCTATTGTATATGATTGTGAGTATCTTTAGTGTCTGTGCATATAAATATATAAATATATGTGCACAGTAGTAAGA
The DNA here is from genome assembly GCA_019512145.1 of Engystomops pustulosus. Classification (NCBI taxonomy): domain Eukaryota; kingdom Metazoa; phylum Chordata; class Amphibia; order Anura; family Leptodactylidae; genus Engystomops; species Engystomops pustulosus. The sequence goes on along the minus strand of CM033646.1, from coordinate 7,681,208 downwards.
AAATCTGCGTCCCATTTTTGCAGTCCATGTGTCATCAGTGTGTCATCCGCATCCGTTCACGCAAATATTTATGTGGCGTCCATAGGTCATGTGTAGAGATGAGCGGACCCAATGTTTGTGGTCAGGTTCCTTGTCAATCATATCCATGACTAGTTGCTGGGGGCAATTTGCCTGCTGATCCAACAATGGGGCACATTTACCCGGTCCTGTCACGATCTCCGATCCGGACTGTCTGGCGAAGATGAAGTCCGGCGCGATTCACCAAGATCGTGCGCCCGATATCCTGCATGTGTCTCTTCCCCACCGAGATCCACCGGAGTTCACCTTCTTCTTCCGGGTGCTTGTAAGTGCATTGTCTTGTAACACAATTTTGAATGTTAAATCCCGTCTGTCGGCCCGTCCCCCCCGATTTGTGTCACGTGAAACACTGCGCTGATTTCCGCCAAAATCAAATCCCGTACGCCAAAAACCTTTTCTAAATGCGGCGCACATCGGAAATCAGGTATTCCAACGATAGTGCGGACCGAGGACCCTTAGTAAATGAGCCCCGATATGTGCATTGTTTTTGTTCAGGTTTGGGTGTTCGCATGGCCAATCATAGCCCTGGCTAGTTGCAAGGGGCAATTTGCCCACCGTTCCAACAATGGGGGTCATTTACTAAGGGCCCGATTCACGTTTTCCTGACGGGTTACCCGAATATTTCCGATTTGCGCCGATTTCCTCTAAATTACCCCGGGATTTTGGGGCACGCGATCGGATTGTGGCGCATTGGCGCTGGCATGCACGCAACGGAAATTGGGGGGCGTGGCCGAACAAAAACCCGATGGATTCGGAAAAACCGCCGCATTTAAAAAAAAAAATCCGCCGCTGGATCGCGAATGGACCGGGTAAGTAAATCTGCCCCAATATGTCTGTAGGACACCAGCCGAACACGAACTCGAACACAACCATCGGGTTCTCTCATTTCTGGTCATGCATTTTTGGTGATCCACGAAATAAACTAACAAATTGGGGCAGATTTACTTACCCGGTCCTGACGCGATCCAGCGGCACAGTCTCCGTCGAGGATTCGGGTCTTCCAGCGATTCACTAAGGTAGTTCGCCCGATGTCCACCAGGTGTCGCTCCTGTGCTGAAGTCCGCCGGAGTTTGCCAGAGTTCACCATCCTATCGTGGGTGCAGGTAAGTGCGTGTCAAGCGACACATTTTTTTTAAAAAAATACCGTGGTTTTTCCGAATCCGTCGGGTTTTCCGACGGCCACACCCCCTATTTCCGTCGCATGCATGGCGGCGCCGATGCGCCACAATCCGATCACTTGCGCCAAAAACCCGGGGCAAACCGGTAATTTTTATGAAACCCGACGAAAAAGAGTAATGACCCCCATTATGTCCTCCAAGCCGTCATATGCATAGGTCCATTGAAAGGAAGGGGTCCAACACCCAGAACCCCCCCGTTCTTCGGAGGCAGATGTGTACATGTTATTAGTCTGATGCCACCTGTACAGGAAGGCGATGGGTGACGCGGAGCCGGGCTTTCCTTGTGCTTCAGCTGGAGTTTACTTTTGTTTTGTGTACATAAAGGATTAACCCTTCCCCATGGATGAGCAGTGGTAACGCCCCGAACCATTCCCCTCCTGCTCTGCTCCCGTCTCTTACCTCGACCCCTGTCCTGTATCTCTCCCCCGTGTACAGGACTAGGCGGCCATCTCTTTACCTGAAAACCATGGGGTTGTCTGAAAGTTCTTCCAAAAACAGCGCCACGTCTGACCATGTGGTAGTACATAGTATTGCAACTACGTTCCATTCATGTCTATACAGATGAGTTGCAATACTGGCACAAACCATGGTCAGAGGTGGCGCTGTTTTGGGGAGAAAAGCAGCCATCTTTCTCCGGACCACCCATTTAAAGTGCTGCACCACATTGCTGTCCGCAATATAGTGGGTGACGATGCATACAGCACCCATTATAGCACATATGGGTGCCGTCACCTAGCTTTCCTGTAGTGTCACTATATATGTGCTAGACCATAAGTACCTACCTACACATCAGCTCTATGTAGGAGAATGGGTTGGCTATGTGCCCTCCACCCTCCCTGGCACGCATAGCGCCCCCTGTATACCTCCGTTGTATCCGCTGCTTCTCCCTCTTCTCCTCCCCGGAGCTGCATGTTCCCAGGAAGAGAGAAGTGAGTGTCTTAAGATCTAACCTGAAGTAGGACAATGATCTTCTCCCTCCCCCTCTGGCAGCAGTGGTAATGTGTGGGCAGGAGGGGAAAGAAAGGAGGAGGAAGAGCCTCAAAGCCGATCTGTACAACCATGAAACCTGTTTGGTACGAGATTTGTTCTCCATGTATTAGAAATCACTGAGGGTCATACAACTAACAGTGTCTCCCAGGGTAGGAGGACAGTACGGAGAGTCTATAGCGGTGTGACCTAAACTGTATCAGCACCCTGAGAATGCTAATACGATTCAAGGAAATCTACTTATCTCTTATATTTGTTATCCCCGACCTCCTTTATTCTAAAAATCAACTTTTAAAACTATGCTAATGAGCCAGAAGGGCTCTGAGGGGTGTTACCAATGCCCATCTTTACTGCAGCTTCACAGGCTGTTACACAGTGCAGGAGCACTTCCCCCTCCCACTTTGTGAGATTACAGTAAGCAGAGGGAGGGGGGAAGTGCTGAGGGAGCAAGGGGAAGGAGGAGACACTGTAACAGCCTGTGAAGCTACAGCACTGAGGGGCTCTGGTAACACCCAAAAGCATGTACTAAAAAATAAAAAAAAATGCTAAAACACAATGTAAAATAATTTATAAGGTATAAAGGGTTAAAAAAGAAAAACACATGAAATAGTTCCCATTCCAAATTAGTACAATATGATTTGGCATCAACATACCAGTCCAGGCTTCACGCCGTCCGTCACCTGTCTATAAGGGGAGAAGTTCTTTTACTAGCAGTCGATCATGTGACACGTACGAAGATTGTCCTAAATAGGTAAAAGGATTAGGGCATAGGTCACACAGGCGCAGCGATAAACACATTGTAAAACCTCACTCCACTCATATGTGTTTGCAGAGACGAGCGCTTAAAGGTGGAGGTATTGTCCCTGTTTAACATAATGAATATCTGGGCACAGAGCTCCACCTAGAATTTAATATATTTAAATTGCCTTTTATGCAAATCAGCTGTTCTCAACAAGGATCTAAACATAAGGACATACAAGGATAACACATAACCACAATCCCAGCTGGATTCTACACTGGGTTGTACATGCGAATCCTATTGGCTGGCCTGCCTTTTAGGCTTTGCATTGCAAATTTTTTTCACATTATGTGGCTACGGAGACAAAATCTCCCATCGAAACTAAGCATGGATAAACCAGGGACACTTACTCATAGATCCAGGCGCCGTGACTGTGGTAATCTTCTTATATTTGTTATCCATGGCCTCCTTCCTTCCTTATAAAAATCAACAATTAAAATTATGCTGATGACACAGAAGGGCTCAGGGGAGTTACCAGAGCCCCTTAGTGTTGTAGCTTCACAGGCTGTTACAATGAGCAGACCATATCTCACCCAACCCCCTGCTCTCTCTCCCTTCCCTCTTCCTGTATAAATTAACAGTAGCAGGAAGGGCAAAGGGAGAGGAGACCTGCTCTGCTCATTGTAACAGCCTGTGAAGCTACAGCATAGAGGGGCTCTTGTAACACCCCCATAGCACTTCAAACTCATTATTATACTAATAAAAGTTGATTTTAGAAGGAAGGAGGCCATGGATAACAAATATAAGAAGATTACCACAGTCACGGTGCCTGGATCTATGAGTAATGTCCCTGGTTTATCCGGATGGATTTTGATATTGGATTAAAGCATATGGGTGTCAGGCTTCTGGGTTAGTGAACCCCCTGGACCACCGCAGACGATGACACAAGCCGATACCTGGGACAGGAATCTGAGTGGTACCTTGCCATCCTTGCCACCCTGAGGCCAAAGGCTCAACTCGCCTCGTAGAAGTTGTGGTGTTGTCCCTAGGAAGAGGTAAGGATCATGAAAAATAAATACCCAAAAAGGCACTAAAATTGATTTAATTTATTTGTTTCTACAGTAGGATAGCAATGAATAAAAACAGCTTCAAAGTTTTATTGGGTAAAACCATTTCAACAGCGTATTGGTGTCTTCATCAGGCCATAGACTGCGGGTTTAGAACTTTGACTTCTCGATCCCAGATTTTGTGGAGTTGCATAAGATTTATTGTTATCCCCTATTCTACGGACACTTCCACACCCATCACAAGATTGGGGGTCCAGTTCCCACAATAGAATAGCGGGTTGAGCTTATTGCCTCCCGCTCCATTCAATGTCTATGGGAGTGCCGGTACAGCAGAGCCCCCAACGGCCAGACCCCCACCAGTCAGAGGGTTATCCCTATCCTGTAGATACTGAATAAGAGTCAAACTTGAGACAACCCCATTTTAGATTCATCATGTACATTTTTCACAGGTACAAGATTATATACAGTTATATATTCATTATAAGATTTATAGAATTAGCCATTATTTATTGCAATGTATTCAGATTATCCTCAATTATTTTCTCAGGGAGTGCCGAGCAGGATGGGTGGAGTAGAATCACACCCATGATTAAGATCGAGAGTGAAAGACTAATACAGAAGCAGCATGCTATAGTGGTTATTATATGTAATATGGAGCAAGGGATTAATATTGTTCTGTTGGGCTCCTTTGTCTTTCTTAAAGCAGGAGTTAAGGAGTTAAAGGGGTGTTCCCATCTGGGCGTTCACTTTTAATTAAATTCATCTACTGTATAAATGCATTTCTTCAATAGCATGTTATTTTTAAAAAATGTTCCTGTATACAGATAATATTGTCCCTTAGAAACAATGTCCATGGATACGACCACCCCAGCATTCTCCTAGCAGCCTCCACATATGCACTATTGAGGTGCCCGACATCCTGGATTCAGTGTTTATTACCTCAGGAGGGCTGTTGGACATGTATTTACTCCCAGACATTTCATATACAAAAACTATTTTCTTCGTGCAATCCTTCGAGCAGTTGTGGTCGTATCCAAGGGCAGCTATCTCCTTTCAACATGGGACAACATGGCTACATTTATATGAAATTTTCTTATTTTTCTTAGTTTTAAAGAAATGTTTGTATATTGCAAATGAATTAAATTAAGTCTCAATGCCTTGAGCCTTTTAATCAGAGAAAGTAGGTATATACTCCATGTTGGCTACACTATGACGAGAAGAGTTGTCTGTATATAAATGTGCAACCATAGGTCATGCAGGGCCAATAAACAACTACTCTGGAAGTCCATATCAACATCCCCAACGGTATGGATCCATGGTGTGGTCAGAAGGGGTCAATCCTCTCCAGGAGTAGTGGACCATGAAAACAAGAACTGTGTGCAAGCTGCTTATGTATCACAAAATAGAGAAAAATATTTTCACTATGACCGGAGCTCCAAGGATTCTAAAACTTCGATGAACAGCACCAATCTTCAATTTCTCCTGCTGAAAGTATGTCACCATTCAGACTAGCACCATCGCACTCTCATTCTCCTCCTTTATTATATTGTAACTGGAAGAAAATATGCAGGCAGATGGTGTGGTACGTTCCAACAAGGTTAAAATTTATTCCAATTCATTATACTCACAAAAATCCAATAAAAACGTGCATATCACAAATTCACATAACTGGACGCTAGCTTCCTATCCGCCCCCGGATATGGACTTCCAGAGTAGTTGTTTATTGGCCCTGCATGACCTATGGTTGCACATTTAAAAACATCAAAAAATAAAAATAAAACAAGTTTCACAAAAGGTAACACCAACTGCACGCATAATGTAATAAAGCACAACACCAGTATAACCATAAAGTTGCTGCACAGCAGTTATAAAGATTTGCTTTACTGTAGGAACTTGGACAGAACAAAAGACTTTTAGGAACAAGCCTATAGTTCACATAGGACACACAGGACAAATACAATTTGGCTGAGTTGGAAACTGAGTTTGGAGTGAATGTCAAAATGTGTATATGGTATTTTAGGTAAACTGCATGAAAAGTGATTAAATAATCATTTAAAAAAATAAAGTTTTTTTTCTTAAGTTGAATTTGTATGTAAGTCAGAACAGGTTTATTTTCCAAGTGTAACTCCAAACAAAGTTTTTTTCGACCCTGTGACAATTGGGTTGTCATGGGAACAATGATTAACAATAAAGCTTCATTACAGACACCTTATAGTTGATCATTGCAGCTGGGTGTAACGATCAGTAACTAGGGGTTGTAAGTCAGGTGTCCCTAAAGTTGACCTGCCAGAATTTTAACCCTCATACCAGTAATATCTGCTGGTAAAAGGTTAAAAGTCCTCCCTATGTAACCTAAATTATCTGCCACTGGGGCACTATACCTTAATTACAGACTATTTCTGGTATGCAACTGAGAAGACATGAGTTGATTTCTGAATAGAAGAGTCATGTTTTCTCCAGGCTGCCAGTGAGCCACACCTCCTTATTTTGATTGACAGCTCAGTGTTGCTTCATATCTCAACCTGAGCAGACAGGAAGTCAGCTCCCTGTCCACTTCCTGTCCTTACCAGAATGCTATCCCTCTCACTGCATGGTGAATTTATTTTTACTGTATGGGAAACTGCAGCTCTTGTCACCATTTCTCTCACCCATTGATGGGCAGGGCCAAGCGGTGGTGGGCAGAGTCAAGCACCTGTGGGTGGGGCCAACATAGACAAAGTTTTGGGAACGATTTTACTGGTGGGAGGAGGCAGATTTAAGCTGGGATGCTGACACGGCACCCTTCAACAAAGGCACAGTGGTGGATGAATTAGGTTTATTGTACCTGTTTACGATGACAGGTTCCCTTTAAGGCAGGAACTGCCTACACATCAATTCGGTCCCTTGCAGCTCCAATGGAGACCTTTGATGGTCCCTGCTAGTCTATGTTTACTTATCCTACAGTGATGACATCATATACATCCGTGTGACAGTTGCAGCCAATCAGAGACTATGTGGCATTTATTGAAGGTACTGCTAAGGCTAATGATTGGCTGCAGCAGTCACATGGGTGTATGTGACATCACAGAGGCATGGACTACTATACGCTGCAGATAACTGAAAATTGGCAAATTTTGAGAGGGAAGTACTAGTTATTTTATCAATTTTATCCCATATCCCTGCAGCTCCAGCACCAGTGGTGAACATTGGTTATTATTTTATATTATTACATTTCCAGCTTTATTTTTTAACCCTGAACAAACCTTTTTGAACAATGAGTTGTATATATTGAATCTAATCTATAGATAGTAAAAAGAAGACAAGACATTACGCTAAACTACGTCCATCACCGCGTCAGAATTTCCCCCAACATATAACGCTTCAAGGTTAGGCCCATTTGATTTCAAACTTTTTTCCAATTGGTAAAGAAAGCTTCTTGATCTTCAGTAGCTAAAAGAGAACAAAAATGGGTTACACACGTAGTAAACCAAAGAAAAGATGCTGCTCTGCCTAGATTATTGAGGCAGTTGATTTTTTGATCTATCAAATCGTTATATTACCTGTTTTCCTGTAAAAACTACATAAAAATTTGGAAAATAAGCTATCCAGCTAAACCAACATTTTCACCCCTCTACCTCCCACCTGATTACAATGAAAATAATAAATTGTGAGGGTGTCATCAGGCTCCACATTCATATTTAGAATATATTTTCTATATAGTCTACTATCAATCCCATGATGTCTCAGCTCAGCATGAATGGATATGGAAAACTAGAGAAAGAGTCCTCTCTGCCTGCTGGGTGGACAGTGTGACTAACCCGCTTGCTATATTCTTCTTAGAAAGCTAAAGGACCCCAAGCAGACAGAACAGGGGGTCTGCAATGTCTTCTTCTTTATAACCGTGTAACAGGAGCCAGTCCAATCATCAGCCCGGCCTATAATAGGTTTGTAAGATTGGGATTCTGCTGTGGAAATCTTGTGTACTAAGGCACATGAAATTTATCATACAAGAATTCTGGTGACTACAATGGTGACCGCTTTGATAGACCACAAAGACCTATACATTTTGGGGTGGGGGTTTATTAAGACACAAAGGAAACAAAGGAATAACTAAATAAGGTCATACTGAGTTACTAAAATACCTTTGTTCCTGGGAAGTACTTGAAATTCCCACAGGCCGCACCATTAACCAGAACCTTTGAAGGAGGAGCGTGGACTCCGCACACAGCTACATAATCCAGCGTCAGCTTCTCTGCTTCACCATTTATGTGCAGGATCTCATTCACCAGAACTTTCTGTGATGTGGAAAACAAAAATACCCAAAAATTAGAACACCCCTAAAAATGCAATCAGCGCCCCACTGATGATATATGACTCACATTTTGGGCCTTGAAGAGAATCATGCTATAATCTCCCTTCTTATACGTGTCCAGACTGTCTCCGTCATCCCAGTAGAGATCTCCCTGAGCAGATCCGTCCGCTGACAGCGCCACCAAGAGCTGGAGGTCGTTCTTACGGGTTTCCTCTGTGGTCATTCCTGGTCTCTGTAGATCAGATAAAACGTAGAACAAGAAATATTTGGACCATATTTGTTGGCAATTTCTGATGGAAAGGATAACCAAGCACCCAGGGCATGTTAGGTGACCAATATCAGATCACAATCTCCAGTAGTGGATAAATAATATGGGCAGGTTAGGTGGTAGCCCAAGACCCAAGTCTTCTAGGGGGTCCATGACTCACCAAATTTTATACTTGGAAGAACCTTCACCTGTGAAATCCTAAATCTGTTCCTGCTCTAAATACCAATGTACACAAGAGCCGTGGTCCTCCAAAGGTCCTGGAACCACAGATTGAAAGCAGCAGAAGGGGCACATCCTCCATTCCCCAGGAAGCTGATTCTAGTACATTGGGGCTCATTTACTAAGGGTCCGAACTCCGCACTTTCGTCGGGTTTCCTGAATATTTCTCTTTTGCCCTGAACTGCCCCGGATTTTGGGTGCACGTGATGGGATTGTGGCGCATCGGCACCGGCTTGCACGTGACAGAAAACGGAGGGCGTCATCGGACAACCCGACGGATTCGGACAAACCGCGGAATTTAAAAAAGGAAATGTGTCGCAAGATCAAGCACTCACATGCACCAGGAAGAAGCAGGTGAACTCCGGCGGACCTCGGCGCAGAAGCGACACCTGCAGGAACTCGGCCGCACGATCTTAGTGAATCGCACCGAATCCTTGTCGAACAACGCACTTGTAGATGATATAGTATTCATATAGCCAGAGCCCATGGCAGTGATAATCCGTCCCTGCGACTCTCCCTCTTTCAGGATCAGCTGATCCCATTTTTCCAACATGACAAGTAGGCTTGGCTTAGTGGGAAAAGAGGCGTGGCTTAAATTCCCCAAATTAGATCAAAATGTTGTCAATTTTGGCACACATCTGCCCCATGTGCTATGTGTGATCTGATTCCTACGTACCTGGGTAGGTATAATGTAGCCTCCTCTGATGTGAGTATTGATAGCGTCCAGAGGTGTCGGAAGAGTGAACCATTCTCCTTTACTCTCCACACCAGCTCCCTGTAACCGGACAATGAACAGGATTTTGAGCAAAATTATAACACCAGTGTTCTACATATTAATATTATTAGCCCATGTTCACACAACATGCTCACCACACCGTGATCGGGTGCCATAGACTTCTATTGTGGCTGTGATATGGCCAAAACTTGTGTGGTCAGATCACGGCCACAATTACAGCCGTGTGGATAGGGCCTTATGTGGTAAAACTAACCTACCGTAACCAGATCATACCACACCCCAGCAGGAAAATATCCTTTTACTTCAGTTTTCCCCTCTTCCAAGACTGGAGTGATGTATATGGCTTCTCCCCAGAGGAACTGACGGTCAATCGTCCAAGTATTTCTGTCCGAAGGAAATCTAGTAAAAGAAACGTGGACCATTAGGTGGCAGGAGGACCAAGATTGCTGCGGGTCCACCACAGCAGAATCACCAGTTTTGACCCTCTGGGTAGTGTATGAGATACTAGAGCATAGATAAAACTCAAAAGATAGTATTTATTTTTGTTAATTCGAAAAATATATGTTTTTGTTTTGCAAAAAGAGCACCACGTATGTCTATGTACCAATAGTGGTGCTAGTTTTTGGAAGAAAGTAGCCATTTTCCATTTTTAGCTATTTTTAGCTTATATATAACCCAATATATGCCAAAACGTTGGAAAAAAACACTTAAAATATACTTACTCCACAAAAAGAGGTCTGGCCACAGTATCTCCACAAGTGTGAGCCTTGTGGAACAGAGTGTACAGGTAGGGCAGCAGCATGTAACGTCTCAACACAACTTTTCGGATGGCTTTTTGGGTTTCTTTGCTAAATACAAATGGCTCCTGTGACTGAAATGAACAAATAAGATGAATGTTATGGATGATGGATTTGCCAATAGACAGTAGGACAGTGTTTTCCAACCACAAGGTTCTGGATCAAGTCCCAGTAGGAAGGTGAGTATAGCTGTACTGGTTCTGAGCAGCAAACACGCCATGGCTAGATACCTCTACCGCTTAATCTTCCTCCTTCACCTATCTTCCACCACTACCACCCAAATCCCTCCCGCTGGACTAATGTGTAATCTCCCAGGGCAAAAAAGGTTGTGGACCGCTGCATTCAGAAGAACTACAAAACCAAAAATAGTCCACATATGACAAGTCCGTTCCCATTGTGAGAAATCATCAATGGAGTTTATTAAATTTACTTGTACCAAACATGTGTTTTGCAGAAGAATTATCTGGAACAGGTAGGCTCAATGTCTTACCGATGACTCGATTGTGTTGTGGTTCCTCATAAATGGATAAAAAGCACCGACTTGATGCCAGCGCAAACAAAGTTCTTCGGTTACATTACCCACAAATCCACAAACATCTGTTCCAACTAAAGGAACCCCGTACATATTAAACAGCAGCATAGCTGTGAAGAAAAGAAAGAAACCATATTAAGAATTGTTTCTATATTAAATGGGTTGTCATAGCACAATAATGGCAAACCTTTTAGACACCCAGTGCCCAAACTACAACCAAAACCCACATATTTTTCGCAGAGTGCCAATGCGACAATTTAAGCAGTAACTTATTACTCCCGGCTCTTTCACAGGATTAAATTGTATAGGCCCCTGAGGACACCAATACAGTAGAAAGAAGGAGAAGAAGTTTGGATTATCATTGTAGCTTCCTTCTAGGGTTCTGGGACTTCAAGAGGCCTTGAGTCCTGTCTGGCGAACTCTGCCCTGGGGTGATGGCCTGGGTGCCCATATAGAGGGCTCTGAGTGCCACCTCTGGTACCCGTGCCATAGGTTCACCACCACTGTTATAGCATATTCTTCCACCTAACTTAGTGCACCATGGTGATAAGTGGAACTGACATCGGGAAACACGGGTTGTCAGCTGTAACTTATAGTTACGGGGAGCGACAATCGTCACCAAGAGGGTGGTGCCCATGCGAGAGACGGGAAAACACCTGCGATCGGTGCTAGCACCAATTGCGGGTGTCACCGGTAAGTCTTTGCTGCAATATGCAGCAAAGACTTACCGGCTATGGAGAGGGCTCTGGTGCGCGTCTGGAAGGGGTTAATGACTATGAAAATCTTCCTAAAAGCTATTTCTTATAGTTTGAGGGGTGCACATTAGCAAAATGTGGTGATTCCTAAGCGTTTATAATATTATATATTTCAAAGTTCATTTAAAAAATGATCCCCAAAAAAAGTCAATTCTGAAATGGAAAAAATGGAAAACTGATGTTCCATTTGTAAGGCGTGTGACATCAAGCTAAAATTTAAAAAGTCATGAATACATAATGAAAACATATAAAATAAAGAATTTGGGTGGTAGAACTATCTGTCTGAAAAGGAGATCATTTAGAATTTTGATAATGCAGAATTTCACAAAAATGTTGCCAATTTATTTTAATAAATACAGTAAATGCAAAATTTAGTAACCAAAATTTACCACTAAGGTGAGGTACAACATGTGACAAAAACTTTCTCCAAACCACTTTGATAAGTTAAAGTGTAATTGGCCGCTGCCGATTTACGGGGTGTTTCCCCAGTGATGTCAGTGTCCTTATATAGACAGTGACATCACCTGGTCCCACATTCCTGCTAAGCGACACCTCCGGTCAGCGAACCTGGATGCAATACGCTGCATCCGCACCCCATGGGCTTCTATTGCCTCCGTTGAGCGTATACGTCGCCCAGCAGGAGGGAGCCGGATGGAAAGACGTAACTTGCCTAATTTAACCGGATGCGATGTTCACTGGTCAGACGGAGGCAAATATGCCACTGTATACTACAGGCAGTCCCTGGGTTACATACAAGATAAGTTCTGTAGATTTGTTCTTAAGTTGAATTCGTATGTAAGTCAGAACTGTATACTTGTAACCCCAGACAATTTTTTTTTTTGGTCTCTGTGAAAATTGGATTTTAAACATGTTGGGTTGTCATCAAAACCAGGATTAACAATAAAGTTTAATATCAGACACCTGTGATAACTGTTTATTATAGTCTAAGGCTAAAGTACAGTAATTTACCAACATCCAGAGGTCCGTTTGTAACTAGGGGTCGTCTGTAAGTTGGGTGTTCTTAAGTAGGGGACCACCTGTATACAGTATGTGATTGCATACAGAACCCAGCCTAACACCTTTCTCAGCAACATGGGACCCTGGCATCCAAGTCCATCTATCCCTACTTTGGAATCTAGTGAACATCTAGTGTAGTCAATGATATCTTACTATAGATCTTTTTTTTCTTCAATTATTGGGAATGATTCTCCAAAATTGATATTTTATTAAGAAGCAAGTGTTTACTAAAATCAAAAATTCAGAAGACACCTGTGACAGGTTCTCTTACCAGGTATAGAGTAATACAATTGTTCCCAGGTACTTTCTACATCTCCTGTCCAGTGGCCGGCATATCGACCATGACTGGCGAATGTGGATCGGGAAATCACAAAAGGACGTTTTCCTCTAATTTTTATCAAAGCGCTGACAAAAGAAGGCAAAAATATCAATGGATTAAACAGGGTATCTACATCTTTTCCATGTTTCTGACAATTTTCAAGACAACTTGTACAACAAGAGTTGCCACCAAAGACTGACATTCTTGTTGGCTCTCCCTCCGACCTGGTATAAGATGGAAAAGCCCTTTAATGATATGGTGTGGTATGTTCATCTTCCTCTAAAATCTCTTGTACTTACTTATGGGACGCTATGGCCTCAGTGAACCCATACAGGTTGTGAAGGTTGTAGTGCGAGGAGAGATGTTGGTGACTGGAGGCACAGATTGTTGTATGCCTCAGCATGCCGCCTACCACCTCTATGTAAAACCGAAAGAGAGAATTAGTTCACACAAAGCTGATTATTTGTCCTTTTAAATAAAGTTATAAAAAACTTGATGTACTCGACATCGGGGATTTTATTTACAACCAAAAACACAATAAGCAATAGAGGAAATTTCATTCTTAGGGTCTCGCGTCACCAGCTTATACCTCCTATCTCCAGCCGGTTAGTAATAGGTCCTGGTGGTGGACCTTCTCTCCTATGGGTCTATAGGAAGGTTCCTCAGCATCCTGAGGGGGATTACTTTGAATCTGTGCTGCCCACCCCCAACCTATGCCCTGATTCCTAACCTTATTGTCCTGATCTCAGCTTTCTTCTGGCTATTATCTGAGGGAAAGCTGTTGCTTTGTAAGAGTATCTCTTGGATCTTGTGAGGACCACTTCAAGAAAAGTTGACCTCTTTGCAGTGATGACCCAATGCTCATACTTGTATAGAGGTTAAAGGGCGAAAACCTAGGTTTTCTAGGACAAAGCCTTTTGGAGTGGCCCTAAGCATAACCTGTTAGGTGACATATTGGCCCACATTTATTAAAGCGCTCCCCCGTTTTCCGTCTGGCGGAAAAGGTTAGACCTGTCTAAAGCTAAAAATTGAACCAGACTTTAAAGTAATCACCAAAAAACCTTGTGAACTTCACTTATTTTGTAGAACTTACTTGGCACATAAGGAGGATTTTCTTGAGAGTCGTCTGGACAGCCATGAATAGATCCATGGACATGAGTGTTGGCCGGTTCATTCATATCCTGGGGACGAAATAAATCTAGTGAGGACTTTGGATCCAGTGAGACTTATACAGGCAGTCCCCAGGTTATGTACAAGATAGGGACCGGGGGGTTGTACTTAAGTTGAATTTGTATGTAAGTCGGGTTGCTGGTAACTAAGGATGCATTAGCTGGTGCGATCTCACGCTTCCTTAGTTACCTAGAATCTCCGGCTTCTAGTGCACTGGCTGGTAACTAAGGAAGCTCGAGATCACACCAGCGAACGCATCCTTAGTTATCTGAGCCCCCCGATACTGCCGGCAATTACTAACTTTATACATCGGCAACGGATTGTGCACCCCGTTACCTCCATGGCCCATTCCAGCCTCTTGCTCTGCCCAACGATCCCCGTCACCTCCACGGCCCGCTCCAGCCTCTCGCTCCACCCAACAATCCCCGTAAACTCCATGGCCCGCCCAATGAGGAGGCGCAGCACTCCAAGCAGCGCTATTGAAACCCGAAGTGGACTGCACATGCTCGGGGTGCCGAGTGCCCCGTTCGTATCTACGGGTTACGGGTTAACAACTTTTATTCTGGGAAAACGGTAACTATACTTACGAGTAGGGAGTGGTAGGGATGAAATCTTGATTCAGTACTCCCTGGGAAAAAAGTATCCCATATAGGTCTCCTCCAAAAGATCTCCCTACCATCCAAAACCCTAAATCTCATTCATCCAACCAACCAATCAGAATACGAGAAGCTGTAGCTCAATACCAGGTCTTGCTAAAGAGGAGCAACATCATAGGCCACATGCCCACCAAATTGCCCACCATCGTTAACCTTTGCAAAGGAACTGAGTGTTAGCATCCTTTTGAGTTTCTAAGAAAAACCTCTCTGTAACTGGAAAATTTTAAGTTAAGAACTAGAAAAAAAAAGTTGCTACTTACAATCCACAATCCATCAAAAGGCACCTTATCATGGAACTCCTTCAGCATGTCATACCACCACTCGTGAGCTTCAGGGTTGGTGAAGTCAACAAATACGGTTAATCCCGGCCAAACCTACAAAGTATAAATAATGTATAAAATAGACAGGCCTTTTTGATCAAAAAATCATCAATTTTCATAATTATACATTTTATTAATATAAGCTTAAAGATAACATTATAAAAAAAAACTGTTTAGATGAACTTTTTGGTTTAATCTTAAAGGTGGTGCTGGTTCTGTATAGATTTGTTCTGATGGCCTCAAAGAACATCTAGCATGAGTTTGACTGATGGTAGATGTGCAGTATTTCTGTGCCCGTTTCTTTACGTACAAGTGGAACTGTTCATAGTGCATAAGGAAACGACATGTTTGCCGAGAAAATGACTTTCAAAAATATGTAAATGAGCCGGAGGCGCTCAGGCTGACATCACCTAAGCACCTCTTGGCATCGTCAAATTTTAATTTATTCGTCCCCCGCTGTAACAGTATCTCCTGCTACTGGCCGAGGAGCTAGGAGAGGGCACAAGCATTACTGTCTCTGCACCACAGCATCTCTCCAACATCACTGAACGGCTCCAAGCTCCTCGTCCGGAAGCAGGAAGAACAATTACAGCGGGGAGCGGAATGCATTAAAATCTGGCGATGCCGAAAGGTGTTCATGTGACTCCAGTCTGAGCACCTCCGACTCATTTACATATTTATCAAAAGTCTTTTTTTGCCAACTTTTCGTTTCTTTATGCACTAAAAACCGTAACGTAAGTGTTGGATGTCCTTTAAAGAGATTCTCCAGGGGTTCAAAAACATGGGTGTTTCCTTCCATAAACAGCGCCACACTTGACTGCGGTTTGTACTGGTATTGCAGCTCAGATGAATGAAGCTTAGTTGTGCACTACCCATGTCAGGTGTGGAGCTGTTTTTGGAAGAAAGCAGTCATATTTTTCAACCTCCAGACACCACCGGTAAGAAACAATTGTCCAACGGTGTTGTTTTTGGTTGCTGGTTGTCATATTGTAAATGGATTTTACTGAATACAATTTTAATATATTTAATTCCATTTTTTATATTATGCATTTCTTTCTTCTTCTATAAGTTATACAATCTATACATGGTAAAATAAAGTATTTTTCGTAAACCGTTTAAGGTATAATACCTTCCCCACGAGCGGATGGCCAGTCCCATTGGTGACATAAACCCCTCTCTTCAGTCCGTCTTCATAAGGTTTGTAGACTCCTCTGGGGCTAGATAGGCCGATAGCCGGTTCCTAATACACATAAGCAAATATAAAGGTGTGTGCAAAGATAAAATCCTATACATTAAAGAGAAAGAGCTTCCATGCCCCGGGATCATCTAAACTGTCTCTGTAGATCAGTTTAGCCAGTGTAAAGCAAACTGCAGTTAGGGAGGGTAAGATATTTTTTTCATACAATTTACGGGAGTTTCCCAGAGCCTCTCTGTGTTGCAGATTCACAGGATGTTAGTCTGTCTCACCTTCTGCTCCCTCAGCACTTTCCCCCCTCCCTCTGCCAGATGTAATTTCAATGGAGCAGAGGAAGTTTCAGCACACAGTGGAAAGGTGAAGTGCTCCTGTACAGTGTAACAGCCTGAGAATCAGAGGGGCTCTGGGAAACAACCCAGTAGCCCTTCAGCCTCATTAGCATAATTATAAAAGTTGATTTTTAGAAGGAAGGAGGCCATGGATAACATATATAAGAAGATTCCCACAGTCACAGTGCATGGATCTATGAGTATGGTCCCTGGTTTATCAGGATGGATTTGATGGTAGATTAAGACCATGTCCTGTAAGAGTATTATAACCTTATACCCACTAAATTCAAACCTGGGCCCCTTTGGCGGCAAGTCCAACCCTTTTTGCAAGGGGCAAATGTGAAGAGTTCTGGTAAAGTAGTGACATATGTGTGATTATAGATTATTTTCCTTTGGGCTTGGATCTGGCAGTTTCCTTTCCTATTTTTGAGAATGGTGTAAAGATCAATTCCTCCAAGGGAATTGTATATGGTACCATTACATCAGACTTATCTACTCAATGGGGCAGATTTACTTACCCGGTCCATTCGCAATCCAGCGGCACGTTCTCTGCGCTGGATTCGGGTCCGGCCGGGATTTATTAAGGCAGTTCCTCCATCGTCCACCAGGTGGCGCTGCTGCGCTGAAGTTCCCCGGAATGCACTGGAATACACCGAGCCAGGCTTAGTGAAGGTAAGTGCAAGCTCCGAATCCATCGGGTTTTCGTTCGGCCACGCCCCCCCGATTTCCATCGCGTGCATGCCAGTGTAAATGCGCAACAATTCGATCGCGTGCGCCAAAATCCCGGGGCAATTCAGGAGAAATCGGCACAAATCGGAAATATTCGGGTAACACGTCGGGAAAACGCGAATCGGGCCCTTAGTAAATGACCCCCAATGGGTGAGTTCAGACTTACCACTATTAAGACGTACTTCATGCCCATTTCATGCAGTTCATTCACCATTTCTGGAAAATCTCCGAAGCGATCGGGGTCATAAGTGAAGTCTAGCTGTGCGTCCATATAGTCAATGTCATTCCATTGCACATCCTAGAAAACCAATACCTGCATATTGGTAACAGAAGCGACCTTAGTATTCCCATAATTCCTCTAAATCTAGGAATTACCACCTGGGCTTTATGATATAATAAGGTTTTGGCCATGAAAAACACATGGTTATACCCTGTGACTTTCTTATGTATAATGTTCATGAGGGCCGGTGCCAGTGCTGGGCATACCTGGGCATGTGCTGGGGCCCAGAGCTAGTATAGGGGGGGCCCACATATGGCTGAACATAAGGAATCCATGGGGGTGAGAGGGAGGCTGTATCTAATGAATCCATGGGGATGAGAGGGAGGCTGTATCTAATGAATCCATAGGGGGTGAGGGGGCTTTATATAAAATATCCCATAAGGGGGCTGTTTGGGATGATAAACTAGGGAATATTTTAGGAAATAGGGGACTGAATTAGTTTTCAAATTTTTAATGCCGCCATGTGAGTTCACTGCAAAGGGGCCAACTGAAGCTCTGTCGCCCAGGGGCCTACTGAAACCTGGAGCCGACCCTTATGTTCATGATATGACACATGAGAATACAGTGTGTTGTTACCAGAGGAATCTTAATATCTCTCATTTGTTTCCCAGCATCACGTGTCATTTCAGAGCTGGTGTAACCCCAGCGACAGAGGTGGAATCCAAAGCCCCAGTATGGAGGCATAAAGGGATGTCCTACGGTGAAAAGAAGTTACATTTTTACTTTATTGCATATTATTTGTATAATGTATAATTATTAGTGTTGTTTTGATTATGTAATATTGTATTTTCTCCTTCTATCATTCCCGGCATTCCAAAATCAGTCGTATCGGATATGACACAATGGTGGGAATTCATTAATGTGTCTCAGTGTCGAACAGTGTAGAGCTGTCACCACTTGTGCATGTAATGGGGGTCATTTACTAAGGGCCCGATTCACGTTTTCCCGACATGTTACCCGAATATTTCCGATTTGCGCCGATTTTCCCTGAATTGCCCCGGGATTTTGGCGCACGCGATCGGATTGTGGCGCATCGGCGCCGGCATGCGTGCGACGGAAATCGGGGGGCGTGGCCGAACGAAAACCCGACGGATTCGGAAAAACCGCCGCATTTAAGAACGGAAAATCTGTCGCGGAGCTTGCACTTACCTTCACTCAGCCCGAGCCGGTGAACTCCAGTGCGTTCTGATGCTTTTCAGCGCAGCAGCGCCACCTGGTGGCGGAGGAACTACCTTAATAAATCCAGGCCGGACCCGAATCCAGCGCAGAGAACGCGCCGCTGGATCGCGAATGGGCCGGGTAAGTAAATCTGCCCCAATGAATCTGTCGCAGTATGACTGACGTTTTACTTTTACACCTGCTTTCAGCTGGACTAAGCTGTGCACCACATTTTGGACACGCCCCTTTTATGAGGCCACACCCCTTCTGTGGGATGAGTCGGAAAATGGTCAAAAAATTGTCTAAAAACATTCATAAATCGGTCGAAAGATATTTTAGACAGGTTTTTTTGGTGCAAAAAGCCATTTTTGGGTGCAGGAGCGATAATGAATCTTAATTTTTTAAGGAAAGGAGAAATTATTTATCAAGAACGGTTTCATCTCCTCAGATTCATGATCTCAAAGGGCAGGTATGACACAGCTTTTCAGTTATTGTTCTATCACCTTCAGGCAACTTTGTCAAATATTTAATTTAAAGGGAATCCATCATCTTTTTTGAAAAACTAAAATTGCAAGTAAAAGTAAAACAGTGCTAGGTAAAGGCTCTGGAGAGATGTGTAATCACACCTTTGTGTGTGTAGTAAGTAGCAGCAGGACTGTGATAGGTGAATTTTTAAACCCGGTTTGCAGCTCCTGCATGTGCTTTGAGTGAGTCTTTCAGCCTGAAGAGCTTTCAGTTCTTTGCACTGAACTGTTACACAGCCCCTCCCCTCGATTGATTGATTACTGTAAGTATCCAACCAAAATCTCCATACTGCTCCTACTCATAGTAGAGGGGAGGAGCTGTATAGTAGCAAAGTGCAGTGAGCAGAAAGCTCTTCAGGCTGATAGACCCACCCAGGAGCTGCAGAGTGGGATCTACAGGGCTGCTCTCTAATACCATCTGCAGCTTTGTATGGTCAAATCTACCAACAGATTCCAGCAGATAATACAAAAGTTATATTTTTTGAAAAAGAGGATCAGATTGGACTTATTCTTACCAATGACTTCCTGGTATTGCTTGATAACTGTTTTAGGCTCTGGACCCATAAAGATATAATAATCCAAGATCCCTCCTATAGTTCTCCAGGTCAGAGCTGGTGCAGGCTGCAGTATGATATCTAGAAAAACAATCAGATTTATCATCAGTAAAGATGGGTGAAGCTTATGAGTCAGTTTTGCAAAAATTGACCAGAAAATTATTATTCAGAAAATTATGGGATGTTGAGATTTCTTAGTATTCTTAGTATTAACTCTTAGTCAGGGGCGTAACTACAGGGGTAACAGCCAGAGCAGCTGCTATGGGGCCCACAGTGTCATTATATACATATTATGCTCGAACTAGGGATCTCTCATCTCTAATTCCTGCCGTGCACTTCCCCAATGTGGTCAGCAGCTACCGGGACAGATCTGTGTAAGTGTATAAACGTTTGAGTATACAGTCTCTGACTGTCTGTTTGTGTCTATCAGTCTCTGGCCGTCTCTGGCACTGACCGTCTCTGGCACTGACTGTCTCTGGCAGTGACTGTCTCTGACCGTCTCTGTCTGTCTTGACTGTCTCTGTTTCTCTCTCCCTGTCTGCACGGGACGTGATCAAACCCTTTGCTGCAGAAACTCATTCAAGAGTATAAGAAATGTACTTTTATTTATTAGTGTTTCATTAGTGGCTTCTAGGAACTTCTTGGATTAACACCATGAAATGGCCAACAATGTTGTTGAATTTTTTGTTTTTTTTTAAACTTTATTATTACTACCTCAGTAATGGCCACTGGACCACAGTATGAAGTCATCATAAAATAGATCATAAATTATTTCTTCATACAGGGTATGGCACACTCACCCATAGCATTACTGTTCAGCAAAAACACACCATGTGCTGAGCCATCTTTTTCCATTGCTACATAGAAAGGATGAGTGCCGTACAAGTTTGCATCTTTCTGGAAATGTAAGAACCATATGTAAATGTCAAACATTTATCAGAAAATATTTAACCGTTCATTGAAATTGTATTTAATATGACAGAGAAGACGTCTAGAAATGAGGATTCTAGATGATGTTTCTTTCATAACCCAGTGTGGGGACATCATCCAGAAAATCAACTTTAAAGTTAGATGTATAAAGTCAGGGAGGCGGAGAGTTTAACAATGAAGTCAAGCTCTGAACACCTCCTCTCATTTGATGACATCATGCACCAGACTTCAGGAGATCTGATCAATAATATCCCTGGATGCAGGACCATAATTACAGTGAAGGGGACGTTCTAATGCAGCAAAGGCTTGACTTCAGTGTTAAACTCTCCGCCTCCCTGACTTTATACATCTCACTTTAAAGTTGATTTTCTGGATGATGTCACCACACTGGGCCATGAAAGAAGCATCATCTAGAAGCTGCTCAGCTGCCTGACAACATAGTGGTTAGTGGTTAATTAGGCCAATTTCTGATGACAGGTTCCCTTTAAAGTCTGAGAGCTAGAATTCTTGCTGGTTAGTAGGTGATCAAATACTTTATGTCATAAAATGCAAATTGGTAGCAATAATGAGATGTCATTTTCTGGATATTTTTCTTAGATTTTATCTCTCTCAGTTGAAGTGCACCTATGATATATGAAGAAAAAACCGAGAAACCAGCTCACCATTCCATTCCAGAAGATCCTCAATATACATAAGCCAATAAAATATAAAAACTCCAGCACGTCCATTGGCGTAGTGATAACAAAATATGTTTTCTTAATCAAGATTTCATAAAATCCACAGCAGAAATCTTCTCCAAAGACATAAAGAGAAAACCAACGGTTGGGACGAAACGCGTTGGGTTTTCTCGTTACACATGTTTTTTTTTTATCACAACGCCCATGGACGTGCTGGAGTTTTTCTACCTACGATATATCACAGATCTCTACATTCTTTGAAGGTGGGAATACTTGCAAAACTGTGTAAGTTCATGAAGAACATAACTTTATGCGTATAAACATACCGAGACTGAAGCTAATATACTTAAATTTGTGCCGATGTTGTGATGCATCTTTTTGTGTATAGATAGATGATAGATGAATACTCCATGTATAGACCCTACTCTCCTTACCCGGGGTATTAAGTCTCTGTTCCAGTAGGTTAATGTTGTCCAGTTAAGGTCCAGGTTAAGTGAAGTAAGATGTTCCCCCAGGCCATACACATAATTGGAGGAGAGTTTGGTAGACATCTGAATAAACTGGTCTGCAAATATTAATGGAGCCATGGAAGTGTCCAGTCTAACATAAAGAAAACGTAAATCTGTTATTACCTCATGGTGGTAGAGGTCCATAAAATCTCCTAAGCATCACAGATTTAGACAGTTATGGACTGCACCTTCTGGTTTATGGTTCATGATGTCCCAACCTCACCCCATCACAGGATGCATATAGAGTTACACATAGGGGGTCATTTACTAAGGGCCCGATTCGCGTTTTCCCGACGTGTTACCCGAATATTTCCGATTTGCTCCGATTTCCCCTGAATTGCCCCGGGATTTTGGCGCACGCGATCGGATTGTGGCATGCACGCGACGGAAATCGGGGGCATGGCCGAACGAAAACCCGACGGATTCGGAAAAACCGTCGCATTAAAAAAAATAAATAAATCTGTCGCGGAGCTTGCACTTACCTTCACTCAGCCCGAGCCGGTGAACTCCAGCGCGTTCCGATGCTTTTCAGCGCAGCAGCGCCACCTGGTGGACGGCGGAGGAACTACCTTAATAAATCCCGGCCGGACCCGAATCCACCGCAGAGAACGCGCCACTGGATCGCGAATGGACCGGGTAAGTAAATCTGCCCCAGAATGGTGGAGCAGGCAACAGCAAGTTACTTCTCAACCGGGGGCATAACTACAGGGGTAGCAGCCAGTATGGGGACCACAGTGTCAGGGGGCCCCTTCATCTGATCACGCACACACAAAAATAAGGGGGCATTGTACCATGTGGACCAACAAACCGTATATTATAAGGGTGGTGTGGAACCAAAGTAGTATCTAATGCTTGGGTGAGCACAAAGGGGTCTAAAACTGTGGGGGAACTCTTGGACATAAGAGGATGGGGCACTGTGTGAGAGGGCATTATTATGTTTGGGGGCACTAAGGAGCATTATACCATTTGGGGGTCACTGGGAAGGCTTAGTGAATAGTATAAGGCGGCTCAAAGAAACTTGGTGTGATGGCTGGAGAAATCGGTAGCTGGAGGAGGTATGTAAAATATACACGGTCTGTACCTGCTTCCCATAATCTGGCCCTGGTTAAAAATGATGTGAATAGTTTACATGTATAATACTAAGAAATTAGGATACTCAATCAGCCAATCAGTGGGGTTTTAGCAATGTAGACAGGTGCTTAAATACCAGGAGGAATATGGCTCCGGTCCATAAAAAGGAGGCCCTGGAGCCGGAGACGGGACAATGAAGAGCCACAAAAATGATAAAGGATATAGAGGGTCTCAGTTATGAGGAAAGATTAAAACAACTAGATTTATTTAGTCTGGAAAAGAGACGACTATGAGGGGACATGAGTAATTTATATAAATATATGAATGGTCCATATAAAACATGTGGTGGTAAGTCGTTCCAATCAGTAGGTTTTTAGCAATGTAGAAAGATGCTGGAATACCAGGGGGAATATGCAACGTCCTTGAGCGGAGCCCACTGATCCCACCAAGGACCCCAGTAATGTCCTGTCCACCAGAGTATATCAGGAACTATTCCTTCCTTCATTCTCCATACATAGTCCCACATACTCAATGTTAATAGGGATGAATCTCCAGCACTAGATGGTTTCTGGCCAATAATTAAGTGTAGACGATGAATCTGGTTTGGAGACTCCGCCCGATCGACATCATCTCCTTCTTCCCTTAATAATTATTATCCTTCCTTTAATAGCTCCAATGCATTTAGCCTGATGATAGATTATATTAGGAGGGTGTGAGCTACTATACAATACACAAGCCAAGATACCGGGAGGGAGGACATGACACTTACTGCCTTTCTCACACCCAGATTAGGGGCGCCCATTTACTTTTACTAGCATTTCCTGTCCTCACAATACACATGCATGCTCAGCAGTGGCGTAACATGAAGCTGATGGGCCCCAGGGCAAAGTCTGTGCCAGGCCCCCGACTATAATGTATGGTTTATAGTAATAGTCTTCTCATATGGGAAAGTGACACCTTATGGGCCCCCTAAGCCTCTTGGGCCCGGTTGCAACCGCACCCTTTGCACCCCGTCAAGTTACGCCAGTGGAGGGCCAGTGGAGAAAGCTGATGCCATTCTTTTCTCTCCAATATTTGAAGGGTTTATACTTTTTATTACTGTCTTTGTTTTTTTTGGGGGGGGGGGGGATTTATTATAAACTTTTTGTGCAAAACTCCCAATCTAAATGGTGTTTTTTTTCCCCCTCTGTGTTTTTTTTTCTTGAACCAGACTCTGGCTATTTAGGTAATATGCTTCCAGTTGGTAGCAATCAGGCTGAGTGAACACTAGGAGGCGCCCCCTGCTCCTTTGTTTCTCTTTATACTATCAGAATGTGTTCCGGAATGTTCCTGGAAAGACAAAGTTTATCTTCTTCCTTCAATTATTGATTATCTGAGGGCTCAGGAGCAATGTCTATACAATGACTACACAGCCTGTGTTACCTGTGTTACAGCTCTGCTCTCCAGGCTACACCGGACTCCAAACTAAATATTATATTATTGTATTATTATTAGTCACAGGCAACAGCTAGAAGTAGATGAGTAACATTTGTTCCTGAAATTCCTGATCATGTAGATTAAATGACAATATCTTGTCATGTATCAGAAGTGGTCTGGACTCTCGGGATAGGGATGTAATATTACCACTATACAAGGCACTGGTTCGGCCTCACCTGGAATATGCCGTCCAGTTCTGGGCACCGGTCCATAAAAAGGATGCCCTGGAGCTGGAGAGGGGACGACGAACAGCCACAAAAATGATAAGGGGTATGGAGGGTCTCAGTTATACGGAAGGGTTAAAACAACTAGATTTATTTAGTCTGGAAAAGAGACGACTACGAGGGGACATGAATAATTTATATAAATACATGAATCTTCCATATAAAAAATATGGTGATAAGTTGTTCCAGGTAAAATCTATTAAAAAGACAAGGGGGCACTGTCTGCGTCCGGAGAAAATAAGGTTTAATCACCAGAGGCAACAAGGCCTCTTTACTGTAAGAACTGTGAATCTGTGGAATAGCCTGCCTCAGGCGCTGGTCACAGCAGGGACAGGTGAGAGCTTCAAGAAGGGTCTAGATGACTTTTTACACCTAAATAACATTGATTGTTATATTATATAGTATTGTTTTCCTTACACCCCTTCCTCATCCAATCCCTTCCCTTTCTTGGTGGATCTTAATGGGCATGTGTCCATCCGTATTAACTATATAACATTTGCATTTGTGTCCAATATTTTTTAAAAAGTCGCAGAGCCCCATACACTTTTAAGAAAAAGTATACAAATATGCACACTTATACACATTAAGAGTTTTTTTTTTAACACATCCATCCTCTAATACCCCTACTATACTCGCTTCTTCTATGCACATCAGGTCCAAGGCCGAGTTAGCCTTTTTTTTATTTGAACAGGCCTCCATAGAGTCTACAATAAGTTTTAATAAAATTTACAAAAAAAAAAGATTGCTCACAGGATTTCCCCAGAAGACTTCCGAGTGACGGTCAAGCCAAAAGGTTCGGTATTGATTTTGACATCATACTGCACGTTAGATGGTTGACTTTTGACTCTCTGCGGCGTCTCAATAGGAACTTCATAGCGCTTTTCATTAGGATCTTTGATCTAAAGTCCAAAAAGAAAGGGAAAAGGATAAAATGGTTGAGTATGCAAATATGATTCTATCCTGATATCCTAAAATCTATTTATAGATACATGTTAGGATATCAAGTTAGTATCGTACCTGACACCATGGCTGGTTAAGGTTTGATCAGAAACATAAGTTCAACAACTGATGACTACATATGTTAGTCATCAGTAAGTAATTTGTAGCATCCCATTATAAATTCTCTGATTGTGTTCCTGTAGCCTGTCAAGGCACCATTGGATGTGACCCTCAGACGTGTCTATATAACTAAGTAGTAATATGAACTTTTTCTTACAGTTCAACAACTGATTTTTAGGACAGCTCGGCTATGTTCACACATGTGATCCTCTGTTACAGAGTTAGTCTAAAACTGCATACAAGTCAGCCTTGCATCGAGGAACTTTTTGTCCCATAAAATGATGGGTACCGTAATGGATGCCCAACTGAACCCAACAGAGTAAAGAGGGCTCTCTTTGTTATCTGTTATGTCCTTCATTATATAGATCGATCTTTTTTGTACTTTTCGTTCTTTTGTTACTATGACAGCACATAAATACACTCTGATGTAAAGACAGTCCAAGAAGAGCAAGATATTTTAGAATTCAAAGTGTTTTCTTTCCTATGCTGGGTATGATGGGTGCACATGTATGTGAATGTGTGGGGCATGAATTTAATAATATATTAATCATAATATATCCATACATTCTGTCACTTGTGCTCTAATATAATCACTTACAGTAAAATGCAGTCTTGAGTCTGTCTCAAAGAAAACCTCAAGTTGTAACTCCATTATATCTTTGGGCATGAAAGTTTTTGTAGAGCGCACAAGGGTAGCACAATATCCAGTCTCTGTGCGGGTGACATTCACTGCTTTGTAGCTCGGGTAGTTTGTGGGGTAATAACATGAGGGCTGTTTAGGGTCCGACTTTTCCGATGTCTTTAAGTAACAGCAGCCGCGGCCCTCACATTCATCTTTGTTCAAAGCCTTTTCTGGAGCGCAGTCAAAGCGGTGTTCAGGTTCTAGAAGACATTGTGAAGGACCAGGGGCTTCTCCAAAACATGATGTGAAAAAGAGAACAAACAGAAATAGCCTATATTTGGTGTTCTTAAAATCTGACTTCTTTCTTTCTTTTGAAAGATTCCACATGCTGATGCCCTCTGAAAACAAACACAATGGTATTAGATTTTTTGATTAAAAATTGTAAGGAAATTACAATCAAATATGTGCCTTTAGTCCCAACCGGCTGAAGAAAAGAGTCAATATTCGACCCTTTACCAAGCCTTGCAGCATGATTTTGGATGTCAAACTAGGCTCTCATTGGGGCAGAGTACTAGTTGCCCTACTCGGACGGGAGATGGTGTTATATTCTTTCTTCTGGAAGAGCACCCAGCTGGAATGAGGAGTGTAATAGACCAAGTAATACTATTTTACAAGGCCTGTTAAAGGGTTAGACAATGGGGCTCATTTACTAAGGGTCCACGGACCGCGATTCCATCGGGTTTTCCCGAATATTTCCATCTTGCGGCATTTTGCGCCAAATTGCCCTGGGTTTTTGGTGCACGTGATCAGATTGTGGCGCATCGGCGCTGGCTTGCACACAACAGAAGTGGGGGGGCGTGGCCATCGGACAACCCGACGGATTCAGAAAAACTGTGGAATTTTAAAAACTAAATGTGTCGCAAGATCAAGCACTCACATGCACCAAGAAGAAGAAGGTGAACTCCGGCGGACCTCTGCGCAGCAGCGCCACCTGCAGGAACTCGGAAGCACGATCTTAGTGAATTGCGCCGGACCCGAATCCTCGTCGGACAACGCACTGTGGTATCGCGACAGGACCGGGTAAGTAAATCTGCCCCTTCAACTTAGAATTGATATTGCTTACATAGCTTTCTTTATTTTTTGACATATTATAGTTTGAGAGCAAAAATTATTTAAAAAACAATAAAAACTAACTATTCAACCAGAAAATCTGGGGAAATTGACACCTTTTCTAGTATATGCTTACATTTTTTTAATACTATATATTGTTAAAGAAATAACATGCAGCGATGCCGATGCCTTTTCCCCCGCCCTGCTCCACCCACTTTATTTTTTAAACTGCAACCTTTAATGCCATGTAAAACATGATACACGTGTGTCTTTACATTACATTTTAAAAGCTTTAAAGGAAACCTACCACCACGGATCTACCTATTAAGGTGGATCCAGTGGCAGGTTCATCTAATATATAGTAGGATAGCCCTTGTTATGGCTGATCCTTTAGTCCCCCATATCTTTTATCATTTTGAATTTCTTTAATATGCAAATTTACTAAAGAGGCTACTAGGGTGTGGAGTAGGCGGAGCTGAGGCTACACGGCAAGGCTACTCCATGCCCCAGTAGCTTCTTGCGATCCGCCTACATATCCATCTTCAGTGTGGAGCTCCTCGTAGCTGCGCACACTCATCCATAAAGCCAGGTTCTGCGCATGTGCAGTGCGCGGGTCGACGGGTGTGCGGTCTTGGCTCTGAAGCCGGAGCTCCTCCACATGCTCAGAACCTGGCTTCACGGAAGACTGAAGATTAATTGGTAGGTGAATCGCAAGAGGCTACTGGGGCGTGAAGTAGCTGCTCTGTGTAGCATCAGCTCCAACTACTCTTACGCCCTAGGAGCCTCTTTAGTAAATGTACATATTTAGGACAATTAAAAATTATAAAAATATGGGGGACTAAGAGAATAGCCATAAAAAGGGATAGCCTACTATAGATAACAGGAACCTTACACCGGATCTACCGTAATAGGTAGATCCGTGATGGTAGGTTTCCTTTAAGGATTTTCTTTTTGACAATCGCCAATTTTGCGTTTTGTCTGTAGTTATTTTTAATTTGTGCTGTTAATAAGATATTTTAATGTATTCCTATCTACAGTAATTACTGTTTATGGTAGAATATAATTGTGAGCTCTAGTGACTCCCTAAATATGCATAAATCATACACCCATCTAATAGCTGCTTACTAATAGGATATTATACATATTTGCATAATTTCTAATTGCTTTAACAGCTCTGCAAAAAAAAAAAAGTTAATTAATATTCAAATTTGGGGAAGGATTACATTTTTAATAATTGTCTTTATTTATGACCTGTTTTATTAGTATATGGTCTGTGCCTGATAACATATTCCCATATTCTTACACATTAACCAAACCTCAAAAACATAAAGCACAGTCTAGTGTGCAGGAGATACAGTATACACTATTTGGTTCTTGAAAATTTCTAGTCTACGTCTGCATTTATTGTCTCCCACATGGATATCTTAATTATACATCTTCATTCAATGGGGAGATTTATCAGAAGTGTCTAAAAGCAGTTCTAGTTGCAACCAATCAGAGCTCAGAGTTTGCCAAATCTGTCCCTGTCCCCAATGGGGCTCACAATCTAATCAACCTACCAGTATGTTTTGGAGTGTGGGAGGAAACCGGAGGACCCAGAGGAAACCCACGCAAACACGGAGAGAACATACAAACTCTTTGCAGAGGTTGACCCTGGGGATTGAACCCAGGTCCCCAGCGCTGCAAGTGAACTGCATTTTATAAAAAAAAAACTTCTCTAATACTGCAATATCAAAACTTTTATTAAAATCTATTATAGTGTAACAAGCAAGAACCAAATTTGAGTCTATTATTTAAAAAAAAACTACCGGTAGGTTTGTTTCAGTTTTGTATGTGATTATCAAACAAATAATACGAAAATCTTGCACCTTTAGCCCCTCAGCCTCTAGAGGGGAAAACTGCTGGAAAATACATCGGAACCATTGGACCTTCTATTATCATAATCTGTGGGGGTCTCATCAAGTAACTTGTTTCGTGGGAAAATCCCTTAGAGCAGTGGTGGCGAACCTATGGCACGGGTGCCAGAGGTGGCACTCGGAGCCCTCTGTGGGCACCTAGGCCATCACCCCAGAATGAAGTTCACCAGACAGAACTCAAAGAATCTTCCTGGAGAATCTTCCTACAATGATAGATGAGTCTGCCCTCCTCCTTTCAACTGGGTTGGTGTCTTTAGGAGGCTGAACGATTGAAAGTTGTCAAAGAACAAGGAGAAATAAATTACTGCTTAAATTCCTGCGCTGGCACTTTGCAATAAATAAGTGGCTTTTAGTTGAAGTTTGGGCACTCTGGCTCTAAAAGGTTCGCCATCACTGCCTTAGAGGAAGGGAGGCCCCATTTGGAAGTCTGTAATTGGGCCCAGCCTCCCCAAGTTATGCCCCTGGGTGTTCATAAATATTTGCCAGTGGACAGTGGTTTTACTAACATAAATTCAGTGGCACAAACAGATCATCAGCAAAATAGCCAAATACTGTAATAAAATAGTATTACAGTATATGGTAGAAGGGATCAGATGCCCTAGGGTTAAAGTACCCAAGGGGGTCTGTAAATGCAGTAAAAAAAAACTAAAACAAATTAAAAACCTAAAAATTTTAATTTTCCCCATTTTCCTTGAACTGATATAAAAATAAACAAAAAATAACATACATGTTACGTATTGCTGCTTCCCAAAAGTCCCAATATATCTAAATATAAAAGCAGTTATTCCCGGCAGTGAACCCCATAACTAAAATTAGTGCCCCAAATGTCCAAATCACCACTTTTTTGCCATTTTGCTATCCATAAAAAGTAATCAAAAGGTCATAATGTTTCCAATAAAAACATCATCTTGCCCCGCAAAAAAAAAACAGAGAAAGTAAAAACTGTGCACACAAGACACTGTCGAGAATTTTTTTTTTTGTCAATTTCACTGCATTTCACTTTCTGTATCTTGCTGACTAGTACATAGAATTACACAAAAATTAAATCCCACCACTAGGAAGGACAATTTGTTATTTAGAAAACAAGCCCTCATAAAGCCCCGTACACAGATATATAAGAAGGGAAGCAAAAAAAATGGAAATGTAAAATCGTTAAAGAGCATCGGCAGGAAGTTTTGTTTCTCAATAAATTACAGAGTATATTTTATTGATACCATTAAAGAAATCAACCCGCACTGCAAAAAACAAGCTCCATACAACTAACTGAATGGAAAGATTAAAAACGTTTTGAACGTCACCAAAGAAAAAACAATTCATCTAAGTAGAAACTTGACGGTCGTAAGGCAAATGGGGGTCATTTACTTACCCGGTCCAGTCGCGATCCAGCGGCGCGTTCTCCGATGAGGATTCGGGTTCTGCCGGGATCCTCTAAGGTCCGTGTGCCCGATATCCAGCAGGTTTCGCTGCTGCGCTGAGGTCCGCCGGAGTTCGCCTGCTTCTTCCCGGTGCATGTAAGTGCTGATCTTGCGACACAAATTCTATTTTAAATTCCACGTTTTTTCCGAGTCCGTCGGGTTGTCCGCTGGCCACACCCCCCGATTTCTGTCGCATGAAAGCCGGCGCCGATGCAGCAAAATCCCAGGGCAATTCAGCGCAAATTGGAAACCCTAGCGAAAGTGCGCGATTTGGACCCTTAGTAAATGAGCCCCAATGTGATCCATCAAGATCAACAGGATTTTGTTTTTAAAAAAAAATAAAAAAAATTGAATATGTAAAAACAGCCTTAACCATGTTATCCTTTCATGAACTTTCTTAATGCTAAAACGAAGACCTCACAAAGACGACTCTTGTCAATTATCAATCTCATCCTGCTAATCATTGATGTTAGTGAATCATCTCTTGTCCTGCTTTAACATCTTCGAGGAATTATTCTAGTGGGTACAATATAAATATATATATATATATATATATATATATATATATATATATATAATATATGCAATAGATACAGATAGATAGATAGATAGATAGATAGATAGATAGATAGATATATGGATAGATAGATATGAGATAGATAGATATGATAGATAGATAGATAGATAGATAGATAGATAGATAGATAGATAGATAGAAATAAATTTATAAAAACATATTAAAATAAACATTACTCTTACAAAATACATGGGACCTACCACTCCAGGCTTCTCCGAGTCTGTCCTCCGTCTACTGTGGAAGAAGTTCATTTAATAGCAGAAGATCATGTGACATCTAGGACAGTCTTGAAAGGGTAAAAAGGTTAAAGATTAGGCCACAGATCACACACGTGTAGTGATAAACAGATTACATAAACTCATCGCATTAATATCTGTTTAGGAAGGACAATGGTTTAAGATGCTCTTAAATAATCCACCTGTTGTAACTTGATCGAGAGTATCTCAGCCCATCGCTCCACCTAGAAACAAGTATAATTTAATTTGGCGTTCATGTAAATCAGATGTCAAGAAGAATAGAAGCAAAAAGACGTGGTGGAATATCCACGACAAAAATCCTGCAGCAGCCCCGACTATGACACAAAAATACCTACAAACATGCTGCAGATTCAATACCAACAACTCATTAACAAGAGCGTGGGATTAGGGTTACCATGGGTTCTGGATTGTATGAAATTTATCGCCCGTATCTGTTTAATTTTTTAAAAATAATACAAAGATACAGAATCAGAGCTAAGCTTACTGCATAGATACAGTACCAGAATCAAGCTCACTCACTAATTAGATACCAGAACCAAGCCTACGACCAAGGTTGCTTCAATGATACAACACGAAAGCCAACCAAGCTTGTCGCAAAAATACAATGCCAGAGACAAGCATACTACATAGATACAGTATCAGAACCATTTTTACTACATAGATACAGTATCAGAACCATGTGTACTACACAGATACAGTATCAGAATCAAGCTTACTGTATAGATATGTGGTCAGAACGAGTTTTATTACATAGATAAGGTACCAGAACCAAGCCTGCGACCAAGGCTGCTGCAACAATACAACACAAAAGCCAACCAAGCTTGCTGCAAAAATACAATGCCAGAAACAACTTTACTACATATATACAGTATCAGAACCAATTGTACTACACGGATAGAGTATCAGATTCAAGCTTTCTACATAGATATGTTGTCAGAATGAGCTTTACTACATAGATACAGAACCAGAACCAAGCCAACAACCAAGGCTGCGACAACGATACAACACGAAGGCCAACCAAGCATGTTGTATAAATACAATGCCAGAGACAAGCTTACTACATAGATACAGTATCAGAAGCATTTTTACTACATAGATAAGGTACCAGAACCAAACTTACGATCAAGGCTGCTGCAACGATACAACACCAAAGCCAACCAAGCTTGTTACATAAATACAATGTCAGAGACAAGCTTACTACATAGATACGTTGTCAGAACCAGCTTTACTACATAGATACAGTACCAGAATCAAGCTTACTACATAGATACAGTACCAGAATCAAGCTTACTACATAGATATAGTTTCAGAACCAAGCTTACTACATAGAAGCTATTACAGAAGTAAACTTTCAAAATAGATACAGTACCAAGCTTGTTACATACAGGCGGTCTCCTACTTAAGAACACCCGACTTACAGACGACCCCTTGTTAAAACGGACGTCTGGTAATTGATAATTTACTGTACATTAGTCCCAGGCTAAAATAAACAGCTATAACAGTTATTAAATGTGTCTGTAATGAAGCTTTATTGTTAATCCTGGTTCTTATTATAATCCAACATTTTTAAAAACCCAATTGTCACAGAGACCCAAAAAAATTTTGTCTGGGGTTACAATTATAAAATATACAGTTCCGAATTACATACAAATTCAACTTAAGAACAAATCTACAGAACCTATCTTGTATGTGTATAAAGTACAAGCCATGGGACCTGTGCTCTATGCAAATTATGAGCCCCCATCTATTTAATTGTTTTAATTATTTGATATCTAAGTACAGTATCAGGGTTAGACTTACTACATAGATACAGCACCAGAACTAAGCCTACTACATTGCTGTACAGCTATAGAGCCATAAACAGGCTTATTACATTGATACAGAACCAGCACCATACTTACTACAAAGATACAGTACAAGAACCAGGCTGCATATATCCACTTACAGGAAAATCCTTACTACGTAGACACAGTACTGAGATTATTAAATACATTTGGTATAAGCAGGGGCCCCACTACAAACCAAGATTTCTGGGATCCTAAACTACTATAAATCCTGAATCAGTGTCCAATCATCTCCCTGGGCAACATTTTTTTAATTTGACCCTGACCTGGTTTGTTGTTGGCTTTCATTTAGTACTTAACTCACTTCTTGAACCTTCCCTGAACTTCTTACAGACCTATGACTTGTTACCTGGATTTATTGCTTCCTATTTGTTTGGCTTTATATACTCTGTCCTGCTGTGACCTCGGCTTATCTACTGGTAATTCCTCAGTTTACCGTAAGATTACATCTTCCTGGCATAATGTCGGCAGGCAGCGCTGACACTTTGAGCCATAGAGGTAACATCAGTCCTTTGCAGCCAAGACCAACCCTTCTTGTGAGGGGCAGTCATGAACATCAAAGGTCACATGTAGACTTTGTCCCACAGATGGTTGTTCCAGTTCATTTTAGGTACTTTATAACGCTTCTGAGTCTTCTGTTCTTTGTCAGTTCCCTGTAGACGTTACATTTTAAGGAACAATTTGAGCCAGGGTATAGCTTTTGTTGCCATTACATTACAGTTATTACATAGATACAAGACCAGAACCATGCTTTCTACATAGATACAGTACCAAACCCATGCTTACGACTTAGATACAGTACAAGAGCCAAGGTAACTACATATTTACACTACCAGAACCAAGCTTTGTACATAGATGCAATATCAGAACCAACCACCTACTTAGATAGAGTATAAGAACCAAGGTTACTACATAGACTCGGTGTCAGAACCAATATTACTACATAGATATAGTACCAAAACCAAGATCACTACATAAATACAAAACCAGAAACAAACCTATACACAGAAACAGTACCAGAACCAATCTTACAACATTGATACAATCCCAGAACCAAGCTTATTACATAGATACAATACCAGAACAAAGCTTCTGCACAGAGAGTACCAAAGCCAACTTTACTAAGTAACAAAAATTTCAGAACTGTCTACTGCATTGATACAATTCCAGGACCAAGCTTACTACATAAATACAATACAAGAACCAAGCTTATACATAGAAACTGTATCAGAACCTTATTTTATAAAGAGTACCAGAACCAACTTTCCTAAGCAATAAAAATGTCATAACTATGCCTACTGCATATGATACATTACCAAAACCAAGCTCACTACATAAATACAATACCAGAACCAAGGTTATACATAGGAAGCAGTAACCAATCTTACTACATTGATACAGCATTAGAAACAACCTCACTGCATAGATACCGAATCTGAATCATGCTTACTACATAGATACAATCCCAAAATCAAGCTCTATGTAGATCAATATTGTTATAGTTATATTGACAATATATATGACATCAAGTCACACGACGTATATACAGCCGCAAACTTGCAGTCGTACATACATCCCCCTTAGAAAGCAATGGCGCACGGAGCGATATGGTACCGCACACGTGGGGCACCGCACCGCTCCTTACACGGGGAGAAGATAGGACATGTCTGGACAGTGCACAATGGATCGCTATAGAGAGGGGAGTGGTCACCCCTCCTGCTCTCCATCGCGGCCGACGTATGCCCACCAGGCCATAGCCATGCAGACATACGTCAGTGTGCATATGGTCTAATTCTGCTTGATTTTATCAAATATTTTTAATTTATTAAATTTTTTTTTATTTCCAATGCATCACGCAGAGTATTCAACATAAGCAAGTACAATTTCTCCCATAGAAACCAAGACCTCGTATGGTATTGGGAACAGAAAAACTGAGTTATATTAAGGCCTGTCCACTAAGGGTTAGACTATAAGATGCACTGATAGCGTACAAT
This sequence comes from Engystomops pustulosus, assembly GCA_019512145.1. NCBI lineage: Eukaryota > Metazoa > Chordata > Amphibia > Anura > Leptodactylidae > Engystomops > Engystomops pustulosus. The sequence goes on along the minus strand of CM033646.1, from coordinate 7,645,629 downwards.
GAGTTTTTCATTTATTTTTATTGGTTCATAGTGGAATCCAGTAACAGGGATATTCTAGGTCGCTTGATTTCTTCAGATCCTCTAAATTTCCTCTGCAATGTCCCATCAAATTAGTCAGTGAGTTGGGATGCTTGAGCCAAAAATGTATTCTTTCCCTTTAAGAAAAAAAGAGAGATACCTCACAGTCACACATCAACTGGTGTGACATGGACTTTGGACCAACCTTCACGCCTTCCTGGTCTGACCTGTTCTGTAGCGACACACTCACATTCCTGCCACCAGGAGACGTCTCTTGGTCGTCTATAAAACGGCATGGCTCGTACCATCTCTTAGGTTCTCCTGTCCTTTGGCTGGTGGTTGTCTGGTCCCCTGACAATTTTGAAACTTAAAGGGGTTGTGGGATATTAATAAAAACTTTACTGTTGGGCGAGGGGGTGGGGTAGAGTTGGCCCCTGTTTGACAACTTCCGCTCTGACAACTATAGCGCTGGGACATGGGATGGATGGGTGTGCCGGGCAGGCGGCATAGTCGGATCACAGGTGCCATGGCCTTGTAAACAAACAGGGGCATGGCAGCGATGGACAGTGGTGCTGGACACCGGAAGCGCCGAGGGAGGTGAGGTGACACTAAACCACCAATCTTGAAGGATATGTGGGTTTTTTAGTGTCCTAAATCGCCTTGTCCACTTCAATGTGTCCTTTTGAAGGTCTTAATATATGCTTGCGTAGGTCTTCACGTGGCCTTTTGAAGGAGTCCTGTAAACACCTGACAAATGGCTGTAGAGGAGCTTAAATATTGGTCATCTTGGTAGATGGCTTAGCATGGCTCTAATAGACCCCCCACCTCCCTGGAGATTAGTAGGCGCATACGCCGCCATTGCAGTTAAGGAGTCGTCCACTCAACTGTTCAGGTTTGGACTTTGGCGTGCCTCAGTTGGTTGTGATATAGTGTAGTGTAAAAGCTTCTGGAGTAGCTTACTCCTTCGTCAACTTCTATAGAGTATGTTAAACATCAGGTTCTCCCGGTAATCATGACATTGCTGAATGCTTTTCTCATCATTTATAAGCTTAAATTTTTTTTTCAACCTTCTGGACATTGATGGCTTTTCCATAAGAGAGGTCATCAACAAATTAGAGAGGTCAATAACAAATCAGCGGGGGTCCGACAGTTGGTGTGGGATCTCACATTTCCGGCCTTTGTTGGATACTCCTTGAAATATGCCTTCATCAGGTCTAGAGTTAAGCAAACACTGGTAGCTGGTAGAAAGGGGACCTTCCCTGCCCGACAGGGACCCAATGAAGGTGGCTCTTTGCTTCCGAAATGTGCAGTCCCGGATTTAAAAAAGCATGGACAACTCTCCATTTGGCCTAGCTGTGGTACACGAGTCAAGTGAACCCCATTCTGGAGATAGATGCCTGGCCCCCTCCATGGATGTTCCTCCATGGTGAGGTTCCTAAGTTGGGCCCACACTGATCTTGATCATTTTGATGACCTTTCCTAGGATAGATCATCAATATCTAGAAGCTGAAATGACACTTTATCTTTTCTTAGGAGATAACTAGATACTTCTGTTATAACTTTTATTGACCGGTATATTGGACTGAGTGGTACTTGTTACACGCCATTGTAATATTATACTATTTATATGTTTTTTTATCACTTATATCACTATCGATGTTAACTTTTAACTTGTATTTATTATTATCATCACATTTTTATATGTGATGAACCTTGAATTCTACTGTGTATTTCCCTGTCCTTTTCCTCTATTACACCCTGGTTGGCAGTTCTCTGTTTATACCTCAAGAAGGCGCCAGTGTGACACCACAACACAGTTTATTCAGTAGAAGAAAGACACATGTCCATCAAATTCAACCAAGAAAGAGAAAGGATTGGATGAGGAAGGGATTTAGGGGAAACAATTCTATATAACATAACTGTCAATGTTATTTAGGTGTAAAAAGGCATCTAGACCCTTCTTGAAGCTCTCTGCTGTCCCTGCTGTGACCAGCGCCTGAGGCAGGCTATTCCACAGATTGACAGTTCTCATAGTAAAAAAGCCCTGTCGCCTCTGGTGATTAAACCTTGTTTTCTCCAGACGGAGACAGTGCCCCCTCGTCTTTTGATTTGTTTTAATTTTGAACAACTTACCACCATATACTTTGTATGGACCATTCATATATTTATATAAATTAATCATGTCCCCTCGTAGTCGTCTCTTTTCTAAATAAATCTAGTTGTTTTAATCTTTCCTCATAACTGAGACCCTCCATACCCCTTATCATTTTTGTGGCTCTACGTTGAACCCTCTCCAGCTCCAGGGCATCCTTTTTATGGACCGGTGCCCAGAAATGAACGGTATATTCCAGGTGAGGCCGAACCAATGCCTTGTATAGTGGTAATATTACATCCCTATCACGAGAGTCCAGACCACTGCTGATACATGACAAGATCCTACTGGCTTTAGAGGCAGCTGATTGACATTGCATGCTGTTATTTAATCTTTGATCTACTAGTACCCCCAGGTCCTTCTCAACAAGGGACTCTCCCAGATTTACTCCCCCAAGGACATATGTTGCCTGTGGATTATTACCCCCCAGGTACATAACCTTACATTTATCCACATTGAACCTCATTTGCAAAGTGGATGAGCAAACACTCAGTTTGTCCAAGTCCCCCTGCAGCCTATGAACATCCTCCTGTATTCTGTGTCAGTAGTAACTGCAGTGTCTGTGAGGTCAGCGCTAATGAGTTATCTATAAACCCTCAATCAATCCCCCCCAAAAATTAAAGGGTGTCAATTAGTTGCCAGTAGCTACTTTTAGGCTTTTAGGTCCACCATAGTAATGCTGCTTGTCTAGTACAGTGGATTTTCAAATCAGAACCAATACCAGAAATCTCAATTCATAAAAAGTAAGTAAAAAAGTAACTGGTGCTCACCTCTTTCCTTGCATGTCTTACAATATTCGGCCGTGCTGGATGTGCAAGGCTCTTGGTCCGGGTCTAAGGTGCATATAATTGAAGGAGGGAAAAGCTTAAAAAATTCTGCACCGGCAAAAAGAGGGCGAAAAAATAAAAAGCAGTTTATTTAATCAATTTTTTTTTTTTAAAGTGACATCACTTGAAAAAACAAAAAAAAAAATCTAATTTTTTTTTTTTGATGCAATAACTTATTAAAATACATTTAGTCATATTTCCATAGGAGATAATTTAGTTACCTCTAGGAAACTGTGACGCAGATCATATTCAATAATAGGGTTTTTTTTTTTATTTTTTTTTATGCAATAACTTATTAAAATGCATTTAGTCATATTTCCGGAGGAGATAATTTAGTTACCTCTAGGAAAGTGTGACGCAGATCATATTCAATAATAGGGTTTTTTTTTTGCATATTTTTAAAAATTCCACAAATAAGAAATGAAGTTATGTAATGTTCTTTGCCTTTAAGAGGCATTCACCATGAGTCAATAGTGGGAAGTATATGCAACCCACAAGACAGGCTTTTCTACTCTCTACTACTACTACACTCCCATCACACTCACTACAAGTGTAGTCAAGGATTAGGAGAGAAAACACTGATGTGGATACAAGGTTTTCCGTCTGAAGAAGGTCCCCTGGGCACCGGCGACAGCAGCAGCAGGGTAAGTCCATGTACATTATATTGTATAATGATGGTATATTATATATTAATATGAACTGTATAGCACAGAGGGCGTTATCACTCCCGAAAAAGTACGAGAAGCTATGAGATCTGGAATATGGAACCACTAAAACTGACCAATACGAGCAGACTCGGACTGGCCCACAGGTGAACAGGTGGATCCACCGGTGGGCCCCTCAGCTAGGTGGACGCCCAGGCCCTGCATAAGTAGTACTGGATAAGGTACCCTCTCTGTAATTTATACATATATGAAGCATAGAGCATCTCAGCTATCCTATATATTTAATGATTATATTAAGAGATTATGTAAAAAACTTGTAACTGTGGTGGGCCCCAAGATCCGATTTTACTGGTGGCCCCAAGGTATCCCAGTCTGACATTGGATACGAACATCTTATTGTTATGTAGTTGTGGGGTCAGGTCTAGTTTCTGCTTCAACTTCTGGTTTCTTGATGTGGTCTGCATTAAAAATGTTGCTTTACTAAATGCTGAAAAAGTTGAACATAGACACATCCATTATTATCGTCTTCATGTTAGATTCTCTTTTATGAATGTCTTTAGTGAAAATATTCTTAAGGGTAGGGTATAATAAGGTCCAACTGCTGGGGCGTCCACCAGCCATGAGAACGGGATCCCCAAGGAATCAAAAGAACAGGGATCTCGTTCTGTGTGATGGGTGGAGTGGCCGATTCAGCAGGGTCTATTGTATGATTGTGCCGGTAATTGCCTAACTTGGTCACTTGGTCGGGTCCTCTAGACAGTGAATTGGAAAAGCGGAGATAGCCAGATTCTTCTGCTCCTAGACTAATTGAGGTACGAGGACCCGGTATCCAGCTGTCAGACACAGACAGAGACTCTAAGAAGAGGGTAGAAGCGGTTTATTACAGCTTCTGCCTTCTCTTTTCTTCACTGCTTAGCACTAAAGTAGCGCTATGCAGTGATTGTAGGAGCCGGTGGTGCTGTCAGCTCTGTAGACCAAGACCGCTAGGTCTGTAGGGGTTAATCAGAGCTAGAACCCAGCAGACCCAGACCCAGTACAGCTCTCACTGTAACTGTAACCTGTGGATAAGGCCTACTGTAACTTGTTTTGTGGGAAAACCCCATTAAACTGCCACGTACTAATTTGTTAAAAATTGCCCCATTCATTGAAGCCTTTTTAAACCTCAATATCAAGGGGTTCAAAAATCCTGAGGAAATATTAATTTACAGTATAAAGCATTAACACACTAACTCTATGGGGCCCCGGGATGGTTCCCTGTTAGGGTGTTATGGGTGGCCCCCCCATGTGTAGAGCCTCTACAATATCCGACGTGCAGAGTGGAAGGGCGATTAAGACTGGCGTTAGATATACATCTCCTGCTAAATTCCCCTCCGTGCTTCTCCCCATGTACAATTCCCTGCATTGTGAGTGTTGGGTTGACCTTTCCGCAAAGTTAGTTGAAAGTTTAGATAAGTAGTAAGTAAACTCACGAGCAGCAGCGTAAAGTCCCATAGTCCTAAAGAAAATAAAGATTTAACAACTAGTTGAAAAAAAATCCTGCATTATATTTTTTGCCTCTTTGTGCTCGTTAACCTTCTTCTGTATAATATTTTTATAAAATGTGCAGGAACATAGCAGAAAACGTGTGTTAAAAATAGTTTTACCTCTTAATGGAAACATCCCTGTCATTCCCTCACAAGGTCAATGCCAAAAATATGCAACGCATCAACCCAAAGTGACAAAGTAACATAGTTTATAAGTCTAGAAAAATATCCATGTCTGTCCAGTTTAGCCTCTTATCCTACTATGTTGCCAAAGCCTGCTATAAACACAAAGCCTTTGTAAAGGGTTCTAGGCCACCCTTAGCACATGTATTTAGAGGGAAGTCGGGATGAATTGTTATCCAAAGTGTATGGCAATCTTTATTTGGCCATGAAAATATCATAGAAGAACAAGTGAGAAACAGTAGTACCCACAAGCCATCAGTACCCACAAGTGGATCGTGTACGACAAGTTTTGGTGTTGGGCCTATTATATTATACTTAACTGAATAGCACTGTGTCCATTTCTGTCTTCTTTACTGTAGGAGCTGTAATTCTGTGGAATAGCCTAGCTCAGGAGCTGCTCACAGCAGTAACAGCAGAAGGCTTAACGCAAACCTAATTTTTAGCTGGTGACAGGTTCCAATAGCCGGTGTTATGCTGATTTTAAAAATGCCTTTGTCGGAATTCTGAATCATTTATAAAATCTTTATAAAACTTTATTTCACATTACCTTGCTCCCTGCCAGCAGTGTGTGGTGTGCCCAGGGAAGAGGCAGCCGCAGTCTGTGTGTGTCTGTGTCTCAGTGCCCTCCCCTACAAACTCATCCAGCTCCCTGTTGTGGAGGAGCGGAAGAATACATCCAGGAGACTGAGACACAGACACACACAATTTTCTAAAGTAGTGAAATGATTCAGATTGCTGACAAGGGAATATTGGCCCTCCACATACAGCTAGTATAGGGTTCCCATGTTCTCAGCAAGAATGGAGTAGCAAGTCACTCAGGTTTGTCGCAAGTCTATTCATTTTGATGGAACTGCCAGACATGGCTCCTGTTCTCTTGATTGTTGTTTCTGCTGGAGGTGAGCACAAAATATTGGATCGAAAGGGACCTGAGGGCTTTACCCAGATAGACCGTTCAATACTGTGTTTCGCTGTGTGACTGGGGCCCATAGTCTTTTCAATTCTGCAGGAATTGTGTTATCCATGATCTCTAAAAATGGTCGTAGTTGTAGTGTGATTCGGATTTTCGGAGAGTGGTCTGAGTCAGATGAGCTGGGACAGAAAGATGTGGGTCCAATTGTTATGTCAATAAGAAGGTGGAGAACCGGGCCTGATAAAAACTTCTGCGAGTCTTCCAAGTGAAAACTGATGGTGAAATGAGGAACACTAGAGACTATATCACATGTATCACATGGACCAACCATCCCCCATACTGCAGTCAAAAATTATTAGAAATTTCCATCACTGCATCCCATATTACACTGGGTTCTGTTGGTTCAAGTTGTACTCATTGCAACCAATTGGAGATTGAACCACCAAGAATTGTACCTTAAATGAATTTCCTGTATTCATCCAGTACTTCAGGGTTTTGGACCTGCTCCCGGAAGTCCTGAGGTGTCAGAGGACCTGCTTTGTCCAATCAGTGGCCATCTGTCTTGAGACATCAGTTTTAGGGAACTTCACTTCCTGTCTTGTTGCCTGGTTCTAGGAGGCTTCTCATTAGATAAAACAAGTCATGTGACCCCCAGAACGTATAGCCAAGTGAAAGCCAAAAACTGGAAATCCCGGAGTGACATGGGGACTAGATTGTTGTATTTATGAGTTCTTTTTTTCCCACCCCAGCCCCCTGTGGGTGTTTCATATTCTTGGAAAAACCCTTTAAGAACTTTTGTGTCAATGTTGTATTGAGCTTTCTGCTGAAAAATGTACCTGCCACGTGTGTACTGCGGCCAATACCCAAAACGCTTACCCACCTGCGCCTACCTCAAGGTCCACCTTCATCTCTTATAGAAGGGAAGTTCCCAATAAGAATAGTACACCAGAACAAGACAAATTAAGTAGCAAAACAATCAGGCTCATCTGAGGTCATTCCTAATATAGTGGTTGACAGCACACAGGAAGGCCAAGAGGCCATTGAGATGACTAACAGCCAAACTTGCATCCGATGGTTAATCTTTACTGCAATGCAGGAGGAAACGTTAATCAGTGCAGAGCAATGTAGGGATGTTACAGGCAAATATTACTTGACAGGTTTTCTAGAACAAAACATAGTCACACACACATCTGGTCTCCGGTTGGGGCCTGCTTTGGCCAAGCTGTGGTCTCCTTGGACCATGAGATGTAATTTTCTCTGATGTCACTCGCTTGAAAAACCTAGTTAATACATACATAGAGTCTGTGACCGATAGAAATGTTGGCTCGCTCTTGTTGACTATTCTCCCTAATGCTCCACCCTCAGGGCTGTATGCTATCCTTCACCAAATATATTTATACTGGGACCCCAACTCATCCTATAAAAGATTTTGAGAAAAAACACTTTAGCCTCTTCCCACCATTACATGCGTTCTCTACTGATTGATAGTTATTGTTTCTAGAAGTGAGGTGTGTTTTTTAGTTTCACCCTAGGGCGAAAATCAACAATTAATGGAATGCATGAAACATTTAGCAGGGGAAAACCCTAGCATAAACTTATACCATCGATAGTGACTGCCCTTGTGTGGGTGTAGGACCTTACAGGACTTATTGGCCCTTGACCTTTTGCTTTACTTTGGATGACTTAGACAACTCGGCTGGTACAAGCTTTTCTCAGAATTGTAGTAACAATTATAACTGACTCCTAAAGTTCTTTATTGTAGCACCTGGATACAGAGGCATCACACTTGCCGGATGCACATATTGGCAAATAGGCCCAGCACTTGGCCGTAGTCTAACTATAGCACTCTACATCTGGCATATCAGAAAACAATCTCACCTGGCAGGATTTGCCACATTTTCATGCTTGAAGCAATCTGACACACAGTATTAGGCTACACAATGTCACCCAGTGTATTTACAGGTGATAAAAAGGGTTGGTCACTTGGCTCCTAGGTCTGTACTGAAGCCACCTAACTATAACCAGATAGTGAAGCACTTCATTTTTTCAATTTTCTTTTTGGTTTCTGATTATATTGTACAGGGAGTGAGGGGAAGAGTGAGGGGTCTGTGACATCATATATTGTCAGTAGTGATGTAATGATGGGTCAGTGTTATCTATATAGAGGTCATTGTACAGGGAGGAGGAGATAAGCTGTGACATCATCTATTGTCAGTAGTGATGTAATGATGGGTCAGTGTTATCTATATAGAGGTCATTGTACAGGGAGGAGGAGATAAGCTGTGACATCATCTATTGTCAGAAGTGATGTAATGATTGGTCAGTGTTATCTATATTTATATTGATGACTTGATTCAAAATAGCAGAATAGCGAAAAGAACTGAATTTTAGGATTTCTCATAACACAGACATTGATTACTTGATTTAAAAATAGATCTTTTTTCATGACACCTGAGTTATGTGCCAGACATATTTACCTCAGGCTAAATTTTTTACATCACAAAGGGCTAAACATACGTAAGGTACTTATGCAAGAGTTCTGCTTCAGCTTTATTACCTAGAAACATAAATTCCAAAATCTACAATCTTTTTTTAGAACTCACTGCCCTTAATAGGCTTATACACGCCCCCCTTAGCGCTTCTTACCCGCCCACTGTTCCAGCCAAACTATCTCCTCCTTAACGACTCGTCGGAAATCTCGTTGTCTGCGCGGTAGCTCGCTCTCTTGGTGATGCAACCGGTGACAACTAAAGCCGAAGCCACCAGAGAGACAGAGTGAGCCCCCCAGGGCACGTGTACATATTCTTAAATGTTAAATTTTGTATAAAGGAGGCCATAAATAAAGAAAATTGTGACAGATCCTTAATCATTCTGCACACATGCCTCCACAAGTGACATTGCTTTATCAAGTCACTATTCGTTGATAGAATTCCCCTTTAAAGGGAACCTGTCAGTAGAAATTGACCTAAGAAACCACTACCAGTATGTTGTCAAGCAGCTGAACACCTTCCAGATTGTGTTTCTTTCATGGCCCAGTGTGAAGGCATCACACAGAAAATTAACTTTGAACTGAGATGTAAACTGGTTGTATAAAGTCAAGGAGGCGGAGATTATAACACTGAAGTCAAGCTCTCTCTTCCTCAGAATGTCCCCTTTACTGTAATTGATGGTCCTGCATCCAGAGACATCACTACTAAGATCTCCTGAAGTCTGATGTATGATGTCAATCACAGAGGAGGCGTGCTCTCCAACTTGACTTCAGTGCTAAACTCTCCGCCTCCTTGACTTTATACAATCAATTTACATATCATTTTAAAATGGATTTTCTGTATGATGCCCCCACACTGGACCATGAAAGAAACAAAAACTAGAAGGTGTTACGCTATTTGACAATAAACTGGTAGTGTTTTACTAGGCCAATTGCTGATGACAGGTTCCCTTTAAGATTTTTTCTATTTATATCAGATCATGTGGGTCTGTAACCCAGCACCCCCTACAGATCAGTAAGAGAAACCCCTATTTAATCTCATAAAATATATGGCAGTAAATTACGTGGAATCAGCAGCGAGATTTTTCGTGGAAAGGCTACAGCGCGCCACTTTCGCTTTATCTTTGTTGTATGTTTTTTAATGTTACTAAAAATAAGTCAAGTTGGAAAAATCAATCATCCGATGCTATTTTCTACTCCTTTCTAGATGAACTTTGATCATTATTATTTTAACTTTTTTTTTTTTTTTTACTACGTGGAAATTCTCCAAGCCCTTGGGGTGAAATTCCAACAATGTCGTGACACGGTGCGACTACAAACCAGGGTTTGGCATAGAACTTAATGCGCGGCACTTCCTTGTATGTTTATTTTCTATCCCTCGCTGCTGAGATACTCATTATTGGTGTGTGCTCGTGTGTAGACTGTACATGTAGCTTTCTCTAAGAGGTAAGTCCTAGTGAAGGAGGATAATCACCTACCTACAAAGCCTCAAGTTACGCAATATCTCGCCCTTCATCTAACTCAACGATTTCTATTTTTTTTAGGTATTTTGACGATTACTCATAATGGCGACACAATCGCAGGCTGATCCGGAGTTAATGGACCTGGAGGAGGAAGAGCTGTGGGAGATTATTAATAAGCACAGATGTAAAATTGTACAGAGATTGTCCCCGGGACGTCTTACACCGTATTTGCGTCAGGCGAAAGTATTAGACGCCATGGATGAAGAGGAAATTCTACATTGTGTGAAGTTTTCTACCAGGGCCATGCGTCTGGGTGAGTCTTACAAGATAAATATTTGGTGTACGGAGTTGAATAAGGTTTAGTTTTTGCGGGAAGAGCTGAGGTTTTCATGGATACCAGCTTGCAATTGATCAATTTTTTAGAATTAGTTTTTTGGGTTGCAAAATTGCAAATAAGCAGCAACATTTGGATGGGTTTTTTTTTATGTTAAAGGGAATCCAACATCAGGATAAAGGATTGTATGCAAATAAGCCTGAGGAGCTCCAGACTCCATAGGTGTTAATAGACCCTGGAGCCCCTAAGGCTCATCTGCATACAGTCTTTCAACCAGGTGGTAGATGTCCTTTAAAGGTTGTACTAATTATTATTCTTTGCCCCTATCGAAAGTGGTCTGTAAGGGTCTAGCAGTTGGTCCTTGTCCGATCCAGAGGTCCCATTCTCACTAATTGAATAAAATGGGGGTCAACAATGCTCCCTGCCGCTCCAATCAATTCCGTGGGAGTGTTGTAAAATTGTGTCTATGAGAGCACCGGAGATGGCCAAGTGTGTGCTCTGCAGTTTGCATAGTATTGAATGAAGCATATCCTCGACCTGCCACTTCATTCAGTTAGTGAGAATGGGATCCCTATTCTTGGGATCGGTGGAGGTCCATTTCAGGGATCCCTTTCGCGACCGGTTTCTTATGCCCTATCCTACGGATAGGGAATAAAAGTAACACTTATGACCCCTTTATGAGGTTCACCGTATGATTAATATTCATTTTTTGTATGTTTTTATTACTCAATATTTTGGTATAATCTATAAAAACAGAGAACATATTCTCTGTGGTCACTGGAAGATGGAGGACTCTTCGCTGATGTGTAGGTATTCCCCTGTAATATGAGCTGCTGGGATTTCCTTCTATCTGGGCGTCCTCCCTACTGGTGTCTCTTCTACAACCCAACATCTACCGGGCTATGCTGGGGATTCTCTACATCACTAAATGCCGAATAACTTACCTTATTTAATTTCCCCTGTCCCCTGCTTTATTCTGTCTGCCTGTTCTAAACATATGTTTATATGTGAATTATATTATTAGCCAAGAGGGAGGTAACCTTATATTTCATCTTTCTTTCTTTAGTCAGGTACAGCTTATACAATTCAGTTGCTTTCTGTTCAGTAATATTTTATTTTCTCTGCAGGGTGTCTATGTGCACTGTATGAAAAGTACAGGTACCGCCCCCTTGACTATTAATATCTAGTAACAGGAGCAATATATTTAGAACCAGTGGATGTACAGGCGGTCCCCTACTTAAGAACACCCAACCCCTAGTTACAAACAGACCTCTGGATATTAATAATTTACTGTACTTTAGCCTCGGGCTACAATAATCAGCTGTAACAGTTATCACAAGTGTCTGTAATGAAGATTTATTATTACTCCTGATTCTTATGACAATCCAACATTTTTAAAATCCAATTGTCACAGAGAACAAAAAAATTTTGCCTGGGGTTACAATTATAAAATATACAGTTCCGACTTACGTACAAATTCAACTTAAGAACAAACCTACAGACCCTATCTTGTATGTAACCCGGGGACTGCCTGTATTTATTGTAATATTGTAATGAACCATTTGTACTTAGATATTAGAAAACATGTGCAATGTCTCGCATATATCAGAGGCTTCTGTAGGCTGGAATACTCCCAGCATGCACCGGTCTCGCATCAGCTTTTTCTACTCCTGTACCTTAATGGGGTATTCCAGGAGTAAGCATAATTAATATTCAAACGGGTCATTAAAATATAAGCCAATATGTAATTAGTTGTTATTTACATTTTTTCTCTCCTTAGCATAAAAATGCTGTAAACGTAGACTGGAAGGAGGAATTAAAATGTTACTGGCCCTTTAATCAATCCGTTAATTTTGTCCCAGTGGAGGAGACACAGGACAGAAGATGGCCGCCGGTCATATGTTCATATAACATGTCCTGTAGATGCCTGGGCAGGTCATGTGATCATCACTAAATTTGACTATAGTCGGTTGCTTACATTGCGCTTGATGTCACTGAGGGAGCAGGGCCTATCACAGTTAGGGGGTGGAGCCAAACTGTCCTATCAACCTATCATCAGGGAGCAAAGATGGCAGTTACACACATCATTACTATGGTAACAGAGCAAGACAGTGGGGCACATTTACTAAGGGTCCGAACGCCGCATTTTCGTCGGGTTTCGTGGGGTTTTTTCAGATTTGCCCTGAATTTCTCCGGGTTTTTGGCGTACACAATTGGATTGTGGCACATCGGCGCCGGCTTGCATGCGACAAATCAGGGGGCTTGGACGTCGGACAATGGGACTGATTCGGACAAACCGCGGAATTTAAAAACAAAATTGTGTCGCAAGATCAGCAATCACATGCACCGGGAAGAAGAAGGTGAACTCCGGCGGACCTGAGTGGGGGGAATCGACACATGCAGGAAATTGGACGCACGATCTTAGTGAATCGCTGCAGACCCGAATGCTCATCGGTCAACACACGGGGGGGATCGCGACGGGACGGGTAAGTAAATGTGCCCCAGTCTGTTAGATCATCACTGGGAGCAGAGCATAAGAGGGAGGAGCTGTTACTGATAACTGAGGGATCATAGGAGTTGTAGTATCCTGTGGTGCCCATCTTGGAGTTACCTTCACCTACTTTAGAAATCCCATACAATTTTGTGAATCGTAAAAGCGAACTATTAAAGTTCCATTACGTGATTAATGTTATTGAGTGTTGTTGTATTCAGTTCTAGTTATAGCATTAAGGGTTTTTGTATCAGACGTTTATATTCCCGGAATACCCCTTTAAAACTCAATGGGGATATGTACCATGCCAAGGCATGTAAAAAACTGGATTTTTACCATTTTTATTAGTTAGGGGGCAGGATGGGTAGGGGTAGGATGGGTAGGGGCGTGAATTCCGTGACCAGTGTATTAACCTTCGCCTTGGCCGGACAAGAGGCAGAAGCTCGAACTGAAATCTCTGCCAGGTCTAACCTGTTGGCAATTTCATTGTGGCGCACATTCTTAACACTGAATTAAGAGACCAGAACATCTAAGGCAGCATGGAGACGTTTTTTTCAACTTTTTGGACAAGTTGGCATGACTTGAAGTAAATGATCTTGTCTTGTTAAACAAGGTCTGTAGTCTAATATCCAACATTATGCATAGAAAGACAAATCAGGTGTAAGATATCTGCTTTGCCTAAATGTGTACCAGTATTATTGAAATCTGACCAATAAGTTGTAGTACAGGCGGTCCCCTACTTAAGGACACACGACTTACTGACGACCCCTAGTTAGAGACAGACCCCTCTGCCCACTGTGACCTCTGGTGAAGCTCTCTGGATGTTACTATAGTCCCAGGCTGTAATGATCAGCTGTAAGGTGTCTGTAATGAAGCTTTATTGATAATCCTTGGTCCCATTACAGCAAAAAATTCTGAAACTCTGATTGTCACTGGGGCAAAAATTTTTTCGTCTGGATCTACAATGATAAAATATACAGTTTCGACTTACATACAAATTCAACTTAAGAACAAACCTATGGACCCTATCTTGTATGTAACCCGGGGACTGCCTGTACTTCTCATTTATATAATGATTCTAAAGTACAGTAATACATAGGACCTCGCTTTCCCAATTGTCTACGACAACCAGCTTATAGAAAGTTGTTTAATTCTCTGGAACATTGCAGCGAAATAACCGAGTATATAAACAGTTCCGAGAATAGAGAGTGGAAGAGACTGGGCAAACCGGTATCGTGAAAGCCAGGGCCACGTAAGCGACCATGCTGGTACCCGTAATATACGAGAAGAGATATACCACAGAGATAAGAACTACCGTCATTTACCATGTCACCCACTGGAGGAACAAAGGTGGAAATTCTACTATCTTGTTTCTCCGAAAATAAGACGGGGGTCCTATATTTTTTTTTTACTTATTCTCAGGGGACGTCTTATTTTTTTCATGTCACTGAAAATTCTAATTTATTCAAATATTATATAATTCTATTGTGAATTTCTTGTGACTCCATTGGTTTTTGAACCATTGGACCCAATTTCTCATGTCTAGCAATGGCAATTCCTTCATGAGCCCCTCTTGTACATGTAGATGCTTGTAGCACATTGGGACACATTTACTTACTCGGTCACCGGCAAGTGCATTGTCCGACTTGAATGCACTGTGCCGCGATTCACTAAGATGGTGCGCCCGATATCCTGCATGTGTCGCTTCCCCACTCAGGTCCGCCGGAGTTCACCTTCTTCTTCCCGGTGCATGTAAGTGCATTGGATGCGACACAATTTGAAAGTTAAATCCCGCGCTTAGTCGGAATCGGTTGGATCATCTGGCGGCACGCCCCCTAAATTGTGTTGCATGGAAGCCAGCGCTTGCTGCGGCAAAAGAAGGGTCAAGTGCGACACAATCGCAACGCAGACACCTGTTAAATACCTGTCCAAGCCGTGCAATCCCCGAAAAAGGCGAAAAATCCAAAGAAAGTGCGATCCGCGACCCTTAGTAAAAAAGCCTCATTGGGGCTCATTTACTAAGGGTTCGAACGCCGCATTTTTGTCGTATTTCCCGAATATTTCCGATTTGCACCGAATTGCCCTGGGATTTTGGCGCACACTCGATCGGATTGTGTCGCATTGGCATCGGCTTGCACACGACAGAAATCGGGGGGTGCGGTCGTCGGACAACCCGACGGATTCGGAAAAACTGCAAATTTAAAAAAGAATTTGTGTCGCAAGATCAGCACTTTCATGCACCAGGAAGAAGAAGGTGAACTCCGGGGGAACCTCCGTGCAGCAGCGACACATGCAGGATATCGGGCCACGGACCTTAGTGAATCCCGGCAGACCCAAATCAGTTTCGGACAAAGCACCGTGGGATCGCAACTGGACCGGGTAAGTAAATGTGCCCCATTGTGTCAACTCCCTCTTCCCTGCAGCTTCCTCCTCCTCTTCTCTACTCTTGAAAAAGAAGAAGGAAGAACCCATAGAGCGGTTACATACAATTTTCATTGCCTTAGAATTATTCCAGATTTATCAAACCACCAAAACCCATACAAAAACAATGGGGCATATTTACTTACCCAGTCCATTCGCGATCCAGCGGAGCGTTCTCTGTGGAGGATTCGGGTCTACCGGGGATCGCGTGCGCCAAAATCCCGGGGCAATTCAGGGAAAATCGACACAAAACGGTAAAATCGGGTAACCTGACGTAAAAACGCAATTCGGGCCCTTAGTAAATGACCCCCAATCTGTCACTCAAAACATTTTTTGAGGAAGGTCACTGAGCGCCCTCCAACCTTCAGTTGGGAATTGTAAAGATTGAAGGTCCATGTTCGGAAAATTTCATTTCAGTCAATGAGCTTTCCAGTAGGGTCTACAAATGTTTTCTATGTTTTTTTTCAATAAAAAGACAATAATTTTTTTTTCCTTGCAGGGCATTTACTGGATTTGCTCCACACCCGGGGGAAGAATGGAGCCATTGCTTTCTTAGAGAGCTTAATGCTGGTGTATCCCGAAATTTATACCCTCATTACAGGGAAGGAATCTAATAAGGAGCCCAATAGTTTAACACGTAAGAAAAGTTTGGTTTAGTTTTTTGTTTTTTATTTGTCCATATATATAATGTATATTCTTTACCCCATAACGTGCTTTATCGGCAGGACTTATCGAGAGCAGCCAGCTGAGTGTCCTGCTCATGAACACCCTGAGTAGCCTGCAGGAGGAGCTGATGCAGGAGAAACAGCTGAAGGGGACGCTGGTGCGCCATCTCCACAAGATGCGCGAGAAGCAACAACAGCTGAAAGAAGAAGGCGAGTGCATGCGCAGTATAGACGGCGAGAACCAAAGACTGCGCCGAGAGATGGACGCCCAGTACCAAATGCTGAGCAAACTGAAGGACGAGCAGTACGAGCTGTCCATGCGATACTCACATGCGCTACAGGAGAAAGATGCCGTACAGAGCAAGAATAGCGAACTGCAGGAACAGGTGAGCAATGGTGTAAAGAATAAAGCTACCGCTACATTGTGTCCATGAAAAGAACTCGGCAGGGAGGTTGTTCCAAACATCTTGCAGAACTGGGCAAAGATCTTCTAATGTTGAACATTTATTTTTGAACAACAAAAAAAAAATTATTTAATAACGTCATCATCTTCTGGAACATCATCGTAACTCTACAAACCTGAATTTCGTTGAGACTATTGCCTTTAGAATTATTGGACCCAATTCCTCATGTCTAGTAATGGCATTTTCCTCATATGAGCCCCTGTTGTTCATGTAGATTTTAGTACATTGCTCCCTTTTTCATTTAGCTCCCACCTCCCCCATCTCCATGTTCCCTTTAGCCAGCAGGCCCAAAGGTGGTAGAATTTTAATTACTATATCTTCTGAATTGTGGCACCTAGACACAATTCTAGTGTCATTTTAAAGAGGTGGCTAAGCAAGGTGGCTTAGTGGTTAGCATTGCAGCCTTTCAGCGCTGGGGTCCTGTGTTCAATTCCTACCCAGGTCAACATCTGCAAAGAGTTTGTATGTTCTCTCCGTGTTTGCGTGGGTTTCCTCCAGGTCCTCTGGTTTCCTCCGACACTCCAAAACATACTTGTAGGTTGATTAGATTGTGAGCCCCATGGGGACAGGGACCAATTTGGCAAGGTGTGTGCAGCGCTGCGTAATCTGTAGGCACTATATAAATAAATATATATTATATAATATTCTATTATAAATATTCTCCCCTTTAATAAAGATTGTGGGGCAGATTTATCAAGTGTCTGAAAGTCAGAATATTCCTAGTTGCCCATGGAAACCAATCACAGCTCAGCTTTTATTTTACCAGTGCTCATGAATATTTTAAAAGGGAGCTGTGATTGGTTGCCATGGGCAACTAGAAATATTCTGACTTTCAGACACTTGATAAATCTGCCCCTGTGTTTCTGGGTGCCAGAAATACTCTGGGAGTGGGAGTTTAAAAACAAGAAAATCCCACTGTCAACTGTAACATTAACAGTGGATATCCCTGCTTCCATAACACCTAGAAACACAGTCCTTATGTTATTTTAAAGGGGAGAACTTTGAAAAAATGACACCAGAACTGTGTTTATTTGTATTCTAGTTCATTAAAATAAGCACCTGCAGCATATATTTAGTTGTTGTCAAGGGGCATGATGGTGCCTCGTTTTATTTTAATTTTAATCCAAATCTTGAGAGTGTGAGGTCAAGAGAGTGAGAGTCATTCAGCGCCAGCCGCAGCGTGCATTACCATATAGCACTAGTAATAATTATATAATCATGTCATATTTTCTTCCTTATTAGCTCTCCTTACCAGTAGACTCTATTACAGGGATCTTCTTTTCTGTGCACCTTGCAGTTCTATTCCGTCAAAGAGGAGCTACAGAGAGTGAGAATGGAGCTGCAGGCAGCGCAAAGCTCGGCCAACCGCATCAAGTGTGACGAGTATCAGGCGCTACAGAAAGAAAACCGGACGCTAAAGGAGATGCTGGAAGGACAGAATAAGCTGGTGAGAAATGACATTACGTGCACTGGGGGTTAATAGGGTAACAATATTTTAGCCTTAATGACCCATTGTGGTTGGATAAAAACTTACGGAGATATTCCTGGTGTATAGACTAGAGATTGCACCCAAATCTAATGCCAAATATAATCACTTCCTATTCCTCTGGATTTGTTTGTCACTCTCCAAATTTGGGAACCAAAAAGTAACCTTTAAAAAAATCCCAAGTAAATGCATGTTTTTATGATTCCCAGTTTGTGGTGGTGGGCACAGATAGTATGGGGGGCACGTGTAACCCCATATATTATGAAAGATATCAAAACAATAGTCTAATAACAATACTCTAATAGTCTGTAAGAAACCGTCCTAAGCCCATCGCCATCCGGCAAATTTGGTGCGACAAACTTGTTCCACGCACTTGTCGAATTACAGAATCTAGAATCACGGAATTGGACTCAGAGGGGGAGATTTATCAGAAGTGCCTGAGAGATAAACTGTTTTAGTTGCCCAAGGCAGCCAATCAGAGCTCAGCTTTCATTTTCCCAAATTAAAGCTAAGCTCTGATTGGTTGCCATGAGTAACTAGAACAGTTTTACCTCAGACAAATCTTGTAAATCTCCCCCAGAAAGTTAGTGCAATGGCGAAGGTGGGGGGGGGGGGGGGCATTTTGTAACATATGCCACTGCCCCGCTCCTTTGGATATATCCGATTTAGTGGCCGACTGTACTGGTGTATAGTTCTATCCCATGTCCTTCTTTGCCTGGGAAATGTGCTCTTATCAGCGACCATTCAGGCTTCAACAACCACAGGCTATAGCCACTGCGCAGGCGCAGTATAGAATAATCGCAATGCCTGGGGAAACAAGACCTAATACACGTTGCCCAGTGATTCTGGTTTCAGTAAATCTCATAAGCGTGTTTGTTGGAACAAACTCACTCATGGGCAATGAGCTTTAGGGTGACAGTAGGCCTTAAAGGAAATCTACCACCAGGATGAAGGATTGTAAACCAAGCACACTGACATACTGGTGTGTGCCCCCTCTGGCAGGATCTGCTTTTCTTTTATTTTTTTATGTTCTGTTTTTTTTAAAAGGCTTTAAAATGATGCAAATAAGCCTGAGGTGCTCCGGGCTCCATCGGTGTTAATGAAGCCTGGAGCCCCCCCGGGCTCATTTGCATAATTTTAAAACGTTCTTAGTAAAAAAAAAAAAAACGGGGCATAAGAAGCTAAGAGAAAAGAAGATCCTGCCAGAGGGGACACACACCAGTATGTCAGTGTGCTTGGTTTACAATCCTTCATCCTGGTGGTAGATGTCCTTTAACTCTTTGACCCCTCTTATTTCGGGAACCTATTGCTGAAACCTTGATTTTCCTTATCCATTAACATACAGAAATGTCATCAATGAAGAATTTTGTATAATTTTGTATTCATTGTAAAAGGTCAAAGTGGATGAACCAAACAAGTATTCAGAGGAAACATTACCAAATTCAGACGAGTTAATGACTCAGCTCAGGACAGCCAAAAATATCATTGCTGCTGGTGAGGCTTCCGAAAAGCTGGTAAGTCCTGTTACTGTTTGGAGTGTTAATAGATTTATTACCCATTAGGGCACATGTGTCATTTGTTTTCTTTTGTCACTTGTTAGTTGGCTGAAGTCGCTGTACTTTATGTATCTTTCTAAATTTGCCGTTGTGATGCACGCCGGTTCTTTTTTCCCTTAGTTTTTTTTTTTTTAATTTTTGTGACTTTTTAGGTGCATTTGTGGAACTAAGCATGGGTCAGTTGTACTTTGTTTTGAACCTAAAAAATCTCAATTTGCTCTAAAACAAAGTCGCAGAATAAAGAAAACATCTCGGAAATTCTTTAAGACCCCGACCTAGTTGCAAAAATGCACCTAAAAAGTCCCCCAAAAATCTCACAAAAAGAAAAGAAAAAACAAGTCAAAATAAAGATAAATGTCCCCCATTGTTTGGTTCTCATCGGGTCACCACACATAAATCTCTATTTTAACACAATGGGGGTCATTTACTAAGGGTCCGAATCGCGCATTTTCGTCGGGTTTCCCATATTTTTCCAATTTGCGCCGAATTGCCCAGGGATTTGGGCGCACACGATCGGATTGTGGCGCATCGGCGCCGGGCTTTCACGCGACAGAAATCGGGGGACGTGGCCGTCGGAAAACCCGGCGGATTCGGAAAAACTGCGGAATTTAAGAAACGATTTGTGACGCAAAAACAATCACGCACATGCACCAGCGATTGGATGGTGAACTCCAACGGACCTTGGTGGACCTCGGCGCAGCAGCGACATCTGGTGGACATCAGGCGCATGGCCTTAGTGAATCGCCAGAAGACCCGAATCCTCGTCGGAGAACGCGCCGCTAGATCGCGACAGGACCGGGTAAATAAATGACCCCCAATCTCTTGAAGCTCCTGTGGTCAGATGTGAAGGACACACATTACAGGAGGTTTAGATCACTATGTAATGTAAGGCATATTCATGGAAAAAACACTGATAAACCTGCCTCATGCAAAATAAAGCAATCACTCTGGGTTGGCTAAAATTTTCTTTGGGGTTTTGTACCTATGTCAGGCTTTCACTCCTCTCCCATTACCTAAGGAAGATTTGAGTGCCTATGCAGAGCGTTGTCCACCGCCAAAAGCACCTACTCCATTTGCATGGAACAATAGAACAAGATGGCCGACACAATGCTCCTCTGGGGTACCTTGGGTCCTGGCATCCATGTGGATGTTACCAAAGATATGTACCCTTGGCATAACTAGGAGAGACAGGGCCCCATAGCACACTTCCCAAACACACATCTACCATATAAAAAAAACAATACTGCAGATACAGGGGCCCCCTAACACTGTGGGCCCCATAGCAGCTGCCTAACTCTGTAGTTACACCCCTGCATGTACCACATATCTAAACATTGTATGGACCAAAAACACCTCTTTCCTGGCAGAAGTATCTCCTAATAGCAGGGGACTGTGGATAATGCCCACACTGTGGTACAAGGATAATATATGAATCATTTAATAGTTTCTTAAAGGGAATCCATCATCAGTTTTGACCAAAAAGAACTCCAGCCAGTGTTAGTGTATAGGCCCTGGAAAGTTGTGTAACCATACCTTTGGCTTTGTCCCAAGAAGCAGGAGAGCTGTGATAAGTGAATTTTTAATCGAGGTTTACAGCTCCTACAAGTGCTATGGGCGGGTCTTTTCAGCTTGAAGAGCTTTCTGCTCTTTGAAATGAACTATTCCATAGCCCCTCCCCTCTGATGGACTCCAGTAAGTATCCAACCTAATTCCCAATACTACTACTTCTAGCAGAGGGGAGATGCTGTACAACAGAACAATGCAGAGAGCAGAAAGCTCTTCAGGCTAAAAGATCCGCCCAGTTCCATTGTAAGAGCTGCAGAACGTCACTTTTCATAGTCCTTTCACCATTAAAACAAATGAAAGGTTACACAGATCCCCAGGGCTGCTCCCTGACACTTGGTGGACCGTGCTCAAGTGGGTGAAACTAACAATGAGGTTTGGTGAGATGGATCACATTTTTCACTGTTGCTCCCTCCAAGTGTCTGTAGCTTTGTATGGTCAAAACTGCTGACAGATTCCCTTTAATCATGGTAGTTCTATGATAATACTCTCAAATATTCCATATATATTTGCATTGTCCCAATGATAACATCTTGTGTCTTTTTCAGTGGAAAGAGGAAAAGGAGACGATACTTCAAGAATGTCGACACTTACAGAATAATTATGACATCCTGAAGAAGAAAACTGAAGCCTTCCATGATCACGTTGCTGAACTACAAAATGAGCGTGACCAGGTACTGAAAAGAGCAAGTATAACTGGGCCTGTTCATGCTTCAGCGTCATCCTCCGCCTGTAAAGTTCACCTCTAATTTTTGTTATTTAGTTTGTATTCTGTCCTGCACTAGTCTGAACTCTACCTTATTCAGTTCTGGCTGTGTTAGAGGAAATCTACCACCAGGATCCAGTATTGTAAACCAAACATGCTAGTGTGTGCCCCTTCTGTAAGGATCCATCCTTATTTTGGTTTTTGAAGTCCTTGTTTTGCAAGAAAACGGGGCACATTTACTTACCCGTCCATGTCAAGATCCCTGATCCGGAATGTCCGACGATCATGCATTGTGCCGCGATTCACGTAGGTCGTGCGCCCGATTTCCTGCATATGTCGCTTCCCCGCTCAGATCCGCTGGAGTTCACCATCTTCTTCCTGATGTATGCAAGTGTATTGTCTTGCGACACATTTTTAATGTTAAATCCTGCGCTCAGTCCGAATCCGTCGGATCATCTGATGGCCCGCACCCCAATTTCTGGTGCATGAAAGCCGGCCCGATTGCGCCAAAATCCGATCGGGTGCGACACCGCCCCCTTTTAAATGCGGCGCAAATCGGAAAACGTCGGAATATCCAACGTTTTTGTGTTCCGCTGACCCTTAGTAAATGATCCCCAATGTCTTTTACATTTATACAAATGAGCCTCAGGGGCTATGGGTGGTGTCACAAGAGCCCTATCTGGCTCTGCCCTCTCTTAATTGTACACTCCTGGATTTTGGCAATGCCGGCTGTGCACTGCAGAGACTTGCCGAGAGGTGAGTGATGTCACCGGCTCTCTGGCTGGGGGCAGGAGGAGGGGAGCATTTTAGCATCTGCTAAAAGAAGTGCATAATCAAGAGACAATGGAGCTCAGAGGGGCTCTGGTGATGCCCCCAGTGCCCCTCAGGCTCATTTGCATAACCGTAAAAGACTTTTTTGGCAAAACAACGTCATAAAAAACTGAAAGAAGAGCAGATCCTGACCGAGTGGGCACACGACCACATGTAAGTGTGTATGGTTTATATAACTGGATCCTGGTAGTATATTTCCTTTATTTGTTTTCCATAACACGTGTCTGTCTCCTGTTGGCTTGTTCAGCTGGTTCTGACCTGCAGACAGTTAAGCTAGCTATGATGGACAGATGTCTCATCCACCTACATTCCTCCCCTCCTGATCTGGTTTGTCTGGATGTCAGGGAACCAGTCAAAACACCTTCTAGACCAGGATTTATATATATCTTAAGAGGATTGTCTGTCCACTTCCCAATGTTGCTATAAGTCTTCCATGGATCTTGATGGCGTTTTCCGGACTTCTGCATTTATACTTCTTTGACCTATTGCCTTGATCTTCTGACCATCTATTTGTCTCTCAATTCTGTACTGCATTGTCCTCTTGGTTTTGGTGACAGTAGAGAGGATTATAATGGTCAGATATCTGGACTGATATCTCGACAGCCGCAGGGACTAAAAAGAAAATTTTAAAGTGGCTCCAGAAATGCGTAACAGCCCCTACATAATGTTATGCTCATCTTCATATGTGTTGGGTGGTGAATGGTCCTCTTTAGAGCCTGCTACCCACTATAGATATAGCCCTGCAGTTTTAAATTGTCTAGTTTGTAATCACCTCCTCCTAAAGTTATTAAAGGTATCTTGCCCCCTCCCCATCAACCCTCTAAGCCATTATCTGTTCCCATCCCCCAGGTATTATCTAGAAGTCTTTAGAATGAATCAGTTTTAGAATGTGTCTACCTTCTACAAAAGGAGCGTGACCAGGTACTGAAAAGAACAAGTATAACTGGGCCTGTACGGGCTGTAGCATCATCCTCTGCCTGTAAAGTTCCTCTCTAGTTTTTGTTATTTTGTATTCTGTCCTGCACTAGTCTGAACTCTGCCTTATTCAGTCCTGGCTGTCTTAAAGGAAATCTACCACCAGGATCCTGTATTGTAAACCAAGCACACTTACATTCTGGTGTGTGCCCCGTCTGTAAGGATCCGGCCTTATTTTAGTTTTTGAAGTCCTTGTTTTGCAAGAAAAGGTCTTTTAAATATATTCAAATGAGCCGCAGGGGCTATGGGTGTCATCACAAGAGCCCTTTCTGGCTCTGCCCTATCAGAGCTCAGAGGGGCTCTGGTGATGCCCCCAGGGCCCCTCAGGCTCATTTACATAACTTTAAAAGACTTTTCTAGCAAAACAACATCATAAAAAACTGAAAGAAGAGCAGATCCTGACCGAGTGTGCACATGACCACATGTAAGTGTGCTTGGTTTATATAACTGGATCCTGGTGGTATATTTCCTTTATTTGTTTTCCATAACACTTGTCTGTCTCCTGTTGGCTTGTTCAGCTAGTTCTGGTCTGCAGACAGTTAAGCTAGCTATGATGGACAGATGTCTCCTCCACCCACATTCCTCCCCTCCTGATCTGGTTTGTCTGGATGTCAGGGAACCAGTCAAAACACCTTCTAGCCCGGGACTTTAATATATCATAAGAGGATTGTCTGTCCACTTCCCAATGTTGCTATAAGTCTTCCATGGATCTTGATGGCATTTTCCAGACTTCTGCCTTTTTACTTCTTTGACCTATTGCCTTGATCTTCTGACCATTCATTTGTCTCACAATTCTGTACTGCATTGTCCTCTTGGTTTTGGTGCGACTATTCTTCTGTGTTTGTTTTGTCCTGTTTTTGTCTCTGTGTTTTCACTGTGGTGCTCGAAGGAAACGTCAACCAGTTGCCACCTACCGCTTCAAAGGATTTTCCCACCAAAGAAAATAGGCCCTATCCACAGGATCGGTGGGGGTCTCAGTGATGTTCGGCAATCTCCGTCAGCTCCATAGAGATGACTGGAATAGAACAGACATGTACGGCCATCTGCTCGGGTCATCTCAGGGAGCGACAAGGGGTCTGGCGGCGGTACCTTCTACCACGATCTCGTGAGGGACAGCTAGGGGGTCTAGTTTTAAGGCTGGCAGTTCGTTTATGTCCTACCTTTCCATTTTGGCCGTTCCCTCAATGTTACAGTACCCAAGAAAGTACAACCATGTTTACTCTGATACTATGATACATGAGTGGTTGTATAGTTATGGCAAAATATAGAAATATTTTGAAACCAATAAAGAATGGGATCCCTAGATCACACATGTGTTCCACCACCAGTTTTCTGTCTAGGAATGATGGAAGTAGACAAGTGCATTGCTCTTCAAATAAAATGCAGCTATCTCTACGGCTAATTCATTTCTAAAATAATGATACTATAATTACTCTGTAATTCTTTGGCACAGGCATACAGAGCCAGAGACATGGTGCAAGCCGAGATCTCACAATTGCTGAACGAAAAGGATTCGCTAAGAAAACAAGTTATGGATCACACTGAATGTAACACAGAACTCAAGCAGCATATCCGAAGTCTGGAGGCGCAACTCCGGATCTGGATGGTGAGATGTGATTCCGTTAAGTAACTTACCTGGAAACGTTTGGCAGTCAGAATAATATACCCCATTCCTATATGTCTCTGGAACAGAGGGGCACAGGTCTTCTTTAAAGGGGTTTTCCCACACAGTTAGGCCCTATCCACTGGATATAGAGATCCAACACACTGGGGCTCATTTACTAAGGGTCCGAACGGCACACTTTCGTCGGGTTTCCCAAATATTTCCGGCACATGCGATCGGATTGTGGCGCATCGGCACCGGCTTTCACGCAACAGAAATTCGGGGGGGCGTGGCCGTCGGACGCGGAATTTAAAAAACGTTTTGTGTCACAAGATCAAGCACTTACATGCACCGGGAAGAAGATGGTAAACTCTGGGGGACCTCAGCGCAGCAGCGACACATGCAGGAACTCGGACGCACAATCTAAGTGAATCGCGTCGGACCCGAATCCTCATCGGACAACGCACCACGGGATCGCGACTGGACCGGGTAAGTAAATGAGCCCCACAGAATCCACATTGACCAGCTATTTAACCCTTTGTAAACTTGTTGTCCACAAGAGCTGAACAGGGGATTTTTACCGGAGAAAACTCGGAGAAAAACAAGTTTTTAACCCTTCAGATCGCTGTAATTTTTTACAGATTGCTATTTTGTGTATTTTGTATCAGCATTTATAAAGCAAAACTAGTAGCGCCCCCTAAGTATCGGCCTTAGTGGTTCAATAAAATAAAACTTTTCACTCTTAAATTTGTTTTATTTTGGCGGACAGATGAGAAAAGATACGGAAAATCAAGACGCGGCGGAGCACACGTACAGCTGTCAGCAGTTTAAACATCAAAGACTGGTGCGGATGGATGCAATTGGTCCCTCTGATGATGGCGACAAGGCATCCCCCGGCAGCTTACCCGAGGTCCGTTTAATCATTTCATTATGGAGTTAATGTTTAATTTACCATAAATTATCCTTCTTAGAATAAGTCACAGATTAAACGGGTCAAGAATTAAACGGTTTTCAAAGAAATAATTATCTTTTTTTTTCTTCAATTATACATAAAAAAAAACTTGACCCCTTTTTTGGGTAATACATTGGGTTTTATTTTTATGTCATTTCAGTCTTTTTTAGAATGCTTTTTAAAATATTTTTTTCTTAATATAGAGAAAAGATGTAAAGACAAAAAAGGACAAAACCTTGGGGGGAGGTCGATGATTTTTTTCTGTAATTAGGACTGACACATTGGGGGTTATTTACTAAGGGCCCGATTCGCGTTTTCCCGATGTGTTACCCGAATATTTCCAATTTGTGCCGATTTTCCCCGGGTTTTTGGCGCGCGCGATCGGATTGTGGCACATCGGCGCTGGCATGCAGGCGACGGAAACCGGGGGGCGTGGCCGAACGGAAACCCGACGGATTCGGAAAAACCGCTGCATTTAAAAAAAAAAAAAGGGTCGCGGGACATACACTTACCTTCACCCGCCAATGGATCGTGCACTCCGGCGGACCTCGGCGGACTTCAGCGCAGCAGCGACATCTGGTGGACGTTGGAGGAACTGCCTTAGTGAATCGCCGGATGACCCGAATCCACCGTAGAGAAAGCGCCGCTGGATCGCGAATGGACCGGGTAAGTAAATCTGCCCCATTAGCTCCAGAATCCAACACCCCACCCCACCCCCACCCCTCCTGAAATTCCCTACAGAGTTTATCTAGGACACATGAAGTTTTTGCAGTTAACCTGGACCCTGCCATCCAGGACTGTTAGGATGAAGGACCACGGCTGTTTCCTTGTTTGCATATACATAAATCGGGAATGCAGAGATAGTAATAAACTATCACACCTCTCTCAAAACGTATATTATTCTCCGTTGTAAGGATACATTGGGTGGACATATCCTTACCACGGAGGGCTAGGACGAATCCCGGTGTCCAATCGTATCTAGCCCCCACAATCGCCGAGTTATCAGTCCAGATATCTGACCATTCTATTCCTCTCCACTGTCAGAGAGTAGGTGCTGAGAGTGGGCGTGTGTTATGATGATCTTCTCTGACACGCCCCCTCCTCTGCTCCAGCTCCTCCTCTCTGACAGTAGAGAGGATTATAATGGTCAGATATCTGGACTGATATCTCGGCAGTGGCTCCAGATATGCGTAGCAGCCCCTACAGAATGTTATGTTCATCTTCATATGTGTTGGGTGGTGAATGGTCCTCTTTAGAGCTCGCTACCCACTATAGATATAGCCCTGCAGTTTTAAATTGTTTAGTTTGTAATCACCTCCTCTTAAAGGGATTAAAGGTATCTTGCCCCCTTTGCCATCAACCCTCTAAGCCATTATCTGTTCCCATCCCCCCAGATATTATCTAAAAGAATCAGTTTTAGAATGACATTTTTACCTTGTATCAGTATCTGAGCATCTTTTCGTCATTGTGTTCTTCTACTCTTGGCAGGACCTTGCTTCCCAGGCGAACAGTGGACATAACTCCTGCAGTTCATTACATGATGAATATATCTCTGGTCTTACGAAAAGGTAAGAGGCTCAGACACACTTAAAGGAAACCTACCATTTGATTTGATGCATTATGAAGCATACATACCTTGAGAATGCTGTAGCTACACTGATGCAGGATCATATCTTGGTTAAGCTGAGTGGTTTTGCTGAAAAAATTATTATAGCATTCAGGACCTTAGGAAAGCTGGGTCAGGCTGCCTGCATAAACACATTACACATGGAGCTTTTCATTAGACATAGAGGTTAGTCAACACATGGCTAATCAACCTGAGCTGGATCACTCATACACAGCAGCTGGGGGATGGTGCAGTAATTGATTATTCTGCCTTCAGGCACAACCCAGAGATTACATCATTCTCTCCTGCAGTGAATAACTAATGTGCTAGGAGAAGCGCTGAACCAGCCATAGAAGAGACAGCTTCATTATCATAATTTTATAATTGTTTTATCAGCAAAATCACTCAGCTCAGGGATTAACCAAGATATGATCCTGCATCAGTGTAGCTACAGCATTCTCAAGGTATGTTTGCTTCATAATGTATCAAATAAAATGGTAGATTTCCTTTAAAAAAACGGATATGTTCACATTAGAAATAAAAGGGGTATTCCCAGAGGATATTTTACACATACTTCATAGATCCCACCACTGTGGCTTATGGTAAGAGGTCTATTGACCTTTGTCCAGGGGCGTAACTTGAGGGGGTGCAGAGGTTGCGATCGCACCCAGGCCCAAGAGGTTTAGGGGGCCCTCAAAGTGTCACTTTCCCATATGAGAAGACTATTACTATAAACCATACATTATATTCTGGGGCCTGGCACAGACTATGCACTGGGGCCCATCAGCTTCTAGTTATGCCACTGCCTTTGTCTTACGATGGAAACGCGGTCACATTCTGGATTCAAGCCAGTAGCTGCGGTTACCTGCTCTTATTGGACTGGACATGGTCAGTCCTACCACCGCTCCATTCAGAAATGTGAGACAGAGGTTGCTAAACCTCCATTCATATTTTAGGTGCAGTTCCACACCCAACAGGTATTTATAACACATCCTATGGATAGATCATAAATACCAGAGATCCTCTGTAAAGTTTATTGTGTTCATAGGAGTTGCGCTCCTCTCATGCTCCCACAGTCCCTGATAAACTGACAGTCACGTATGTGCTGAATTCCATCTTGCTAGCAAGACAGACAGAGTTTCTGTTGAAGTGCCAGATTACATAGCAGCTTTATAATAAGGGTGGGGGTAGCATAGGTCAACAGAAGAAGGTACAGGATGCAAAGTGCAAAATGAGGGGATCTGAAAATATGTTTTTTGGTCAAAGGGAACCTGTCATCAGATTTCATCACATTAAACTACCAGCCCCTCAGGTCGGGCATGAAATGTCTTTTCTAGAATTCCCTCTTTTATGTGCAATTCCACCAGTTTACCTGTGAAAATTATCTCCAAAATCAGGTGGAAATGAGCAGAAAAGAGTCATGTTTGGCTGAGATGAGTCTGCAAGGGGAGTGTTACTTCAGAAACCCATATCTTCAGTTTGATAGAACCTAGAAACATAGGGCTATTGGGTCACACGAGCTACAAATCTGGGGACACAGTTGATCATATGAGCTGCACGGATATGATGGCGCTGTATAAATAGAGATTATTGTTATTACCATCATTGTTTAACGGCCTGTATCAGCAGTTGTGCACCTTATAGGACCCCAAGCCTGATGCACTCTGAAATATGAGATTCTTAACTTTAATATGACAACAAAACTATTTCTATGTGCTACGGAACAGAAGATAGAGGCGTCTGAAAGGACGCTTCCCCTGGAGCCTCTAAACTTGACTCATCTCAGGCAAAATATGACTTGTCTCAGCTCATTGTCACATGACTTCTATGGGATTCTATGGGATTCTCTATGGGTAAACGGTGAGATTTCACATGAAAGAGGGAATTCTAAAAAGGAAATTTCATCCCCTACCTGAGGCGAATGAGGTGAAATCTGGTTTCCTTTAAGGGAAAACTAAAACTAAATTATAATCTAAAACCATTTCACTCACAATAGTTGTTCCAGTGAGCTTCCTGATCTTCTCGAGACGGAAAGAACGGAGACAGACTTTGAATATGAAGCTGAATACAAGAAAGGTAAACTTTTTGGAATGGAAATTTAAAGGGTTTTTGGTCATTTTGGGTCACAAAAATATCAGCCGATACAATTATATTCATACAAAACATCACATTTTCCTTCTCACCTGCTGCGGTCAGATCCGTCCAATACCAGCTCAACAACTAGTAACTCTTCCGTTGTAGGTCTTGAAGTGCTCGCTAACATGGACATAGGAGACAGAAGTTTTGATCTTGGTTGTCACATGAGGTTAGTAAATTACCGAAATATTTGAAAATAGGGTATATATATTTATAATACAAATAATATGAAATATTATAGACACCAAGGGGCGGAGCCTAGCATTAGCATAATTGGGCTCGGTGCCCCCCAAAATACCAAGACAGTAGTTAACGAAATGTAGTGTTATTGGTGCTTATTTTAAATAAAAATGTCATAAATATGTATAAAATTGCATATAAATTTATATTCTATTTGAAAACATTTAATATAATTTTTTTATTATCTTTACGTCATTTCTTTCATGTATTCGCTGTAATGTAGCATAACATATAATATTTGATATAATTATTTTTTTTACCAATCTTTATTTCATATATTGGCTGTAATATAGCATACTACAGCATAATATAGCATACTATAGAATAAGTAATATGACATGTTACAGTAATATATTTAGTATGTTTCTGCTCTATATCTATACGCAGCCCGGTCCGGAGGCGCTACGCCCAGAGAATGTCCAGTCGGGTGACCTCCATCGCTTTTCAGGGAGATGACCTGCTACGACAAATAAGTATCATTGGAGGAAACAGAACAGGAATCTTTATCCATCAGGTTACCCAGAGGTCGGCTGCTGATGAAATGTCACTGCTGCCAGGATATCAGATCATGGCGGTACGGTATTTCATTCAATATGGGCAAAATAAATAATGTTTAGAAGAAATCATGTGGGAGATTCATTATACCTTCTACGTCACTTTGGGGGGGGGTCAGGGTGGAGAGCGGGCGGGGGGCAGGCTGACGGAGGGTGGGCAGGGGCGTCAGATTTACTATAGTCTCATCTGGGGAAGACTATTTTAAAAACCTCTGCCAGTTCAGACCTGGTCTTGGGAGTTTGCTCCATTAGTTAAAGGGGTTGTCCAAGGGTATAAAAAAATACCCTTGGGTGGCCAGGATGGGGGGGTTAAAAGAAATAAACATGTCCTTACCCCCACGGTCCCTCCTGGCATCCAGCGCAGCGATCTCTGTTCCGTGACACATGTAAACAATCAGGGGCATGGAAGCCCCTCTGCATTCAGCTTCCAAGGTGGCTGGCACGCCCACTCCTCAGCTTTCAGCCCCCAGCTTTTGCTTGAAGAAGCACAAAGGTGGGGGCTGAGAGCTAAGGAGTCTGCTGCACAGACAAGTCACATGTTGTTTTTTTAAATGCATCCAAACCAAAGCCCAACCCCTGGGACTACACAGAGGATTCTGTCAGGAAGCCAATTAAGTTATAACACACAATTATATTGTAATACAAATGCTTAGAGCAGAAAGGCAGATGTGCAATGCAGGTGCGATGGGCTTCTGTAACCTGTCTTAGTGAAAATTAGGTCCCTGGTGACAGGTTCCCTTTAATGAATCCCCTCCTCCTCTTTGTAACTCGGACAACTAGCATACTATTTTGGATAATTTAGGACAATATAAGGGATATTTAGATTGTTTTGTCTCCACATCTGATCTATGGTGATGCATTATGGGATTGATGGCAGAGCAAAGAGGAAGAAAGCAGGTTAAGAACATAAAACTCTGGACAAGAGTAAAGCCGATCGGACATGACCTTGCTCAGTCTATGGAAACTGTCAGATTCCAGTGCAGGGGATAGGAGTCCTTGCGTCACAGTGATATATGATACAAGGAATCCCATACCTGAAACGGTGCATGGTCCACTGAATCCAACTAGCGCATGATCAGGTACATGATCCTGGGTAAGCAGAGGATGGATTTTCAGTTTCCCTGATGAAACATGTTATGGCCGCTGTCTCTATAGGTCTATGGAAGGGAGGAAGGGAGTAGTTGTCTCCTCCTTTGGTTTTCCACCCATGAGGAGTAGATATTATTGGCATGAACTTTGCATTGGAGACCTAGAAAACCTCCTTAAAGATCCAAAGCTAATATGTATGTCATATGTTCTACAGGTGGACTTTGATGTCATGAACCCGGCTTATAAAGTAGACCTAGAAGGAATGACCTTTGAAGACGCCCACTGTACCCTCAATAGGGTGAATGGTTTCTGCTGCCTTTCTGTCCGATGCAACATGGATGGTAAGGAATATGTATATTATGTTTTCAATCGTCGTTCATCTTCAACTTTAAAGGGAACCTGTCATCAGAAATTGGCTTAATAAATCACTACCAGTTTGCGTTCGAGCAGCTTCTAGATGATGTTTCTTATCATGGCCTGGTCTGGTGGCATCATCCAGAATATCAATTTTTTTTTTATGAAGTCAAGGAGGCGGAGAGTTTAACACTAAAGTCAAGCTCTCCCTGTCTCAGAACACCCCCTTCATTGTAATTATGGTCCTGCATCCAGGGTCATCATTGACTAGATCTCCTGAAGTCCAGTGTATAATGTCAAACACATGGGAGGAGGTGTGCAGAGGCAGGGAGAGCTTGACTTCGGTGTTAAAGTCTCCGCCTCTGTGACTTTATACAACCAATTAACATCTCACTTCAAAGTTGATTTTTTTCTTTCTGGATGATGCCACCACACTGGGCCATGAAAGAAACAAAAACTAGAAGATGTTACGCTGCTTGACAATATACTGGTAGTGGTTTATTAGGGCAATTTATGATGATAGGTTCCCTTTAAGAATACCCACAATATGCCATAAATGGTAAGTAAATTAGGGTCCTTCCTCTAGGACTTGTACTTATAGCAAGAATTAGTATAAGAAAAACAAATCGGTTTGCTCACCTAGCCAAACAAAGTTTATCCTCCTCCAATCAGTCCTTTGGCGGTGCACGCTGCCAAATCCTTGACTCCAAAATTTCGAAAAACGTAATGGGTGGCGGCACTCCAAAATCTTGTTCTTGTGTTGCAATAAATCCTTTATTCATCGATGTAAGTGCATGTACATGGATAACATACAACCAAAGAGAATCATGTGGAGATCATGATTGAGACGTGATAGCGTCGAAATGCGTCGATCTCAGGCGCTTGTGTTATCCATGTACATGCACTTGCATTGATGAATAAAGGATTTATTGCATCACAAGAAGTATCAGTGTGGATTTTGGAGTGCTGCCACCCATTACGTTTTTATAGCAAGAATTGAGCTATAAATCCATTTTTCATGCTGACTTGGAATAGAGAAGTGACTGCACAAGTGGAGCTCTCTCCATGCACTTTCACAATATATTTTAGTCGGGTCTCTTTTATGACTTTTGTGTAAATCGGGGGCATATCTTCACAGAAAGGTGGGACAAGCTGAGAGACAAAACTGTCCTGCTGAGCCAAAATTTTGTCTCGTTGTTAGGGCATGAACTAAGCCAACACATGGAAGGTGTAAAGTTATACTAGACAGTCTTATCCCTCCTAAGACCGTGTGGCAGCCATTTTTGGGGGGCAGATTTTACTGTATGGTATCGTCCTCAGGACCATTATATTCACACCCACATGGATGACTGGCAGGTCCTATCCCCGGGTTTTTTAGTTCCTTGCCCAGGCATCTCGGCGAGTGAGTGGTCCTCATACACTAAAGAGACGGGCCGCAAGCAGGACCCTTGTTAGGGCCTCGAGGACTTGCCCTTGTTATGTGCACGCAGGCTTAAGCTGAGATAGATTTATCATCCAGTATCAGATTGTATTTTCAATACAGAGAGTTTAAAATATTTTGTTTTTTTTTCGCATTTTAGAATATCGGAAGCTGCTGAATAACATGGAGAGCGGGATGTTGTCTTCCGGTGACTCGTTTTACGTCCGTGTGAACCTCTCGATGGCCGCGCGTGTTGAGGGCGGCCTGCAAGTCAAGTGCGGGGACATCCTACATATCACAAATACCATGTACAACAATCGCTGCCAGTGGTTTGCTCACAGAGTTAACCCTTACACCACGAAGGACGGAGAAGCCGGGATAATTCCCAACTATCGCCAGTAAGAATGCACAAGTTTTGTAGTAAATTTATTTTAGTAAATGTTAGTGGAAACACGGCCCGATCACCCCATCCACTAGCCATAGTCACTTCATACTGATAGCCATTGGTAGGGAAGAGATTAATGGTAACGCCCTTGAGGTCTATGGACGAGAATAGGTTAATGGTTATAGGATATTTCCCCCCTAGTAATGATCCGTATAAACATTTCAGTTATTCCAATGTATGGGTATAATATGTATACATCACAAACAGGTCTTACTAGTTCGTAAAGTTGGGGTACGTTCACACGGTGCAATTTGGCGCAGATTTTCTGTTTGCCAAAAAGTGCCCAAATCCTTCTCCCAACGATATACAGGGTGTATGAATAAAAGTCCAAAAACAAGACCATAAAAGACCACAAAATGGTGGTTTGACACAGATTTTCCAGTGAATATTTATGAACATTCCCTTTAAGAGGACCTCTTCCTTACATGGATTTTGTAGTAATATTGTCTTCACTATAAGTTAATTCTAGATCTTCCTATAATTCTTTCCCGTCCTCCTCAAAATATATTCAAAGTAAATTGACAACTGCCTTGTAAAAGGGGTCGGTTTTTCTTGTATACTCAGCACCGATTGGACAGTGTCAGACCTTGTATGGACAGAGCTCAATCTGGTAACACCCACTTGCCAAATTATATAAAAATGTTTATGAGGAATAACAGAGAAACTGCACATCATGGTTCTGTAATGAGAAGACCTAATTCCTAGGTAGTTAGAATATTAGCTATGGCCATCTCCACTCCGCACTCGGGGTCATAGATGTCAGATGGGCGGAGCCAGGCTGTCTTCTCCAGACCTAGAAATTTGCTTATTTAGCGTATTAAGTACTAGAGTACTTCCTGAAATTCCTAATTAGTCTTTCTACTGTCACATGGGTGGTCCGATGCTGGCGCATAGGGTTAAGCACCGGAGAAATGGATACAATGGTGGTAGACATTGTACTGCCTATTGCTTGTAACACTTTGTTGCTTATGTAGAGAAAAGTTTGTAAACTTTGTTCCTTGCTATCGCCGAGACTTTTTCTAGACATTTTTTCTATATATACTTCCTCAAACTCTGTTAATGGTTCACCATGAATGTATTCGGAGAGCTTGATGATTTTCTTACCCGAGCACTGCTGACACAAGCGATTGCCGTGTCATAGAACATCTGGAGGAGTTATGTGCAGAACTTTCAGAACTTCAAAGGGAACCTGTCAGCAAATTTTTCACAAATACAGCTAGTGGCAGGTTCCTATAGAGCCCTATTAATTAACTGACACCTTCTTTTAGCTAAAAATTGTTACCCTCAGATCCCCATATATTCAAATTTATAATTTTACCTGGTATTCAAGGATGTCTATAGGGGGGGGCGTGGCCTCCTCAGGATGAATCCAACAGCTCCTCCCAATGCCTTCTCTTCATGCAGCAGTAATGTCATGTGACCAGGGTGACATCATCACAGGTACTTTAGCCTCCTAACATTATCAAACTGTACAATAAGGATATATCTAATGAAATCAGAGCATGTCATATCAAATGAAATCACAGCAGTCTGCATGGAGAGGAGTAGAACTCCATGGATGCTGCTGTGATTTTATGCAATCAGATATGTGCATGGGGTACAGTTTGCTAATGTTAAGAGGCTAAAGGACCTGTGATTATGTCACCCTGGTCACATAACATTAGGCCACGCCCCCTCCCCTCTGTGGCACTCAGAAACACAATCCTGTGTGATATTAAAGGGGAGATTCTGCTCTTTAAAATAACACCTATACTGTGTACTCAAACAACATACGACTGGACAGTCAAACTATTTATTGTTCAGCATTAAACTTTAATAAATCAGGAGTTACGTAAAACTGTCTAGTCCTAAAACTGCGCACCCCTTTAAGTTACTGATAAATCATGTCTATATTTGTCTTGTTTTATTAACTTAGTGTTTGTGTTTTTATGTCTCAGGGCTCAGCAGCAACTAATAACATCTATACAACGAATGACTTGGCAAAATGGCATGCCACGAATGGTGAGTAGCAAAATATATATATAAATAATGAGTATGGATGAGGAATTATTTATACACAATGGGACTTTTTATGCATTTTGCGACTTTTTGAAAAAAAAATTCCCACACAGCAAGTAGGGCATAAGAACATTTGTTAAAGGGCCACTTCAGAGGAGAGCCCCAAAGACAGTCATAGAACTGTCCCAAGGAGCCTAATAATAAATCAACCCCATTGTATTTAAAGGAAATCCCACCACCAGGATGAAGGAATGTAAACCAAGCACACTGACATACTTGTGTGTGTCTTCTCTGGTAGGGTCTGCTCTGCTTTTACCTTCTTATGCCCTTGTAGGGGATTAAATGTCCTTCCTAGAATTCCCTTTTTCATGTGAAATCTCCCCCGGTAACCTATAAAAAAATCTCCCTCACAGTCAGGTAAATATGACTTTTCTCACCTCACCTTGAGATGAGTCAGGTTTAGTGGTTGCAGGTGTAGTGTCATTTCAGAAGCCACTATTTTCTGTTCTATAGAAACATTAGTTTTATGTGTTGTATTAAAGATAACTTTTTTAGATCACATACGGCTCGAGGCTTTGTGAGCTACAGAACCAAAGATACAGGCAGCTAAAGACAGAGATGGAAATCCAAACTGCAGATAAGGATCCAGTTCCTGCCTCTTTTTATATGCCTATATGTCCAGTTCTGTAGCTCTCAGAACCATAAATTTTCTTATGTTTTAATATGACATAAAATCATGTTTCTAGGTACTAGAGAACCAAAGATAGAGGCTTCTGAAGTGACGCTCCCCCTGCAGCCTCTAAACTTCACTCATCTCATGTGAAAATTAGGTCATATTTGCCAGGTTTTGGGAGATGTGTGAGATTTCACATAAAAGAGGGAATTCTAGAAAGGACATTTCATTCCCTACCCGAGGGGGCTGGTAGTTTAGTGGGGTAAAACCTGATGTCAGGTTCCCTTTAAAGGGGTTGGCCAAGAGTCGTAAAATAGACCACATTTCATTACATTGTACAGTGGATGTTTGGAGCTCTGCCCTATTCATTTGTAGGGGAATACATTCCACATGATTGTTCTGCAGAAGCCAATATGAGGAATCATAGCACTAAGGATAGTGAGACTTTCCACCACCCCTTTAATTTTATCATTCTCTCCCCAGCCGAAAAAACATGTCCGTATCATCAGCACCGACCGCTGTAGTTCTCACTTACTCTGGACCTCTCTAAATTGTGGCACGTGCAGATGTGAAGGTACAGGACATCATTTATTGCTTTTTTATATATTTTAATGGTTTTATTGCATTGTTACTGGTCTCCGGGAGTCTGAAGCACAAAATCTCCGTCCCCAGAGGCTGAATGGGTTCAGGTTCTAGATTTTGTCTAAGAAAATAAATAAATTGTTGCTTTTTTTTTAATTTAGAGCCAACTGCGAGTTCTTCACTGGGGAGAAGCTGCCTCACGCTAATGCCGTACACGGTGGTGACGCAGCACAAGATTGGCGTTCCTCGTCCGGTGCTTTTGGTCCCTTCACTTCTTGGAAGAATTTTGAGTGACAAATTGTGCACCAGTAAAGACTTCATGAGGTGTGACACTGGTATGTGCTGCCTTACTCGTAATATCTCATCCTGTGCAGGGGGGTAACTACAGGGGTAGCAGCCATAGCAGCTGCAGTGGGGCCCGTAGTGTCCGGGGGGCCCGTCATCTGACCTGACACACTAAAGAGGGGAGGATGTGCATATTTGGATGTGGGGAGGGGAGGATGTGCATTCAGAATTATGCTGTAGGGCCCTGCCTCTCCTAGTTACGCCCGTGATTCCAAAAATTTCGTTTTAGTCTTAGGCCTCACAGCAGGACATGGAGATCCTTCAACTTCATAGGAATGTGTGTATCATCATATGGAGTGCACGTGACCTGTGGAAATGGACCCATCTGCAGGTCACATCCCACAGACTAAGCACAGTGCAGTAGAGAGGAGTCCTTGCATCATAGTGAATTATGATGCAAGGACTCCCTCACTCCTAGCCAGACAGCAGCGCCGACACAGTAAGAGTAGTGATGAGCAAACCTGTTAAAATCCACTTTTGGCTGAACCCAAAATTTTTAAATTCTGTTCTCGCTGCCACCGATTGCAAGCGTTAACTATTTAAATGCCGCTGGCGACTCTGCTAATGAATTTCAAATTACTGCGGGCCCACGTGCCACCAGGTAGGGTCTTCACTCTTGATGATGTTAACGCAGGGGCATCCATTCTCTCCGAAATGGCGGCACCCTGCATTGCCGCAACCATTCAAATGCCGCAGGCGACTTTGCCAGTGGCATTTGAAGAGTTAAAGGCGTCATTGGTGCTTGCAATGATCGTGGATGTTAACCACAGGGGGGAGAAGTTGAGCCAAACTCGGCTTAATACTAAGTAAGAGTCCTGGAGCTTCAAAATAGCCTGAATGTGTTAAGTTAAAGGAAATGTCTATGATACATTGCCTTTAAATTCCCATTAGTGCCTTGTCTTACGTATTCACATGATCTTACCTTATAACTAGAGAGCTTGACCGATGCTGAATATGCAACAAGATACCAGCGCGGAGACATCATCGGTGAGAAGGAAGGAGAAGGCATACGCTGCTGCTTCACCAGGCAGAATGTGGAAGCAGTGGCCCAGCAGGTAAGTGGGCGGCCATTATACTTACCAGTAGAGGGTGCTTGCTGTCCTGGAGGGGGTGACCTGATGTTGTTCTATACTCTCTCTGCAGAATGCACACTGCCTTCTAGAACTGGGCCTCTCTTGTCTCTCCGCTCTGATTCGTGTGGGGATATATCCCATCATACTACACATCCCGCTCAATGAAAAAAGCACAAAAAAATTAAAGTGAGTATCTCCAGCAACATATTCAAAAACTTTTATTTACAGATTTTAACCCATCAAATACCTTATAGATACCTTATGATTATTTTTAAATATGACATTGTGTGATTCTGACGCTTCCTTATGTATTTGTTTAGGAAAACGCGGCAATGGTGGGGGAAATGTGAAGATTTGCTGTTAGAGTGCGCTCAGAGAGAGGAGGCGGAGCTGGACTCCCTGCCCTGTCTGTACAGCACTGTGTATCCCGACAGCTGGAGTGACACCGACTCTCTACTCTGCTCTGTAAAAGAAGCCATTATGGATGAACAGAAGAGACTTATATGGCTGGAAAATCAGCCGTGCTAGCATGAGAGATGGAGACTGAAGCCTGGCATGTATCAGCAGACGTGGTCCTAACCTCTGTGATAGTAGCAGGCAGTCCCACAGTCCGGGCAGTTGTCTAATCTGCATGGGATGTTCAAAAAGCGCATTCTTATCCATTGGACAGTCACATCATTCCAGTGAGGATTTATGCTAAAAAATTAACCTAACCTTAAAACCTGCAAATTGCACACTATGTACACACTACTCAGCTCCTCCTGCTCTATAATATGCTGCCTGCAGATAGGACACTATGTACACACTACTCAGCTCCTCCTGCTCTATAACATGCTGCCTGCAGATAGGATACTATGGGGCTCATTTACTGACCCGGTCCATTCGCGATCCCGCGGCGCGTTGTCCGACATTGATGCGAAGCTTGCCGGGATCCACTAAGGTCGTGCACCCGCTATCCACTAGGTTGCGCTGCTGCGCTGAAGTCCGCCGGAGTTCACCTGTTTCATCCCGATGTATGTGAGTGCTATTCTTGCGACACAAATTTTTTTAAAAATTCTGTGTTTTTTCCGAATCCACGCCCCCGATTTCTGTCACATGAAAGTCGGCGCCGATGCGCCACAATCCGATTGCGTGCGCCAAAATCCCGGGGCAATTCGGAAATATATCGGGAAACCCGATGAAAATGAGTGATTCGGACCCTTAGTAAATGAGCCCCTATGTACACACTACTCAGCTTCTCATGCTCTATTACATGCTGCCTGCAGATAGGACACTATATACACACTATTCAGCTCCTCCTGCTTTATAACATGCTGCCTGCAGATAGGACACTATGTACAATCTGCTCAGCTCCTCCTGCTCTATAACATGCTTGCTGTAAGCAGGACACTATGTACAATCTGCTCAGCTCCTCCTGCTCTATAACATGCTGCCTGCAGATAGGACTCTATGAACAAAGTACTCTGCTCCTCCTGCTCTATAACATGCTGCCTTCACATTAAATTCTGTGTTTCACAGGTACCCATTAAGCTATAAACCCCCTTGTAAGCAGCTGTATCTTGCTGCTTAATACACCTTTGATCAGGTTTAACTGATGATTGTTCATGTATAATACTGCTGCTGACTTCTTCCTT
The DNA here is from genome assembly GCA_019512145.1 of Engystomops pustulosus. NCBI lineage: Eukaryota > Metazoa > Chordata > Amphibia > Anura > Leptodactylidae > Engystomops > Engystomops pustulosus. The sequence continues at coordinate 7,605,204 of CM033646.1, read as the reverse complement.
ATGAAGAAATGCTGTATTTATGTCCGTCATGTTCTTCTCTCTCCGTGTATCTATGTTTTGTAATATAATCCTCAATGTGTCAACATTTTTAATAAAATATTTTTTTTGAAAATTGTGTCATTCGGTATAAAGTGATGAGCTATTATGGCAAAGCCCTTTTTAGTTTTAAGAATTTCCAATTTTTACTCTAAGCCTTGTAAAATCAATAACTTATTTTTCCGATTACACATGAGGGCTTGTTATCTGGGGGATGGGCTGTAATTCTTAGTGGCAATCAGCTATGTAAGGAGGGAGACATAGAGGTACAGGAGGAGGTGGTAGATGGCATGGCATACATCAGATTCCCGAAATATAGAGGATCCCCGCACTCATCCATATAGAAGATCACTGAACTTGACTCTTCTTATTTGTATATAACAAAAGACTTATAATAAAGTTGGGTCAAGCTGAAAAAAGCTGGGAAAATGCTGAGGGAGAAGGTGGAGGAGGAAACAGTGTGACAGTCTGTGAAGCTACAGTTGGGAAGTAAGAGTTCTCCTTACAGAAACTGCCAATTAAGACCAACATGTAGGCTCATGGAGTCTTATAGCCATGGACACTCTATGAGGGGATTCTGGGAAAATATGCAAAGTTTTCCTGGATGGGATAAGGAAACCACGCCTCTTTTTATACCTTCTAAGGAAGCTCACTTGACATCAAGCAAGACCTTCAGGAAGCCTAATAACAAAATGTGGGATAAAAACCAAACCAGTATATCTATTCCAGAAGGAACAGATTCCAGAACTGTAGACAGCGCTGTTGGGGCCTCGTTGGGTCCCTTCAGTACAGTGTAGGGAACTGGTTTGGCTGAAGGAAAGGCTTGTGACTAGCGTCGGGAAGCTACAGCACAGAGGAGCACTGGTTATGGCCCCAGAGCCCTTCAGGCTCATTACTATAATTTTAAAAGTTGATTTTAAAAGTAAGGAGGCCATGGATAACAAATATGAGAAGATTACATAAAAAATAATTAGTCGGCTCCTCATATACTTAACAGCATAAACAGTCACTTTGGATATCTTATTGCGACGTACGGAGAGGGGAGTAGGAAGGAGAATGAGTAAAAATCCTGAATCACTAACGGTGATGAAGTCTTGATAATTCATGAAAATGCCCCCAGCGTCTAAAAAAAATGAAAGCAGCAAATAATTGCTACATGGTCTTAAAAAGAATGTGAACATCCATGGGGGAGAAAGATGTACTGATGGACCTACGCGTTTCAAGAACTTCAAATGCGTCGCTTAGTCTTGGTCTAAACCGTCACATGCAGGTCCCTTTATCGGCTTAGAGGATCGCAGTTCTCTCAATCGGCGATCTGTTTTACAGCCAGTAATTTGCATGCTGTAATATAAAAGTAGTATATGTGCAATAAGAAGCTAAAAGAAGGGCAGATCCTGCCAGTATATCTATGTATCGGATCGCAGGCACACCCGTGCCCCTCTCCGTGGCGCCCCCCTGTCCTTAGCTCACTCACCCCTCCATGTTCCTGCTCCCGTCCCGGCTGATTAGCGCTGGTCACTTCCGGGATTCTTAAAAAAACAGCTTTTCCCAGCAACCTCGCCAGATATTAGTGCTACTGTTTGCAATTCCTGTATTCTGACCTCTTGTTGTGACCCCGGACCTGACCTTGAACCTTTGCTACCCGCCCTGACCTCCTGCTCTGTTCCCTTTTATCTTTGCTGTCTGTATTGACGATCTGCCTGTCCCTGACCGCGAGATTACCTGCTGATTCTGTACTTCAACCTTGGCTGCCACCATAGACAAGTCACACCTGTGGAACGACCTGGTGGTACCACGCCGCAGCAAGACCATCCCGCTTTGCTACCCAGAAGCCTGAAAGGTGTGCAATCCTTCATCCTGGTGGTAGATGTCCTTTAAATGATTAGTTATATTAGTGTAAGTAAACTTTTGACTTTGCAGAAAGTTGTAAAAATGCCTTAAAAAATTCACTCTCAATCCTCTGGCATTTTGCAAATATAACTAATTTTGGTAATCCTGGTAATTATGTAAACTTCTGGTTTTAGTTGTATGTAATTATGAAAAGTTTCCTCAATCTGTGGGGGTCACAGCACTGAGACCCACACTAATCAGCAAGTTAGGTCCTATCCCGTATAGTGCCTAACTTGTCTTCGTGGGAAAACCCCTTTAAATATAGAACAATAGACTAACAACGTTCGGAGTTTTGTCTGATACAAGCCCGAACAGCGGGTGTGCAAAGGAAAGTGTCAAGTCGTAAGATTGTGGTAAAGGAAAATGATCAGACTTTGGTCAGATTTCAGTCTTAGTGGTACCCAATCAACCTTTTTTATAGTCCAAGTGTCGTACTAGTTGGGGCAAGTTTTAGAGTAGTGCATGATAAGATTTTAGGATCAAATCATCAATCTCACACATAGCACAGTAGACTATCAATGCATCGGAGTTCTTCCCGGTGTAGACCTAGATAGCACTGGTACGAGATAGCCAGCTGCCCACGAACCAAGTATCAAGCCATAAGATTTTGGTCAGTGAAAATCAGGGCTGTGGAGTCGTTAAGACAAATTTGCCCCATTTTTTCATTACATTGCTCCACTTTACAGATGTTTGTGCCCGATTTATTATACTATTGCGCCTATATAAGAGCAAATAATTGTACAATTACAACACGCTGGTCCTGACCTCGCATAGGAAAGGCAATTCTATGACTTGTGTAACAAATTGCACCTTTTTTTAAAAAAATGTGCGCCTAATAAGGCCAAAAAGAACCTGCATTTGACAAAGAGTCAAAACGACAAAGACAAATGAGGTGCAAAAAATGGACTCACAACAGGCGCAAAAAGAGCGCAGAGAAGGGGGGAATAAGATAAATGACCCCCATTGACTTCAAGGGTCGAGTTTCACGCACGACTTCACTCCGAGCAGCGCATAATGCAATTTTTCTCAGATCGATTCAGAACGATATCTAAGACACAGTAAACTATGGACGTGTCACCCAACCTTACGAGAAAACTCTACTGCCGAAATGTTGCCACTGAGGTAAAATTTTACCTCATGACAATAAAATAGTGTGAACCTGTCCCCAGTGAGCAGACATTGCCTGTGGACATCCTATATGACGCCATTATTGAAGATTCTGAGGTAAATGTTACTGGTAGACGGCAGCTGCCGCCATATTAGCTCTGTGCTAAGCTCCTCAGTAGGCAAGCGGCTTATACTCTAAAACCGCGCGCTCCTCGTCGCCGTCGTGTGCACAGCGCGCTAATGATGCGGCCACAAACAACAATGCCGCCGCCACGGGCAGCACAAAAGAGCCGTCAGCCCCGGGCGGTGACGTCACGCGCGCCCTGTCAGCCGCCAGCCTATGGCCCCGCGCGGAGCGGCGGATTACTGCCTGGCAATGGCGACAGGGTGACAGGCGGATAGGAGGCGAGCCCTGTCAATCCTGGGGGCGGGCATTCTTGGCGCCCAATCAAATGGCGCTGGAGGTTCCATCCTTCCATATTAGCATCGTCTCTAGCAACAGGTGCTGACGTCACGGGGAGCGCGCTGCGCGTCCCCGCGGTGCTAAATATGGAGCTGTCCGCTGTCGGGGAGCGAGTGTTTGCGGCCGAATCCCTCCTAAAAAGACGCATCCGGAAGGTAAGATGATCCGGTCAGATGGTTTTTTTTTTCCTCTTAACCTATGCCTCTATATTTCCCTTCCATCGTTTCTACACACTAGGCCTCAGTCCTCGAAATCGCATGATTTTAGAGCCGAATTCAGACAGGGGGCGCTGGGGAGCGCGTTGGCTGTGATGTGATAGCTGGCCTGCTGGATGTCTGCTGTGGGTGGGCAGAATGTAAGGATGTGCTATCCTGCCAAGGTGACAGCCGACAATGTAAGGGCTTGTGTATCATTTTGGGGGGGTATTTGTGCTCCCTGAGGTGTCTGGATTCCTAAATATATCTAGAAGATACTCAAGAATTACAGTATGATGTGAAGAATAAGACAAATTCACCCAAAACGTACATGACTATATACACCATGGACACACCACGTTCCTATAAATATATATATGATTTCTTTAGGAACGTGGTGTGTGCAGGTAGAAGGGTGTAATGTATACTACCATATGTGGGTACTACTATGCGTACATATGCCCATGCCCCGGTGGCGTGTCTGTAGAGTGCAGTAATATATACTACTGTGTGCATGTACCGCTGCATAGGAACATGGTGTGTTCTTTTAAGAATCTGGATTAGATGGAATATATATATTTGTGCCGCTATATACAAATATGGCGAAGTGATTGTAGAATGTGGTATGTCCCTATAGAATTGTGTAATATATACTACTGTGTGCATGTACCTAGCATAGTAATATATACTACCGTATGTGGGTACTACTACATGTACATATGGCAGTGCCGTGATGCTTGCAGAATGTGATGTGTCTATGCACAATGGCACAATGTATACTACTGTGTGCATGTACTAAAGTGATTGAATGTGATATGTGTATATTTTATCGAATTGGGGCACATTTACTTACCTGTCCGACGGAGTTCACAGAAAGTGCATTGTCCGATGATAATAATGCACTCTGCCGCGATTCGCTAAGATCGTCCGCCCGAGATCCTGCATGTGTCTCTTCCCCGCTCAGGTCCCCTGGAGTTCACCTTCTTCTTCCTGGTGCATGTAAGTGCATCGTGTTGTGACTCAATTTGAAAGTGAAATCCCGCGCTCAGTCCGAATCAGTCGGATCATCCAACGGCCCGCGCCCTGATTTTTGTTGCATGGAAGCCAGCGCAGCTGTGCCAAAAAAACTATCGTGTGTGACACCGTTCCAGCGCAAACCCCTGTTAAATACCTGTCAAAGCTGTGCAATCGCCGAAAAAGATGGAAAGTCCAACGAAAGTGCGTTCCGCGTCCCTTAGTAAATGAGCCCCATTGGGTCCAACTAGTGATGTGAAATCCCTCTTTTGAGCTGGATCATTAGGCTCTGCTCACTAATAATAAAATGTATAATGGTGAGCCTCAGGCCAGTAAATCGCCCCTCTCTACACCACTTTTAATCAGATTTTTATCGGGTTAAAGTGGGCATGGTTACCAGATTTGGGGAGGGGTTAAGGGAGCCATCAGCTCACTGTCTAGAGCAGACTCCCCTCGTTCACATGAAAGAGCCGACTCTCAGTGCCAGCTCGTTTATGAACGACCCGTTACTAGTGTCCACTTTGAAAGCCATATTATATACTATTGTATGTGTGTACCACTATATGTATATATTACTTTGCTGCAATGGTTCTAGAATGTGACCTGTTATTGTAGAATAGCACTGTGTGTACTACTGTGTGCACAAACATTGACCATGACATAGTAACCTGAGAACGTGGTGTGGATGTACCGATTTACATGGCCATAGTGTGATGATTGCTGAACATTACACGTCCTTGTAGAATGGTGTCGTATACAGAAGAATAGAATAAAACTTTATTTGTCCCCATGGGAAATTAATACGTCCCTGCACCAGGCTAGGAGAGTAAATGGCACATTACACGACAAACAGTACCGGAATAAACAATACATTACGAGTTGACTGCCTGCAGAGGGGGGTAGTTTAGTACTTTTGCTTTCGGCAGGATATGGTTGTAGAGTTCAATTGTTTTTGGGATGAAGAAATTATGGAATCTCGAGGTCTAGGAAACGCACCTGGCGATAGCGATTGCTTCCGGCGCTGTCTTGTTGTTGTCTTGTAGTTGGGTGAGTGTTTTTACAGCAATGCAACTAAATTTCTTCAGGCATCTGTTGTTCGGAACCTCCTCGAAGGGACGAAGCTCTTCGCCATTTCTGCCCTGGGCTTTTCACATGACTTTATTTAGCCTGTTCTTTTACTTTCCATTATTGCCTCCTCTCCAACAGATGATGGCGAATAACCGTATGTTGTTTTTTTAGAATATCTTGAATATTCTGGTGGAAATATGAAATGACTTGAGCTTCCTTAAAGGAAATCTATCACCACGATCAAGGATGGTTACCTAAGCAAAGTTACATGCTGGTGTGTGCCCCCTCTGGCAGGATCTGCTCTTCTTTTAGCTTCTTATGCCCTTGTTTCTAAGGAAAAAGACTTTAATAAATATGCAAATGAGCCTAAGGGGCTCCAGTCTACATTAACACCTCATTTGCATACTTTTAAAAGCCTTTTTTTTAAAGGGCATAAGAAGCTAAAAGAAGAGCAGATGTTGCCAGAGGGGGCACCTGCCAGTATGTAAGTGTGCATTGCTCTCTTTTCGCGCTTTACTATATGTTGGGCTTCCAGCTAGTCGTTAATGTACACACCCCAGGTACTTGTAGGGGCTGACTCGATCTATCGCTCTCCATTGATCTCAATGTGTTCTGCGGCCATTTTGTTCTCGCTCATATCGATCACCATCTCTTTGGTCTTTTCGACGTCGATAACCAGGTCACTTATTTCATTCCACTCTACAACATTTCTGATAACATTTGTGTATTCCTCATCGTCGCCCTCGTGCATGCAGCTTACAATTACCGAAATTTTTACACATCCCCTAAAAAGACGCAGGCTTTTTTTTTTGTTCTTTTTTTCAGTGTATTTTCCCCATGAGACTTGATGGGGAAAGAGTATATTTATAACCGGATGCTAAAATATCTGCAGTTTCAGTTCTTCAAAATTAAAATAAAAGTGTACCGCCTCTTCCCTGGTCCTGGACAATCGAAGCTATAAGTTTTGTTGTTTTGGCAGTTAAAAAAAGGAATAAAATAATCTATACGTGCTATGACTATTAAAGCCACAGCATGTCTGGTATCGAGGTACTGGGGTGCTTGTACAGAAACCTCCAAGTTGATCAGTTAAAAACCACCCAATTTGGGGTGAGATTCAAAAGGATGTACTGTAGAATATCCCTGAGTGCTTCATCAAGTGGCCCCAGTCTATATTGGAGGTGCAGAGGGTGTGATCGCAACCGGGGCCCAAGAGGCTAAGGGGGCCCGACTAGTATTATAATCCATAGATGATAGTCGTGGGACCTAGCACACACTTTGCACTGGGCAGCTTCAAGTTACGCCGCTGCTTCTCAGGGGACTGTGGTGCCGTTGTTCAGTTGATATTGATAGCTGTGTGTTTTTGTTTGTTGTTTTTTTTTTTGGTTACGTTAATAAAATTCATCAAAAATTGAAGAACTTCTAGTTCAGATATTTACTACATTTCTTTTTGCTACCGGTGGTAGTACTCTAAGAAGGGTAGGGATGAATTATTGAGTTATGGGGTTGAATACGATTTTCTCTAATCCCCAGGTATTTTGGTAGGCAAATGGCCTAAGTGACACCAATATAAAGTAATTGGTTATTTAAATTGATTGATTTAATGATGGTCTTGTTTCCTGTACTGAACATTGCACCAGGACCCAGGCCGGAGGTATCATAGTCCTAGGTTGTGCTTGGAGGGGCTCTGGGTCTTGAGAGTCGGAGGCTGCTGTGGTGACCTCTTCACAATTGGCCGTGGTCTCGGAGTGCAGTATGCTGTAACTAGGACATTGAGGTGAAATACCTTTTCTTTACGGATTAGATTTTTTTTTTGACCTGTAGATGCTGCATTTGGGCACAAATTGTCATGAAGTTCTCAGGCCACACATCAATTCCTGCCTCTCGGTAGACTCCTTTTACGCCCAGTTCTTTTGTCATATGATCTGTTGTTGATGGTTTTTAATAAAGTGTCCAGGTTGCGTCACTCACAGCCATTGCCTACAATATCAATATTCATCTGTATTGATAAAGCACCAACATATACTACAGCAGTTTACACATCTTTGTGTCGAATTTTCTCAGTACATTCCATAGTAACCAACTAAGAGACCTCTAATTGCTCAGGTAGTGTATCCTGGAGCGCTGGTGCAGCCTTTGAGAAGTCTAGGGGCATTGTAGGTTCATGGTGAAGTGGTAGAGATATATTTTGGTGCAGCATTGTTGAGAGTATTGAAGGAGCAGAAGTTTAAATTCTGTTAGATTGTGAATGGGAGTCGGGACTTGGGACGAGGCTGCGTACTGCAGAGTCCTGGCACATACTGTGGCTTGCACAGACTAGATGGACTATTCCACAATGTTGCACCAATGTTGCACGGTTTGGACAGGTATTTAACAGGTGTCTGCGCTGGGATTGTTTCGCACGCGATCGGATTGTGGTGCAGCTGCGCTGCTTCCATGCGGCACAAATCGGGGGGCGTGCCATTGGACAATCCGACTGATTCGGATTTAACTTTCAAATTGTGTGCACTTACATGCACCACCAAAATGATGGTGAACTCTGTCGGACCTGAGCGGGGAAGCGACACATGCAGGATATCGGACGAGGGTACAGCGCACCGGGTAAGTAAATGTGCCTCATTGTGTGCGAAGTCTGGGCAATAGGTTGGCAGGCAGAGCAGATGCAGAAAGCTCAATTTAAAATGGGTGGGAAAAAGGATCCGATACAAACACTTTGCAAAATGATAGCATGCTAGGGACAAGGGGGTGATTTGAACTTTCAGGATGGATGGATATAGAGAGGGATTGATTCAGACCCTCTGGTGTACTTTAGCCATAGGTGGTTTGATCCATCCTCCAATGTAAAGGAAAAGAGTACAGCAGGGGTCTCAGGACCCGGCAGAATGTCCACCAGTTCATAAATCGCAGGTCGATTTTTATGCACAAGGCAGCGCTGATCTCGGGGAGCGCGGATGAGTTGTGACTAGTGATGAGTATATACCCAGACTCATCGCTCCTCAGCGTCTTCTGCCAGGCACTGCAGCGTGTCCTACTCTGCAGCATCTACACCGTCTTATCGGAGCGCTGCAGCATGTGCAGGTCAGTGCTTCTCTACCGGGGGCTTGTGTGTGGGTTTTCTCTTCTGTCCACAAGTGACGGAGACCTTGGGTGGGTTTCGCACTGTGCTGTCGGTTGTGTAATTGAATTCTCTGGCAGACGGCAGACACCGGGGAGAGAGGACCCTGCCCTTGTAATACACTGTGACTGTAGCTATACTCTGGATGGAAATTATATTGTGTGTGTATTAAATATATTTAAAGTAAATACTGATATAGGTTATAGAATGTATAATCTTTATGGTTAAATATTAATATAATGAATGCAAAATATAGTAAATATATAATTGATAAAAATAAACAAATAATTAAGAATCTAGACTTGTATATCGCGGAATACAAGGGAGCCAAAAGGTGGACATACTGCACGATCATTATATGCTATATGTAACTTTTTGGGTTAGTACCAAACACACACACACATTAAACCTATCCCATCCCACATGCTGCATAAAACCTCTGCAGCACAAAGTGTTTTTTATCTGCAATATGTCTACGATTGCTGTGAAATTGACTGTAAAGCAAAGTTTGGAGAGCGGGGAGGGGATTTCTATAGCAAAAGCCAATCCATTACCGGCATTTCTGCAACAAAGATTGTGTGTTAGGATAAAATATAGTGTAAGTAAAAATTTTAAAAAAATTTGATGAAAGCCCAAAAACAGCAGCTCACTATAAAATGCAAGTCTGGATTTAGTCATCCAAAAAAAGGAAAAATATATTTAACACAAATTAAAAATTCCCTGTTGATCACACACAAGCACAGCGCACACTCAGCTCTGCTGCATCCATTCAATCACAAACGCACTCAGAACTACAACATCCATTCACTCACATGAATGCACGCACAGCTCTTTTCATACTCGCTGCCTTTTATGGCAAGTTCTGGCAGCATCAAAGGGTTTATGGACCTTGTAGGAAGGTCACCTGCTTCTGACCCTGCTCCAGGTCCTGCAGGAATAGTCATGTTGGGATGAGACCCCTGAAGGAATTTGAATGCTATGGTCACACTGACCGCTGCGTTTAACAGATTGGACACCTGCAATTACCGGGGGTGTAAGGTTACATTCACACGGACGTATGAAAACAGCCGTATCCGTACCGTACCGTTTTTTTACGGATTACATACGGCCACATTCATTTCAATGGACAATACGTCTGACCATTTATATTGCCGTTGTTAACTCCGTTCCGTACCGTACCGTATACTAGCCGTATAAAAATATACAGCATGTCCTATTTTCTCCCGTATTTCAGTTCCATATGCCCTAGAAGTCTATGGGGACGTATAAAATACGTGTTACATACGTGCTGCATACGGATGAAAAACGTCACGTATATACGCCCCGAATACGGGACTGGAGAAATCATACGGTCGTGTGAATGTAGCCTTATACTGACTCGGGCGCTGAGCTGTTACACTGGCGGCATCAGCTTATTGGCCGCTATATCTGTTGAGCGTAAAGGGAGATGGCGAGGAGGGGTTTAATTGGCTTAATTAAGCACTACCAATATGTTGTCAAGCAGCTGAGCAACTTTAAGATGTTTCTTTCATGGCCTGGTGCGGTGATATCGTCCAGAAAATCAACTTTTCAAGTGAGGATGTAAATTGGTTGTATAGAGTCGAGGAGGCGGAGCGTTTAACACTGAAGTCAAGCTCTCCTTGCCTGGCTACGCCTCCTCCCCTGTGGTTGACATCATGCATAAACTCTCCATCACATGGGAGGAGGTGTTCAGAGGCAGGACAGCTTGACTTCAGTGTTAAACTCTCCGCCTCCCTGACTTGCATCTCAGTTCAAAGTTGATTTTCTGGATGATTTGACCACACCGGGCCATGAAAGAAACATCATCTAGAAACTGTACAGCTGCTCGACAACATAGTGCTAGTGGTTGCTGAGGGCTTTTCTAGCTAAAACGTGTCTTATAGTCCGAAAAATATGGTAAATTACTAAAAATGTAGAATATATAAACCTTTTTGTCTTTTGTCAGCCTGCACATGTAAGGTCATGGAATAGCCGGTCTATAAAACTAAAGTTTACACCTTTGCAACTGAGAACTTTGAGAACCTGTATACCAGTGACCACACCCACCCCACCCCACCACCAGCCCATAGGTCTTTATACATATTCCAAGGAAGCCTCTATCCATGGGATTAGAGTCGACCAACTATTTAAAAAAAAAAAAAAAAAAAAACTTTTTTTTTTTTTATAGACTTCTTATGTTCCGGTCATAGAGGCGGGGAGCTGCCGTATACAGTCCAAGCTCCCCAGTCCTCCTCACTGACACTGCTAACCCAGTTGAAGAGAATTCCTTAGGAAGGGGTAGCGGGAAGAAGAGAGGCGGTGGCTTTGTGTTGCTGTCTCTGCTATATCATTTACTGCTCCCTCAGCCAGGGCGGCGATGGAGAGTAATGCTGGCTGTGTGAAGGGAAATCAGCCTTGTTCTTCACCCCTCCTTCAGGAATTCTCTTTATGGATAGCAGTGCCCGGAGTGAGTGTGGAAGACTGGGTATACTGTATGCTGCAGCTCTTCCACCTCCATGACCGGGATTGAGGACATCAATCAAAATATTTATAAAAATGGTGGCTCTAATCCCATGTATAGAGGTATCAGTGGAACCTGTATAAAGACACCTAGAGGTTACTGTGTGCGGTTTATAGGGGGATTCTCCTGCAGGGGACGTTGACGGAGAACCTCAGGGCAGCGGCACCACATCTCGCTGAATCCAGTAGTGACGTGGAATCGCTAGGGCGCTAAGGCGGTTGTTACATATGTAAATTTAGATTAATTTTTGAGTTGGACAACAGTAAAAAAAAAAATAGTATTTTTGGTGTTGAAACCTTTCCTAGCAGTCTTAGTCTTGCATGTCACGACACAAAGATTACGAAAATGTTTCTTCGCCCTGGTACCTGATGGTCGGAGACTCTCCAGTATCGGAAGCTTGGGACTCGTGAGGGAGGAATAATTTCCATGTTGCATGAATGTTATCCTTGTGTTTTTAGATAATGGTTCTTTTTTTTTTTTTTTTTGGAATTTGTTTTTCCTCCCTGTCTGTGGGAACTGCAACCAAATATTTTGCTTTTTCTGTCTTCCAGGGTCGAATGGAGTATTTGGTGAAGTGGAAGGGCTGGTCTCAGAAGTAAGTGAAGAATTACTGAAATATTTGGATGCTTGTATCCATCAGGTGGTGCTTAAATAATAAAGCACTTTACATATTCTGTTATGATGTCTGTATTTAAAAATGTAAAGTGGTTTTGTTTTTTCATTTATGGTTTTATTTAGAGTTAAAGGAAATCTACCACCAGGATGAAGGATTGTAAACCCAGCACACTGACATACTAGTGTGTGCCCCATCTGTGAGGATCTGCTCTTCTTTTAGCTTCTTATGCCTTGGTTTAAAAAAAAATAAAAAAAAAATATGCAGATGAGCCTGAGGGGCTCCAGGATCCATTATTTGCATAATCTTTAAATCCCTTTAAGCTCTCCATGCCCTTGTTTTTAAGAAAAAAAGAAGAGCAGATCCTGCCCGAGGAGGCACACCAGTATGTCAGGGTACTTGGTTTACAATCATTCATCCTGGTGGTAGATGTCCTTTTAAAGTTGCAGAAAAAAATGTGGGAGAGGTGTGTTTATGTTGTGTGTGTGTGTTTGTTTTTTTTTTTTATGACCCGAAATGAACATTTAAAATGAATTCCTATTTTATGACGGTCATAATGTATAATCTCTTGAATATTAATGTGTATTTCTATATAAATTCATATTTTGTGTTTTTCATTACTACATATATATCCCCTGTGAGGTCAAAAAAGATGCATGGGGGGACTCTTAAAAACGCCCCAATTACACGGGGACTCTATTGGGGGGGGGGGGGCTGATGTCTGATCAGAGCTGTGCGGGGTCTGAAAAAAGACCCTGCAGAACCATTGGGACTATATAGTCTGTGGCACTGACTCCTCCTCTATCTACTGCATAGCGCTATATACGATATAGTATTGTGGATGGGACTGTGGTTTTATTTTCTAATACAATATTTTTATTTTCTCTAGATACAGCACATGGGAACCTGAAGAAAACATCCTGGATGCCAGATTAGTGGCCGCCTTCGAAGATCGGTAAAGAATTTTTTTTTTTTTTTTTTCTGGTTTTAATTTTTATCTGTTTTTGGAACTGATAATATATATTATAAATTTTGCCTCCAATTACAGAGAGCGAGAGAGAGAATTGTATGGGCCAAAGAAAAGGGGTCCCAAGCCGAAGACTTTTCTTCTTAAGGTAACACTTGTGTGATAGTTTAAGAATAGTTATGTTTCTTAAATTGTGGAAGTAATGTACTATATAGGTATCTGAGGACCGGAAAATCTGCTGCATAGGTTTGTGCGGTACAGGTAGAGATCATCTATGCAGGGGCGGGGTTTCAGGCAAGAGATGAGCGGGCCCGATGGTCAGTTCTGAGGTTTGGGATCAGCCACCTAACCCAGACATGTTGCTAAAACGGCAAATTAACGTCCCTAGCAACTAGCCGTGACTATGAAAGTCCAGTGGGTCAGCTCCTCTCTAGTTAGGGCTCCAAACAGTCTACAACTAAGGAAAAGTCATCAACCACAACAAAATATCAAGGAGTTTCAAAACAAAGCCCATCACCACATTTTTTCATAGGAGCCCTATTCACTAAACGGCATCCTTCTTTAAGCTAAAAATTAGTGTGTGTGTGTGTGTGTCCCCCCAATTGTCACACCCCAATAAAATCAAAATTTTTAATTTTGCCTTGCATATAGCCCGATCTACAGTGAGTCAAAGGGGCGTGTCCTCTTTAGCTGAATCCAGAAGTTCCTCCCTATGTCTCCTTCTCAGCATTTAGCACTTACTATGACCAGGATGAAGTCATCTGAGGTGCTTTTACCCCCCAACATTTTCAAACTGTACCTCATGTATCTACTCCTCCCTCATGGAGATACAGATAGAAGTCTATAGAGGCTGCTGTGATTTAGGGGCTAAAAGATGACATCACACTGGTCACCTGGCCTTAAGTGCTGAATGGTAAGAAGGAGACATGGCACATGGGGAGGAGCCACTGGATTCTGTTGATGAGGCCACACCCCTGTCATCGTGATCTCAATCTGGCTACAGGCAAGATTACAAAGTTGATTTTATGGGGATGTGAGGGAAACAAAGAAGGGTGTCAGTCAGTTAATAGGGCTCTATGTGAACCATTCACTAGGATCTCTCCAAAAAATGTTGTTTCTGGTCAGCCACTACTGGAGGTCTATGGCCAACTTAACAAAAATATTTGCCAGAATGGGCCAATTTAGTTAACAACAGTTGGGGTCTGGCTTGTTTTCCAAATGTACAGGCAGTCCCCGGGTTACGTACAAGATAGGGTCTGTAGGTTTGTTCTTAAGTTGAATTTGTATGTAAGTTGGAACTGTATATTTTATAATTGTTGCCCCAGCAAGAATTTTTTTCGGTCAATTGGATTTTAAAAATGTTGGATTGTCATAAGAACCAGGAATAACAATAAAGATTCATAACAGACGCCTGTGATAACTGTTACAGCTGTTTATTGTAGCCCAAGGCTAAAGTACAGTAAGTTACTAATATCCAGAGGTCCGTTTGTAACTAGGGGTCGTCTGTAAGTCGGGTGTTCTTAAGTAGGGGACTGTCTGTATTTCATTTTTGTTGAATAAGTATCATCTTTTCTTTCTTTAAGAAGTTGACCTTGATGAACCCAGTGTTTGCGTTTTTATGAAATGTTACTATATCATTTTGGGAGCCTTTTATGTGACCCTTGTTCTTTTATTTTACAGGCGCAGGCCAAAGCAAACGCTAAGACCTATGAATTCCGTAGCGAGTCTTCGCGAGGATTAAGAGTTCCATATCCCGGACATCCACCTCCCCCAGACATGCAGTCTAGGTCCCGAGAAGGGTTGAGGAGTGTTCCTACCTCGTCACAGGAGAGTAGCGAACCCCCAGCAAGTCTCTTCAAGGAACGTTTGGGAGGCTCAGACATGCGAGATCATTACCCCTTAAAGATCAAGAAGAAAAAAAAGAGTCACCACGCAAAACTCCTTCACAAAGCCAACGTTCAATCCATGAGGATGTCCTCTGCCAATCACACAAGTCAGACCGAACAGATAATAAGCTCGTCGAAAGGGGACGACTCGGGAGCGCTGGAGTACCATCCCACACACGGCGTCATCCAGATTGCTAGACGGCAGAACTCCTCCGACTTGGGATCTTCGAGCCAGATCGAGCATTGTTTCCTGTCTAAGGAACACGGACTCGTGCAAACCTCACAACACGGACATGGAAAGTCGAATAGTGACACCTCTTTACATAGGACAAAGAATAGGGGTGACCTCTACAAAGATGGTGTCAACCCTAGAACTAAGATCCACTCCGAATGCCGGGAACAGGTGTCAGACTTCTACAGCGAAGCACTAATAACCCACGGGAGGAAACCTTCACTTATCGCCCGGATTCCTGTTGCCAGGATTTTCGGAGAACCTGAAGAAGAACCTTGGAGGCCACCGGTAGACAACTTGGAGAAAGTAGTAGTGACTGATGTGACTTCTAATTTTCTGACTGTGACTATAAAAGAAAGCAACACAGACCAAGGCTTTTTTAAGGATAAGCGATAAGTGTTTGTACATAAGATGCAACAAAACCCCCCGCGCTTAATTTTTCCCGTTTTTATGTTTTCGTGAGATAAAAAAAAAAAAGAAGGTAAAAATATCTATATATTTGTTAGTTCTAAAAAATAATATTCACCTATTTTGTTGCTTTTCTCCGGTTTCCTGTGCATCTACTTGTATTTTTTATGTTCCAGTTCACTTCTGCTTTGTTTTTATTTGTGAGTTTTTTTGTTTGTTTGTTCATTTGTATGTTTTTGTTCTTATAACCATCCAATTGCCCTCAAACCTCAACCTCCCACCCTTGCCAAGTCGAGAGCACGTAAAACTCGTGTGGTTTCTAGCCTAGAGAAAAAAAATGGGGAGATTTACTAAGCTATTAGTCTGCAATTGAGCCTAAAAGCTGCATCCAGGCTTAGTAACACATTTATATTGTGTTTTAGACATATTTTTTTTTTTTTTTTTTTTGTGCTTTGCAAAAATGAAAGATTGCTTCTGTTTCAGTGGAAATGCCTAGGCGATTGGCCTAAGCTACTGAGTTTCGCAAGCGCAATTCATAGGCCGCGTGTGAATGCAGCCTAGAAGTTGTAAGGTCGAAGAGATAAGACCTGTAACCACCCGTCGGTCACAATGGAGAGCGTGAAAGTCTCGATTCAAGTCTTTGTAGGCGTCAAGATTGGTCGAAGTCGATTGCCACCCGTTGTTGGTGCAACAGGGAGGCTGCTATCCGTTTTTTCATATGTAACAAAATTTCACAAATTTTGCGAGAAGTAGGTGTCCATAATATAAAGTTGCACAAAGGTTGAGTCACAAGGGCTTTCGACTGAAATGAAATTAGCTGCAGGACTGTAACTTTATAATAATAATTCTTTATTTATATAGCGCACACAGATTACGCAGCGCTGCACAAAGCATTTCAAATTGGTTCCTGTCCCCATGGGGCTCACAATCTAAACAACCTAACAGTATGTTTGAGTGTGGGAGGAAACTGGAGTACCCAGAGGAAACCCACGCAAACACAGAGAACATACAAACTCTTTACAGATGTTGACCTGGGTGGGATTCGAACCCAGGACTCCAGTGCTGCAAGGCAGAAGTGCTACTCACTCAGCCACCCAATTGGTTCAGACACTGGGTCTCAGGAACTTCCACACCTCGGTCTCGGTCGGTGATGTGTTTTTTCATGGGGCTGGATGACTCTATGCGATAACGAGCCTAAAACGGTAGAATTAACGAGTCAGACCACGCCCCCTGCCAGTATTCCATAGCCAATGACGGGGGGGCTCCCAGACGTGTGACCCAGTGGCTGAACTGTGACAGAAGTCGCATTTCAAGATTTGGATGTAAATTAAAGTCCTTTGGTGACCCATTCAATTTGGGTTCATATTGGCTTGTCTAAGGGCCAGCTCTTGTGTTTGTTTTTCCTTTAAAAAATGTCTTGACGGATTCAATAATAGCAAATCATCCTTTTTTAACGGATACATTTTAATTATTAATAATTCCTTTATTTATATAGCGCACACAGATTAAGCAGCTCTGCACAAAGCTTGCCAAATCGGTCCCTGTCCCCAATGGGGCTCACAATCTAATCATCCTAACAGTATGTTTTTGGAGTGTGGGAGGAAACTGGAGGACCCGGAGGAAACCCACACAAACACAGAGAGAACATACAAACTTTTTGCTGCTGTTGACCCTGGGACTTGAACCCAGCGATTCAAGGCTGTAGTGCTAACCACTGAGCCACCGGTACAAAATAACCAAGACCTTGCTCTCCGTTAGTGGACATTTCCGTTTTTCCATTATCTTTATGGACGTTTTTTATTTACTTCTCTGCTTTGGCCACTTGAGTTCACATTGAAACTCTAAAAAGTAGAATCGTAGCGCGGTCAGTACGAGAAAGCGGAGGCAGAACTGATACAAATCAAGACCGTCCGTCACTCGTAGAAAACAATGTAACAATGGTGACGGAGAGGAGTCTTCCCTTAGCCTCTTGGTACTGTTAAAGAAAAAATTGCTCAGCAGTTTGTGCACGACTATCCACTGAGATAACGGAAGATGTAAAGACGGGTACTGACCCGTGCTAGTCCATGGGGGGAAATATGGATCGATCATTCATCCATTTCTAAACAGAACACAGATGGGAACTTAAGTTCCCCATTGATTATCCTCAATACACTTATATTGGAGAACATTAGTAAATCTGCCCCATCATTTCTCTGGCTGAGGCTTCTTCCCTCCATCCTCATTCACCATATTTGTCTGGTAGTCGGGACATTTGCCTGGTCGTTGGAGTCGGGATCGGGGATTTGACTGTTGTTCAAATGAGCATTAAGCCACCAATTATTTAAGGTACATGGATACCTTTAGGTCCACATGCCAACAATTATTGGGTGAATTCGCGGACTTTGGCAACACCGTCCAACTCTTACATGTCTATGTGGTCTTAAAGGGGTTGTCTGTTTTTCCTCTTTTTTTTTTTTTTTTTTTGTAATGTGTGTAAAGATATGAGGTAAGTTACCAGTATACATCTAGTAATAGTTCTGCTCCGCTTTCCTGATATGTAAAGTGAAGCCTCCTGTCTTTTACCTCATCAGCCAGAGATTCCTGTCCATAAAATGGCAGCAGATGGAGGGTCATGTGATCACTGTCCATGAGCAATCGCCCTGCCAGGACCTTAAGCTTATAATCATGAATACCATCATAGGGTCTTGGCAGGGTGGTTGCTCATGGACAGATAGAGATCACATGACCCATCTGTCCATGAGCAATCGCCCTGTCCTGACCTTGATCTCCATATTCATGAATACCATCATAAGGCCCTGGCAGGGTGATTGCTCATAGACAGATAGAGATCACATGACCGATCTGTCCATGAACAATCGCCCTGCCAGGACCTTCTGATAGTATTCATGAATATAAGATCAAGGTCTTGGCAGGGCTATTGCTCATGGACAGATAGAGATCACATGACCCTCCATCTGCGGCCATTTTATGGTCAGGCATGTCTGGCTGATGAGGTAAAAGACAGGAGGTTTCACTTTACATATAAAGAAAGTGGAGCAGAACTATTACTAGATGTATATTGGTAACTTACCTCATATCCTGCCCCCCACACTTACACACACATGAAGTAAAGTGGCCAACCCCTTTAAACTTGCAAAACAAATGTGGATATTTCCCTTCTGCCAGGGATGCATGATGTGTAATTATTATTGGGGTAGCCCGTTATAATATTTCCTGGTACGTTACCCCCTATGGACCTACTTGTCCTTCCCCAATGAGAAAAGCCTTTTTGTTTTGTTTGTTTGTTTTTCCTGTTTTCTTTTTTGCACTTTATAACAAATGTTTTTTTTTTGTGAAGTCACCTTCGGGTGACCCCCATAGAAGCTCCTCCCGCTATTGCTTTGCATATGCAAATAGTGATGTCATTTATTCTCTTATAAAACAAATTAATGTACAGAACGTTCACGAGAGAGAGAAAAAAAAAAAAAGTTTGTGTAATTCTTGGTCATTTTTTTCTATTTAGTGTTTTACACCTGTATAAATGTAACCATATAGATAATATACATATAGATGCTAATTATTAAAAATCATTATGACACTTATGACCTGCAACCAAGTGCAATGGGCGATTTTAAGACGAGCTGTGAAATCGGGTATCGATGGAAGAAAAAAAACGTTAACTTTTAAGAAATACAGAGATTATGTCTTTTACACGACATCGTTATTGTTTTTATATTTGTACAGTTGGTTATTAAAAGGACACTAAACCGCGGTCTATGTGGACTTACTGCGCAGGGGAATTTTCTGTGGGTGCCCAAGACCTCACATTTTATGTTCGGTTAAAAAAAATTAAAAAAAAAAGACACCCCACGGAATCTACCATCAAAATTCATCACTTACTCATAGATCCAGACCCCGTGACTGTGGTATTTTCCTATATTTTTGTTATCCATGGCCTCCTTCCTTCTAAAATCAACTGTTAAAATTATGCTTATGGGGGGGCGGGGGGGTGTTACCAGAGACCCTCTGTGATGAAGCATTGTCTCACTGTCGACCCTTAAGAAGTTAATATGAAATATACCCTTCAGCCGATTACCACGGGGGAAAGAGTCGGATACAGATACGGATTTCCTCCCAGACTTCCGTTAGATCTTTATATTATAGGATATACAGAATATAATATAAATGTGATAAAGGTCTTCTTTCCAACTTTGGGTAGCTCCTTAGTTTTAAAGGGCATGCACCACCAGGATGAAGTACTGTATGCAAATGAGCCTGAGGGGCTCCATAGGCGTCAACGGAGCCTGGAGCTCCTCAGGCTCATTTGCATACAGTACTTCATCCTGGTAGTAGATGCCCTTTAAAACTAAGGAGCTACCCAAAGGGCATCTACCACCAGGTTGAAAGACTGTTTTCAAATGAGCCTGAGGGGCTCCATGGGCGTCATTGGAGCCTGGAGCCCCTCAGGCTCATTTGCATACAGTCTCATCTTGGTGGTAGATGTCCTTTAAAGCTTTCACAGTTGTTTTTTTTTTTCCCAGGCTCGTTCGAAAGAAAAAAAATTTAATTTCAAAACATTTTTGGAAACATTAAAAAAAAACAACTTTATTTAAAATTTACAAGGTCAAGTCTTTAAAACAAGTTACATTGTTGCACATCTCGTGTATTTACATAACGGACGGTTATCGGGCAGTAACGCCTCGAAGTCACAGACATTTCGTGCTGCTTCGGCTGCGAAAATTCAATGGTTTAGCTGAAGGAAATGGAAGAAACATGCATGTTATATTTCTCAGCAGATGTTAAAAAACGCATTATATGTCTATAGCGAAAATTATACCACTGGCTCAAAACAAAAATGTTTGCCCCTTTGGATTTTTTTGAATGCAGTTCAAAAAAAAGAAATCTTCCATCAAAATCCATCCTGATAAACTAGGGACATTACTCATAAATCCAGGTACTGTGACATTTGTTATCCGTCCTTGTGAAATCAACTTTTAAAATTATGCCAATGTACGTGAAGGGCTCTGGGGGGTGTTACCAGAGCCCCTCCATGCAGTAGCTTTACACCCTCCTTCTGCCTGATGTAATCTCTCTACTGCAGAGGAAGTTTCAGCACACAGTGTGAGGGGGGAGTGCTCCTGCACAGTGTACCAGCCTGTGAAGCTGGTATGGTGGGTCTCTGGTAACACCCACAGGAGCCTTAGTCTCCTTAGCATAATTTTAATAGTTGATCTTAGAAGAAAGCCGGCCATAGATGACAAATATAAGAAGATTGTCACAGTCCCAGTGCCTGGATCTATGAGTAATGTCCCTGGTGTATAAGGATGGATTTGGATGGTGGAATTCCTTAAAGCCAATGCACACTCTCACAATTTTGGGCTAAAACATAATCAGTAAATCACAGTGAACACAGTTACATAACCGAGTCAGATTAGTAGTTGTGTGCTACCTTCATTCTTGGGGAGACATGTACGAGTTGGTACTTACCTCGGATGACGCTTTAGGAACGTTGTTGAGTAAGGGCTCTACGCTTCCATCTATATAGAGATCCGCTGTCACAAAAAAAAAATTAGATTTTTAAAAAGTACGCCGAACAATAAATTAAAAAAAAAAGCAAAAAGATAATATCTGGTTTCAAGACAACTGGCTGGAGCCTTCCTGCTATGTCCACTCTACAACAGGACTGGAAGCTCCACCCTTCTGTGTGCCAAGCACCACCCTTCTGTGTGCTAAGCACCACCCTTCTGTGTGCCAAGCACCACCCTTCTGTGTGCCAAGCACCACCCCTCTGTGAGCCAAGCACCACCCCTCTGTGTGCCAAGCACCACCCCTCTGTGTGCCAAGCACCACCCTTCTGTGTGCTAAGCACCACCCTTCTGTGTGCTAAGCACCACCCTTCTGTGTGCTAAGCACCACCCCTCCGTAAGTCCTTACCTGTTGTCACGCTGAGGGGATGCTGAAAGTCTTTCAAATCTGCAGCCAATAAGATCTGATGAATGTCGGGCTACAAGGTATAATAAGAACATTGCAGAACAATTATACAACTTATAAAGAAACCATTAAAATCATAAAACTTCAGTCGCCCTCCGATACCTGCAGTCCTGAAAATAGCAGCGTCCTCCCCTGGGAGCGGAACTCGTGTTGTATCTCCCGTAGACCCATCACGACTGTGTAATCCAGGACATTTACGTGGGTGAAATCCAGGGTGACGGACGGCGGCAGAGAATCTGTACACAAGGGACAATGAGGAGAGCGTTGGGCGCTGTTCACACTAGCATCATCTGGGATGGTTCCGATTTTACACTTGGATCATAGTGAGATATGATGAGTTTGGGATTTTTTTTTTTTTTTTTAATAGGACCAATTACTCTCTCCGTCACGTGATTTTAACCCATTAAACTATCAGTCCCTCAGGTAGGGGATGAAATGTTCCCGCTTATGTGAAATCTCACCTGTTTACCCATAAAAAAAATATTTAATCACTCCCAAAGGCTTGTGAAAATGAGCAGAGAAGAGTCAAATTTTGCCTGAGATGGGTCACTTTTAGAAAGTGGGAAGAGGAGTATCTGCCTTTATCTCCGGTTCTGTAGATCATAGAACTACAAGCCTGATGCAATCAGAAAGATGAGATTCTTCTCTTTAATATGACACTAAGCGCAAGGGTTTTTGAGGTACTGTAGAACTTAAGATGGCAACATTTGAAGTGACACTTCCCCTGCAGCCACTAAACTTGACTCTTCTCAAGCAAAATATGACTCTTCTCTGCTCTCTGTCACATGAGATTTTTATAGGTAAATAGTTGAGATTTTACATAAAAGAGGGGATTCTAGAAAGGACATTTCATCCTCTACCTGAGGGGGCTGGGGGATTAATGGGGTAAAAATCTGATGACATGTTCCCTTTAAAGAAATTTCATATAATATAACTTTGGTCACCTGTAAAAGCTTTTTCATGAATTGTATCCCTCAGATACTCCACAGATGGGAAACTGAGGCCGCTCATGATCATCAGTGTAGGGCCATGCGGATCAATTACCTGGGGATGCAAAAGACGGTGAAAATTTAGGTTACATAGATCTTACGAGGCGCAGAACTCCAGTATCTGTACAGTAATCACAGTGCACTATGAAGTGAATGGAAGAAGAGGTCTTGAAACTAAAATAACCCTTTAAAGGGAACCTGTCAGCAGAAATTGTCCTAATAAACTACTACCAGTATGTTGTCAAGCAGCTGAACACTTCCAGATCATGTTTCTTTCATGACCCAGTGTGGTGGTATCATCCAAAACATCTACTTTGAAGTGAGACGTAAGTTGGTTGTATAAAGTCAAGGAGGCGGAGATTTTAACACTGAAGTCAAGCTCTCTCTTCCTCAGAAAGCCTCCTTTACTGTAATTGATGGACCTGCATCCAGAGACATCACTAACCAGATCTCCTGAAGTCCGATAAATAATGATAACTACAGAGGAGGAGGAGTTCAGAGCTCCTCACCTTGACTTCAGTGCTAAACTCTCCGCCTCCTTGACTTTATACAACCAATTTACATCTCGCTTCAAAGTTGATTTTCTGGATGATGCCACCACACAGGACCACGAAAGAAACAAAAACTAGAAGGTGTTGCGTTGCTTTACAATATACTGGTAGTGGTTTATTAGTCCAATTGCTGATGACAGGTTCCCTTTAAACTACAGACAATGTCCTCAGATCTATATTGATCACGTCTTACCTTGATTTTGGGTCGTGCAATTGAATAGCAAAGGATGACGAGAGAAACTAGAATACCAAGGAGGATCCCGTACTGGATTTCCCAGAAGGAGAGAAGAAAGGTGACCAGGAAAGGTAAAAGGTCAAGTTCTGGAAGGAGGATAAGACCCAATAGTGAGATCTCAGAGGTAACAGTATATACATCAAGGAATTTTAATTTTAAGGAAGTGAAATTCGTCCTCTGTTGGGGCATGGGCAGCGCATGTGCAAGAATTGCCCAAAATTATTTGGGATATGTTGCTACATCATCAGCTTTTTGCTCAGAAATCTCAGCTGAATTCCAGCTGAGGGGGACAGCCTGTGCTGCAGCACGGAGGGGCTCTTATAACCCCTCCCAGAGCCTTCTGAGCTGCAGCTTCACAGGCTGTTACACTGTGCAGGAGTCCTTTCCCCCCTCTGTGTGAGATTACAGCAGCTAGTATGTGCTGAGGGGGACAGCCTATGCTGCAGCACGGAGGGGCTCCACTCCCAGAGCCCTTCACATTTATTAGCATAATTTTGAACGTTGATTTTAGAAGAAAGGAGGCCACGGATAAATATAAGTGCCTGCATCTATGTGTAAGTGCCCCTGGATTTTGGTTTATCATGATGGATTTGGATGGAAGATTTCCTTTAAAGGGGTTATCTAGACTCATAATTTTAATAAGTGCTTCCGGTGGTGTAAAAATAATAATAAAACTTATACTTACCTTTGATCCAGCAGGGCACCACCGGTATACAGAGGCTAAGGCTGTGTTCACACGTTGTGCTCTGATTGCTTTTAATGCATGCGTTTTCAAACAGATGAAGAGGTTTGCCTAATTGCATTGTTGTCAACATTGCGTTTACAAAACACATGCGTTAACAAATGCATGTGGTAACAGACTCATGTGTTAAAAAAGCGTTAACGCATGCGTTTTGCAAACGCAATGTTGACAACAATGTAATTAGGCAAATCTCCTCATCGGCCGTTTGAAAACACATGCGTTAAACGCAAACAAAACGCAAAGTGTGAACACAGCCTAAGTGTTGACATTGTGTCGACAGCGTGCACCTGTTAACGCCCAATCCAGGTCGCAGCTGTAGCGGATTGTTCACACAATGTCACTGGCGAGCCTCTCTATAACAACAGAGACTAGTGGAGCCGTGCTGGATCGGAGGTAAGTACAGAGGTAAGTTTACGTTCATTATTCTTTGTATACCACCTGCGAATCGGATATAATTGAACATATGAAATGAAGTAGATCCGGTCGGAGGACCTTATATATGACACACGTGTTCTATAGGGTCAGAGGTGATCAGGTCTCTCATCCCACATCAGGAGGTGAACATGTGGCGGAGGGGGAGCAGCACGGGTCACATGTTCACATCCTAAAGCTGAACGGCTCCGGAATTAGGACACTACAAAGCGATGACGCGCCAGGAGCTGATGACCTAGATGTATATCTGTCACCGCCATAACACATGACGGGGCGTTTAATCCAGGAGACATCCAGCATTACACACAGATACATCACACATCAGCCACAACTAATTCATTGTAAAGTGCTAATTAGTTCTGTAAACCGCAACGACCTAGGAAACAGCGACTGAATTACTTAGTCTATAATCAGTAGTTAAAGGGATATTCTCATATGGGCATTGACATGCAATTTAAATTATCCCCAATATATATATAAAATATATATTATATATACACATTAAAAAAAAATGTACCATAAATGTAGGGTCAAGACAGCTGCCCTTGGATACGACCGCTGCTGCTGGAACGATTGCACAAAGAAACAAATAGTTTGTGCATATGATATGTTACTGAACGTCCTAGATCTGTCTTGTGGTAATGAACAACAAATCCAGGAGGTCAGACACGACTCAGGAGCCAGAGTGCAGAGGTGGTCGTATCCAAGAACAGTTGTCTGTTCTAAGGGACCACGTGGCAACATTTAAGAGAAATTATCTTCACACAGGTAAATTTTTTTTTGTAACATCCAACTGAATATACACACATATATACACGCACTGAGCTGTGCTCTTCAGCCACTGCCCATAGTGTATGGCGTCAACCCCCCCCCCCCAACCAATAACCTATTGATACCCCAAAAACCACCAACGGTTGCGGCCACAGCCATCACCCGCTTATCTTTCTTCTTACTTTTAACTTTCCACAAGGTTTTGCAGACCGATAGATCAAACATGGGAGCCACGGCACAGATGATAACGGCAGCGAGAGCCGCTTTCGGGATGTAGTAGAAGAGCGGAGTCAGGTATCCGAGGGAGAATAACACAAGGAACCCTAAAAAAATAATTGAAATTAAAGAATTACACTGAATGCCGCGACTATGGAGTCTTTGTAGAGCGTAATCTTTAACCCTTCAAGATCAGGGGAGGGAATCCTGCCCTAGATCCTGCACCATCAGACATATAACATCTATTGGTGATATGCGTCACTCTTGGAAAAATAAACCTTCCATAAAAACCTTCCTTTTCGGATTCCTAAGTCTTCAGAATTTTTTTTGAAGTCCCCGTCAGTCCCGAGGAATCAGTGCGGTTTTTTTTTTTTGCACCAGATATACCAATTATGTCAAGCTCTATGGTCAAGTAGGTGGTCCCAAATAAGGACCGCCCACCTGACAATATAGAGTCTAATTAGCATATTGGGTGCCATATCTATCAACACCGATTACTCGGGAATGGTAGCAACGAGAGAAAAAATTCCACCTGTTCCGGAATCAGTGGAGCAACATCGTATCAAACCTCACGAGCCTCGGGCTCTGGAGGCGCCATTAAAATTTGATCTCTGCTTACGACACTTTTTATTCTCCCTTCCCAACTCAACATTCAGAATTGATTGTTATTTCGGGGGTCTCACCTGTGAGGATGCCGCCTGCGGGGGTACACGCTCCGGTCTGGGAATTCAGCGCCGTTCTGAATACAAGAACACAATCAGAGCAACAATGTATCTGTACACGATGACTTCATACACATTCATGATTTTCTCACCTCCCAAAGCTTCCCGTCACTGGATACGCGGAGAGGAAGGAGCCCAAAAAATTGGTGAGTCCTATAGGGAGTAATGAATGTAACTGTAAAACACAAATCTCAATATTCAAAAAACGTCTATTCCATCTAACACCCCAAAACGATGGATCAATTTATGTAATAAATGGGGGAAAATAGATACGGTGTAAACACACAATACATCACCTATTGCCAGCAGCTCCTGGTTTGTGTCTATCCTGTAGTTATTCTGAGAAGCTGCACGGAACAAAAATACATAAAACTTCAAATTAATTAAAAAAAATTAATTAAAAAAAAAATTTCAATCATTTTTTTCACCGGCTAGTAGGTAGAGGAGAATGATCACACCAGGGAAGATACTGGCGCACAACTAGGAGCACATGCACACTTGGCTGAGCTGAGTGTGCATGTAGAAAAATGAGGAGGGACAGCTACAGAGGGTGTACGGACACGTTTAGCTCTACTAAACCAGGTATATTACTGCTCTTATTTAACCAGAAAGACTTATGGGACTAAATCCAAGGTCATTTTATCACAAAGTCGTGGCAGAACTCCAAGAAAACAATGTCATTATGCACTCATGTGAAGCGTTAGCTCAACTTAAAGGGGCTGTCCACTTTTAACAAATAATTTATATTGTTTGTGTGATGAAAAGTTAAACAATTTTCGAATAGACATTCTGTATCGATTAAACAGGGTTTTCTAGAGCTCCGCTTGCTGTCATTCTATAGGAAGCATCATTGTATAATTCGTGTGGATAAACACCAGTCCCGGGTCATGTAATGTCACACAGGTGCACGGCTCATTATATCCCTGGTCATGTGATGTCGCACAGGTGCACGGCTCGTTATATATCCCTGGTCATGTGATGTCACACAGGTGCACGGCTCGTTATATATCCCTGGTCATGTGATGCTACACAGGTGCACAGCTCATTATATCCCTGGTCATGTGATGTCACACAGGTGCATGGATCGTTATATACCTGGTCATGTGATGTCACACAGGTGCATGGCTCGTTATATATCCCTGGTCATGTGATGTCACACAGGTGCATTGCTCGTTATATCCCTGGTCATGTGATGTCACACAGGTGTACAGCTTGTTATATCCCTGGTCATGTGATGTCATACAGGTGCATGGCTCGTTATATATCCCTGGTCATGTGATGTCACACATGTGCATGGCTCGTTATATATCCCTGGTCATGTGATGTCACACATGTGCATGGCTCATTGTATCCCTGGTCATGTGATGTCACACAGGTGCACAGGTCGTTATATATCCCTGGTCATGTGATGTCACACAGGTGCACGGCTCGTTATATATCCCTGGTCATGTGATGTCACACAAGTGTACAGCTTGTTATGTCCTTGGTCATGTGATGTCACACAGGTGCACGGCTCGTTGTGATGTTACACCTTTGTGTAACCAGGGAGCGGTGTTTATCCACAGGAAGTAAACAGTGGAGTTTTTTGTTGAGTGACAGCAATCAGAGATCTAGAAACCCATGAAGAATCGATACAGAAAGTATATAGGAAAACTTTTCATTACGCAAACAATATTAATTATTTGCTAACAACCCCTTTAAATTAGATCCTTTGTATTACCATAAACAGTAGATGTTGGATGAAACCACTCAATTTTGAAGAACTGGTTAGTTATAGAAGAGAAAGGATCTAACACAGCATTTTATCATATAGATCAGTGATGGCAAACCTATGGCACGGGTGCCAGAGGTGGCACTCTGAGTTCTTTCTGTGGGCACCCATACTGTCTCCACAGGGCAAAGTTCACTAGAAAGGACTTGAATCTTCCTGCAGTCCCAGACAACTTGAGATCCTTCTCCCAATGCTCTTTTAAGGTGACACATCCTTGACTGATTGGAACTGCAGGAACAGTGAGAAGGTGTGAGCAGGGTCGGAATATCTTTGGAGGTCCCTTGCTGGCCCCATGATTCTTCCTGTATAGAGAGACCCTGGAGAGAAGCTACAATGAGGTCTGAATTTTCCCTCCTGCTTTCAGCTGTATTAGTGGCCTGAGGGGGCCAAACAATTGATGGTTACTGTATAAATTGTCATGTTGGCACTTGATGGTAAATAAGTGGGTGTTAGTTGTAGTTTGGGCACCCGGTCTCTAAAAGGTTCGCCATCACTGATATAGATCCTTAGCTCTTCTAGGTATATAAGCATTTGAGGTGTCTGGAAACTACTTATTTCACTCTCCTTCAAACAAAGAACACATGCAAGCTCAGGCAAACCGGGTGTGCATGTTTATTATCAGGATCAAGAGGAATATCTGTTGGTCAAACGAGGATTTAGAAATTCCTATGTTACTTACCGAAGGCTCGTGCAATGGCAACACTTTCCAATAATCCCATTAACGGAATGATAAAAAGTCCAGGCCCAATATCCTGTAAGAGAAACGCTCTGTTATATATATATATATAGCATATAGGGTGATATCACAAAACATACAGGGGGAGATTTATCATCAAGTTCCTGAGGTAAAACTGTTCTAGTTGCCCATGGAAACCAATCAGAGCTCAGCTTTAATTTTATAAAATGCTGTGGGAAAATGAAAGCTGAGCTCTGATTGGTTGCTATGGACAACTAGAACAGATCTGCTCTAAGAGACTTATGATAATTATTTGCTGAAAGTGGACAATCCCTTTAAGTAATTTAAAGCTTTCATAGCGGTGGATAAAATCTGTATAAATCACCTACCTGAACCATTTCACTGAATGAGACGGTGCGGTTGTCGATCTTCTCTGAGAAAGGAGGGAGCTGGAATTGGGGGAGACCTTCTGCAGTCTTACCAGTAAGGATGAAAGGATGTAAACCCATGACATGGAAGGAGTAGGCCACCAGACCCGCAGCCACTACCACAATCGCATTGCGAGCTAAAAGTTACAAAGATTTATTAGTCATGTATATAGAATCAAAGCGCCATTCCGTATCAATGACTGAGGTAACCTACCTGTTGTAGTCACCCAGACAATGATGTAGCAGAGCCGGTAGCATCGCGGCATCCCTCTATAAACCCTTGGGAAATGTTCCTTCATAAATTTTAAGGCCAAGAGAAAGGCAATGCAAAGGAAACCAAGAACGGCATCCCCGACTCTAAAAAGAAAGGCATAAAAGCAAATGATAGAAAACTATGAGGAAAAACACAAATAAACATGGAGGCTGAGGTATAAAATGATGGTACTGACCTGATGGTTGGAAGTTTGTGGAAGGTTTCATAGACCTGTAAGATGAACTGACGAGGAATATCCTTCAAACCCAGAAGATTCTGAAATAAAAACATTAAATTAAATACAAAAAATTAAGATTTGTCATAGAGTTAATTTGGAATATTCTAGTACATTCTGGTCAGTCATAAACCATCTCAAAATCAGATTGGACCAAAGGGACTGTGCATGTCGTGTTGCTGAGAACGAGGCTGGGTTACAAAGTGATGAAGTACCAGGGACAGCCACTACAAAATAGACAGCACTGTGGCTGGTACAACGAAAATGCGCTAAATTTCTGTATTCCCTTAAATCATAGGATCACTGGGGTGATATGCCCATATCGCTCACCTTAACTTGGCTAAAACCAATCGTGACTGCTGCAGCTGAGGTAAAGGCTTTGATTACGGGGTATGAGATAAAATCCAAAAGAAAACCTGAGGTAAAAAACATAGGTCTGTTACCAAATACCTATCCCAAGGGTAAGACACATCCAAAAGTTATAGATATCAATGGCAACACTTAACCGAACTTCAGCAGCCCCAAAGCCAGCTGTATGCACCCCGACAGGAAGGCCAGGAGGACGGCCAGCGACGCGTCTCCAGATGTGTAGATGGCCACCAGGAGGGACATTATGGCGGTGGGGCCTAACGTCACATCTTTGGATGTCCCAAGCAGGCAATAAATAAAGCAGCCGACGTAAGATGAATAAAGCCCATACTGCCGCGAGGAAGAAAACGTGAGGTAAAATTCATCATCCTGAACAAAAAAAATTCTCTAAATTGTGATTTATTGTTAAAGGCCACCAAATAACACTTTAGTATTGGCTGAAAGGGTTTAGTCACAGGGATCCTCCTCTACTTAACGTTGTCTTGTGTCACATGGAAGAGTTAGGCCTCATTCACACTGCCGTATGGGGGACGTATATATACGGCCAACTTATATATGGCCGATATACATCCCCCATAGAGGCAATGGACAGATGGCGCCCTGCAGGAGCCGTACGGTGCGGCACCGTACCGCTCCGTACTCAGTGAAAAGATAGGATTGGATTGTCTTATGCTGTATCCATGGGTTCAATAACAAGTTACAGCCTGAGCCCACCAGAGGATCCTCTGCTGCTCTGGTGGGCCAGTCAGACACTTAGTAGGCTGCTTCTAGGCATCTCTGGTTAAGGTTTATTTAACCTAAGAAAAATAGAACAGGGAATCTCGAAAATGTGAGGACTGATGTTTTTTCTTTTCCCGATATCATCCGTCGTGGGACCGTTGCCCCATACCAAATTGGTGGGATCCTGAAACCTTGTTCCTTTAGGCCAACCCTCCAGAAGTAAACCATATCAATTACCATTACTTATAAATATAGACCCCATACCTCTACAGGTAGACCGGCCACCTCCGCGTAGGCAAGTCCTTGCGGTACTACAGTAAGTCCAACAGTGAGTCCCGCAATTATATCAAGCTGCATCCATTGTATGGAGTACTGAGGTAACCAGCACAGAAACGGCAGTGTCCTCTTTATTGCTTCCCAGGAGCAACACCTGGCCAATATCCGAGAACCAACTCTCCTGTCATGCCAGGTACCTGGCCGCTCCATCACTGCGGGTGGTGGTCACATCCTTGACATGTTCCTGGTGGGAAGAGGACAGAATCGGAGTACATATCAGTGCTGACTTATACATTGACATTGATAATTTGGGGGAACAGTAGGTCCTAGAGAGAGTTCCAACTATGACAGAATCGGCAACTACTAAAAGATGTACCGTAAAGGTGATAAAAAGACCACCTTAAAGAACGGGAAGAACCGGGGACGGAAAACATTCCTAAAAGCAAATGCCTGAACTTAAGCCACACCCCTTTTATAAGGTTACACCCCTATTCTCACAACTCGTCAAACGGTCTAAAAAAATTCCCGAAAGCCTCAAAAATTGTGACATGATTAATTTTTATGGTGTTTTAGCACAAATTACGACAGATTTTTGTCATATGTAGACAAACAACGTCCGTTCCATTGATTTTTGTTCACAGCATTATATTATACATAACACTTTTTATCACATTACAACATCGGGCCAATCGAAGAACCAGAATATCAAAGTAGGAAGAAGATTACATCTGTGGTTTGACTATTGTGACATCCAGCACTGAAGTGACAGTATTAGCGCTCGTTGCGTTATAGATAGGACAAATGCTTCGGCTGATACCATCTAACCACAGCCTCCGGAGAGATTTAGGAAATCACAATAACTAATGATCACAATAAGGCAGATTAACTAATCCATCCTAGTAGTTTAGACTTTGTACCAAAACTAGACAATCTTAATTCTAGTGTTTCCTTCTTCCTGTCCCTTCAAAACGTGAACATGTCATTCACCCAATCACAAGGTGAGGCTTATCCCTGATATGATCAGTAATCGGTGATCGGCCACTTCCTGTGGGAACAGGAAGTAGAGACCAGTAGGATCTATCGGTAAAGGATCGGTATTACAGTGAGGCCAGTTTTAATTTGTTTTCTTGTTTTTACTGGACTCAAGGGCTTTTTCTAAATTATGTTTTTGACCTTAACAAACCCTTTAATTAATTTGCATGTAATAATCGTTTCTGTAACTCCTATACAGCTAGATGGGATTGCCTATTGTAGCCAAAATCTGAGTCATCTAAGTCATTTAACTCTGACTCCCATAAGGTCCCACAAAAGCGAACAAAATGCTGGTCTTTGTCTCAGAAGCCCCCCCCATCTCCCAGCAACGAAACATGTATCACCTATCCAATAATGCAACCATCCCTTTAACAATGAAGGGTGTGTGGCACTTTAATGGGATAGGAGTCCAAAGGATTTGGATAGACTATTCCTATAAATAATTGAGCTATGATTTACAGGGATGAAGATGTTAATAACTCAGCCCTTGTCTTCATTCATCATCGCAGGAGCCTGGACTAACCGGTTCACACTATGAGATGTGGAAGAAAGCAAAGACGTCATCAGCTGCTTATATCCTGGAGAAATTTCTCTGAGCCCCAATTCTTTACACAGGTTTTCTGATCATGTACGATCCAGACAGGTGTGGAGTTCCCCTTTAAGTCAGAAGTCCCACTTTCTTGTGGTGAAAAATCCTCAATCCATATTAGGAAAAAAATTTCAAGAGACACTCTGGATCTACAGCTGGATCCCTGGACAGATGTTTTGGTTTTGTCGGTGAAGGTCGAGAAACCCCTTTAACCCTATAATTTTGTGTTTACAGCTCATATTTTTTGTACGTTTTCATGTGCTTTTATGTTTATTTTAGGTGTTGAGAAAGTGTTCAAAAATAAAGATCTTATATATCTATGGGGGAGATTTATTGTCAAGTTTCTGAGGTAAAATTTTTCTAGTTGCCCATGATAACCAATCAGAGCTCAGCTTTTATTTTCCCACAGCTAATTATAAAATAAAAGCTGAGCTGTCATTGGTTTCCATGGGCAACTAGAAAAATAATACCTCAGAAACTTGATGATAAATCTCCCCCATAGATAGATAGGGTGCAAAAATAAAGATCTATCTATGGGGGAGATTTATCATCAAGTTTCTGAGGTATTATTTTTCTGTTCTAGTTCTTGGAAACCAATCACAGCTCAGCTTTCATTTTCCCATAGCTAATTATAAAATTAGGCAACTAGAATTATTTTACCTCAGAAACTTGATGATAAATCTCCCCCATAGATAGATCTTTATTTTTGGAACCTATGGGGGAGATTTATCATCAAGTTTCTGAGGTAAAATTATTCTAGTTGCCTAATTATTCTGAGCTGTGATTGGTTTCCATGACCAACTAGAACAGTTTTACCTCAGAAACTTGATGATAGATCTCCCCCTATGTAACCAAGCAAAAGAAAGTTTGAATATGGGGATCTAGTTTTTTTAGGATCCGATTTTATATACCGTAATTTTTTTTTCCGATTAAAGGGATTATAATTGACGGTTTACTATCATGATATAGAATAACAACAAATCTGCAAAATGAATGTGAATATGGCCTTAAAGGGTTTTTTTTTTATAAATGATAAGAGATACATGTCTGGTTGTGGGGGGGTCTGACTGTCGGGACCTCCTGCGTACCATGTGATGTAGATCTTGGAGGTTACATAGTAGTCTATGGAGCGTGTGACAAAACTCAATCATCTCTAAAGCGATCAGACATTTGTCACTTATCCTATGGAAACCCCCTTTAAGGATACATATTTCTGGGACTAAAACTATGGAAACTTCACACGAAAATTCTTCTGGGTTCCAGGTATAAGCTAAAGAAGTTCTTCGACTTACATCCTCTGACCCCCACACTCAAGAAGGGTCTCCCAGGGACCCTCAAATCAAGCCTTTGGGATAACAGTCCCTCCACATCCCCTTCTATGGAGCTTCCATACGTTTATGTATGACACCCCCCCCCCCCCCCCCTCATGCCAATATGATAAAGGATCCCCCCCCATCTATAAGACACATTCTTTGGACTTCTGAGACAGGACAATCCCTTTAAATGTGAATCTGTCAGCAGTTCTGAGTTCATATAACACAAGATGGTGTAAGGCATCCTACCACCCAAGAAATACTCTTTAATCATACCTGTGTGAATAGATTTATATTCCAGGATGGTAGCTTCCCCGAGTGCTGTGTCCTCACACTGCTGTGCTTTGTGCATATAACTGCTCCCCAGCTCCAAGTTAGAGCTGTAGTATCCAATCATAAGCCTACTACACCTTTCACTAACAACACATAGGAGGGGCTGCTGAACAGTACTATGCAGAGAGCTAAGTGCACAGCAGGGTTAGAACACTCTAGTATATAGATACATGTTATTCATCCAAAGTATTTTATATATTGATTACTATGGATCATTTTTCCCCAATATTTTTTTTAGATTACTTTGTTAGAGGATGGGTTGCTGAACAGTATAATTCAGAGAGCTAAGTGCACAGCAGGGTTAGAACACTCTAGTGTACAGATCCATGTTATTCATCCAAAGTATTCTATATATTAATTACTATGGATCATTCTTCCCCGATATTTTTTAAATTATTTCATTAGAGGAGGGGTTGCTATACAGTACAAAGCAGAGAGCTAAGTGCACAGCAGGGTTAGAACACTCCAGTATACAGATCCATGCTATTCTTGCCCAGTATTTTATATATTAATTAATCCGGATCATTCTTCCCCAAAAATTTTTAGATTGCGTCATTAGAGGAGGAGTTTGCCAATAGTACAATGCAGAGAGCTAAGTGCACAGCAGGGTTAGAACGCTCTAGTATACAGATCCATGTTATTCTTCCCCAGTATATTATATATGAATTACTCCGGATCATTGTTCCCCAATATTTTTTAGATTCCTTCATTTAGATCGCATGTAATCTATAATACTGCGCAGTGTGAACTAAGCTGTAGATGACGTTACAGGATACCCCCGCCCTATGTCACATCACTGAAGTCACCTGAGACATTACTAAAGCTATAATCCCAGGTAAGTGACAATAAAAACATACACACATCTTGTTCGCTACCAGTAAAAAGTAAAAAATCTGTGAATATGGTGGGAGACAGGTGCAGCTTTGTCGCACTACATGGATATATTAATGCATTATCTATTATACACTGCCCTGAACAATACAACCCAATCACAAACCCAACTCTGCTACATGTCCCCGGTGTATAGCCCAGGTGTGAGGACACAGAGGATAGTGATGGTAATACATGACATCTGTAATGTAATATAATACAATGGGAGCACATACCCGGCACAGCACCGGCCCGGCACCGCTTCTTCTCCTCGCAGGGGGCGTGTCCTGCCTGCAGTCACATGACAGCACCGGGGCGGGTGCAGGAAGCGGAGCAGTGAGACATGGCGGGGGCCCGGGCTCTCCCCGTGT
This sequence comes from Engystomops pustulosus, assembly GCA_019512145.1. NCBI lineage: Eukaryota > Metazoa > Chordata > Amphibia > Anura > Leptodactylidae > Engystomops > Engystomops pustulosus. Next base: position 7,569,826 of record CM033646.1, on the reverse strand, counting down.
GTCTGTGGCTGCTCTGCTCCCTGCTCGGGGCGGACACCAAGAACGTGCTGCTGTTAATCGGTGAGTGACACCCCCCCCGCCCCCTCCGGGGCCAGCAATGTTACAGGACGGCGCGCGAAGCATCACGGGATTTGTAGTTTCCGCAGGACTGTATAACACTGTTTCATGCACTAGGTGGCGCTGTAGTTACTTCACCTTAAAGGGGATGTCCTGGCTACTTTCTTTGCAAAAACATCACCATCCTAGTTGGTTGTGTCTGGTAATGCAGCAACATTGAGGTGAATGAGACTGAGCTTCAATACTACACACGGCCTGTGGACAGGTGTGGCGCTGTTTTTCTAACACTTTAAACAGAATCCAGGCAGAATACAATGGCTGCCTTTCATACTGTCTTTATCTGTTGGTGAAGACTTCATTCCTCAGCCAGCAGTATACAATGAGTCCATTGTCCTAAAAGGGATCAATCAGGATCCAGTTTTGGTGTCACTGTGGACATAGTCGCTCTGCTCTATAGATCAGCACCACCTACATGACTCTTTAGGATAGCAGCACTGCCCAGTGATGTGCCCAGGATGGCAGCAACACCCACATGACTCTCTAGGAAGATACATGACTCTATAGTCACCACCCTGATGACCCTCGAGGGTTCCAGCCACCGCCCTGATGACCCTTTAGGATGGCAGCCACCACCCTGATGACCCTTTAGGATTCCAGCCGCCACCCTGATGACCCTTTAGGATACCAGCCACCACCCTGATGACCCTTTAGGATTCCAGCCACCACCCTGATGACCCTTTAGGATTCCAGCCACCGCCCTGATGACCCTTTAGGATTCCAGCCACCGCCCTGATGAACCCTTTAGGATTCCAGCCACCGCCCTGATGATCCTTTAGGATTCCAGCCACCGCCCTGATGACCCTTAGGATTCCGGCCATCGCCTGATGACCCTTTCGGATCCAGCCACCACCCTGATGACCCTTTAGGATGCCAGCCACCAGCCTGATGACCCCTTTAGGACTCCAAACCACCACCTGATGACCTTTAGGGTTGAAATGATGTTGGCTCATCCACAACTGCAATTTTCTACTTTTTTCAAATTACTCGGAATCTGCGTATCTTATGTTGCGGATTTCCTGGAATCTCCAATGTGCGGGATGAAATCTGTTGGTCTTCAGTCAGATCTGTAAAATCCTCACGTAACCAGGATATTGTTTATCAATGATTTTCTTTTCCTCACCCTGTGCGATATAATGGAGGAGGATTAGGGTCTCGTGTCCCGGTATGTTTCACTTTCCTGTATCAGGTGATGATGCCGGCTTTGAGAGTGATGTGTATAACAACACCGCCTCCGGGACCCCCGCACCTCCGGGAGCTGGCGAGGAGAAGCGTCATCTTCAAGAACGCCTTCACGTCTGTCAGCAGTTGCTCTCGAGCCGAGGGGCGATCCTGACCGGCCTGCCTCAGGTGAGTCTAGCATCAATTCTTAAAGGGTTGTTCTACTCTGTACACCTATCCCCACCTACATTATATGGAGACTCTTTAGGTTGCCAGCACCACCCACATGACTCTTTCCTCCAGCTTCAATAGAATGATAGTTCCATAGGGATTGAATGGGGTGGCCGCATGATGTTCAACCCTCTCTCCATTGAAATGGCGGACATGAGACCGTCATTCCGCAAAACTCTGGGGTCCCCGTGTCTGTGGGTAATCAGCTGTGAGCTGGGCATCCCTTTCAAAGCGAACCGGTCACACGAAGTGTAAATTTTAGCTGGTGAAAGGTTACAATAGTCTATGCTATGCTGATTTCAAAAATGTCCTAGTCAGCATTCTGAATCATTTCAGTGCTTTATCAATCTTATTTCACATTACCTTGTTCCCTGCCAGAGCATGTTGAGTCCCGATTTGGGTAACTGCAACTACAGCAAACAGTTTCTTAGTTTCCTCATGATTTTACCTCTGCTCCGCGCTATTCCTGTCCCTCCCCTGCCTGCTCATGCACATGACAGGAAGTGAGGAGGGGGAGGGAGCTGATGAGTGTGGAGAAGAGGAGAACTGAGACAGACACACACAAAGCTGCAGTTTCCCTCCCCCTGAGACTCAACACACACTGCTGGCAGGGAGCAGGTCATGTGAAATACATTTTTATGAGTACTGAAATGATTCAGAATGCTGACAAAGGCATTTTTAACATCACATTCTGGTGACAGGTCCACTTGTGAGACTTGGGGTACAGTGGTTACATCATTGAAAGGGTTTCATGGCTTAGCCAGAGAATACATTTTTGGTGTTTGATATGATTCCATGGAATGTTTTTTTTTAGTATGTTTTTTTTTTTTTTTTTTTTTCGAACTTTATGTGAAAAATATATCAAAGGCGAACGGGGAAGCTTTTACATTCTCAGGATTCTACTGCCATAAACATTAACAGATTAGGCAAGTGAGTGATTGCACAATTCACACACTCGTGTGCTTCCATATCCTGTTTTTTTGTAAGTAAAAAATGTATTTTAGCAATCGAGAAGGAAAATAATCTGCGCAGCGCATTATATATTAGATGACACGGACTGCTAAAATAGACTGTCAAGCCCGCCCCTGCTCTACAGTATGTGACAGGGGATGATCCCATAACTGATCGTTCAGAGGGATTTTGGCTAAAGTTGTCCAACTATTAGCCAAAAAAAAATTCTTTAATACTGGCTTTAAATCAATGACTGACAGTGACTTCTCCACATTACCAAAGTCATAACTCTTTATTGTTTATTCCTTTAACTTTTTCATTTGGTGGCTTCTTTTTTGTGTGATGAATGGTATTTTTCAGTGGCTGCATATTGGTGTAAACATAAGATTTGTTTAGATATAGGGGGTCATTTACTAACGGGCCGATTCGCGTTTCCCGACGTGTTACCCGAATATTTCCGATTTGCTCCGATTTTCCCTGATTGCGCGGGTTTTTGGCGCAAGCGGTCGGATGTGGCGCATTGCGCTGGCATGCACGCGACGTAAATCGGGGGGGCGTGGCCGACAAAAAACCCGACGGATTCGAAAAAACCGCCGCATTAAAACAAAAAATTGGTCGCAACGCGCCATACTACCTGCACCAGGTAGAGATCAGTGAACTCCGACGCAACTCGGCGGGACCTCGGCGCAGCAGCGAAACCTGGTGGACATCGGGCGCAGGACCTTCATGAATCGCGGAAGAACCCGAACGCTCAGCGAGAATGCGAATGGACTGGGTAAGTAAATGTGCCCTATTATCTTGTTTTGCAGAGCCTGTATGACTAAAATTTAAAAAATCTTATTTTAACACTCATTACTATTTAATTACTGTTAGTCAAACAGAGCTGTATCAGGGGCTCCTTTTTGCAGGGCAGCCTCCAGTTTTTGTTGGAAAACCGTTAACAGTGTGACTTTTTATCACTTTTATTACTTTAGGTGGAGACGTGACTGAAAAGATCCTTTTTTTTTTCCTTTACTGGGTAGAGGATAGTAACATTATATTTGGTAGTGTAGACTTAAACATGTGGCAATACCAATTTTTTTTGGTTTATTTTTTCTCTTGAACAAATAGGAAAATTATTGGAACATCTTTCAAAAATTAATATTTTTAATCTCTTTAGTGGCTTATGAAAAAAAAAAAAAATTGGCAGTCCCGAAGAGGCCCTGAACCTGTAGTCACTTCTCCTCTGCTCCTGCTATGTGCAGTTACAGGTTGATTACATCATACACATCACGCCGACAGCAGCAGTGGCATAGTGATGATGTGGGACAGCTCTGCATCGATTCTTCTGCTAAGCGAACAAAATAAGGATTTCCCTATAAAAAATTTTTTTCAAAAAGTTTAGAATTCGGTCTTATAATTAGGCCTCTATTCACCCAATTATCCTTCCGCCCCATCAGGCTGATATAGGGAGGTCTCTAAACTGAAAGGAAAAATCTTCTTTCCAAAATGATTGTGAAATTCAACTGGAAGCAAAAACTTTTCTTCACTCATGTCAAAAACATCAAAAATGCAGAAATGGAAAAATATGGGAAGAACTTTCAGAACCAACACATCGTGGTCCTTAGTCATAGCTTGCTCCACCCCTCTGCCAAATACCAAGAGTCAAGAGGTTAAAATCAGAAGTTTTGTTACTTCTCTATATAATTATGTAAAAACTTCCCTTTTTAGAAAGTGTCTAAAAAAAAATTAAAAAAAGTTTAAAAAGTCTTCGTTAACCCGAGTCATCTGCTGGTCCTATCGCCTGGTCTCACCGCAGAGGGCACTTGTCTTTGTTCATGGACAGACCAGTGAGACCCAGGTAGATACAGGTTTTTTGTTATTGTTTATGCCTTCTTACATGTAACGCTGATTACTTTATATCTGCACATCAGAATGGTATCTACGGCCTCCACCAAGACGCGACCACTTCAAACTCGTTGATGAAGTCAGGAGCCTGCCATTGCTGCTCAGCCAGGCCGGAATAAGGACAGGTAGAATAAAGTACAAACCTTTACTAACAAAAATTCTCTGATACTTATAATACCCTTTGTTTGTCTAAGGAATTTCGGGAAAAAACACGTGGGGCCGGAGCCGGTGTATCCGTTTGACTTTGCGTACACAGAAGAGAACAGTCCGTACTACAAGTTGGGCGCAACATAACCCGGATCAAACTGGTGGTCAGAAAGTTTTTGCAGAGTGAAGACGAGAGGTGAAAATTAGAGTAAACGGCTGTTGTTTTCTGAGTAAGCTCCACCCATGAGTATAGACCACGCCCCCGAGGGAATCAGGAGACTAGTTTAAACGGCACTTGCAAAGCGTACCCAAATAAGTGGCGCCAACAGAAGGCTTCTAGATGTTGAATTGGTCCTAGACATCAAGGATTTCCTCCGCAAAGGGGGCTTAGAGGACATATTCAGAAACAAGAATGATGGGGGTCTTCCTAGCATGTTCTTGGCTATTGTAATGCAGAAGACACCCAGATCACACACATTTGGGGTCATTTACTAAGGGCCCGATTCGCGTTTTCCAACGTGTTACCCGAATATTTCCGATTTGCGCCGATTTCCCCTGAATTGCCCCGGGATTTTGGCGCACGCGATCGGATTGTGGCGATCAGCGGCTGGCATGCACGCAACGGAAATCGGGGGGCGTAGCCGAACGAAAACTCGACGGATTCGGAAAAAACCACCGCATTTAAAAAAAAAAAAAAAAATCTGTCACGGAGCTTGACTTACCTTCACTCAAACCGGCTCGGTGAACTCCAGTGGTTCCAATGCTTTTCAGCGCAGCAGCGCACCTTGTGGACGGCGAGGAACTACCTTCATAAATCCCAGCCGGACCCGAATCCAGCGCAGAGAACGTGCCACTGGATTGCAAATGGACCGGGTAAGTAAATTGCCCCAATGTGTGTCAGAAACTAAGACACATCTGCACAAAGTTAACCAGGGAAAGGAAGAGGATGTAGATGAAGGAAGGGATAGAGAACATCGTATAAATGAGTTTCCTCCAGTGGAAAGCGAAGAAAAAATCACATAAAGAGAGAATCTGGCCTCATTAGTCAAACAATTCTCTACATTCTGTAGAATTGATCATATTTTTCAAGCCATTAAGAATGAGACGCTGTAACCAGATTTTACCCCATTAAACTACGAGGGTAAGTGATGAAATGTCCTTATCTGAAATTCACCACGTTTACCATAAAAAAACTCCTCCAAGGTCATGTGATTATGAGCAGAGAGAGTCATATTCCCTCGGATGAGTCAAGTTTAGAGGCTGCAGGTGGAGAGTCACTTAAAACTAACTTGGTTCTATAGAGATAGAAACATGGTGTCATATTAAGATAAGAATTTCATTTTTCAGACCTCATTCAGGCTGGTGGTGTTGTGAACTACAGAACCAGAAGGTGGTAACTGGATTTTATATTTTCTCTCATGTCTTTACCGCCTGTATCTCTGGTTATAGATAACAGAACCACAAGCTGAAGCGATCTGAGAGATGATTTCTTATTTGTATTGACACCACCATGTCTGTAGGTAATAAAATGAAAGATAGGGGCATCTTAAGCCAATCTCCTCTGCCACTTCGAAACTTGATTCATCGCAGGTAAAATATGACTTTTCTGTTCATTTAAGATGATTTTGGAGGAGATTTTTTTTAGCAATGGATGAGTTTTACACAAAAAAGGGAATCTAGAAAGGCGTTTCATTCGCTACCTGAAGCGGATGGTAGTTTGAGAAGACCCTCACTACCTCACACATGTGGTGATTAACATGGATCTGCTGGCAAGATTTTGGAACCTATGAATTTTCTTATAGTCCCTGCTGTCTGGATGATATCAGTCCAGTATCTGACCATTGTAATCCTTTACACGTCAGAGAGGAGGTGCTGGAGCAGAGATGGGATGTGTGTTATGCTAATCTTCTGAGTGTGTTGCTATCTAAAACACACACCCCCTGGACTAGCTCCTCCTTCTAGCACCTCCTCTCTGACAGTGGAGAGGATATAATGGTCAGATACTGGGACTGATATCTCCGCAACCATGGGGGCTAGAAAAATTTAAAGTGCTACTGAATCCGTGAGTCGCCTCTACAGCTACAGAGGGGATGAAGTGTCCCGTTTAAGGGGTAGACTCGGTTTTCTGTTCTCGGTAGAACCCACATTTGCCCTGGTATCTGGCACCAGAGAATCTCTGTATAGTTATTAACAGGGGCATAGTGATAATGGACTACGGTACCTGGATGTCATCTAGTTACTTTTTTTTTTTTGCTCTCCCTTCTTCCTCACGCAGACCCTTCTTTCTTTATGTCGCCTTCCATGACCCCCACCGCTGCGGACACTCCAGCTCAGTACGGCTCTTCTGTGAGAAGTTTGGGAATGGTGACCCGGTATGGGAAGGATTCCAGACTGGACTCCACAGTATATACACCCGAGCAGTCCAGGTCAGCTCTGATGCTACAGTATGTGATGTAAATGTGTGTGATTATATATGTAGGAACTTGAACCCTCATGCAAACTTGATGATAAAGTGTAAATAACTAAAGGGGTTTACCATGAGTTGTAGTAGATTGGGGACATGTGAAGTACATGGTTGTCTTAAGACCACCCTTATGGGAATACAGTTGCAGAAACAGTTTTTACGACATCATGTGCGTGATTATAAAGTGTCTGTTGGGCGGTCCTAACTGTGTCAAAGTGGTCTGCAGCCATCCCTCTGGCTTATGTGATTACTCTAACACTCATAAATGAGATGGAGATTAGGTTAGGTGTTAGGAGCAAGGACTCCTCACCTAGTGGACACATGGATCGGGCTGGAAAAGGAATTTTTTTTTTTTTACATCCCTCTTTAAGATCAGATCTCATATTTCAAATTGCATCGGGCTTGTGAGATATGCAAATAAATATTCCATTCCTGTTTAAAAGATGAGTCTTATCTTTAATATGACAGCCAGAAACACGAATCTAGTGCTGATAGAGCCTAAAATAGGTGTGTGAGTGCGTCTCTTCCAGCTTTAAAAGTGACTTCTCAAGTAAAAAGTGACTCTTCTCAGCTCTTTTGAAGATGACTTGGATATGATTTTATATCGATAACAGGCATTGTTTTAACATAAGAGAGGAAAAAGTATAAAGTATATTATACCCGGTTGTAAAATCTGGTGACAGTGTCCTGTTAAATTGCACCAAATATACATTCAGCAAATATACAACTAATTACTAAATTACCTTTATTTCTAGGTTCCCTATTTTATTCAAGACACACCCAGTGCCGGCCGCGATCTGGCGGCACAGTATATACAACAATTGGCCGCAATGGACCAAGTCAGTTTTGCGTATGAACTTTTCTGGCAACTCCTTGAAATAGTGCGAAGGTAGTTAAAACTTTGCCGTACAGCCTGGGGATTAGGTGATATTTCCCTCTGTAGCTTTGCCGTACAGCCTGGGTTAGGGATAGTTCCCTCTGTTAGCTTGCCGTAAGCCTGGGTTAGGTGATATTTACGGCTGTTGGCTTGGTGTACAGCACTGGGTTAGGTGTATTTCCTTCTGTTGGCTTTGCTGTACAGCCTGGTTAGGTGATATTTCCCGGTTGGCTTTGCTGTACGCCGGGTTTGGTGATATTCCCTCTGTTAGCTTTGTCGTACAGCCTGGGTTAGGTGAATTTCCTCTGTAGCTTGCCGTACAGCCTGGGTTAGGTCATAGTTTCCTCTGGTTGGCTTTGCTGTACCCATGGGTTAGGTGATATTTCCTCTGTAGCTTGCCGTACAGCCTGGGTTAGGTGATATTTCCCTCTGTTAGCTTTGCCGTAAAGCCTGGGTTAGGTGATATTTCCCTCTGTTGGCTTTGCTGTACAGCCTGGGTTAGGTGATATTTCCCTCTGTTGGCTTTGCTGTACAGCCTGGGTTAGGTGATATTTCCCTCTGTTGGCTTTGCCTGACGCCTGGGTTAGGTGATATTTCCTCTGTTGGCTTTGATGTACAGCCTGGGTTTGTGTTGATATTTCCCTCTGTTAGCTTTGTCGTACAGCCTGGGTTAGGTCATATTTCCCTCTGTTAGCTTTGCCGTACAGCCTGGGTTAGGTCATATTTCCCTCTGTTGGCTTTGCTGTACAGCCTGGTAGGTTAGGTCATATTTCCCTCTGTTGGCTTTGCTTTACAGCTGGGTTAGGTGATATTTCCCTCTGTTGGCTTTGCTGTACAGCCTGGGTTAGGTGATATTTCCCTCTGTTAGCTTTGCCGTACAGCCTGGGTTAGGTGATATTTCCCTCTGTTAGCTTTGCCGTACAGCCTGGGTTAGGTGATATTTCCCTCTGTTAGCTTTGCCGTACAGCCTGGGTTAGGTGATATATCCCTCTGTTAGCTTTGCCGTACAGCCTGGTTTAGGTGATATCCTCTGTTAGTTGCCGTACAGCCTGGGTTAGGTGAGATTTACCCTTGTTAGCTTTGCCGTACAGCCTGGGTTAGGTGATATTTCCCTTTGTTAGCTTTGCCGTCAGCTGGTTAGGTGATATTTCCCTCTGTTAGCTTTGCCGTACAGGCTGGATGAGGTGATATCTGTACTTTCCGTAGACTGAGTGTATTTCCTCGAGCTTTGCCGTACAGCCTGGTTAAGGTGATATTTCCCTCTGTTAGCTTGCCGTACAGCCTGGGTGTAAGGGATATTTCCCTCTCTGTTAGCTTTGCCGTACAGCCTGGGTTAGGTGATATATATCCTCTGTAGCTTTGCCGTACAGCCCTGGGTTAGGTGATATTCCCTCTGTGTAGCTTGCCGTACAGCCTGGGTTAGGGATATATCCTCTGTTACTTTGCGTACGCTGGGTTAGAATGAGCAGGACCATCTCAATATCATTAGAAGATTGTAGTTTATGAACCTCTGTTGGTGGCCAGATAACGAAACAGAGAAACGTTATAGGATGATTTGGTCTGGATGTATCTCCCCTGTCAAAGAAGGAAAAAATAAAAATGTTTTTTTTTTTTGTGGAAATTTTGTAGAATTTTTCTTTCCCAATTGGAGGATCTAGCCCCCACCATAGCGACAGGTACAATGTCTCTGCCCTCCGTATGCGGCTGTATGAGTGCGTCTAACATCAAGGTTACAATTTTAATCTGGATTTCTAGTTCGCATGATTTTTTTGATGACTTGGAACATACCGATGTCAAGGATCAAATTGGTAAACTTGGAATCTATCCAAACATCATGATAGCATGAGTCTTATGGAGTAAGTGCACAAACAGCAAAAGGTATAATCAGAGGTTAGTTAGTTATACATTGTATATGAGTGCAGGCTGTAAAGGGTTATTCCTTTTTTATTTGTTTGGTTGATTTTTATTGATCACCTATCCTTTGGTCTGGACTGGTGAAAACATTGGGTCATCATTTACGTATCTGGCCCTCGGAGTTACCGAAAGTCATTGTCTGAACGATATGCACTGTGCCGTTCCCCACTAGGTCCGACAGAGTTCACCTTTTCTTCTGGTGCATGTAATGCATTGATTTAACACAAATTGAATCTTAAGGACACCTGGCATCAGGTCTTGTCACTGTCCTGTCACCTCTACCTGTTGGAAGCAGCTCAAAGGTCCCATCCAGCCTTATCTAGTTATTTCAATACATTATTCATTGTAAAAATCACATATTTTTATCATAAATGAGGCTGGGTTACATGGTCAGAGGCAGTGATGTACCCTGTTACCCCTCCCTCTCCTCCCCCTGCTCATGCTGTTGTTAACGTATAGTAAAGCATTGCTAGTGTGTGTGCTGCATCTGCTGACATGCGCATCCTCCTAATATACAGGTGAGAGACAACAGACATCAGCTACAATGTACCGACATGTTCTGCCTGTAACATGGCTGCCTGGAGCTGCTGTATCCTCTATACACACACATGCACACAGGCTGCAGGGGGCGCCAGCACCAGGAAGACACATCATTATACAGCCCTCACATCATTATCAAGGCTGTCAGTCCGCACTGGGGGTGTGGCTGTGCCTCATACTCATGAATAGAGTGGACAGTGAATATTGCTAATGCTTCATTGGACTTTCACAGGTCATTTGCATACAGCTTTAGACCTCATTGCGTAGGTTTACAGCATGTAGAGGAAATGAAGGGATAGAGGCAATGCTCTCTAATGGCAGTTTATGACAATATATTAGTTTAGGGGGGTATTTTGATGACGGGTTCTCTTTAAATCCCGCCTAGTCTGAATCAGAAGGATCGTCGATGTCCACCCCCACTCTTCCGATTGTGTCGCATGAAAGCCGGCGCGTGTGATCAGTGCGAAACAAACCTTCTAAATCCCTGTACTCGCGTAAATCCGAACGAAAGTCAGGAAGTCCGACCGAAATGCTATCCGCGGAACCCTTAGTCAACATAAGCCCATTGTCTCCAGGCCATGATGTTACGTTATTAGTCTCATGAATGAGATGCAATACCAAGACAGCCTATTACAAAAGACGGCACTGTGCTTGGCAAACAAACACTTCTGTCCGCTCAAATAACGAATCGACGCGGGTGAAGTTGATGAAAAGTATCAATAGAAATGAATTCAAGAATAATGGAATATCCCTTAAGATCTGTGTACCAATTGCACCCAATAATGAATGGAATGTAGCAGAATGTTTTCGTTTTTTTTTTTTTTTTAAAACACTGTGAGTTATGCAAATAAATGCAAGAGAGGAAAACAAAATCATAAAATTTGTCCACAGGTCCAATGTTTAATTTGAAGTTGATATGTAGCTCAAAATAACCTCTCATGTAGCTTTGGTGGCAAATTTGCGTAAATGTATGCCTCAAGAGTGCAAGTGGCTGGAGCTTGGCTGCAATGCAGGGATCCAATGGCAACTCATCCAGGTTGTTTAACCCCTAGATACCACGTGTTATTGGGAACCGCCAGACAAGGGTTAGGCAGATAGCTGTGTGATCCATAGGAGATCTCCACTAATGTTAGATTTACCGCTTTTATGCCACGGTATCGCGCTGTTTCAGCGAGCTGCGCAGTGCAGGACACGAAAACCACCCTGGTATCTCCCCAAACGGCATTCTTTCCCCAGGACGCACAAACTGTACTGGTTCGGACGCAGCAGAACCTCTTATTTCCTCTCCGCGTCCCCAGTGCAGCGGGACAAGTCAGCCAGTCCTTCGCTAGTCTTCTTGGTAAGGCCTAGACTGATTAAAGGGATTGTCCAACAAGTAAAAAAAAAAATGTTTTGCTAAGGAACTTCAAAGGGGTTTTCCTGAGGTGGTTTTTTTATGTTGTCCCACCCATTTCCACACATGGTCCCGTACAGACGCCTGTTTACCCTTGAAAAAGCAATTACTTTAAACACACGCCATACGAGGATTACCCCCATGGGAGCTAAAATCCATAATGAGGGCTGCTCAAGATCAGGGGCTGTGGATTCCTCAAGCCCATAGCCCAACCGCTTATGAACCCGCATCTTAAGTCTGTAAGTGGAGAGGACTGATGGTTAGTATGAGTTGATACTGCGAATAAAGGGATACAAAATTTAAAAGGTAGAGGGTTGATTACTATGGATCATTCGTTCCCAATATTTTTTTAGATTACTTGTTTAGAGGATGGGTCGCGAACAGTATAATTCAGAGAGCTAAGTGCACAGCAGGGTTGGAACACTCTAGTGTACAGATCCATGTTATTCATACAAAGTATTTTTATATTAATTACTATGGATCATTCTTCCCCGATATTTTTTAAATATTTCATTAGAGGAGGGGTTGCTATACAGTACAAAAGCAGAGAGCTAAGTGCACAGACAGGGTTAGAACACTCTAGTATACAGATCCATGCTATTCTTGCCCAGTATTTTATATATAATTAATCCGGATCATTCATCCCAAAAATTTTTAGATTGCGACATTAGAGAGGAGTTTGCCAATAGTACAATGCAGAGAGCTAGTGCCAGCAGGGTTAGAACGCTCTAGTATACAGATCCATGTTATTTTCCCCAGTATATTATATATGAATTACTCCAGATCATTGGTCCCCAATATTTTAGATTCCTTCATTTAGATCGCATGTAATCTATAATACTGCGCAGTGTGAACTAAGCGAGATGTAGATGACGTACAGGATACCCCCGCCCTATGTCACATCACTGAAGTCACCTGAGACATTACTAAAGCTATAATCCCAGGTAAGTGACAATAAAACATACACACATCTTGTTCGCTCAGTAAAAAGTAAAAATCTGTGAATATGGTGGGAGACAGGTGCAGCTTTGCGCACTACATGGGTATATTAATGCATTATCTATTATACACTGCCTGAACAATACAACCCAATCACAAACCCAACTCTGCTACATGTCCCCGGTGTATAGCCCAGGTGTGAGGACACAGAGGATTGATGGTAATACATGACATCTGTAATGTAATTAATACAATGGAGCACATACCCGGCACAGCACCGGCCCGGCACCGCTTCTTCTCCGCAGGGGGCGTGTCCTGCCTGCAGTCACATGACAGCACCGGGGCGGTGGCAGGAAGCGGAGCAGTGAGACATGGCGGGCCCGGGCTCTCCCCGTGTGTCTGTGGCTGCTCTGCTCCCTGCTCGGGCGAGACCAAGAACGTGTGCTGCTGTTAATCGGTGAGTGACACCCCCCCCCCTCCGGGCCAGCAATGTACAGGACGGCGCGCGAAGCATCACGGGATTTGTAGTTTCCGCAGGACTGTATAACACTGTTTCATGCACTAGGTGGCGCTGTAGTTACTTCACCTTAAAGGGGATGTCCTGGCTACTTTCTTTGCAAAAACATCACCATCCTAGTTGGTTGTGTCTGTGTAATGCAGCAACATTGAGGTGAATGAGACTGAGCTCAATACTACAACACGGCCTGTGGACAGGTGTGGCGCTGTTTTTCTAAACTTTAAACAGAATCCAGGCAGATACAATGGCTGCCTTTCATACTGTTTATCGTTGTGAAGACTTCATTCCTCAGCCAGCAGTATACAATGAGTCATTGTCCTAAAAGGGATCAATCGGATCCAGTTTTGGTGTCACTGTGGACATAGTCGCCTCTGCTCTATAGATCAGCACCACCTACATGACTTTAGGATAGCAGCACTGCCCAGTGATGTGCCCGGATGGCAGCAACACCCACATGACTCTCTAGGAAGATACATGACTCTATAGTCACCACCCTGATGACCCTCGAGGGTTTCAGCCCACGCCCTGATGACCCTTTAGGATGGCAGCCACACCCTGATGACCCTTTAGGATTCCAGCCGCCACCCTGATGACCCTTTAGGATTCCAGCCACCGCCCTGATGACCCTTTAGGATTCCAGCCACCGCCCTGATGACCCTTTAGGATTCCAGCCACCGCCCTGATGACCCTTTAGGATTCCAGCCACCGCCCTGATGACCCTTTAGGATTCCAGCCACCGCCCTGATGACCCTTTAGGATTCCAGCACAGCCCTGATGACCCTTTAGGATCCAGCCACGCACCCTGATGACCCTTTAGGATCCAGCCACGCCCGCTGATGACCCTTAGGATTCCAGCCACCGCCCTGATGATCCTTTAGGATTCCAGCCAACGCCCTGATGACCCTTTAGGATTCCGGCCATCGCCCTGATGACCCTTTCGGACTCCAGCCACCACCCTGATGACCCTTTAGGATGCCAGCCACCAGCCTGATGACCCTTTAGGACTCCAACCACCACCCTGATGACCCTTTAGGGTTGAAATGATGTTGGCTCATCCACAACTGCAATTTTCTACTTTTTTTCAAATTACTCGGAATCTGCGGTTATCTTATGTTGCGGATTTCCTGGAATCTCCAATGTGCGGGATGAAATCTGTTGGTCTTCAGTCAGATCTGTAATAATCCTCACGTAACCAGGATATTGTTTATCAATGATTTTCTTTTCCTCACCCTGTGCGATATAATGGAGGAGGATTAGGGTCTCGTTCCCGGTAATGTTTCATACTTTCCTGTATCAGGTGATGATGCCGGCTTTGAGAGTGATGTGTATAACAACACCGCCATCCGGACCCCGCACCTCCGGGAGCTGGCGAGGAGAAGCGTCATCTTCAAGAACGCCTTCACGTCTGTCAGCAGTTGCTCTCCGAGCCGAGGGGCGATCCTGACCGGCCTGCCTCAGGTGACGTCTAGCATCAATTCTTAAAGGGGTTGTTCTACTCTGTACACCTATCCCCACCTACATTATATGGAGACTCTTTAGGTTGCCAGCACCACCCACATGACTCTTTCCTCCAGCTTCAATAGAATGATAGTTCCATAGGGATTGAATGGGGTGGCCGCATGCATGTTCAACCCTCTCTCCATTGAAATGGCGGACATGAGACCGTCATTCCGCAAAACTCTGGGGGTCCCCGTGTCTGTGGGTAATCAGCTGTGATGCTGGGGCATCCCTTTCAAAGCGAACCGGTCACACGAAGTGTAAATTTTAGCTGGTGACAGGTTACAATAGTCTATGCTATGCTGATTTCAAAAATGTCCTAGTCAGCATTCTGAATCATTTCAGTGCTTTATCAAATCTTATTTCACATTACCTTGTTCCCTGCCAGTAGCATGTTGAGTCCCGATTTGGGTAACTGCAACTACAGCAAACAGTTTCTTAGTTTCCTCATGTATTTTACCTCTGCTCCGCGCTATTCCTGTCCCTCCCCTGCCTGCTCAATGCACATGACAGGAAGTGAGGAGGGGGAGGGAGCTGATGAGTGTGGAGAAGAGGAGACTGAGACACAGACACACACAAGCTGCAGTTTCCCTCCTCCCCTGAGACTCAACACACACTGCTGGCAGGGAGCCAGGTCATGTGAAATACATTTTTATGATGTACTGAAATGATTCAGAATGCTGACAAAGGCATTTTTAACATCACATTCCTGGTGACAGGTCCACTTGTGAGACTTGGGGTACAGTTGGTTACATCATTGAAAGGGTTTCATGGCTTCAGCCCAGGAATACATTTTTGGTGTTTGATATGATTCCATGGAATGTTTTTTTTTTTTTTTTTTTTTTTTTTCGAACTTTATGTGAAAAATATATAAAAGACGCACGGGGAAGCTTTTACATTCTCAGGATTCTACTGCCATAAACATTAACAGATTAGGCAAGTGAGTGATTGCACAATTCACACTCGTGATGCTTCCATATCCTGTTTTTTTGTAAGTAAAAAATGTTATTTTAGCAATCGAGAAGGAAAATAATCTGCGCAGCGCATTATATATTAGATGACACGGACTGCTAAAATTAGACTGTCACGCCCACCTCTGCTCTACAGTATGTGACAGGGGGATGATCCCATAACTGATCGTTCAGAGGGATTTTGGCTAAAGTTGTCCAACTATTAGCCAAAAAAAGTGAATATCTTTAATACTGGCTTTAAAATAAATGACTGACAGTGACTTCTCCACATTACCAAAGTCATAACTCTTTATTGTTTATTCCTTTAACTTTTTCATTTGGTGGCTTCTTTTTTGTGTGATGAATGGTATTTTTCAGTGGCTGCATATTGGTGTAAACATAAGCTTTTGTTTAGATATAGGGGGTCATTTACTAACGGGCCGATTCGCGTTTTCCCGACGTGTTACCCGAATATTTCCGATTTGCTCCGATTTTCCCTGCATTGCCGCGGGTTTTTGGCGCAAGCGGTCGGATTGTGGCGCATTGGCGCTGGCATGCACGCGACGTAAATCGGGGGGCGTGGCCGAACAAAAACCCGACGGATTCGGAAAAACCGCCGCATTTAAAACAAAAAATTGGTCGCACGCGCCATACTCACATGCACCAGGTAGAGATCAGTGAACTCCGACGCAACTCGGCGGACCTCGGCGCAGCAGCGAAACCTGGTGGACATCGGGCGCAGGACCTTCATGAATCGCCGGAAGACCCGAACGCTCAGCGAGAATGCGAATGGACTGGGTAAGTAAATGTGCCCCATTATCTTTGTTTTGCAGAGCCTGTATGACGTAAAATTTAAAAAATCTTATTTTAACACTCATTACTATTTAATTACTGTTATTAAGTCAACAGAGCTGTATCAGGGGCTCCTTTTTTGCAGGGCAGCCTCCAGTTTTTGTTGAAACCGTTAACAGTGTGACTTTTTATCACTTTTTATTACTTTTTAGGTGGAGACGTGACCTGAAAAGATCCTTTTTTTTTTCCTTTACTGGGTAGAGGATAAGTAACATTATATTTTGGTAGTGTAGACTTTAACACATGTGGCAATACCAATTTTTTTTTGGTTTATTTTTTTCTCTTGAACAAATAGGAAAAATTATTGGAACATCTTTCAAAAATTAATATTTTTTTAATCTCTTTAGTGGCTTATGAAAAAAAAAAAAAATTGGCAGTCCCGCAAGAGGCCCTGAACCTGTAGTCACTTCTCCTCTGCTCCTGCTATGTGCAGTTACAGGCTTGATGACATCATCACATCACGCCGACAGCAGCAGTGGCATAGTGATGATGTGGGACAGTTCTCTGCATCGATTCTATCTGCTAAGCGAACAAAATAAAGGATTTCCCTATAAAAAATTTTTTTCAAAAAGTTTAGAATTCGGTCTTATAATTAGGCCTCTATTCACCCAATTATCCTTCCGCCCCATCAGGCTGATATAGGGAGGTCTCTAAACTGAAAGGAAAAATCTTCTTTCCAAAAATGATTGTGAAATTCAACTGGAAGCAAAAACTTTTCTTCACTCATGTCAAAAACATCAAAAATGCAGAAATGGAAAAATATGGGAAGAACTTTCAGAACCAACACATCGTGGTCCTTAGTCATAGCTTGCTCCACCCCTCTGCCAAATACCAAGAGTCAAGAGGTTAAAATCAGAAGTTTTGTTACTTCTCTTATATAATTATGTTAAAAACTTCCACTTTTTAGAAAGTGTCTAAAAAAATTAAAAAAAAGTTTAAAAAGTCTTACGTTACCCGAGTCATCTGCTGGTCTCTACGCCCTGGTCTCACCGCAGAGGGCACTTGTCTTTGTTCATGGACAGACCAGTGAGACCCAGGCTAGATACAGGTTTTTTTTGTTATTGTTTTTATGCCTTTCTTACATGTAACGCTGATTACTTTATATCTGCAGCATCAGAATGGTATCTACGGCCTCCACCAAGACGCGCACCACTTCAACTCGTTTGATGAAGTCAGGAGCCTGCCATTGCTGCTCAGCCAGGCCGGAATAAGGACAGGTAGAATAAAGTACAAACCTTTACTAACAAAAATTCTCTGATACTTATAATAACCCTTTGTGTTTGTCTAAGGAATTATCGGGAAAAAACACGTGGGGCCGGAGCCGGTGTATCCGTTTGACTTTGCGTACACAGAAGAGAACAGCTCCGTACTACAAGTTGGGCGCAACATAACCCGGATCAAACTGTTGGTCAGAAAGTTTTTGCAGAGTGAAGACGAGAGGTGAAAATTAGAGTAAACGGCTGTTGTTTTCTGAGTAAGCTCCACCCATGAGTATAGACCACGCCCCCGAGGAATCAGGAAGCTAGTTTAACGGCACTTGCAAAGCGTACCCAAATAAGTGGCGCCAACAGAAGGCTTCTAGATGTTGAATTGGTCCTAGACATCAAGGATTTCCTCCGCAAAGGGGGCTTAGAGGACATATTCAGAAACAAGAATGATGGGGGTCTTCCTAGCATGTTCTTGGCTATTGTAATGCAGAAGACACCCAGATCACACACATTTGGGGTCATTTACTAAGGGCCCGATTCGCGTTTTCCCAACGTGTTACCCGAATATTTCCGATTTGCGCCGATTTTCCCCTGAATTGCCCCGGGATTTTGGCGCACGCGATCGGATTGTGGCGCATCAGCGCTGGCATGCACGCAACGGAAATCGGGGGGCGTAGCCGAACGAAAACTCGACGGATTCGGAAAAACCACCGCATTTAAAAAAAAAAATAAAAAATCTGTCACGGAGCTTGCACTTACCTTCACTCAACCCGGCTCGGTGAACTCCAGTGCGTTCCAATGCTTTTCAGCGCAGCAGCGCCACCTTGTGGACGGCGGAGGAACTACCTTCATAAATCCCAGCCGGACCCGAATCCAGCGCAGAGAACGTGCCACTGGATTGCAAATGGACCGGGTAAGTAAATCTGCCCCAATGTGTGTCAGAAACTAAGACACATCTGCACAAAGTTCAACCAGGGAAAGGAAGAGGATGTAGATGAAGGGAAGGGATAGCGAACATCGTATAAATGAGTTTCCTCCAGTGGAAAGCGAAAAAATCACATAAAGAGAGAATCTGGGCCTCATTAGTCAAACAATTCTCTACATTTCTGTAGAATTGATCATATTTTTCAAGCCATTAAGAATGAGACGCTGTAACCAGATTTTACCCCATTAAACTACGAGGTAAGTGATGAAATGTCCTTTATCTGAAATCTCACCCGTTTACCTATAAAAAAAACTCCTCCAAGGTCATGTGATTATGAGCAGAGAAGAGTCATATTTTCCCTCGGATGAGTCAAGTTTAGAGGCTGCAGGTGGAGAGTCACTTAAAACTAACTTTGGTTCTATAGTAGCTAGAAACATGGTGTCATATTAAAGATAAGAATTTCATTTTTCAGACCTCATCAGGCTGGTGGTGTTGTGAACTACAGAACCAGAAGGTGGTAACTGGATCTTTATATTTTCTCTCATGTCTTTACCTGCCTGTATCTCTGGTCCTATAGATAACAGAACCACAAGCCTGAAGCGATCTGAGAGATGATATTCTTATCTTTGTATTGACACCACCATGTCTGTAGGTAATAAAATGAAAGATAGGGGCATCTTAAGCCAATCTCCTCTGCCACTTCGAAACTTGATTCATCGCAGGTAAAATATGACTCTTCTCTGTTCATTTAAAGATGATTTTGGAGGAGATTTTTTTATAGCTAAATGGATGAGTTTTTACACAAAAAGGGAATTCTAGAAAGGCTGTTTCATTCGCTACCTGAAGCGGATGGTAGTTTGAAGAAGACCTCTCACTACCTCACACATGTGGTGATTAACATGGATCTGCTGCAAAGATTTTGGAACCTTATGAATTTTCTTTATAGTCCCTGCTGTCTGTGAGATATCAGTCCCAGTATCTGACCATTGTAATCCTTTACACTGTCAGAGAGGAGGTGCTGGAGCAGAGATGGGATGTGTGTTATGCTAATCTTCTGAGTGTCTTGCTATCTAAACACACACCCCCCTGGACTAGCTCCTCCTTTCTAGCACCTCCTCTCTGACAGTGGAGAGGATTATAATGGTCAGATACTGGGACTGATATCTCCGCAACCATGGGGGCTAGAAAGAAAATTTAAAGTGCTACTGAATCCGTGAAGTCGCCTCTACAGCTACAGAGGGGATGAAGTGTCCCGTTTAAGGGGGTAGACTCGGTTTCTGTTCTCGGTAGAACCCACATTTGCCCTGGTATCTGGCACCAGAGAATCTCTGTATATGTTATTAACAGGGGCATAGTGATAACTGGACTAC
Organism: Engystomops pustulosus; assembly: GCA_019512145.1. NCBI lineage: Eukaryota > Metazoa > Chordata > Amphibia > Anura > Leptodactylidae > Engystomops > Engystomops pustulosus. The sequence continues at coordinate 7,549,889 of CM033646.1, read as the reverse complement.
GGTACCTGGATGTCATCTAGTTTACTTTTTTTTTTTTTGCTCCTCCCTTCTTCCTCACGCAGACCCTTCTTTCTTTATGTCGCCTTCCATGACCCCCACCGCTGCGGACACTCCCAGCCTCAGTACGGCTCCTTCTGTGAGAAGTTTGGGAATGGTGACCCCGGTATGGGAAGGATTCCAGACTGGACTCCACAGTATTATACACCCGAGCAAGTCCAGGTCAGCTCTGATGCTACAGTATGTGATGTAAATGTGTAGATTATATTATGTAGGAACTTGAACCCTCATGCAAACTTGATGATAAAGTGTAATTATAACTTAAAGGGGGTCTACCATGAGTTGTAGTAGATTGGGGACATGTGAAGTACATGGTGTCTTAAGACCACCCTTATGGGAATACTAGTTGCAGGACCAAGTTTTTATCGACCATCATGTGCCGTGATATAAAGTGTCCTGTGGGCGGTCCCTAACTGTGGTCAAAGTGGTCTGCAGCCACTCCCTCTGGCTTATGTGATTACTCTAACATCATTAAATGAGACTGGAGATTAAGGTTAAGGTGTTAGGAGCAAGGACTCCTCACCTAGTGGACCCTGGATCGGGGCTGGAAAAGGAATTTTTTTTTTTTTTACATCCCTTTCTAAAGATCAGAATCTCATATTTCAAATTGCATCGGGCTTGTGAGATATTGCAAATAAATATTCCATTCCTGTTTTAAAAGATGAGTCTTATCTTTAATATGACACCAGAAACACGAATCTAGCTGCTATAGAGCCTAAAATACGGGTGTCTGAAGTGCGCTCCTCTTCCCGCTTTTAAAAGTGACTCTTCTCAAGTAAAAAGTGACTCTTCTCAGCTCTTTTGAAGATGACTTTGGATATGATTTTATATCGATAAACAGGCATGTTTTAACATAAGAGAGGAAAAAGTATAAAGTATATTTCATACCCGGTGTAAAATCTGGTGACAGTGTCCTGTTAAATTGCACCAAATATATCATTCAGCAAATATACAACTAATTACTAAATTACCTTTATTCTAGGTTCCCTATTTTATTCAAGACACCCCCAGTGCCCGGGCCGATCTGGCGGCACAGTATACAACAATTGGCCGCATGGACCAAGGTCAGTTGCGTATGAACTTTTCTGGCAACTCCTTGAAATAGTTGCGAGGTTATGTGTAAAAGCTTTGCCGTACAGCCTGGGTTAGGTGATATTTCCCTCTGTTAGCTGATGTAGACAGGAGCCCCTGCGGCTCATTTGCATAATTCTAAAAAAGCCAAGTTTGTCAAAATTAAGCTATTTAAGAAAAAAGAAATTCTGATCAGTTTTCAGCAGGCCAGTGCCAGCATGTGAGTGTGGTGGTAAGAAGCACTGGCATCTATGTTGGCGATTTCCTTTTAGCGGGACAACATCGATCTCTAGCTTCTATGCTCATGTGTGACTTTCACAGATCAAAAATGCTCTTTTTGATATTGATTTGCCGTGTTGTCTCATAGCGCTATGGTAAATAATGTAGGTAGAAAAGAGTGCTGCTATAATGATAAAATAGTATATAGAATGGGGAGGAGTAAACCGTTTTTAAAGGGTGTTCCCTCGAAATGCACTGCTAGTACTGTGACTGATATGGATGATCTCCCGGTAAGGACCTCTCCTATTGCCAGTTAGTTGTTTCCTGACCCCGCCCCTATTCATACAGAACAGTGAGGGGTGACCGCTACCTAAAGATTATGAGTTACGTAGTTTTCTTTATTTCCTGGTATTTAATTTAACAAAAGGCTTTAATTACAGTAATTATAATTAGGGGGGAAAGCTTCCAGGTTTTTCCCTGTAAATTTATCTAAAGGACACCACGGGTGTCACGCATTGTAGGGGAGTTCCACTTCTTTTAAAGGGCGTGTCCCTACCACATTCCAATACTGGGAGCACTTGATTGAAAAATTATGAACGCCCATTTGTCTATTCTTACATTTTAAAAGGAAATTACGTTACATTTTATTTTAAGAGGCAACAAGACGCGGTTTTGAAGACCGTTAAAGCCGACATGTCCGGAGGACTTCCTTTAACGAATAAACCACTTGTCTATTGATTGGAAATTCCACTGAAGATTTTGCCTTCAATTTGATCTTTCTCACTATCTTTTGACAGGGGTTGGCCCAATATTTTATTATACCTCTAACACAGGGAAAGAGTAAACCAACCATCATCTAGGGGAGGGAGTCCACCATGGGACCCTAAAATTTATCTTATGGCTTCAGCATAACTGTTGTATCAGTTGAGGCGTGAGCTCTGATGCCCCATTCTCCAGAGATGTTTCAACTTTATGTACAAAAAATTTAAGGATTGTCCTATGTGTTCTGACCTAATAGCTGAGCTCATGTTAGACAGGGTGTGGCTTTTGATCTTGTGCCAGGAACAGAATATCCATGGTCTTCACCATGAGGAACAATCCCACCATAAATGGTCACCATCATATATATAGTCAATATCAAATGTAGCGGGTAAGATACATGGGGTGGGCATTTTTTGGGCGGCTTCCATTGGAGTTGTAATCATAAAGGGGAACATCGGTCTTTTATACTAATTATGCAATGTGTGTATATTTTAGATGTTATGACCTGTATTACTACCCGATGACCCACACACTTTTTACCGTGTCATGGTGTTATCTGGCATTAGTTGTCTTTACTAACGTGTGTGTTAAAACCCCGTTACGGTCAGTGTCCAAGATGCAATTTGGACATGGCGAATAAACGCACTGCAGAATGTAATTTACTTCCTTTCTTTCGACCTTCTGAATGTTGTGCTTTTTCTGCAAGAACGTTTGTCTTGTGTTATATTAAATTTTTTCATGAAATATAATTTTTTTGTGCTCAGTTTATTTATCCCGTCTCCCGATGCTTCCCCTGTTGTCCCCCCCCCCCCCCCATCCCCCCCCTGCGATTTCCCCACCCCCCGTCGTGCGCCCCCATGTGATCCCCTGTAGTCTAATATAACTCCAGTTGGAAGCAATTCACCATGAGGCGGGTATTAACGATTGCGGTTTTCACTGCATAAGGTATCTTTGTCAGTAAAGCCTAAAGCCGACGACTGATCTAATCCAACTTGCATCGGTTGGTGGCGGGATTCCGACCCTGATCCTCAGAGACCGTTAATGAAGTGACATTCAGAGTTCAGTTCCGGTTTCAGAGCGCGCGGCTCACGACATTCTGCAAACACACATAGGCAGGGCATTCGCCCAATCAGACACTCTTGTACGGCTATCGGCTACAAGACTGTACCAATCAGAGCTGAGCATTTTTGGTATGTTAGCAATAGGAACCCGGTTAGATCTTTGGCACCTATTCTGAAGTAGATACTTAAAAATACTGATTTTGATACTTTTTATTTTGCAGTCCCATAGATTTGTTGGGTCAACAATCACCATTAGAAGGAAGTTCTTTATATTTAAAAGTAATCCATAAACCCATTTTCCACGGTTAAACTCCCATACCGCTTAATTTGAAAGACCCGTTGAATTGTTCCAAATCTAAGCTGTCCCAGTTCTGTGCAAAGAGGGAAGGGGCCATGTGCTGAGCTTGGAACAGTTCAGGTGCCCATGTGGTTTCTGTAACACTGTGGGTAAGTTTGGTTCCCTACAGCTAGGTTGACCAATCAGATCTGAACATAAGGACCGGGTAGATATGCATTTCAGTACCATCTTGGGTCTGAGAAAGAAAACGGATGGGTAACCGTTGAGATGTAAAAACATCGTCCTAATCCCACCAAATTCAGAACGGCTAATTATCCTTTGGCATTGTATAGCGTTGTATCTCCCCGGTTAAATCCTGTAGTGGAAAGGAGAGGCATGTTGGACTTAAACATGTCTGATCCTTGATTTTTATCTAGAACTGAAAGGGGGAAAGATAAAATTCCTTAAAAACTCTATCCTACCTACACCTCTCAACTAAACTATATGTGTTGATTTATGAATGGTCCTTGATTGAATTCCCTCTTACTTAACACTTACTTTTACCTATAACAATATCTCCTCCAAAGTTATGCGATAATAAAGCAGAAGAGAGTCATACTTTGCTCGAAGATGAGTGAAATTATTACTCCTGCAGGGGAGCGGTCGCTCTCAGATGCCCCATCTAGGTTCCATAGCCTAAAAACATTCGTTGATGTCATATTAAAGATAAGAATCTCTTCTCTGAGATCACATAGGCTTCTTGTTCTGTGAATTACAGCCGGAGATACAGGCAGGTAATACATAGTTGGAAATTGAGGCAGATAAGGAAACAACTCCCACTTATTCTTTCTTCAACTTCCTTGTATCGCCGCGCAGAAACATGGGCTTATGCGTCTGAATATATCTATCGTTAATAATTAACATAGCAGCAGGTGACTATATAACCGATGATGGTTCTGTAATGGTTCTAAGCAGGCGCAGAGGACCAATTTTGCAACAAGCGACATTTCTTCTATTTTTAACTGGGCTTGGGAGTTTTTTTTTTTTTGTTTTATAGTGTAAACGGGTGAAATTCACCTAAGAGGAATTCTAGAAAGACATTTCATCTACCTGCCGAGGGAGCCTGTAGTTTAAAGGGAACCTGTCACAGAGACCCATTTTTAGCACTCCCCCAGAGTAATCCCCATAGAGCATAGTACATACTCTGCCAAAGTGTTTTTGTATAAAAATAGGTTTTAACAGAAAAAAGATTAAATATATCAATATATGAAACCACCCATCACTGGGCTTAGCGACTCCCCCTGCTCCTCTACAAGCCAATCCGAGTGTGGGGAGTTATTCATATATTGAAAAGGACACATGGAGGAGCAGCTTTCCCAAGGGTGGGGGGGGACTGCTCCTTTCCAGCCCCTCCCAATTGGCAACTGCCTAGACACACAGCAGATGCTAATGAAGGTACAATATAATATATCATTTTTTTTCTGTAAAACCAATTTTTATACAAAAACACTTTGGCAGTGTATGTACTATGCTCTGTGGGGACGGGGGGAGTGCTAAAAATGGGTCTCCTGGTGACAGGAAGGAAACCTACCACCACGGATCTCTATTAAGGTAGATCAGGTGGTAGGTGCCTCTATTGTACGTGAGGATAGACTTTTAAGGGCTAATCCTCACTCTCCTGTATCTTTTTAGAATTTTTATTGCCCTAATACGCAATTTCTAAAGCGGCTACTGTGGCGTGGAGTTGCGGAGTGAGGCTACACGACACAGCAAACTTCACGACCCTGTAGCCTCTTTGATCCTCCTAGGATCTTACTAGAGCTGCGCGCCTCATCCGCGAGACCGGAGTTCTGCACATGCGCAGGAGCTCAGGCTTCGGAGCAGTAACTGTTCTGCACAGAACGCCGCTTACAGACGAGGGTACGCACTCCTCGTAGTCGCACCGAAGAAAATATGGTATGAGGATCAAAGAGGCTACGTGGGAGTAGTCGCTCAGTAGCCTCTTTAGAAAATTAGCATATTAGGGCAATAAATGTTACAGGGCTAAGTAAAGGGCTCTCCTCACGACCAATGGAGGCAACCTACCACCCGATCTACCTTAATAGGTAGATCTGTGGTGGTTAAGTTCCCTTAATACTGAAATTACTGTATCTACATGACATGACCTTATAGGTACAAACTAAGATATTTCTGTGAAAACCGGAGTGAATCCATTTGACTATAACATCCAATTCGAGCCTCAATCCTAGGAGGACAAGATGGTTTATTCCGGAGCTGCCAAACTAAACAACCCTCCAGGATTTCAACATCCAATTTTCTATGATTTAAGTAGAATTCTATATACTTATATTTCTAGTTCTTGCTTTCTCTAACTGAGACAAAACAAATAGATTTGTAAGTCTTCAAGAGCGTGAAATCCTGGACAGACGTCGGCCTAAACTTTTTGTTGTTTTTGCCTTCGTGCGTTCCAGCGTCGTTAGCTTTTCAGCTGGTTTTTGAGTGAAACACTGTATGAGGACAAGTTGTTCCTTCTTTGGGAAAACATATTTGGGAATAGAAGTTACATACTCATCTACATTCGGGTTAAGTTGCCTGTAGTTATTCTAAGACATGTTGAATAAGCAGAGGCGTAGATAGTCATGACCTTCTACCCTAATCATAAAATCATACATAGAATGTGATGAACCTCGAAACAATCGGGCGACTAGCCCCCGTATACACAACCCAGACTAAAGATACTCGCAGTCTTACCAGTTCTGAGTGCGTCCACCATACCGCTGTGTGTCTTACAGAAGACTTCTCGGTCAACGTATGGATAATGAGAGTGACGACCCAGTTGACCTACAAGTGTAGTACCATACCCATCTGCCCAAAATTCATCAATGGATCTGATAGGGTCCTGAGACTAAGGTACTAAATTGGTTACCAGACCGTTTGCTAAAATACGGACGGTTCGGGGCACTAAGGAGGAGCAGCATTCATGCCCTAGTCTAGACCACTCGCCTATTCCGACTCTTCTTGTTCTTGCTTCTTTCCCTTCCTGCTAGCACTAAAACTCAAGTAACCTGTAGGGGATGCATCAAAACAGAGAGGAGATTGGGGCTGGATGTACTACTTCTCACAAGGGTGGAGGGCTAGCATAGGGGGCCCCCCAAAATGCCAGTCTGCCCTGGACTTGCCTTATGCTAGATAAGCCCTCTAAAAGTTGCTGTTTGTACGATCACCTGTCAAGGCAAGCTGGGACACTAACCAATTCAGTCCCTTAATGCCCCCCCTCACCCAGAGATTAGTACAATGGGGCAGATTTAGTTATACCCGGTCCCATTCGCGATCCGCTGCACGTTCTCTGCGCTGGATTCGGGTCCGGACGGGATTTTTTAAGGTAGTTCCTCCGCCGTCCACCAGGTGGCACTGCTTGCGCTGAAAAATCGGAACGCGCTGGACTTCACCGAGCCGGGCTGAGTGAAGGTAGTGCAAGCCCACAACAGGTTTTTTTTTTTTTTAAATGCGGCGGTTTTTCCGAATCCGTCGGGTTTTTTTGTTCGGCCATGCATGCCCCCGATTTCCGTCGCGTGCATGCCAGCACCGATGCGCCACAATCCAATCACGTGCGCCAAATCCCGGGGCAATTCAGGGAAATCGGCGCAAAGTGGAAATATTCGGGATAAAAGTCGGGAAACGCGCATCGGGTCCTTAGTAAATGACCTCCAATGAGTATGATAGGGCGCATGGCCTCATCCCTGGTGCTCGGAGGCTGCTTGTTGTTTCACTGAAGCCGCTGTGGTACACCAGACTTTGTTGTGCAATGCGCTGCTGTACCTAAAACTCATGCACAGTGAAGCTCATCTGTACTACGTCGGCTTCATTGATTCTCTGTGAACAAACACCAAGCACACAGAGCTCTAAGTATAAGAAATAATCCCAACACTTTTATTTATGCATGAGAACTGTAACACAAACATACGGAATAAAAAAAAAAATCAAAAATATTATTTTATTAAGAAACCATTAAAAATTATATGCATGTACATTCACACTAATGTAAGAAACGAAAGAGGACGTCAGTGGTAGCTGTACCCGTGCCCATTTACAGAAGATCAACATGGCTCAACCCAACAATTTTGTGCGCGACACATCGAAAATCTATTGGTTAGAGGGTTGTCCTGATTTTGCCCTCAATAAACAATGTCGGGGGGGGGGGGGGTGTGAGAGGATCAGCATGTCTAAGACTTGCTTATGATGTTCTTTTCACTGAAAGGTTCGAGCGCATGCAAGTGTCTGAAGGAGTCAGAAGGAATAGCTATCCGGTCTTTAGAAAAACCCTGAACACACAACTGATTTCATGTTGGTGGAGGTTGGATTTGTCAAAAGGTTTTCCAAAACCTTTGGATTAGCTTTCAAGATGAACTGCTGTATGTGCATCCATAAGGAATAATCTACTTACCTCTTGTATCATGAATTTTCTAGACCCTTTAACTACTCTTCAGACTGCATTCTAAATTCTGTGTCCCTCGAGCTAAGGCTGGAGCGCGAAAGTGCTATCACTCCTGAACACACAGCAGCAGCATAAAGGACATCAAGTCATAGAGCAATAATGGGACAGTACTGATTATATAAGCTCTGGATTAAGACAGAAAAATAAGCATTCTTCTCTCTATATATAATATATCTTATATTCACCTGCACCATCAATTATGTAAACTTCAATGAAAAGTTCAAGTTCCACTTATGTACCATCATTGCACTACAGTTCATTGTGAAGCGTCGACACGTGGGTGCTAACTTCTCTTCCAACACTCCATAGGGTGCACAAACCAAGGATCCGATGTCTCCACTGGCCATTTCGCAGGCAGTTCCTGCAGAATTCGCAACACCTCGGAGTAGTACGGATCCCCAGCGCGCGTTCCGGACCTCACTAAGATCTTTCGAGCGGGTCGTAGAGCTCCCAGCGCTCCCTATAATAATAGCCGTGAAGGGTCTTAAACCAGTTTGTTGGTTGTCCAGACACCGTTCTGTTCAGGAGATCTTGAAATGTAGGTAGATACGTAAAAATCCTGATGCGATGGGAGGCATCTTGTAGTTCAGTTGTGTATGAGCAGGTAGTGCAGGTGCTGGACCGAGCGCATTGGATAGTACATGGTGATCTATGGTGGGACGGCTGCCAAATACGGTGCTCCACGGCGCTGCCGCTTCCAGCGCCGGAGGAGGGCTTCCTGTGAGTTGTTACATTCTTACCATATCTTGTAGTGCAGGGTATTGAATGGAGAACCAGTCGAGGACGGTCGGAGTAATATCTGAGCAAAGGACAATAAAACATAAGACACAATAACTTACAGCAAAACCCCTTTAAATACTTTACCGATCCCTACTGTTCTCGTTGGAAACATAGCTGCACATATGGGTAAGTAACTCAGCGATGGTGGTCACAATTCAGTTTTGATACAGACATGAAATTAGAGAGACTGGGGAAGGATCGGTGAGATGAGTAGGTCTCAAGGAGGATCTATCACCACCTCACAACACGGAGAGCACCTAGAATTTCTTTCTAGCCCCCACGGTTGCAGAGATATCACTCCCAGTATCTGACTACTGTAATCCTCTTCCACTGTCAGAAAGGAGGAGCTGGAAAGGAGGAGGGTGTGTTATAAATATAAGTTACTTTTTTAGAACTTTATCAGACTTTTATGCAATTTGTTATGCGGCTACTGGGGCGTGGAGTAGCCGCATCTGGTATACATGGCGCGGCTACTCCACGCCCCGGTAGCCTCTTTTCCCCTCCTACTCAACATCTTCGGCTACGAGTAGCTGAGCGCCCTTGTCCGACGATCCTGCAGTCTGCGCATGCGCAGAACAGCAGGCCCGGCCTGCGGGTCACTGCTCGAAGCCGGGGTGCACAGCGCCGGTCGATCGCCGGTCGAGGGGGCGTCAGGAGGAGGAAAGAAAGAGGCTACCCGGGGCGTGGAGTAGCCGCTTCGTGTAACCTCAGATGGAGCTACTCCACGCCCCAGTAGCCGCATAACAAAATTTGCATAAAAGTCTGATAAAAGTTACAAAAAGTGAGGGAAGTCAGGATTAGCCTTAAAGGGCTCCTCACGTCCCATTGATCACCTACCACCCGATCTACCTTATAGGTAGATTTGTGGTGGTAGGTTCCCTTTAAGTTCTTGCAGAGAATCAATCTCAGTATTGACCATTCTAATCCTCTCCACTGTCAGAGAGGAGGAGCTGGAGAGGAGGAGGTGCGTGTTATGATATATCTTTTTAGTGTCTATGGGGGCTATGAAGGAGAGTCCAAAATGCCCCTGAATCTGTGAAGCAGCCCTTACATTATGGTATTTTAAGCTCCACATGTGAGATGGTGAGTAGATCATCCTTAAAGGGGTGGTGTGTGTTTTTAAAGTGTTATTTTGACTTATTAAGTCAAAATGTCTAATAAGAAAACAGTTCTATATTACTTTGTACACTATGTTATTTTATTGTATTTTTACAACATAAAAACCCAGGAAACCCCTTTAAGTTCTTAGCAAAAACATTTTTTTTTTACTTGTTGGACAATCCCTTTAATCAGTCTAGTGCCTACCAAGAAGACTAGCGAAGGACTGGCTGACTTGTCCGCTGCACTGGATGGACCGGGAGATGAATAAGTAAGGGTTCTGCTCGTCCGGACCAGTACAGTTTGTGCGTCCGTTGGGGAAAGGAATGCCGTTGTCGGAGGAGAATATTACCAGGTGTCGTTTTCGTGTCCTGCACTGCGCAGCTCGCTGAGACAAGGCCGATACCGGTGGCATAAAAGCAAGTAAATCTATACATATAGTGGACATCTCCTATGGATCACACAGCTATCTGCCTAACCCCTTAGAGCTGCGGTTCCCAATAACCGTGGTATCTAGGGGTTAAACAACCTGGATTAGAGTTGCCATTGGATCCCATTTGCAGCCAAGCTCCAGCCACTTTGCACTCATTGAGGCATCATTTACGCAAATTTGCCACCAAAGCTACATATTGAGGTTATTTTGAGCTACAATATCAACTTCAAATTAACATTGGACACGTGTGGACAGAATTTTATGTTTTGTTTTTCCTCTCTGCATTAATTTGCATAACTCACATGTGTTTAAAAAAAAAAAAAAACGAAAACAATTGCTACATTCCATTTCATTGATTGGGTGATTTGTACCAAAGATCTTAAAGGATATTCCAGTATTCTTGAATTCATTTCTATTGATACCTTTCACCCCGCGTCGATTCGTTATTTGAGGGACAGAGTGTTTGTTTGCCAAGCACAGTGCCGTCTTTTGTATAGAGGCTGTGCTTGGTATTGACATCTCATGTCATGAGACTAATAACGTAACATCATTGGCCTGTGAGACAATGGGGCTTATTACTAAGGGTTCCGCGGATAGCATTTCGGTCGGACTTCCTGACATTTTCGGGATTACGCCGATGTGACAGGATTTAGAAGGGGTTTGTTTCGCACGTGATCACACGCGCCGGCTTCATCGCGACAGAAATCGGAAGAGGTGGGGGTGGACATGACGATCCGTTGATTCAGACTGAGGCGGGATTTAAAGAGAACCCGTCATGCAAAATAACCCCCTAAACTAAATATATTGTCATAAACTGCCATTAGAGAGCATTGCCTCTATCCCTTCATTATCCCTCTACATGCCTGTAACCTAAGCAATGAGGTCCTAAAGCTGTATGCAAATGACCTGTGAAATGTCCAATGAAGCATTAGCAATATTCAAGCTGTCCACTCTATTCATGAGTAGGAGGCACAGCCCACACCCCCAGTGATGACTGACAGCCTGTATAATGATGTGAGGCTGTATAATGATGTGCTTCCTGGTGCTGGCGGCCCCCCTGCAGCCTGTGTGGCATGTGTGTGTATAGAGAGATACAGCAGCTCCAGGCAGCCATGTTACAGCAGAACATGTCAGGTACATGTGTAGCTGATGTCTGTGTCTCTCACCTGTAATTAGGATGGATGCAGCATGTCAGCAGATGCAGCACACACACTAGCAATGCTTTACTATACGTTACACACAGACATGAGCAGGGGAGGAGAGGGGAGGGGTAACAGGGGTAACATCACTGCCTCTGACCATGTAACCAGCCTCCATTTACATGATAAAGAATATGTGATTTTACAATGAATAATGTATGAATAACTAGATAAAGGCTGGGATGGGATTTGTGAGCTGCTCTCCAACAGGTAGAGGTGACAGGAAGTCGACAGAGACCTGATGACAGGTGTCCTTAAGATTCAATTTGTGTACATCAATCACTTACATGCACCAGGAAGAGAAGGTGAACTCTGTCGGACCTGAGTGGGGAAGCGGCACAGTGCATTATCGTCAGACAATGAACTTTCGGTAACTCCGAGGGGCCAGGATACGTAAATGTGACCAATGTTTTCACCGTCCAGACCAAGGATAGGTGATCATAAAAATCAACCAAACAAATAAAAAATGGAATAACCCTTTAAGCCTGCACTCATAATACAATGTATATACTAACTAACCTCTGATTATACCTTATTGCTGTTGTGCACTTACTCCTATAAGACTCTTGCTATCATGATTTGGATAGATTCCAAGTTTACAATTTTGATCCTTGACATCGGTAGTTCCAAGTCCTCAAAAAAAATCTATGCGAAACTAGAAATCCAGATTAAATTGTAACCTTGATGTTAAGACGCCATGACCCTCATGACGGATGGGCAAGGAGGCAGAGACTTGTACCTGTCAGCTATGGTGGGGGCTAGATCCTCTCAGTGTGGGAAAGAAAATTCTACAAATTTCACCAAAAAAGAAAAAAAACATTTTATTTTTTTCCTTCTTTGACAGGGGAGATACATCCAGAGCCAAATCATTGCCTATAACGTTTCTCTGTTTCGTTATCTGGCCAACCAACAGAGGTGTCATAAAACTACATCAATCTTCTAATGATATTGAGATGGCTCTGCTCATTCTAACCCAGGCTGTACGGCAAAGCTAACAGAGGGATATATCACCTAACCCAGGCTGTACGGCAAAGCTAACAGAGGGAAATATCACCTAACCCAGGCTGTACGGCAAAGCTAACAGAGGGTATATCACCTACCAGGCTGTCGGCAAAGCAACGAGGGGAAATGTCACCTAACCCAGGCTGTACGGCAAAGCTAAACAGAGGGAAATATCACCTTACCCAGGCTGTACGGCAAAGCTAACAGAGGGAAATATCACCTAACCCAGGCTGTACGGCAAAGCTAACAGAGGGAAATATCACCTAATCCAGCCTGTACGGCAAAGCTAACAGAGGGAGGAATATCCACCTAACCAGGCTGCACGGCAAAGCTAAAGAGGGAAATATCACCTAAACCCGGCTGTACGCAAAGCAACAGAGGAAATATCACTAACCCAGCGTGTACGGCAAGCTAACAAGGGAAATATCACCTAAACCAGCTGTAAGGCAAAGTAACAGAGGGAAATATCACCTAACCCAGGCTGTACGGCAAGCTAACAGAGGGAAATATCACCTAACCCAGGCTGTACGGCAAGCTAACAGAGGGAAATATCCCCTAACCCAGGGGTACGGCAAAGCTAACAGAGGGAAATATCCCCTAACCCAAGCTGTACAGCAAAGCCAACAGAGGGAAATATCACCTAACCCAGGCTGTAAAGCAAAGCCAACAGAGGGAAATATGACCTAACCCAGGCTGTACAGCAAAGCCAACAGAGGGAAATATGACCTAACCCAGGCTGTACGGCAAAGCTAACAGAGGGAAATATGACCTAACCCAGGCTGTACGACAAAGCTAACAGAGGGAAATATCACCAAACCCAGGCTGTACAGCAAAGCCAACAGAGGGAAATATCACCTAACCCAGGCTGTACAGCAAAGCCAACAGAAGGAAATATCACCTAACCCAGGCTGTACAGCAAAGCCAACAGAGGGAAATATCACCTAACCCAGGCTGTACAGCAAAGCCAACAGAGGGAAATATACCAACCCAGGCTTACGGCAAGCTAACAGAGGGAAATATCACCTAACCCAGCTGTACGGCAAAGCTACAGAGGGAAATATCACCTACCCAGGTGTACAGGCAAAGCCAACCAGAGGAATAGTGAACTAACCCAGGCTGTACGGCAAGCTAACAGAGGAAATCACCTAACCCAGGCTGTACGACAACATAACAGAGGGAATATCACCAAACCCAGGCTGTACAGCAAAGCCAACAGGGGGAAATATCACCTAACCAGGCTGTACAGCAAAAGCCAACAGAAGGAAATATCACCTAACCCAGGCTGTGTACAGCAAAGCCAAAAGAGGGAAATATCACCTAACCCAGGCTTTACGGCAAAGAGATAGTGAGACCCAGGTGATACAGGTTTTTTTTGTTATTGTTTTATGCCTTTCTTACATGTAACGCTGATTATTTATATCTGCAGCATCAGAATGGTATCTACGGCTCCACCAAGACGCGCACCACTCAACTCGTTTGATGAAGTCAGGAGCCTGCCATGCTGCTCAGCCAGGCCGGAATAAGGACAGGTAGAATAAAGTACAAACCTTTACTAACAAAAATTCTCTGATACTTATATAACCCTTGTGTTTGCTAAGGAATTATCGGGAAAAAAAAAACGTGGGGCCGGAGCCGGTGTATCCGTTGGACTTGGGGTAAACAGAAGAGAAAAGCTCTCGTACTACAAGTTGGGCGCAACATAACCCGGATCAAACTGTTGGTCAGAAGTTTTTTGCAGAGTGAAGACGAGAGGGAAAATTAGAGTAAACGGGTCGTTGTTTTCTGAGTAAGCTCCACCCATGAGTATAGACCACGCCCCCGAGGAATCAGGAAGCTAGTTTAACGGCACTTGCAAAGCGTACCCAAATAAGTGGCGCCAACAGAAGGCTTCTAGATGTTGAATTGGTCCTAGACATCAAGGATTTCCTCCGCAAAGGGGGCGTTAGAGGACATATTCAGAAACAAGAATGATGGGGGTCTTCCTAGCATGTTCTTGGCTATTGTAGCAGAAGACCCCAGATCACAAACATTTGGGGTCATTACTAAGGCCCGATTCGCGTTTTCCAACGTGTTACCCGAATATTTCGATTTGCGCCGATTTCCCTGAATTGCCCCGGGATTTTGGCGCACGCGATCGGATTGTGGCGCATCAGCGCTGGCATGCACAACGGAAATCGGGGGCGTAGCCGAACGAAAACTCGACACGGATTCGGAAACCACCGCATTTAAAAAAAAATAAAAAATCTGTCACGGAGCTTGCCTTACCTTCACTCAACCCGCTCGGTGAACTCCAGTGCGTTCCAATGCTTTTCAGCGCAGCAGCGCCACCTTGTGGACGGCGGAGGAACTACCTTCATAAATCCCAGCCGGACCCGATCCAGCGCAGAGAACGTGCCCACTGGATTGAAATGGACCCGGGTAAGTAATCTTGCCCCAATGTGTGTCAGAACTAAGACACATCTGCACAAAGTTCAACCAGGAAAGAAGAGGATGTAGATGAAGGGAAGGGATAGCGAACATCGTTAAATGAGTTCCTCCAGTGGAAAGCGAAAAAAATCACATAAAGAGAGAATCTGGGCCTCATTAGTAAACAATTCTTACATTTCTGTAGAATGATCATATTTTCAAGCCATTAAGAATGAGACGCTTGTAACCAGATTTTACCCATTAAACTACGAGTGTAAGTGATGAAAGTCCTTATCTGAAATCTCACCCGTTTCTATAAAAAAAACTCCTCCAAGGTCATGTGATTATGAGCAGAGAAGAGTCATATTCCCTCGGATGAGTCAATTTAGAGGTGCAGGTGGAGAGTCACTTAAACTAACTTTGTTCTATAGTAGCTAGAAACAGTGTTCATATTAAAGATAAGAATTTCATTTTTCAGACCTCATCAGGCTGGTGGTGTTGTGAACTACAGAACCAGAAGGTGGTAACTGGATCTTATATTTTCTCTCATGTCTTTACCTGCCTGTATCCTGGTCCTATAGATAACAGAACCACAAGCCTGAAGCGATCTGAGAGATGTATATTCTTATCTTTGTATTGACACCACCATGTCTGTAGGTAATAAAATGAAAGAATAGGGGCATTTAAGCCAATCTCTCTGCCACTCGAAACTTGATATCGCAGGTAAAATATGACTCTTCTGTTCATTAAAGATGATTTGGAGGAGATTTTTTATAGCTAAATGGATGAGTTTTTACACAAAAAGGGAATTCTAGAAAGGCTGTTCATCTCGCTACCTGAACGGATGGTAGTTTGAAGAGACCTCTCAACACCTCACAATGTGGTGATTACATGGATCTGCTGCAAGATTTTGGAACCTTATGAATTTTCTTTATAGTCCCTGCTGTCTGTGAGATATCAGTCCCAGTATCTGACATTGTAATCCTTTACACGTCAGAGAGGAGGTGCTGGAGCAGAGATGGGATGTGTGTTATCTAATTTCTGAGTGTCTTGCTATCTAACACACACCCCCCTGGACTAGCTCCCCTTTCTAGCACCTCCTCTCTGACAGTGGAGAGGATTATAATGGTCAGATACTGGGGACTGATATCTCCGAACCATGGGGGCTAGAAAGAAAATTTAAAGTGCTACTGAATCCGTTGAAGTCGCCTCTACAGCTACAGAGGGGATGAAGTGTCCCGTTTAAGGGGTAGACTCGGTTTCTGTTCTCGGTAGAACCCACATTTGCCCTGGTATCTGGCACAGAGAATCTCTGTATATGTTATTAAACAGGGGCATAGTGATAACTGGACTACGGTACCTGGATGGCATCTAGTTACTTTTTTTTTTTTTGCTCCTCCCTCTCTTCCTCACGCAGACCCTTCTTCTTTATGTCGCCTCCATGACCCCACCGTGCGGACACTCCCAGCTCAAGTACGGCTCTTCTGTGAGAAGTTTGGGAATGGTGACCCCGGTATGGGAAGGATTCCAGACTGGACTCCACAGTATTTAACACACCGAGCAGTCCAGGTCAGCTCTGATGTACAGTATGTGATGTTAAATGTGTAATTATTTATGTAGGAACTTGAACCTATGCAAAAATGATGATAAAGTGTACTTATAACTTAAGGGGGTTACCATGAGTTGTAGTAGAATTGGGGACATGTGAAGTACAGTGGTGTTTAAGACCACCTTATGGGAATACTAGTTGAGGACCAAGTTTTATCGACCATCATGTGCCGTGATATAAAGTGTCCTGTGGCGGGTCCCTAACTGTGGTCAAGTGGTCTGCAGCCACTCCCTCTGCTTATGTGATTACTCTAACATCATTAAATGGACTGGAGATTAGGTTAGTGTTAGGAGCAAGGACTCCTCACCTAGTGGACCCTGGATCGGGGCTGAAAAGGAATTTTTTTTTTACATCCCTTTTAAAGATCAGAATCATATTTCAAATTGCATCGGGCTTGTGAGATATTGCAAATAAAATTCCATCTGTTTAAAAGATGAGTCTTATCTTTAATATGCACCAGAAACACGAATCTAGCTGCATAGAGCCTAAAATACGGTGTCTGAAGTGCGCTCCTTCCCGCTTTTAAAGGACTTCTCAGTAAAAAGTGACTCTTCTCAGCTCTTTTGAAGATGACTTGGATATGATTTATATCGATAAACAGGAATGTTTTAACATAAGAGAGGAAAAAGTATAAAGTATATTTCATACCCGGTGTAAAATCTGGTGACAGTGTCCTGTTAAATTGCACCAAATATATCATTCAGCAAATATACAATAATTACTAAATTACCTTTATCTAGGTTCCCTCATTTTATTCAAGACACCCCCAGTGCCCGGGCCCGATCTGGCGGCACAGTATACAACAATTGGCCGATGGACCAAGGTCCGTTGCGTATGACTTTTCTGGCAACTCCTTGAATAGTTGCGAGGTTAGTGTAAAGCTTTGCCGTACAGCCGGGGATTAGGTGATATTTCCCCTGTTAGATTGCCGTACAGCCTGGGTTAGGGGATATCTCCTCTGTTAGCTTTGCCGTAAAGCCTGGGTTAGGTGATATTTCCTTCTGGTTGCTTTGCTGTACAGCAGCCTGGGTTAGGTGGATATTCCTTCTGTTGGCTTTGCTGTACAGCCTGGGTTGGTGTATTTCCCTCTGTGCTTGCTGTACAGCCTGGTTTGGTGATATTCCCTTGTACTTTGTCGTACAGCTGGGTTAGGTGATATTTCCCTCTGTTAGCTTTGCCGTACAGCCTGGGTTAGGTGATATTTCCCTCTGTTGGCTTTGCTGTACAGCCTGGGTTAGGTGATATTTCCCTCTGTTGGCTTTGCCGTACAGCCTGGGGTTAGGGATATATTCCCTCTGTTAGTTTGCCGTAAAGGGGTTAGGTGTATTTCCCTCTGTTGGCTTTGCTGTACGCCTGGGTTAGGGTGATATTTCCCTCTGTTGGGCTTTGCTGTACAGCCTGGGTTAGGTGATATTTCCTTGCTCGGCTTTGCTGTACGCTGGGTTAGGTGATATTTCCCTCTGTTGGCTTGATGTACAGCCTGGTTTGGTGATATTTCCCTCTGTTAGCTTGTCGTACAGCCTGGGTTAGGTCATATTTCCCTTGTTAGCTTGCGTACAGCCTGTAGGTCATATTTCCCTCTGTTGGCGTTGCTGACAGCCTGGGGTTAGGTCATATTCCCTCTGTTGGCTTTGCTTTACAGCCTGGTTAGGTGATATTTCCCTCTGTTGGCTTTTGCTGTACCAGCTTGGGGTTAGGTGATATTTCCCTCTGTTAGCTTTGCTGTACAGCTTGGGTTAGGGGATATTTCCCTCTGTTAGCTTTGCCGTACAGCCTGGGTTAGGGGATATTTCCCTCTGTTAGCTTTGCCGTACAGCCTGGGTTAGGTGATATTTCCCTCTGTTAGCTTTGCCGTACAGCCTGGGTTAGGTGATATTTCCCTCTGTTAGCTTTGCCGTACAGCCTGGGTTAGGTGATATTTCCCTCTGTTAGCTTTGCCGTACAGCCTGGGTTAGGTGATATTTCCCTCTGTTAGCTTTGCCGTGCAGCCTGGGTTAGGTGATATTTCCCTCTGTTAGCTTTGCCGTACAGGCTGGATTAGGTGATATTTCCCTCTGTTAGCTTTGCCGTACAGCCTGGGTTAGGTGATATTTCCCTCGGTTAGCTTTGCCGTACAGCCTGGGTTAGGTGATATTCCTCTGTTTAGCTTGCCGATACAGCTGGGTTAGGTGGACATTCCCCTCTGTTAGCTTTGCCGTACAGCCTGGGTTAGGTGATATATCCCTCTGTTAGCTTTGCCGTACAGCCTGGGTTAGAATGAGCAGAGCCATCTCAATATCATTAGAAGATTGTAGTTTATGACACCTCTGTTGGTTGGCCAGATAACGAAACAGAGAAACGTTATAGGCAATGATTTGGCTCTGGATGTATCTCCCCTGTCAAAGAAGGAAAAAATAAAAATGTTTTTTCTTTTTTTGTGAAATTTTTGTAGAATTTTCTTTCCCACACTTGAGAGGATCTAGCCCCCACCATAGCTGACAGGTACAATGTCTCTGCCCTCCGTCATGAGGGTCATGAGGCGTCTTAACATCAAAGGTTACAATTTTAATCTGGATTTCTAGTTTCGCATAGATTTTTTTTGATGACTTGGGAACATACCGATGTCAAGGATCAAAATTGTAAACTTGGAATCTATCCAACATCATGATAGCAATGAGTCTTATAGGAGTAAGTGCACAAACAGCAATAAGGTATAATCAGAGGTTAGTTAGTATATACATTGTATTATGAGTGCAGGCTTAAAGGGGTATTCCATTTTTTATTTGTTTGGTTGATTTTTATTGATCACCTATCCTTGGTCTGGACTGGTGAAAACATTGGGTCACATTTACGTATCCTGGCCCCTCGGAGTTACCGAAAGTTCATTGTCTGACGATAATGCACTGTGCCGCTTCCCCACTCAGGTCCGACAGAGTTCACCTTCTTCTTCCTGGTGCATGTAAGTGCATTGGATGTAACACAAATTGAATCTTAAAGGACACCTGTCATCAGGTCTCTGTCACTTGTCCTGTCACCTCTACCTGTTGGAGCAGCTCACAAGGATCCCATCCCAGCCTTTATCTAGTTATTTCATACATTATTCATTGTAAAATCACATATTCTTTATCATGTAAATGAGGCTGGTTACATGGTCAGAGGCAGTGATGTCACCCCTGTTACCCCTCCCCTCTCCTCCCCCTGCTCATGTCTGTGTGTAACGTATAGTAAAGCATTGCTAGTGTGTGTGCTGCATCTGCTGACATGCTGCATCCTCCTAATATACAGGTGAGAGACACAGACATCAGCTACACATGTACCTGACATGTTCTGCTGTAACATGGCTGCCTGGAGCTGCTGTATCTCTCCTATACACACACATGCACACACAGGCTGCAGGGGGCGCCAGCACCAGGAAGCACATCATTATACAGCCTCACATCATTATACAGGCTGTCAGTCATGCACTGGGGGTGTGGCTGTGCCTCCTACTCATGAATAGAGTGGACAGCTTGAATATGCTAATGCTTCATTGGACATTTCACAGGTCATTTGCATACAGCTTTAGGACCTCATTGCTTAGGTTTACAGGCATGTAGAGGGATAATGAAGGGATAGAGGCAATGCTCTCTAATGGCAGTTTATGACAATATATTTAGTTTAGGGGGGTTATTTTGCATGACGGGTTCTCTTTAAATCCCGCCCTCAGTCTGAATCAGACGGATCGTCCGATGTCCACCCCCACCTCTTCCGATTTCTGTCGCATGAAAGCCGGCGCGTGTGATCACGTGCGAAACAAACCCCTTCTAAATCCCTGTCACATCGGCGTAAATCCCGAAAATGTCAGGAAGTCCGACCGAAATGCTATCCGCGGACCCTTAGTAAATAAGCCCCATTGTCTCACAGGCCAATGATGTTACGTTTATTAGTCTCATGACATGAGATGCAATACCAAGCACAGCCTCTATACAAAAGACGGCACTGTGCTTGGCAAACAAACACTTCTGTCCGCTCAAATAACGAATCGACGCGGGGTGAAAGGTATCAATAGAAATGAATTCAAGAATACTGGAATATCCCTTTAAGATCTTTGGTACAAATTTCACCCAATCAATGAAATGGAATGTAGCAGAATGTTTTCGTTTTTTTTTTTTTTTTAAACACATGTGAGTTATGCAAATTAAATGCAGAGAGGAAAAACAAAAATCATAAAATTCTGTCCACACGTGTCCAATGTTAATTTGAAGTTGATATTGTAGCTCAAAATAACCTCAATATGTAGCTTTGGTGGCAAATTTGCGTAAATGTATGCCTCAATGAGTGCAAAGTGGCTGGAGCTTGGCTGCAAATGCAGGGATCAATGGCAACTCTAATCCAGGTTGTTTAACCCCTAGATACCACGGTTATTGGGAACCGCAGCATCTAAGGGGTTAGGCAGATAGCTGTGTGATCCCATAGGAGATGCTCCACTATAATGTATAGATTTACTTGCTTTTATGCCACAGGTATCGGCCTTGTTCTCAGCGAGCTGCGCAGTGCAGGACACGAAAACGACACCCTGGTAATATTCTCCTCCGACAACGGCATTCCTTTCCCCAACGGACGCACAAACCTGTACTGGTCCGGACGAGCAGAACCCTTACTTATTTCATCTCCCGGTCATCCAAGGTGCAGCGGACAAGTCAGCCAGTCCTTCGCTAGTCTTCTTGGTAAGGCACTAGACATATGATTAAAGGGATTGTCCAACAAGTAAAAAAAAAAAATGTTTTTGCTTAAGAACTTAAAGGGGTTTTCCTGGGTTTTTAATGTTGTAAAAATACAATAAAATAACATAGTGTACAAAGTATATATAGAACTTGTTTTCTTATTTAGACATTTTGACTTAATAAAGTCAAAAATAACACTTTAAAACACACACCACCCCTTTAAGGATGATCTATCACCATCTCACATGTGGAGCTTAAAATACCATAATGTAAGGGCTGCTTCACAGATTCAGGGGCATTTTGGACTCTCCTTCATAGCCCCCATAGACACTAAAAAGATTATCATAACACGCACCTCCTCCTCTCCAGCTCCTCCTCTCTGACAGTGGAGAGGATTAGAATGGTCAGATACTGAGATTGATATCTCTGCAAGAACTTAAAGGGAACCTACCACCACAAATCTACCTATAAAGGTAGATCGGGTGGTAGGTGGATCAATGGGACGTGAGGATAGCCCTTTTAAGGGCTAATCCTGACTTCCCTCACTTTTTTAGTAACTTTTATCAGACTTTTATGCAAATTTTGTTATGCGGCTACTGGGGCGTGGAGTAGCTCCATCTGAGGTTACACGAAGCGGCTACTCCACGCCCCGGTAGCCTCTTTTCTTCTCCTCCTGCGCCCCCTCGACCGGCGATCGACCGGCGCCTGTGCAGCCCCGGCTTCAGAGCAGTGACCGCGCAGGCACGGGCCTGCTGTTCTGCGCATGCGCAGACTGCAGGATCGTCGGACAAGGGCGCTCAGCTACTCGTAGCCGAAGATGTTGAGTAGGAGGGGAAAAGAGGCTACCGGGGCGTGGAGTAGCCGCGCCATGTAACCTCAGATGCGGCTACTCCACGCCCCAGTAGCCGCATAACAAAATTTGCATAAAAGTCTGATAAAAGTTACTAAAAAAGTAACTTATATTTATAACACACGCCTCCTCCTTTCCAGCTCCTCCTTTCTGACAGTGAAGAGGATTACAGTAGTCAGATACTGGGAGTGATATCTCTGCAACCGTGGGGGCTAGAAAGAAAATTCTAGGTGCTCTCCGTGTGTGTGAGGTGGTGATAGATCCTCCTTGAGACCTACTCATCTCACCGATCCCTTCCCCAGTCTCTAATTTCATGTCTGTATCAAAACTGAATTGTGACCACTCAGCTGAGTTACTTACCATATGTGCAGCTATGTTTCCAAACGAGAACAGTAGGGATCGGTAAAGTAATTTAAAGGGGTTTTGCTGTAAGTTATTGTTGTGTCTTATGTTTTTATTGTCCTTTTGCTCAGATATTACTCCGACCGTCCTCGACTGGTTCTCCATTCAATACCCTGACTACAAGATATTTGGTAAGAATGTAAAACTCACAGGGAAGTCCCTCCTCCCGGCTCTGGAAGCTGAGCAGCCGTGGAGCACCGTATTTGGCAGCCAGTCCCACCATGAGATCACCATGTACTATCCAATGCGGTCGGTCCAGCACCTGCACTACCTGCTCATACACAACCTGAACTACAAGATGCCCTTCCCCATCGATCAGGATTTTTACGTATCTCCTACATTTCAAGATCTCCTGAACAGAACGGTGTCTGGACAACCAACAAACTGGTTTAAGACCCTTCACGGCTATTATTATAGGGAGCGCTGGGAGCTCTACGACCGCTCGAAAGATCTTAGTGAGGTCCGGAACGTCGCTGGGGATCCGTACTACTCCGAGGTGTTGCGAATTCTGCAGGAACTGCTGCGGAAATGGCAGTGGGAGACATCGGATCCTTGGGTTTGTGCACCCGATGGAGTGTTGGAAGAGAAGTTAGACCCACAGTGTCGACCGCTTCACAATGAACTGTAGTGCAATGATGGTACATAAGTGGAACTTGAACTTTTCATTGAAGTTTACATAAATTGATGGTACAGGCGAATATAAGAAGTATATTATAAACTAAGAGAGAAATGCTTATTTTTCTGTCTTAATCCAGAGCTTTATTAACATCAGTACTGTTCATTATTGCTCTATGATGTCCTTTATGCTGCTGCTGTGTCTCAGCGAGTGATAGCACTTTCTCGGCTCCAGCCTTTAGCTCGAGGACAACCGAAATTTAGAAATGCAGTCTGAAGAGTAGTAAAGGGCTAGAAAATTCATGATACAAGACGTGTAAGTAGTATTATTCCTTATGGATGCACATACAAGTTCATCTTGAAAGCTAATCCAAAGGTTTTGGAAAAACCTTTTGACAAATCCAACCTCCACCAACATGAAATCAGTTGTGTGTGTCAGGGTTTTTCTAAAGCGGATAGCTATTCCTTCTGACTCCTTCAGACACTTGCATGCTCGAACCCTTTTCAGTGAAAAGAAAACATTCACTAAGCAAGTCTTAGACATGCTTGATCCTTCTCACACCCCCCCCCCCCCGACATTGTTTATTGAGGGCAAAATCAGGACAACCCTCTAACCAATAGATTTTCGATGTGTCGCGCCAAAATTGTTGGGTTGAGCCAATGTTGATCTTCTGTAAATGGGCACGGTACAGCTACCACTTGGACGTCCTCTTTCTGTTTCTACATTAGTTGTGAATGTACATGCATATATATTTTTTAATGGTTTCTTAAATAAAATAAATATTTTTGATTTTTTTTTTTATTCCGTATGTTTGTGTTACAGTTCCTCATGCATACAATAAAAAGTGTTGGGATTTATTTCTTATACTTAGAGCTCTGGTGTGCTTGGTGTTTGTTGCACAGAGAATCAATGAAGCCGACGTAGTACAGATGAGCTTCACTGTGCATGAGTTTTAGGTACAGCGCATGCACAACAAAGTCTGGGTGTACCACAGCGGCTTCAGTGAAACAACAAGCAGGCCTCCGAGCACCAGGGATGAGTCCAATGCGCCCTATCATACTCATTGGAGGTCATTTACTAAGGACCCGATTCGCGTTTTCCCGACGTTTTACCCGAATATTTCCAATTTGCGCCGATTTCCCCTGAATTGCCCCGGGATTTTGGCGCACGTGATTGGATTGTGGCGCATCGGTGCTGGCATGCACGCGACGGAAATCGGGGGGCATGGCCGAACAAAAACCCGACGGATTCGGAAAAACCGCCGCATTTAAAAAAAAAAACCTGTTGTGGGGCTTGCACTTACCTTCACTCAGCCCGGCTCGGTGAAGTCCAGCGCGTTCCGATGCTTTTCAGCGCAGCAGTGCCACCTGGTGGACGGCGGAGGAACTACCTTAAAAAATCCCGTCCGGACCCGAATCCAGCGCAGAGAACGTGCAGCTGGATCGCGAATGGACCGGGTAACTAAATCTGCCCCATTGTACTAATCTCTGGGTGAGGGGGGGCATTAAGGGACTGAATTTGGTTTAGTGTCCCAGCTTGCCTTGACAGGTGATCGTACAAACAGCAACTTTTAGAGGGCTTATCTAGCTATAAGGCAAGTCCAGGGGCAGACTTGGCATTTTGGGGGGCCCCCTATGCTAGCCTCCACCCCTTGGTGAGAAGTAGTACAGTCCAGCCCCAATCTCCTCCTCTGTTTTGATGCATCCCCCTACAGGTAGTACTTGAGTTTTAGTGCTAGCAGGAAGGGAAAGAAGCAAGAACAAGAAGAGTCGGAATAGGCGAGTGGTCTAGACTAGGGCATGAAGATTGCTGCTCCTCCTTAGTGCCCCGAACCGTCCTGTATTTTAGCAACCGGTCTGGTAAACCAATTTAGTACCTTAGTCTTCAGGACCCTATGCAGATCCATTGGATGAATTTTGGGCAGATGGGTATAGGTACTACCCTTGTAGGTCAACTGGGGTCGTCACTCTCATTATCCAATACGTTGACCCGAGAAGTCTTCTGTAAGACACACAGTCGGTATGGTGGACGCACTGCAGAACTGGTAAGACTGCGAGTATCTTTAGTCTGGGTTGTGTATACGGGAGGATAGTCGCCCGATTGTTTCGAGGTAATCACATTCTATGTATATTTTATGATTAGGGTAGAAGTCATGACTATCTACGCCTCTGCTTTATTCAACATTCTTGAATAACTACAGGCAACTTAACCCGAATGTAGATGAGTCATGTAACTTCTATTCCCAAATATGTTTTCCCAAAAGAAGGAACAACTTGTCCTCATACAGCTGTTTCACTACAAAAACAGAAAAGTTACGACCGCTGGAACGCACGAAGGCAAAAACAACAAAAAGTTTTAAGGCCGACGGTGTCCAGGATTTCAAGGCTCTTTGAAGACTTACAAATCTATTTGTTTTGTCTCAGTTGAGAGAAAGCAAAGAACCTTGAAATATAAAGTATATAGAATTCTAATTAAATCATAGAAAGATTGGATGTTGAAATCCTGGGGGGTTTGTTTAGTTTAGCAGCTCCGGAATAAACCATCTTGTCCTCCTAGGATTGAGGCTCGAATTGGATGTTATAGTCAAATGGATTCACTCCTGTTTTCAAAGAAATAATCTTAGTTTGTACCTATATAAGGTCATTTTCATGTACATACAGTAATTTCAGTGTTAAAGGAAACTTACCACCACAGATCTACCTATTAAGGTAGATCGGGTGGTAGGTGCCTCCATTGGTCGTGAGGATAGCCCTTTAACTTAGCCCTGTAACATTTATTGCCCTAATATGCTAATTTTCTAAAGAGGCTACTGAGCGACTACTCCACCGTAGCCTCTTTGATCCTCCTACCATATTTCTTCGGTGCGAAGCTACAAGGAGATGCGCACCCTCGTCTGTGAAGCCGGCGTTCTGTGCAGAACAGTTACTGCTCCGAAGCCAGAGCTAGTGCGCATGTGCAGAACTCCGGCTTCACGGATGAGGGCGCGCAGCTCCTAGTAAGATCCTAGGAGGATCAAAGAGGCTACTGGGGCGTGAAGTTGCTGTGTCGTGTAGCCTCAGCTCCGGCTACTCCACACCCCAGTAGCCGCTTTAGAAAATTTGCGTATTAGGGCAATAAAAATTCTAAAAAGATACAGGAGACGTGAGGATTAGCCCTTAAAAGGTCTACAATAGAGGCACCTACCACCTGATCTACCTTAATAGGTAGATCCGTGGTGGTAGGTTTCCTTCCTGTCACCAGGAGACCCATTTTTAGCACTCCCCCAGTCCCCACAGAGCATAGTACATACACTGCCAAAGTGTTTTTGTATAAAAAATTGGTTTTACAGAAAAAATGATATATTATATTGTACCTTTCATTAGCATCTGCTGTGTGTCTAGGCAGTTGCCAATTGGGAGGGGCTGGAAAGGAGCAGTCCCCCCCCACCCTTGGGAAACTGCTCCTCCATGTGTCCTTTTCAAATATATGAATAACTCCCCACACTCGGGATTGGCTGTAGAGGAGCAGGGGGCGTCGCTAAGCCCAGTGATGGGTGGTTTCATATATTTGATATATTTAATCTTTTTTCTGTAAAACCTATTTTTTATACAAAAACACTTTGGCAGAGTATGTACTATGCACTATGGGGAGTACTCTGGGGGAGTGCTAAAAATGGGTCTCTTGGTGACAGGTTCCCTTTAAACTACCAGCTCCCTCGGGCAGGGTATGAAATGTCCTTTCTAGAATTCCCTCTTAGGTGAAATTTCACCCGTTTACCTATAAAAAAAAAAAAAAAAAAAAATCTCCCCCCAGTTAGAAAATTAGAAGAAAATGTCGCTTTGTCAAAATTTGGCCTCTGCGCCTGCTAGAACCATTACAGAACCATCATCGGTTATATAGCACCTGCTGCTAGTGTTATATTAAAGATATGAATATTTCAGATCGCATAAGGCCCATGTTTCTGCGGCGATACAGGAAGTTGAAGAAATAAGTGGGAGTTGTTTCCTTATCTGCTCACATTTCCAACTATGTATTTAACTGCCTGTATCTCCAGGTCTGTAATTCACAGAACAAGAAGCCTTATGTGATCTCAGAGAAGAGATTCTTATCTTTAATATGACATCAACAGCATGTTTTTAGGTGCTATGGAACCTTAGATGGGGCATCTGAAGTGACGCTCCCCCTGCAGGAGCTAAATTTCACTCATCTCGAGCAAAGTATGACTCTTTTCTGCTTATTATCGCATAACTTTGGAGGAGATATTTTATAGGTAAACAGGTAAGTGTTACGTAAGAGGGAATTCCAGAAAGGACATTTCATAAATCAACACATAGTAGTTTTATGGAGGTGTAGTAGGAGTAGTTTTAATCTTTCCCTTTCAGTTCTAGATAAAAATCAAAGGATCAGACATGTTTAAGTCCAACATGCCTGCTCCTTTCCCTACAGGATTCAAATGGGGTGATACAACACTATCCAATGCAAAGGATAATCATTCCGTTCTGAATTTGGTGGGTTAGGACGATGTTTTACATCCGGTACCTCCCGTTTCTTCAGCCCAAGATGGTACTGAAATGCATCTAACCGGTCCTTACTGTTCAGATCTGATTGGTCAACCCTAGCTGTAGGAGAACCAATACTTACCACAGTGTTACAGCAACCACATGGGCACCTGAACTGTTCCAAGCTCAGCCATGGCCCCTTCCCTCTTGCACAGAACTGGGACAGCTTGATTTGGAACAATTCAACTGGTACTTTCAAATTAAGCCGTTATGGGAGTTAACCAGTGGAAAATGGGTTATGGATTACTTTTAAATATAAAGAACTTCCTTCTATGGATGATTGTTGACCAATCAAATCTATTGGACTGCAAAATAAAAAGTATCAAATCCGGTACTTTTTAAGTATCTACTTCAGAATAGGTGCAAAGTAATCTAACCCGGTCCTATTGGCTAACATACCAAAAATGATCAGCTCTGATTGGTCAAGACTTGTAGCCTATAGCCAACAAGAGTGTCTGATGCGAATGACCTGCATTGTGTGTTTGCCAGAATGTCTGAGCCGCGCGCTCTGAAACCGGAACTGAACTCATGATGTCACTTCAGTTACGGTCTCTGAGGGTCAGGGTCGGACATCCCGCCAACCAACCGATGCAAGTTGGTTGCATCAGGCGTCGGCTTTAGGCTTTACTGAAAAGATACCTTCTGCAGTGAAAACCGCAATCGTTATACCCGCTTCATGGTGAATTGCTCCAAACTGGAGTTATGATTCGACTACAGGGGATCACATTGGGGGCCGACGACGGGGGGTGGGGAAATCGCATGGGGGGGGGGGGGGGGGGGCAACAGGGGAACGCATCGGGGATGACGGGATAAATAAACTGAGCACAAAAAATTATATTTCATGAAAAAATTTAATATAACACAAGACAAACGTTCTGCAGAAAGAAGCACAGACATTCAAGAAGGTCGAAAAGAAACGGAAGTAAGATTACATTCTGCAGATGCTTTATTCCCATGCAAATTCATCATGGACTGACCATAAAGGGGGTTTAACATCACACGTTACGTAAAGACCTAATGCCAGATAACCACATGACACGGTAAAGTGCGTGGGTCATCGGGTAATAATACAGGTCATAACATCTAAACTATTACACACATTGCATAATTAGTATAAAAGACCGATGTTCCACTTTGATCACAACTTCCATGGAAGCCTGGCCCCAAAAAATGCCCCCCATGTATCTTACCCGCAACATTTGCTATTGACTAAATATATATGATGGTGACCATTTATGGGTGGGATTGGTTCTCATGGTGAAGGCCATGGATACTGGTTTTGATCCTGGCAACAAGAGCAGGAGCCACACCAACTGTCTACATGAGCTCGTATAGGTCAAACACATAGGACAATCCCTTTAATTTATTTGTACATATAAAGTTGACAACATCTCTGGAGAATGGGGCATCAGAGCTCAGCATCAACCTGTATCCATCAGTTATGCTGAAGCCATAAGAAAATTTTAGGGTCCCAGTGGTTGACTCCCCCCCATAGATGAGGTGGTTCTCTCTTATCCTGTGGTTAGAGGATAATAAATATTGGGCAACCCCATGTCAAAAGATAGTGAGAAAGATCAAATTTAAGGCAAAATCTTAAGTTGAATTTCCAGTGCAATAGACAAAGTGGTTTATTCGTTAAAGAAGCCTCCGGACATGTCGGCTTTAACGTCTTCTAAAACAGCGGTCTTTGTGCCTCTTAAAATAAAAATGTAACGTAAATTCCTTTTAAAAATGTAAGAAATAGACAAATGGGCGTTACTATATTTTGTCCAATCAGTGCTCCCAGTTTTGAACTGTGTAGGGACACGCCTCCTTTAAAAGAAGTGACTCCCACTGACAATGGTGACACCCAGTTGTCCATTTATGATAAATTAAAGGAACATGGAAGACTTTCCCCCTAATTATAATTTACTGTATTAAAGCCTTTGTAAATTAAATACCCAAGGAAATACAAGAAAACTACAGTAACTCATAAGTCTTTAGGTAGCGGTCACCCCTCCACTGTTCTGTATGAATAGGGTGCGGGGTCAGGAAACAATAACTGGCAATAGGAGAGGTCCTACCGGAGATCCTCCACTATCAGTCACAGTCTAAGTGCATTTCGAGGGAACACCCCTTTAAACGGTTACTCCTCCCCATTTCTATTATACTATTTTATTATAATATAGCAGCATCATTTTCTACCTACATTATTTCCCAAGCGCTATTGAGACACAACGGCAAATCAATATCAAAAAAGAGCATTTTTGATCTGTGAAAAGTCACACATGAGCATTAGAAGCTAGAAGATCCCCGATGTTGTCCCTTAAAGGAAATCGGCCACATGGATGCAGTGCTTCTTAACCAACCACACTCACATGCTGGTACGTGCCTGCTGAAACGGGAATCGGAATTTTTTTTTTCTTAAATAGCTTAATTTTTTACAAAACTGGCTTTTTTAAATTATGCAAATGAGCCTCAGGGGCTCCTGTCTACATCACAGAAGCTTCTCCTGGCTACATCATCTGCTAATTATTCACACTTCCATTCCACTCTCTGGCTAGGGAGGTTGGAGGTGGGTAGAAACGCTGAATGGTGACGTGAATAATAAGCAGCAGGGGCTTCTTTGATGTATCCAGGAGCCCCTGAGGCTCATTTGCTTCACTTTAAAAGATGGTTTTCTCAAAAACTAAGCTATTAGAAGCTAAAAGAATAAAGGGTCCTGTTTCAGGAGGCACACACGGGCAGGTAAATGTGATTTGTGTTGTAGCACCACATCAATGTGTTAGATTTCCTTTAACATCACAGAATTAAAATCTTGAAAAAAAAAAAAAAAATGTAAGGATCATCGAGACTCTTCCTATTCCCTGAAGTTGAGCGTCGACCTATTCTCTGTAGCGTCAATCAAACCCATGTGATCGCAAACTGGATTCCTATTCGCAGGCAGAGCTTGGAAACGGTTAACACCTATTAAGAAATATAAAATGATTGTTTGGTCTTTGGTTAAATTAAAGGTCATTCATATAACATTTCGGAGATTTAATGACTTAAAGAGGACCTGTCACCTAAAATTTCGGCACTAGGAGCTGCTTACTAAAGTAAGCAGCTCCTAGTGCTTGAACAAACACCGCAGTGTTAGAGTGATAGCGTTACCGGAAACCTGCGGTAACGCTATCAAACACTGCGGCGGAGTACAATGTAATAATCGGACCGCCCGCTCCATAGGCTGGAGGTGACTTCCGCGTGTCATGCAGCAGTCACCTCCCCTAACCACGCCCAACCCCGCCCCCTCATGAATACACCGGGCGGTCCGATGATTACATTGTACCCCGCCGCAGTGTTAGATAGTGTTAACCGGAGGTTTCCGGTAACGCTATCCTTCTAACACTGAGGCGTTTGTTCAAATTTTAAGTGACAGGTCCTCTTTAAAGGTGAAAATTCTAAAAAATTTGATAACAGCATAATGTGATGTGTAGCTTTTACTGAATGATCTCTCTATAAAACCGGATCAGAATGGGATGTTCCTATGGATGTAACATGAGGGAGCTCCGAGGCCCAGGAGAAAAGGTGCCTCCTCATATACAAGATTACTGTGGAAATATAAAAAAATACTTTATAGTTGGGGGGGGGGGTATAGATTTGGCAATGGGGCTCCATATGGTCTTAGGACATGCCATAAGTTTTGTGCCATAATACCACAAAGGAGCCACACAGGCTTTATAAACATAGGGCAATAGATAACAATGCTATATTAAGTATTATGTGAGGAAAACAAAGACAACAAAAAAACACTAAAATCTCTGGAGTTACGGTAAGTACCTTAGTATCTTCTCTGAACGAAAAGTCATCGGTGGGCACCTGATTCACCAGAACCTTCTTGGGAGGGTTGGTTATGCCGTACACTTGCACCGATGCCAGGGTCAGGTTGTCCGATTCACTGTTCCAATGTATCACCTCACTAACAAGTGCATTCTGTAACCAAAAATTAAACCCAAAATGTCAGGCTCCAGGGATAATGGACCCAAAGGACCACCGTGGACGATGACGTAAGCCGACATTTGGGACCGGAGTCTAAGTGGTTCCTGGTTTTCACCAGAGCCCGCCGCAAAGTGGGTTGCACTTGCTGCGGCGTGGTACCACCAGGTCGTTCCACAGGTGCAACTTTGCCCGCGGTTGCAGCCAAGGTGAGGTATAGAAACGGAAGGCGGGTTCGTGGTCGTGGACAGGCAGGAGGTCAGGACGGGCAGCACGGGAGCAGAGTCGTGGACGTAGGAACAGGTCAAGACAGGCAGCAGAGGAGCGTAGTCAGGAATGGAATCAAGATCACAACGGGAAATCACTATAAACGCAAAGGACATGGGAACAAGCTTTTTCTAAGGCGGTGAGGCACAAAGATCAGGCAGGGGTCACAGGAAGGGGCTGGGAATTTATCACAATCGGAATCCAGTGCGCGCGCCCTAGGAGGTGGGGCCTGTTGGAGCCAGCGCTCGATCGTGGCGAGGTGAGCCGAGACTGGGGACCGGGGGCACAGAGGAGCACGGGTGCGTTTGCGGCCCGAGTCGTGGGTTGTGGGAGCACCCGTGACACCAAACTGTGTGATGAGCATAAGTCAATATAATTTGTAGATCCGATACTTACATTTGTAGCAATAAACACCACCTCAGTATAATCCATCCTTTCGAAAGTCCACAAACTGTCCCCGTCATCCCAAAATAGATCCCCCCGTGCAAATCCTTCTGGTGTAAGGGCCACTATGAGGTTCAGGCTATTCTTTCGGGTTTCCTCTGTTGTCATACCTGGGATCTACATCGAAAGAAAGAAAAAATGCAAATATCGTTCTAGAATTTTTTACAAACAGATTTTTGAAATTGTGTAAAAGGAAACTCCCAGCCTCGGCAGGTATTAGGAAATGTCCTACTTCCCTCTTTTATGTGAAATCTCATCACTTATATAAAAAAAAAAAAACTCCCCCAAAGTCAGGCAAATATTACTCTTCTTCATTTTCACATGAGAAGAGTCAAGTTTAGAAGTGGCACTTCAGAAGACCCCATCTTCTCTTCTATAGCACCTAGAAACAGGGTACAGGTATCATATTAAAGATAAGAATATTCTCTTTCAGATCACACCAGGCTAATGGCTACAGAACCCGAGGTAAAGACAGCTAAAAGCAGCAGACATAGATCCAGTTCCCGACTATTTTTTAACTGTCTGAACTGTATGTCCAGTTCTGTAGATCGCAGAACCATAAGCTTGATGGGATCTGAAAGATTCTTATCTTTAATAGGACACAAAAACTGGTTTGTAGATAGAGTGGAACCAAAGATAGGGGCTTCTGAAGTGACGCTACCCCTGCAACCACTAAACTTGACTCATCTCATGTGAAAATGAGGTGAAAAGAGTCATATTTGCGCAACTGGATTTTTTACAGGGGAAGGAGCAGTGGTGTGCACGGCCGGAGGTGAACGGGCTTGTTGCCACTGAGTGGGGTGTTTAGCATTCATATGCCTGCGCATACTGGTGGTAGTTAAGCTAGTAGTGGTGGAACCCCTGCTGAACTCCTTAAAGAACCTCCAGACTTCTGAAGATCTAGCCCTCGCCGTAAGAGCCCTCGCCACGGGAGCTTCACTAGTTGACACATTTGGCGCTTGTGAAAATGAGGTGAAAAGAGTCATATTTGCGCAACTGGATTTTTTATAGGTTAACATGTAATATTTCCCATAAAAGAAGGAATTTTAGAAAGGCACATTTAATAGGCGCAGTTTAGTGTGGCAAAACCTGGTGACAGGTTCCCTTTAGAAGGACATCTACCACCAGGATGAAAGACTGTATGCAAATGAGCCTGAGGGGCTCCAGGTTCCATTAACACCTAAGCAGCCTGGTGCCCCTCAGGCTTATTTGCATACAGTCCTTGATCCTGGTGGTAGATGCCCTTTAAGGCCCTTAAAACTGAGTCCCTATTGTGCTAAGTATCTCCTAGTGCAGCCGGTATTATTGAGTTGTAATGGTGGAAAACCAAATAGCAAACAATCTAAAACATGGATTTTATTCTCTTTGCTTCTAAACTGTACAGCGATTGGATATTATTAAAATTTTTAAATTTAGAGCTCAAACACAGAAACTATTCTGACCTGCGCAGGCAAAAATCTTCTCACCAAAACTGGACACATTGGGGCACATTTACTTACCTGTTCCATGCGATCACCGAAAGTGCATTGTCTGGCCGGAATGTCCTGTGCCGCGATTCACTAAGATTGTGCGCCCGATTTCCTGCATGTGTCGCTTCCCCGCTGAGGTCCGCCGGAGTTCACCTTCTTTTTCCGGGTGCATGTAAGTTCTTGATCTTGCGACAAATTGAAAGCTAAATCCCGCGGTTTGTCCGGATCAGTTGGACCGTCCGACGGCCTGCCACCGATTTCTGTCGCTTGAAGGCCGGCACCGATGCGCCAAAATCTGCTACACAATTCCCTTCTAAATACCTGTCCCACCGGCCACGGGACCCTTAAATAAGCCCCATTCTGACTAACAATTGATATATTCTAACAATTAACATATTTGATAATGGAGAGAACCCCTTGCGTGAAAGAAGAAGAGTGAAATTGTAAAATTGTTCTTGTGGAGTAAAGAAGAAATCTTTTGGCCCCAAGTTGAGTTCAATGTAATAAAAATTAAAAAGTTTGTTTTAGATTTTCCTTCTTTTTGATGAAATATGTCAAAATATGGCGGAAAAAAAAAGATCATTGCTCTATGACCATTGATGGAGTCACCTGTGGGGGTCATATTGAGTAGTTTTTCTGGAATATTACTCAAGAGTGTGACCTAAAGTCTAGTAAAAAGCACTTGAACACTTGCCTATATTAAGTAGGTCCACCATGTCTCAGAATCACATCTCCCAACCATCAAGGCGTTGACTGAAAAGGATCTCTGAAGATGTGCACCAGTTACAATCCAGAGGTTTGCACCCTACTACCTTTTCAGTGTAAATTATCTAGACGGGTTAGTCTTACCTCCAATCATAAGTCCATATTGGACCGTTTTTCAGTAGGTACTAACCGCAAACACCCTACAAGACCTATGGTTTTGAAGTTGCCAAAACCAAAGTGTCTCCATCACAATTTTGCCAAAATCACTAAGATTCTTACAAATGTTTTTTTCAGATTTCAAAAACTTTGAGTATTGGAACTTCAATCCTCTTGACTTTGTCGAGATTGGCTCATCTTAAAAATCCTCACAAATACCATAATCAGCCATAACAATAAAACCGGTACACTTACTCAAGAAAGAGTGCCCGAGCAACAGTCTCTCCCAAACTGTGAGCCTTATGAAACAACGTATACAGGTATGGAAGCAGCGAATATCGGATTTTCAAAGCATTCCTTATGGCATCTTGAGACACCTTGGAAAAAACATACGGTTCTTGTGCCTAAAAATTGAAGAAAAAAACCCACTATAATAGAATTTAGTCCATTTCAATAACAATTCCATTGCATCGGAGGCTACAATAGGACGGGAGCCTCTGTTACAGATTCTGCTCGAACTGACCGTCACCCCAAAATAATGGTCAATAAAATATTTTAGGCTCCATTGGTATTTCATTTTACAAATCGGGAATTAACATTATTTTTATTGTTCTGTTCCTAAAACAGAAGAAAACAACAGGCATAGAGCTGGACATGACCCAAGTCCAATATCTGGCTTACAAAGAAATTTAAAAAAAATAAAATTTCAAAAAAAAAAAAAATGTTTAAAATGACAAATAAGTAAAAAACACAAATTGGACGAAACAAAAAGTAAACATTTTACGTTACCCGAGCGTCACGATTGTTGTGATTTAAAGATAAGAATATTCTCTTTCAGATCACACCAGGCTAATGGCTACAGAACCCGAGGTAAAGACAGCTAAAAGCAGCAGACATAGATCCAGTTCCCGACTATTTTTTAACTGTCTGAACTGTATGTCCAGTTCTGTAGATCACAGAACCATAAGCTTGATGGGATCTGAAAGATTCTTATCTTTAATAGGGCACAAAAACTGGTTTGTAGATAGAGTGGAACCAAAGATAGGGGCTACCCCTACCCCTGCAACCACTAAACTTGACTCATCTCATGTGAAAATGAGGTGAAAAGAGTCATATTTGCGCAACTGGATTTTTTATAGGTTAACATGTAATATTTCCCATAAAAGAAGGAATTTTAGAAAGGCACATTTAATATTCGCAGTTTAGTGTGGCAAAACCTGGTGACAGGTTCCCTTTAGAAGGACATCTACCACCAGGATGAAAGACTGTATGCAAATGAGCCTGAGGGGCTCCAGGTTCCATTAACACCTAAGCAGCCTGGTGCCCCTCAGACTTATTTGCATACAGTCCTTCATCCTGGTGGTAGATGCCCTTTAAGGCCCTTAAAACTGAGTCCCTATTGTGCTAAGTATCTCCTAGTGCAGCCGGTATTATTGAGTTGTAATGGTGGAAAACCAAATAGCAAACAATCTAAAACATGGATTTTATTCTCTTTGCTTCTAAACTGTACAGCGATTGGATATTATTACATTTTTTAAATTTAGAGCTCAAACACAGAAACTATTCTGACCTGCGCAGGCAAAATATGGCCGCCTCTAACGTGAACATTAATCGTATCCATCGGTGCCGAAAGATTGATCCATTGGCCCTTACTCTGTATTTCCACACCCTGAGAAGCAAAAGAAACTTACTGTAAATATAATGCTGCATAATATATATATATCAATCAACACTTTGCTACAGGGTACTTGGTAATTGGCGGGGTTTGAACCACTCACCGTTTGAAGGACGTACCATGATACCGCAGGGAAGTATCCACTGACTTCAGTCTTTCCTTGCTCAAGGACTGGGCTGATCAGCAGAGCGTCTCCCCAAAGGAACTGGCGGTCAATTGTCCAAGTGTTTTGGTCAGTAGGAAACCTTAAAAAGAGGAAACCAAATCCCAAATGAAACAGAACAATTAAATCTTCCAAGTTAATTACCAAAATTGCGCTGAAAAGAGGAAGTGGTCTTCTCAACAAGGACGTCTGGTCTACAGAACGGCCAAACAAAAATACCTCCCATGTTGAGGAGAAGGTCTTCTCAAAAGAGGTGGCCTTTCAGTGAGGTGTCACTATAGATAAGGCCCCATTCATGCAACTAACTGTGGCCGTGATCTGGGTGCAGAAATTGTGTGACCAGATCATGGCCACAATAGAAGTTCACGGTAACGGTGCAGTGAGCACACGGTGTCCCATCGTACCGTGTCCCAACCACAGCCGCTCAGCTTTGAATGAAGAGAGGAGGGTGGGGACCGCTTACTCTCTCTCCCTTCTCTACCCGGCCCGGGAGTATACAGCCTTAGTGTAATCTTCTCACCAAAACTGGACACATTGGGGCACATTTACTTACCTGTCCTGCCCGATCCCCGAAAGTGCATTGTCCGGGCAGAATGCCCTGTGCCGCGATTCATTAAGATCGTGCGCCCGATTTCCTGCATGTGTCCCTTCCCCGTTCAGGTCCGCCGGAGTTCACCTTCTTCTTCCTGGTGCATGTAAGTGCTTGATCTTGCGACACAAATTGAAAGTTGAATCCCATGCTTTGTCCGGATCAGTTGGATCATCCGACGGCATGCCCCCGATTTCTGTTGCTTAAATGCCATTGCCGATGCGCCAAAATCCGATCGCTTGCGACACAATCCCCTTCTAAATCCCTGTCCCCGCAATCCCCGAAAACGTTGGAAAACCCGATAGAAAGTAAATAAGCCCCATACTGACTAACAATTGTCATATTTAATAATGGAGAGAACCCCTTGCGTGAAAGAACAAGAGTGAAATTGTAAAATTGTTCTTGTGGAGTAAAGTTGGAATCTTTTGGCCCCAAGTTGAGTTCAATGGCATAAAAATTAACCAAGATTTTAGATTTTCCTTCTTTTTGATGAAATGTCAAAATATGTCGGAAAAAAAATTTCATTGCTCTATGACCATTCATGGAGTCACCTGTGGGGGTCATATTGAGTAGTTTTTCTGCAATATTACTCAAGAGTGTGACCTAAAGTCTAGTAAAAAAACACTTGCCTATATCAAGTAGGTCCACCATGTTCCAGAATCACGTCTCCGAAGCAGCAAGGCATTGACTGAAGAAGACCTCTGAAGAAGTGCACCATTAACATTCGAGAAGTTTGCACCCTACTACCGTTTCAATGTGAATGCTCTAGATGGGTTAGTCTTTACCTCCAATCATAATTCCATCTTGGACCATTTTTCTGCAGGTACTAACCGGGAACACCCTACAAGACCTATGGTTTTGAAGTTGCCAAGACCAAAGTGTCTCCATCACAATTTTGCCAAAATCACTAAGATTCTTACAAATGCTTTTTTCAGATTTCAAAAACTTTGAGTATTGCAACTTCAATCCTCTTGACTTTGTCGAGTATGTGCTCATCTTAAAAATACTCACAAATACCATAACCAGCCATAACAATAGAACCGGTACACTTACTCAAGAAAGAGTGCGCGAGCAACAGTCTCTCCCAAACTGTGAGCCTTATGAAACAACGTATACAGGTATGGAAGCAGCGAATATCGGATTTTCAAAGCGTTCCTTATGGCATCTTGAGACCCCTTGGAAAAAACATACGGTTCTTGTGCCTAAAAATTGAAGAAAAAAAGCACTATAGTAGAACTTCGTACATTTCAATAATAATAATGTTTATTTGCATTGGAGGATAAATTAGGACAAGATTCTGCTAAAAAATTACCGACCCATGAATGGAAGCCCAATAACAGTCAATAAAATATTTTGGGTTCCATTGGTATTTGATTTTACAAATTGGGAATTAACATTATTTTTATTATTCTGCTCCTATAACAGAAGAAAACAACAGATGTAGAGGTGAATGTGGCCCAAGTCCAATATCTGGCCTAAAATATGGGTCCAAAGAGAAAAAACGCTTAAAATGACAATAAAGACAAATTTGATGAAGAAAAAAAGTAAACATTTTACGTTACCCGAGCGTCACGATTGTTGTGATTTCTCATAAACGGGTAAAAAGCACCGAGTTGACTCCATCGCACGCATAACTCTTCAGTTGTGTTCCCAGAAAAACCACATATGTCGGCCCCAACCAGAGGGATACCGTACATGTTGAAAAGTAATATGGCTGAAAAAGTATAAAAAAGTTATCAAAACAGAGAAAGAATAAATAATATGTGTTTTTACGATGACTTTAAAAAGGGGTTGGTTTACGAAAAACACTGTACGTCCACCATAACAGTGGTCACACATGTGCACTACATAGAAATAGGCTTGTTCTCGGAAATCGGTGGAAGTCCAAGAGACTGGGCCACCTTAATCTGCCCTGAGGATTTAAGGGCCTCACTTTTTACAGTTTCTCCTACCTGGTACTGAGTAGTAGAGCTGTTCCCAGGTACTTGCCACGTCTCCTGACCAGTGACCTGCATAGTGACCATGACTGGAGAACGTGGATCGAGAAATCACAAAAGGACGTTTTCCTCGAATCTTTATCAGCGCGCTAGCAAGAGGTGTAAAAAAAAAAATTAAAAATGTTAGTCATACTATGGGATAGTAACAGATATTTAGTACTAGAACCTTCTTGGCTTACTTACTGGTGGGACGCGATTGCCTCGGAGAGTCCGTACAGATTGTGGAGATTGTAATGTGAAGAGAGATGTTGCTGACTGGAGGCACAGATTGTGGCTCGTCTCAATGTACCTCCCACTACCGCTGTGACAACATAGAATACAAACCATCAGCACGGTTCTCAGGGATAGGTCAAGGAGGCCCACCCCCTACCATCAAATTCAAGCATGATAAACCTCGGACACTTACTCATAGATCCAGGCACCGTGACTGTGGAAATCTTCTTATATTTGTTATCCATGGCCTCCTTCCTTCTAACATCAACTTTTAAAATGATGCCAAGTGCTCTGAGGGGTGTTACCAGAGCCCCTCTGTGCTCTGACTTCACAGGCTATTGTCTCCTTCTCAGGAATCTAGGAGATTCTTTGAGGAGCTCGTTTCGATTTTGATAGTAGATTTTCTTTGAGAAAATGCCTTATTTTGAGCTTCATTTTTAATTTTTTTTTTTTGCTTCTTTTCCCCTTTATTAGAACTATAACTTTTCAATCTTTACTTAGAAATAGGAGGGCTTGTTTTTTGCAGGAGAAGGAGAAAGTTTAATGGCACATGTACATATTTGACATTTTATAATTTTTAGGGAGTAGGGATATGGATGTATTGATTTCCAAATTTCAAGGTTTTTTTGGAGTTTAGTTTTAGAATTTAGAACTAAAAAAAAAAAAAAAACCTGGTTATTTTTTATTGTTAGTACGTTTTCACAATTTAGAATATTTTATACTACATTATTAATACTACATTATTTACTTTATTATTGACATCACAGTCTGAAAACCATAATATGTCGTTTTCCATTGACTGTGCTGTGCGAGGGCTTGTTTTTTTTGGGATTACTTGACATTTTAGTTGGTCTCATTTTGGTGAATGCAAATATTTTATTGGTGGAAATAAGACCAATGAAAATTGCAATTCTGGCACTAAGTAGCAGCGTAAAAGGGGGTTAAACATCAGGTGCCATACAAATTTTTAAACAAAATTTACAAAATTGCATTTCTACAGATCTTTTCACATGAAAGTTGTGGTTTTTAGAATTTATGTTCTAAGCTTACCAGGAACATATGGAGGATTCTCAATATTGTTGTCCGGGCAGTTGTCTACTGAACCGGCCACAAAGTTTGAAGGTTCATTCATATCCTGTAAGAGAGAGTGAATCAGAAAACTTATAAAATACATCTTAAGAATACGCTCCAAACTTCCCTGGCTCTAAATAAAGAGGTTCTTAGTAGGACTCTGTTCACACTGCTGCCAGGAGCTTCCTCTCAAGGCTCTTTTGGTGGTGTTGGCTTCATGATGTTTTAGTCATTGTAATTGAGAACAGTGAGGAATTTTTTTGATGGTTCATGAAGTCACGGCATGTAGCTAGAATATTCCAGAACGCCATTATTGTGGTTGGACCTTTTATTTTAGGAATGGAGATTTTTGACTACGCTGAAGCCCTCCTGATCAATGGTGGGCAGGGTGCTGCTTTTTCATGGGAGTAACGGGATGTAAAGATCTGTAGTAGACTGAGATGAACTATTAAAGAGATGTTATCCAGTCTGATGGGAGCATCAGGTTGGGCCATAATTGTAGGTTGTCATGGGACGACTGTGGCACTAACTGGCAGCAGTTGGCAGAGACGTTCAGCGAACAGATTGGGGGGCCATCACTGCTACCAGGCCACGTGGTCAGATTATAGGGGGAAGGACCCAGAAGTACAATTTTATTATTTTACCTTGGACTGTATCATAGGTTTTATAGGGGGATTGTATATGGTTATAGTGGGGCTGTATATAGTTATTACAGGGGGACTGCATATAGTTATTATAGGGGGACTGTATATAGTTAATGCTGTGGGCCTGTATATAGGTAATGTTGGTGGGACTGTATATAGTTGATTCTGGGGGCCGCATATAGTTGATGCTGGGGGCCGTATATAGTGATTATTTGGGGGCTGTAAATAGTTAATGCTGAGGGGTGCATATAAACTGATTACTGTGGGGCCGTATATAGTGATTACTGGGGGGGGGGGGTGTATATAGTTAATGCCAAGGGGTGCATATAAACTGATTACTTGGGGCTGTATATAGAGATTACTTGGGAACTGTATATAGTTATTGCTTGGGTGCAGTAAATAGCAATTTCTCTGCCCTGTCTGGACTTTAATTGGGGCCCCCCACCCGATTTTGAGCCCAGGGGCCCCCACCAACCTTAATCCGGCCCTGCCAGGCCACGATAAGTACGCTTTTTTTTCTTACACTGGCCACAAGGGAGTTTTTTCAAATCCAACCCCCTCCCAAAAAAATATATTAACATTTCGGCAAATTTCAAAAAGTTGTCCCCCCACCATGCACAGTTGTATTACTTACTATCCACATGCCATCGAAAGGAACCTGGTCATGATAGCTCTTCACCATATCGTACCACCAGTAAAAGGTCTCCGGGTTTGTAAAGTCTGGGAACACTGTAAGACCGGGCCAAACCTGTTATCCAACACATAAAAGGTGTGCAAAGTATAAAATGAAAATTGTAGGTGTGTTAGATGGAAAAAAAAACTGTTCCGCCGATACGCAGCTACCCTGTATGTCAATGTCTGACCCATAACAAAGCCTTGAAACACAATTCGAGATCATGGCCATCCAGAGACTTACATCGATAGGCGACTGTTACGGGTTCTTCCCGTTTTTTTACTGGTTAGTTATAGATATAGCAAACATTATCTGACAGTTAAAACACGTTAACGGGAGTTTTTAAATTTAAAATAATGCGGCCTCTGACCCTGTAGGGTGTAACTACAGGGACAGATTTCTTCCTTCTATATTTAAAGCTCATTTGCATATTTCCCCATAAAGCATTGGATCCGAACTTCCTACACCAGCTGGATCTCCATAATGGGAACCAGAACAGAACTATGTGAATCTGCTATGAAATTGTGTATTCTTCACACGGACCAGTAGAGGTCAGCACAAAATAAGCTCTCGCTCCTCTATTAGGTTATTGTTTACGCTTTTACGCATTTTAAAGGGTCAGACTAGATACAAGGAGGAACAAACCTTCCCAACGAGAGGCTGGCCGGTGGCATTTCTGATAAAAACATCTCTTTTTAGTCCATCATCATAAGGAGGGTAAGTGCCAGGAGGAGCGGTGCTGCTGATGGCCGGATCCTAAAAAAAAAAAAAAAATACAACATAAAAAAGTTGCCCTCTATAAATGAAGAACGAGAAGTAGATCTCATGGCAGGACCCCTATGCCTCTATGGAAGAACGTCTCAAGAACGAGAAGTAGATCTCATGGCAGTCTCATGGCAGGACCCCTATGCCTCTATGGAAGAGCTTCTCAAGAACGAGAAGTAGATCTCATGGCAGGACCCCTATGCCTCTATGGAGGGCTGTCCGACCCTGCTGCCCAGATTCAGTTTTGTAAAGAAACCCCAGTATATACATCCTCAATACACAATACTCAATATACTCTACTAATTTTCTTAGTCTACAATGTGCAATAATCTTATACCCTCTTACCAAAGGCATATTGGCTTTGCTCATATTTCTCACGACTTCCCGAGTGATGTTTGAAGTTGAATATCCCCAGCGGCATATGTGGAATCCCAGGCCCCAGAGGGGAGGCATGAATGGAAGACCTGCACAGACAGGAGACATGGTTCACATCAATGATCCCACATATTGTTAGGAGATCTTAGTCTTTGGATTAGTAAGTCAGGGAGCGTGAAGACCATATCACAACTCTGACACCTAAGCTTTGGTTCTGTGTGGTTCTCTTTGGTTCGGTATGGGGTCAACTGCTGAGAACCCTTGAGATAAGCATAAACACGTGGGCAAAGGTATGAGGCCTTGTCTTTGACAGTGGATGGTCCAAATGATGGTGGCCTAGATCATCCGAGCTACCTTCTACATTTAATTCCCTCCCCCATATGAGACCACAATTCTATGTAGACCCCAGCACCATATACAAAGATGACATTTTTGCAAATAAGAAGCCTCCAATGAAAGTTTGGACAACATGAAACTCCTCCAAAAGGGAGGCAAGATCCGTATGCCCACAACCTGGACAACAAGTCCCAACCGTCCTTGTACCGTTGTAGGCCGATACATTCACCAATGAATCCCCAGAAGATTCCTCTTACCAATCACTTCCTGATATTGGCGGATCACAGACTTGGGCTCTGGGCCCAAAAACAGGTAAAAGTCCAAGATGCCTCCTATAGTTCTCCAGGTAAGGGCTGGGGTTGGCTGGAGGAGAACATCTAGAAAAAAAATTTTAAAAAAATTTGACAAAATGTTACGCCAATTTTAGAAGAAATATAAAGAAGCTACTTTTTGGGAATGGTTTTAGTTTTTCACCGTTGTCCTGCCAGTTCGGGGCAGATCAGATACCAGAATAAACACTAGCACCAACGTCTCACTGTTTACATGATTTCGGATTTTGGACTCAGTGAGGACGGGGTACGTAATGATTTGCAGTCACGTTGCCGGTCTGGTTTGTAGGATGCAAGACCATCATACAATGAGTCATACAGGATAAATTAAGGCCGATGAGAAGAGGGAGTGAGATCAGTTTGGAACTTGAAATGAGCCTAAAGTGCTATGGGCGTGTTATGTGTTACAGAAGCCCTCTGTGCTCTGGCTTCAAAGGCTGTTACACTGCATTACGTCACAGTCTCACCCTTTCCCCTGCACTTCCTGTAATCTCAGTGATCACACTGTGGGAGGGGAAAGTTAGTATTCCGGCACAGTGTAACAGCCTGGGAAGCTACAGCATGAAAGGGCTCTGAATACACAGGGATAGCCTTCCAGGCTCATTAGCATAATTTTAAAAGGAAGTAAGTCATGGATGACCATAGTCACGGTGCCTGGAACTATGACTAAGTGTTTATCATGCTT
Organism: Engystomops pustulosus; assembly: GCA_019512145.1. Taxonomy (NCBI): domain Eukaryota; kingdom Metazoa; phylum Chordata; class Amphibia; order Anura; family Leptodactylidae; genus Engystomops; species Engystomops pustulosus. Next base: position 7,505,822 of record CM033646.1, on the reverse strand, counting down.
GAAATTCATGGTAGATTTTCTTTAAAGGCAACATAGCAAAGGCATGTCAGAGGTTTTATTAGCCAAATGGTATAAAAACCTTCTGCTCCAATTTGCCAAAGAATATAGTTGTTGCAGTTTAGGAGTCCAGTGTATTCATGAGGAGCACTTTCCCACACCCCTCCTTACACCGATTGGTAGGATGTTTATGCAAATACACATCGGCCAATCATGAATCACTAATGAGCTGGGCAGCGGGGTCATTGAGAGTGGCATCCTCATGTATACACTGGACTCTGGGGATGTGTTTTTTTTGAGACTTTTCTAACCTTATATAGAGAAGCATAAAATAAATTTATTTTTAAGATATTGTCCATTAAAGGGGTTGTCCAGGCTCATTTATATAACATCTATATGAGAAGAATGGTACTATACACAATTTATTATAAATTTATTTGGCACTGGGGCCCGACAGCTTCAAGTTACGGCACTGGAGGGGAGTATAAGATTTTTAGTGTTTTACTAGCCCCCCCCCCCCCCCCTAGCCTTGTATAAACTTTTTTTTAAAGCCCAGACAACCCCTTTAATACTAGACATTAATACATTTTAATTTGAAGGAAATGCTCACCCATAGCATTACTGTTGAGGAGAAACACCCCATGGGCTGAACCATCTTTTTCCAGAGCCAAGTAGAATGGATGAGATCCATACAAATTGGAATCTTTCTAGAAATGAGGAGAATACATGAACATTCCGATTCCATTCATCTTTCTAGTATTAAGATACTAAAACTCCAATGGCCTTACCTCAGGACCAATATCTCTGTTCCAAAAAGTTAGCCGAGACCAATCAGTATTTAGGTTAATGGAGGTGAGGTGTTCCCCCAGACCATATATATATTGAGAGGGGAGGGATGTAGAAATCTGTAAGAACTGATCTGCAAACAGAAGCGGAGCCAAACCGGTATTCAACCTATGAGGGACAAAATGTGGTGGTAATGCATCGAAAATGAGGAGAAAAATTCTAAAGTCTTTTAAATCCAGTGCTCCGATACCCCTAGTGGCCCATTACTGAATCATAAGTCCAAATGGGTAGTCAGGAGCGGGCCAAGGTCAGGACCCAGTTGTAATAGATTTAAGTAGAGGCCAAGCAAGGTTGTGCACAAGAAAACAATATAGATTTAAGATAGGCTAGACCTAAAGGGAACCCGTCTTCACATTTTTCATAAACACAGCTAGTGACAGGTTTCTATAGATCCCTAGTAACTAAATAACAAACTTCTCTTAGCTAAAAATTATTTTTCTCACATCCCCATAAAATCAACTTTATTATCTTACCTGGCACACAGCCAGATCTAGCAGGGAGTCCTACAGCTCTCCCCATGTCTCCTCACCTTTCACTGCATGTGATGTGACCAGGGTGATGTCATCGAATTTCCATTACCCATCAACATTTGCAATATCTACCCCATGTATTTATCTGATCACATGAAATCACAGCAGCATCCATAGACAACTTCTCCTCCCTATCCTTCATAGAGTCATACTGTGATTTATACTGACATCACCCTGGTCACATGATATATAGCGCTGAATGGCGAGAAGGAGGCATAGGGCATGGGGAGATGTAGAAGTAAGTGATGATGGGAGTGGCTGCTGGAGTTGGCCGAGCAGGATACCCCTCTCTGATGTCTGGTAAGATTACAAAGTTGATTTTATGGGGATGTGAGGTAAAGTAGTTTTAGCTAAAAGAAGGGTGATATGGGAATGTGTCACTAGCTGCAGACCTATCAAATAAGAAGAAAAGGATGACCTTCCTCTATTTTGAGCACTGACATTTATGCACAAGTGATCAATGAGGCCAATGAATGGCTGAGCATAGTGTTGGACTAGGGTTGATTTATCGTCCCTAAAGAAATAGACCCTACTCCCCTCCAAATTAGGTTGTCTTCTAAGTTCAGTATTAGGTAAGGGCTTGGGTCCACCAGAGGGTTCTCTGGTGATATGTTGGGCCAGTCCAACATTTTAAACAAGAAATTTATGGTCATACTGGAACCAGAGGACCGGTCTCACTGGCGAAATGAGGGGCTTTGGAAGGTATTCCATATAATAGCAGTCCCTGTTCTGTGACAACCCCTTTAATACAGGTTAAAGGGAGTTTGACCTGATCATATTTAGTCTCTAAAAAATTTGACTATGTTTGGTAGTTCATAGACTAATTCCTATGGGGGGGGGACCCAGAATCCCATCCCTCTGTGAGTAAGAACATCTCTGCAGGATTACTACACAGAAACATGGCCTAACCCTAGATAACCACTTACAGTTCCTGCCCGTTGCTCTTCCTTTTCACTACAAGACTGAAGGGGTCTGCAATCACTTGGACATCGTACAGAGTATTGGTCGCCTTTTCGTTTACGCGTGGAGTTTTTATTGGCACTTCATATCGCTTTTGAGCTGGGTCACTTATCTGCAAAGCGTAAAATTAAATTTAAAAAAAAATATAAATGCTAAATAAAAATTTTTTTTGTTAAAACACTCACGATAAAATGTAGACGATCATTGGTCTCCAGTAACATCTCCAGCTGCAGAGTCATGATATCGTTGGGCATGAAGGTCGTCTTGGATCGAATGAGCGTGGCCGTGAATCCATGTCCCGTTTCGGTTTTGTTGGTCAGCTTATAGTTTGGATAGGTTGTTGAGAAAAAACACCACGGCTGCCCGATCCCGGAATCTTTCCCTGTGGGGGAATAACAGCAGCCGCGGCCTTCACATTCCTCCTTAGTGATACCTTTGTCTGGTGCACAGTCAAACCGACTGGTGGGGGCCACGGCACACGCGTCAGACATCTTGTCAGAAGTGGGGACTGCGCTACGAACCAAAAGAAAGAGACTGAACCCCAGTAACCCCCATTTCCACCTTAGAGTTAGATTGGACATCCTGAGCCACCTGCAAGAAGCCAAAGCAGAGAAACTTTGAAATTCGATGTCATGACACATTACAATACACTATCACCATTCTGCATCCTTCCCCTATGGATCAATCCGTGGCCTTTTCACTGCTCACCCGGCACAGCGCCATCCACATTATAGTGTCTGTGCTCGGTATTACAGCTCCGGCACTTGAGTATGAGTGAACATATACTGGGTCATTATGGCCCTTAGTAGGTCATGTCCTTTAATAACCTATCATTTCATTATGAAATATTCACTACTTCTTTAATGACGAGGGTGTATATCCTCTACGGCTCAAGATGGCTGACCCAAATACATGGGACAACAGGAACACCCATAGGAGCAAATGTTTTTAATTAATACTCGTCCAAAAGAAGTCTAAGTAACAAACATACACAAATAGGTTTTGACATGCACCTTAGATCCTCAGACCAGACTATGCAATCTTAGATGTCCTCAGACCAGAAACATGGGGGCAAATTTACTTACCCGGTCCTGTTGCGATCCCCGATTTAGACAGTCAGACGAAGATGAAGTCCGGCGCGATTCACGAAGCTTGTGCGCCCGATATCCTGCATGTGTCGCTTCCCCGCCGAGGTCCGCCGGAGTTCACCTTCTTCTTCCTGGTGCTTGTAAGTGTGTGTCTTGCGACACAATTCGAAATGTTAAATCCCGCGCATAGTCCAAATCCGTCAGGTTGCCCGACAGCCACGCCCCCCGATTTGTGTCACGTGCAAGCCGGGGCTGAAGCGCCAAAATCCCATCGTGTGCGCCAAAATCCCCTGTTAAATGCGGCACAAAACGGAAATCGTCGGGTAACCCGATGAAAATGTGTCCGACGGACCCTTAGTAAATGAGCCCCATGGTCTCCACCCGATGCACTGGACGTGGCCTTCTCTGTCCTGCACGTAAGGGCTCAGAAATTTCCGTCATTGAGCTCCATTGAGATGAATGGTGCAGAACGTTCATGCATGGCCGTCTACTCCATTACTCTCCCGGAGTTACAAGGGGTCCGACTGAGGTACCAGGGACCACATCGGACCCCTTGTTTACGTGATCTGTAGGGGTCTCATCACGGAGATCCCCACCGATCAGCAAGTTAGGCCCTAATTCGTGGGAAAACCCCTTTAAACTATAATGGAAAGATTTTGTTCTCTTCCAGGTTTTGGACCCACTACTGGTTTTGGCTTACACATACTGATGCAAAATACTGAAGAAACACTGACCATGTGAAAGAAGCTTTAGAGACATAGGGGCTTATTTACCAAGTATCTTGCGGCCGCACTTTCCTTGGATATTCCAACGTTTTTGGGGACTGCGCCTCTGGCACAGCTATTATGAAGGGGATTGTGTCGCACGTGATCAGATTTTGGCACAATCACGACCACTTCCATGCGGCAGAAATTGGGGGACGGGCCATCTGACGATCCAACGGATTTGGACTGAGTGCGGGATTTAACTTTCAAATTGTGTTGCAAGATCAAGCACTTACATGCACCAGGAAGAGGAAGGTGAACTCAAGCGAACCTGAGCGGGGAAGAGACACATGCAGGATAATGGGCGCACAATCTTAGTGAATCGCTGCACAGTGCATTATTGTCGGACCACGCACCACGGGGATCGTGACAGAACTGGGTAAGTAAATGTGTCCCATAGAGCAACACAGTGGATTGTCAGCTGCGGCACAGGTACAGATGACATTTATGAGTCGTCTCCTGTGAAAACTACCGAAATTTTCCTGTTTGCTTGGAGAAGGTTGACCCCTGACCTGTGTGTCCTGGCCATAAAGTGACCATGCAGCTGCATTTCACCTATTCAATATAAAACTTATATAACTATAAAGAAATGAGAGTCTAGAGCAGCGCTGCCCAATGTCTGCATGCGGTATTGCAGTCTCATCTATTGCAGATCATTAATGCAATTCTACAGCGAATCTGCTACATGTGAATACACCCCAACATTGTGCTGTACGGAGCCCCCTATGGCTGTATAGACACCATCTATAGGTCCTAGTACAGAGTTATAGGTGTATAGGAGTCTGACATTGTACTCCAGTCTATAAATGACTCAATTTACACTTAAACAGGAAAAAAAGAAAGTAAAAATAAAAAAATAGAAATAAAGTATAAACTAACAAGCAGCGTATGATCACTTCCTAGAGCACATTTACAAATCTATCGAGCAGAGACGGGTTTTAGGCACCGAAAGAAGATCCCATTTGGGTTTGGCTTTAGAATTTATAGAGCTTCCTCTTTAGGAAGTGTAAATCGTATAGATACCAGGCGTAAAGCAACGCAATGTAGTGAAACACAAGTGATCCCTCTATAGATATGTAACGTATCATATAGAAAGATGGAGAATCCTATAGGAAACACATAGAAGGACAGTGATCCGGACTCGGCAGTCACTGCTTCCAGCACTTACCCCTCCCACATGCAGCTCTGCTCACATCTCTCTATGGGAAGGCCCTTTAATAACAGAAAGTCATGTGACTCCTGGTCACGTGACGGGGGAGGAAGTAAACTGGAGGGGGAAGGGGCGAAAGATGAGAAGACTCAGCACTGGACACCGCAGGGAAACTGGGTGAAAAGAAGATCCTGCGCTGACACGTGTATCCACTACTGCTGAGACGCCAAGAAATGATTCGCGATTTATGTTTTTATTCATAAAAAACCTGTTTTATTTACTTAAAAGTTTTAATTTATGTAAAAGTTTTATTTACTTTATTACAATTTTGTAAAAAAAATGAATAGTGAAGATTTTTCGCTAATCAATGGCGCCATGGACGTGGTTGTGTTTATTTGAAAATGTTATATTTTATAAGAAATCAGAATTCAATAAAAAATGGGATTCGGAAACTTTGAAAGTTTCGATTGTTTGCACTTTAAGGGGAAGTTCATACAAGGACTCGGTCAAATCTGTTGTGAATTTTTCAGTGGAACAATGAAGTTCAAGGCAGGTCCGGAGGTTTCTGCTGTGACCCATATGCGCTCCAGAACCACTGCATGGTTGAAAGGGGTTGTCCCAAGTTTAACCCATTGAGGACTTCCCTTTTCAGTTTTTGCACTTCCGTTTTTCACTTCCCACCTTTTAAAAGCCATTTATTATTTTTTTTGTGTACAGAGCGGTATGAGGGCTTGTTATTTGCGGGATATATTGTACTTCCTTGTGTCACCATTTACTATTCCATGCGATTTACTGGGATGGTGGAAAAAAATTCCAAATGCAGTGAATTTCGGCATGTACAGTACTGCAGGAAATTGTGAATCTGCAGCTCTTGTCTCTCAATGTCAGTGGAGCTTCTGAGCCTCAGGGGCTCCTGGCGGATATGACAACTAATCAGTGTCCTCCATGAACTCACAGGGAACACATTGGGGCACATTTACTTACCCGGTCATGTCGCGATCCCCGCTGTGTGTTATCCGCGGATAATGAACTGTGCCGTGATTCACTAAGATTGTGCACCTGATATCCTGCATGTGTCGCTTCCCCGCTCAGGTCCGACAGAGTTCACCTTCTTCTTCCTGGTGCATGTAAGTGCATTGGATGTGACACTATTTAAATGTTTAATCCCGCCTCAGTCCGAATCCGTCGGATTGTTGCATGAAAGCCGGCGCCAATGAACCAAAATCCGTTCGTGTGCGCCACAATACCCTTTTATATGCAGAGCAAAATGGTAATCGTCGGAATATCTGACGTTTGTGCGCTCCCTGGACACTTAGTAAATGAGCCCCAATGCTGTGAATTCACTGACATAGATAGGATGTTCTGCAGACGTGTAGGTGCCACAGCTGATCGAGCAGCTACTGATCCCCCACAGATCTGTACAGTGCACACCTTCATTATTATCAGTTATTTTGAGCCAAAACTTGGTGTGAAAGATACCCAGTGGTAATGTAGAGTAACCACCGCTACACAGAGCTCTCATTACTCTGTGTTATAACGAGTCTTGTACCTGTATGACATCACATGACCAGGGATATAATGAGCCGTGCACCTATGTGACATCACATGACCAGGAATATAACTAGCCCTGCACCTGTGTGACATCACATGACTAGGGATATAACAAGCCGTGAAGAACGAGAAGTAGATCTCATGGCAGGACCCCTATGCCTCTATGGAAGAACGTCTCAAGAACGAGAAGTAGATCTCATGGCAGCCCAATGGATCAATCCGTGGCCTTTTCACTGCTCACCAAGCACAGTGCCATACACATTATAGTGTCTGTGCTTGGTATTACAGCTCAGTCACTTGAGTATGAGTGACCTACGAGCAGGCCAGAACGTCTACTCTTAGGACTTGGAAGTGTAACCCCACTTGCGGGAGTACCACTTATTCTTAAAGCATCTCATCGATGGGGGTTCTGAGTGTTCAACTCCCCCATTGATCCCATAACGACGACCTACGCTGCTCAAAGCAATTTACAGAAAATGCTAAAAAGAAATCGAATAAACAAGAAAAATAAAATGAATAAAAGATACTCAGGTTATTATAAAGTATAAAAAACAAAACACTCACACATGTCCTGTGGCCTTAGTAGGTCATTATGGCCCTCAGTAGGTCATGTCCTGAAAGGTTTAATAACCCATCATCATTTCATTATTAAATATTCACTACTTCTTTAATGAGGGTGTATATCCTCTACGGCTGAAGATGGCTGACCCAAATACATGGGACAACAGGAACACCCATAGGAGCAAATGTTTTTTAATTAATATTCATCCAAAAGAAGTCTAAGAAGCACACATACACAAACAGGTTTCTACCTGCACCAAATCTTGGATGTCTTCAGACCAGAAACATAGGGGCTCATTTACTAAGGGGCCAAATCGCGTTTTTCCGTCGGGTTTCCCGAATATTACCGTTTTGCGCCGAATTGCCCGAGGTTTTTGGCACACGCGATCGGATTGTGGCACATCGGCATCGGGAGGCGTGGCCGTCAGAAAACCCGACAGATTCGGAAAAACCTCTGTATTTAAAAAAAAATAAAAAAAGTGTCGCTTGACACGCGCTTACCTGCACCCAGGATAGGATGGTGAACTCCGGTGAACTCCAGCGGACTTCAGCGCAGCAGCGACACCTGGTGGACATCGGGCGCACTACCTTAGTGAATCACCGGAGGACCCGAATCCTCCACAGAGAACACGCCGCTGGATCGCGACAGGACGTGACATTCACATGACGAGGGATGATAACGGAGCCGTGCACCGGTGTAACACCACATTGAACAGGGATATTATGACGAGCCATTCACCGTGTGGACATCACACGACCAGAGATAATAATGAGACCGCTGCACCGTTGTGACATCACATGCCGGAATATAACGAGCCGTTGTACGTGTGAATCACTGAACGTAGCGGATTATAACCAAAGCGCGGCGCCTGGTGACATCACACATAACCAGGGAATATAACAAGCTTGTACACCTGTGTGAATCACAAACCAGGGATATAAGGAACCATGCACCTGTGGTGACATACATGAAAGCGGATATATAACAAGCCAGTGCGCTCCTGTGACATCACATAACCAGGGATATAAGGAATTGTGCACAATGTGTGACATCAATGAATAGGGAAAAATAAAGCCGTGCACCTGTGTGACATCACATGACCAGGGATATAATGAGCCGTGCACCTGTGTGAATATAATGAACAGGGGAATAACGAGCCGTGCACCTGTGTGACATCACATGACAGGGATATAAGGAACCATGCACCTGTGTGACATCACATGACCAGGGATATAACGAGCGTTGCACCTGTGTAGAATCACACGACAGGGATATAAACGAGCCCATGCACTCTTGATGTGACATCACATGACCAGGGATATAACGAGCGTGCACCTGTTGTGACATCACATGACCGAGATATAATGAGCCGTACACCTGTGTGACATCACAGCGAAGGGATATAACAAGCTGTGCGCCTGTGTGACATCACATGACCAGGGATATAAGGAACCATGCACCTGTGTGACATCACATGACCAGGGATATTAGGAAGTATGCACCTGTGTGTGACATCACATAACCAGTGATATAATGGGCCGTGCACCTGTGTAAGATCACATGTCCAGGGACGTTTTTTATGCACAGAAAATAAACAAGAAGCTTCTTGTTGAGACAGCAAGCAGAGATCTTGAAAACTGTGATGAATTGATACAAAAAGTATATTGTAAATGTAACTTTTCATTACACAAAACCATATCTTTATTGCTCAAAGGGGAGAGAACCTCTTAAAGGGGCATCGTCTGCTGCAGTTGTAACTTTTTTTTTCTGCCAAAAAATTTGTCTCAATAAAAAATGAGGTAATTTCGGAACCCCTTCCTGGTAGATGTCTTTGCTGCATGATTTGAATCCCACACATTCCTAAAAGGGTTTTCCAGGAAGACTAATGATGATCCCCCATAACGCAAATAACCCAGGAGACGTAATGTATACTGGACATATAATATATACTTTATTTCTGGCCGTCACATTGAGGCTACATTATTACATACACAAACACAGGCGCTAGGGTCACGGGCCCTCTCGGTGGCGCTCTCCTGGCTCCCCAGCTTTGTCTCCAGGGCGAGCTTATGTTATGGGAGACGCTCTGATACTGCGGATACTCCTGCTGGATCTGGTGTACGATGGTGCTGACCGTGTGCAGACGTCCATCATGCTCTTGCGCTCGGCCTCACAGGGCTGGGCCGCGCTGAAGAGCGGAGAGTGCGATCTTGCCTTTTCGCGGCTGCAGGGGCTTCAATCCGCGTCTGGAAAGCCACGATCTGCGACAGATTCTCGTTTTTAGGGGATACGGGAAGGAAAGTTTCAGTATTAGAGGGGGGATGAACGGTTATAAAGATTTCAGGCCGGAGCGATTACTGTATACATTCATTGTGGGAACTACAAGTCCCAGCATGCAACACACCAGAGAGTTTATGTAAACTCTCCCCCTTTACCTATAAAAAAAAAAAAATCTACTCCAAAGTCATGTGATAATGAGCAGAGAGAGTCATATTTTCCCTGAGATGAGCAAAGTTATATGGCTGCGGGGAGAACATCAATTTAAAAGCCCCTATCTCCTTTCAATTGTAGCTAGAAAACGTCTCATGTTATATTTAAGATGAGTATCTCATCTTTGATCAGGATTGTGGTTCTGTGATCCACAGAAGCAGAGATGTAGGCGGGCAAAGTAATAAGGCAAGAACTGGACCTTTATTTGCAGCTTTAATTTTAAAACTCTGGGCAGATTTTACTTACCCGCGTCCATTCGCGATCCCGCGGCGCGTTCTCTGCGTGGATTCGGGTCCGGCCATGGACTTTACTTAAGTGTAGTTCCCTCCGCCGTCCCCAGGTGATAAAGACATCGGCATGCGCTGGAGTTCACCGCTCGGGCTGAGTGCAGGTAGTGCAGCTCTGCGAAGATTTTTTTTGTTTTTAAATGCGTTTTTTTTCCGATCCGTCGGGTTTTCGTTCGTTGCCCACGCCCCCCGTGCCAGCGCCGATGCGCCACAAGCCGATCGCGTGTGCGCCAAAATCCCGGGGCAATTCAGGGAGAATTCGGCGCAAATCGGAAATATTCGGGTAACACGGGGGGGACAAAGCGAATCGGGCCTTAGTAAATGACCCCACCAGTGTTCAACTGTCTGGATCTCTGGTTCTGGAGCTCATAGAGGGACAAGTCGGATGTGATCTAAAAGACTATATTCTTCTCTTTAATACGACACAATAACCATGCTTTTAGACGATCTGAAGTGACACTTTCTCTACAGCCTCTAAACTTGACTCATCTCAAGCAAAAATGACTATTTCAGCTCATTTGCATTTAACTTGGAAGACATTTTTTAATAGTGTAACTGGGTATATTCCACATAAAGAGGGAACAGTAGAAATGACTTAATCCTCTAACCAAGGGGCTGGCAGTTTAAGGGGTATAAAATCTGTGACGCGAGATCATTAACTCCATTTATGAACAGTCAGGTCCAGTGATTGTGGCGAGTGTAATGTTTCTCTAGATCTATCGTCCCCGAGCAATCCACTGCCATTCATTTCAGCACCCAGAATGGTAATAAAAATCTTTACGTGAAGGGGGTGCGGTCCTGGGTAGGCAGGCTTGTACCGGCCCACTTGACAGTTGAGAAACTTAAATTAACCTCACTAATTTCAGGATTGATGAGGGCTATAGAAAAAATTCAACGAGGGATTCGCCTGGAGGATGCACTAATAAAGAAGATGCAGATGGAGTTGGAGGTGAAGTTCCTCCTGATATATATAAGTGTGACGCTAATATTACCTGACGTTTTCTTTTTGTAGCTGCTCAATTCGTTTTCCATGTTGCTGGCGTCCAGCTTCAGGCTGGGATATTGTGCTGGCTTCTCTGCGATGGCCGTGCTGAGGGTCTTCTGGGAGTCTTCACAGGCCGAGATGGTGGGCGGTACATTCATCTGTATTCTACATTATAAGGAGGTAACTTTTATTTGTCTTATGTTCTAAGGCACAGATCTGAGATAGCTGGTGGTCATTTATAAGTGGAGGCTGCTGCTGGACACCTTATAATCAGGGGAGGCTGCTGCTGGACAACCTATAACGGGAGGCTGCTGCTGGCACCTTATTAATCAGGGAGGCTGTGCTGGACACCTTATTAATCAGGGGAGGGCTGCGCTCGGACACCTTATTAATGGGGAGCTGCTGCTGACACTTTTAATCAGGGGAGGCTGCTGCTGGACACCTTATTAATCAGGGGAGGCTGCTGCTGGACACCTTATAAGCGGGAGGCTGCTGCTGGACATTTTATTAAGCAGGGGAGGCTGATGCTTAAAACTTATTAATCAGGGGAGGCTGCTGCTGGACACCTTATTAATCAGGGGAGGCTGCTGCTGGACACCTTATTAATCAGGGGAGGCTGCTGCTGGACACCTTATTAATCAGGGGAGGCTGCTGCTGGACATTTTATTAAGGAGGGGAGGCTTATGCTTAACACTTATTAATCAGGGGAGGCTGCTGCTGGACACCTTATTAATCAGGGGAGGCTGCTGCTGGACACCTTATTAATCAGGGGAGGCTGCTGCTGGACACCTTATTAATCAGGGGAGGCTGCTGCTGGACACCTTATTAATCAGGGGAGGCTGCTGCTGGACACCTTATTAATCAGGGGAGGCTGCTGCTGGACATTTTATTAAGCAGGGGAGGCTGATGCTTAACACCTTATTAATCAGGGGCAGCTGCTGCTGGACATTTTATTGAGTGGATCCTGCAGCTGGACATCTTATTAATGAAGGGGGTTTCAAGACAGTATCATAATAAGGGAGGCTGCTGCTGGATACTACGTATAAAGTGTATGCAGGGTCGGCTCCAGGTTCCAGTAAGCCCCTGGGTGACAGAGTCTCAGTGGGCCCCTTTGCAGCGAACTTATGTAGTGAGCATTCAAAATTCAGAAACTAAAACAGTCTTCTGTTCCCTAACATCTCCCCTATTTTATCATACCAAACAGCCCCCTCATGATTACTGTATATACAGCCCCACCCACCCCAATATATTCCTTTTGTACAGCCTTATGTGGGCCCTCCAGCAACTCTGGGCCCTGACATTTGCCCAGGTATGCCCAGTGCTGGCGCCGGCCCTGGGTGTATGGTTATATGTCAGTGTAGCATATAAGTGTATTTTCAAGTGTAATGTGCGAGAATGAGGTGGCGTGACTTTAGGTATATGGGGGCCCCGATCCAAAGTTCGCATCGGGACACACTGGCGTCTTGTTACGCCACTAGACCCACTTGTGACAACAAAAACAGAGGTCCTGAAGCACAAGTGTAGAACTGTGATATAACCTCCATGTATCACCTATAGCCTAACCCTTACATCCTCGCGTCTTACCATCAGGATTTCTTTAATTTTTTTCCTTAGCTCCTGCAGTTTTCCGTGAAAGTCACTCGTAGTCAGGTTCTTCTTGTCCTTGTCAGTTTGGGTTTTCCCCCGCATCGTGATGGTTTCTCTTCTGGACACAACGGCTTCCATATCGCGGATCATCTTCTCTTGTTGTTTCATCAGCTGCGCGTATCGCACCTACAGGCGTGCACGTATATATTCAGTATAGTTATCACAGGACATAGGACTTACATCACTTTCTATAGTGCGGCTCACATCCTACTGACCCTTGTGGATAGTTTTAGAATTCATCCATTGGTGATCCTAAACTTATCCTAACCTAGGAGGGCTCTAAAGAAGAATCAGTCTCCTCCCCCCTCTGACATCTGACAATATTTCTTCTTACCTTCCCTGCTTTAGGTTCTGCTCCTTTCCTGACAAGCAGGGATAAAAGCCATTTCTATTGGTTACACAGAATCACTAAGCAGAGAGCTGGCGGTATGGATGAGTATGTGTGTCCTCCAGCTCTGGGCTCATCAGGTGGAAGTGAACACAGATGTATACTTTATACAGTGCATACGTTCTTGCTCATGTGACCTCTTAGGCAAGTGATTGGCCAACAGCGCATTTGATAGCCTTAACACTTCCAGTTTGGATAGGAACAAGTGTGAACAGGACACAGGAGCTTCCCCCATGACACAGAGCTCTAGGGGTGGATGGTCTTCTGGCTTGCATGGAAAACCCCTTTAAGTAGAGCGGTTCATTCTCTTACAGGTTGTGAATATGTATTTATGATGAGGATTGTATAAGACCTGCATGCGGTGGATCTCGGCCTTCATGGCTCGGATCTCCCCCTGACCAGCTTCGGAGTCCACTGCGTTCTTCATCTCCTTGGCCAGCTGGATTTTCTTCTCCCAGAGCATGATCTGATGCCTGTCGAAAGACATGAAGTACACGTGAGCGCAGATGTTATATGTAAAGAAGGGGTGAGTGCTAGTGTGTGATAAATAAGGACCCCTTAGCACCCGAGCTTGATAAGGCATCTTATATAACATCTTATTTACATGGCCGTGTGCTCTCCTGAACCGGATCCAGGGCAAGCACAGGGCAGTATGGAGAAGGGAGGGGTGGTGAGCAATCCTCACCCCTCCCCTCTCCATCGAAAGACGAGAGGCTGCTCGGTAACAGTATGGTTTTCTTATTACCGGGTGCCTTAGTCTTCTATTACAGCCAGTGTGAATAGGGCCTGAGACTGATGATCAGACATATCTGACACCATTCACACTCACTCCGTTTCCACCAGGCTATGGACAAGTCTTTCTTTCTCCTCTTGTACGTTGTCCAGGTTCTCTTGCATTTCTATGGATTCTCTTTCTGCCTCCTACAAATACAAGAGGCAAGGTGAGATCTCTATTCTGCATCTTAGAGATAATAATAATTCTTTATTTATATAGCGCCTACAGGTTACGCAGCTCTGCACAAAGCATGACAAATTGGTCCCTGTCCCCATCTAAACAACCTACCAGTATGTTTTGGAGTGTGGGAGGAAACCGGAGGACCCGGAGGAAACCCATGCAAACACGGAGAGAACATACAAACTCTTTGCAGATGTTGACCCTGGGACTTGAACCCAGAACTCCAGCCCCCGTGCTGCCCTATAGGGGATGAGTGCACTCACCCGCAGCGACCGCATGAACTCGCTCTCCATCAGCTGGTTGTGCTGCTGCAGCTGTTCCTTGAAGCTTGACTTCTTGCTCAGCAGCATATTGAGACGCAGCATGTCGTTCTTCAGGTTCTTCATGTGATGTTCAATATCCTTGTGTTCGTTTTTCTCCTGTTCGATGTCATCTGCCAAGAAATCGCGTTCATAGTGAAGCAATTCACCATCTTTCATTCATCATATTACAAGAGGAGACACATAGGGGCACATTCACTTAGCGTCCACTGGAGTTCGCCGAAACTGCACTAAGACCGTGCGCCCGATATTCTGCATGTGTCGCTTCCCCGCTCAGGTCAGACAGAGTTCACCATCTTTTTAGTGGTGCATGGAAGTGCTTGGGCTTGCGACACAATTTGAAAGTTAAATCCCGTGCTCAGTCCGAATCAGTCGGATCATCTGACGGCATGCGCCACTAATTTGTGTCGCTCGAAGCCAGCGCAGCTGTGCCACAAAAAGCGTTGTGTGTGCCAAAATCCCAGCGCAGACATTTGATAAATACCTGTGCAAGCCGTGTAATCCCCCAAAAAAAGAGGCACAGTCTGACAAAAGTGCGCTTTAGTAAATGAGCCCCAAAGGGACTGGTTGAAGGTCATTGTCCGACGATTTAAAAAGAGCTAATTCACATTCCATATTCCAGAGGAACACAACATGGACTGTATAACAACTTATGCCTAAGCACAAAGAGTAACCAAGAGTAACCTATAGATCTTCATCAGAGGCCACTAACCCAGCCAGTACCCTGCTCCGCACTGATGAAGGCCGATGACCTCGAAACAGAAGTCTACACATGAGTTTCTGGTTTGGGTTACATTGGTTTGGCCTTGTAGCTATCAGTATGTTTGGAGTGGAACCAAAATATCCAATAGATACCACGGGGAGCTAAAGAAAAAAAATACTGTCCATAAGAAAAGTATTTTGGGACTTAAAGGGAACCTGTCACCAGATTTTACCCTATTATACTCCCAGCCCCTCAGGTAGGTTGTGAAATTCCCCATTTTATGTGAAATCTTATCCATTTACCTATAAAAAAAAGTCTTCACAAAAATCATGTGGAAATGAGCAGAGAAGAGTCATATTTTACCTGAGTTGAGTTTAGAGGCTGCGGGGGAGGGTCACTTTAGAAGCCCCGTCTTTCGTTATATTACCTAGAAACATGCTACTGGTGTCATACTAAAGATAAGAATCTCATATTTCAGATGTGATCTACAGAACTAGAGATACAGACATCTAAATACATAGTTGGAAATGTGAGCTGCAGATAAGTATCTGATTCCCGCCTATTTCTTTACCTACCTGTATCTCTGGTTCTGTAAGGTTAAGGTCATAGAGCTACAAGTCTGAGGCCTTGTGAAAGATGAGATTCTTATCTTTAATAAGACACCAGAAGAATGTTTCTAGGTGCTATAGAACCTATGATAGAGATGTCTGACTCTCCCCCTGCAGCCTTGACTCATCTCAGGTAAAATCTGATTCTCCTCTGCTTATTATCACATGCCTTTAGTTAAACGGGTGAGATTTAAGATAAGGGAGGGAATTCTAGAAAGGACATTTCATCCCATACCTGAGGGGGCTGCTAGTTTACTTAGGTTAAAATCTGGTGACAGGTTCCCTTTAAGGGTACCACCAGTTTCATTCTGATATCAGATATGAAAAGACATTAGTGCATCTAATTGAGTGGATCCAGGCATCATACGGCACCTGTGCACCACCCAGTGTACACTCGTCTTTTACTATGTTCAATGTTAGATTGGATGGGAGAATAAACCCCGATGGTGGCCATATACAGGCGGTCCCCTACTTAAGAACACCTGACTTACAGACGACCCCTAGTTACAAACGGACCTCTGGATGTTGGTAATTTATTGTACTTTAGCCCTAGGCTACAATAATCAGCTATAACAGTTATCACAGGCGTCTGTAATGAAGCTTTAGTGGTAATCCTGGTTTTTATGACAATCCAACATTTTTAAAATCCAATTGTCACAGAGACCAAAAATTTTTGCCTGGAGCTACAATTATAAAGTATTCGGTTCCGACTTACATAAAAATTCAACTTAAGAACACACCTACAGAACCTATCCTGTACGTAACCCAGGGACTGCCTGTAGATTAGATGAATGTCTACCACATTCTTCAAACCCAGCAGGGGTGGCTGATCAACTAGTGATGTCTGGGGATGTCCTGTCTCTTTTCTATCAGCAGGAAAAAAGAGGAAACCTATCAGGAGTGTGGGTTACTGTCCTCTCTCCATTAAAGTGACATTCACATGACGAGGGATGATAACGAGCCGTGCACCTGGTGACATCCAACATGAACAGGGAGTATATGGACGAGCCATTACACCTGTGGACATCACACGACCAGAGATATAATGAGACGCTGCACCGTTTGTGACATCACATGACCGGAATATAACGAGCCGTGTACTGTGTGACATCACATGACGAGGGATATAACAAGCCGTGCGCCTGTGTGACATCACATAACCAGGGATATAACAAGCTGTACACCTGTGTGACATCACATAACCAGGGATATAAGGAACCATGCACCTGTGTGACATCACATGACGAGCGATATAACAAGCCGTGCGCCTCTGTGACATCACATAACCAGGGATATAAGGAATTGTGCACATGTGTGACATCACATGAATAGGGAAATAACAAGCCGTGCACCTGTGTGACATCACATGACCAGGGATATAATGAGCCGTGCACCTGTGTGACATCACATGAACAGGGATATAACGAGCCGTGCACCTGTGTGACATCACATGACCAGGGATATAAGGAACCATGCACCTGTGTGACATCACATGACCAGGGATATAACGAGCGTGCACCTGTGTAGATCACACGACAGGGATATAACGATCCATGCACCCTGTGTGACATCACATGACCAGGGATATAACGAGCCGTGCACCTGTGTGACATCACATGACCGAGATATAATGAGCCGTACACCTGTGTGACATCACACGACGAGGGATATAACAAGCTGTGCGCCTGTGTGACATCACATGACCAGGGATATAAGGAACCATGCACCGTGGTGACATCACATGACCAGGGATATTAGAAGTATGCACCTGTGTGTGACATCACATAACCAGTGATATAATGGGCCGGCAACCTGTGTAAGATCACATTCCAGGGACCGTTTTTTATGCACAGAAATTAAACAAGAAGCTTCTTGTTGAGACAGCAAGCAAGATCTTGAAAACTGTGATGAATTGATAACAAAAAGTATATTGTAAATGTAACTTTTCATTACACAAAACCATATCTTTATTGCTCAAAGGGGAGAGAACCTCTTAAAGGGGCAGTGTCGCTGCAGTTTAACTTTTTTTTTCTGCCAAAAATTTGTCTCAATATAAAAATGGGTAATTTTCTGGAACCCCTTCCTGGTAGATGTCTTTGCTGCATGATTTGAATCCACACATCCTAAAAGGGTTTTCCAGGAATGACTAATGATGATCCCCCATAACGCAAATAACCCAGGAGACGTAATGTATACTGGACATATAATATATACTTTATTTCTGGCCGTCACATTGAGGCTACATTATTACATACACAAACACAGGGCGCTAGGGTCACGGCGCCCTCTCGGTGGCGCTCTCCTGGCTCCCCAGCTTTGCTCCAGGGCGAGCTTATGTTATGGGAGACGCTCTGATACTGCGGATACTCCTGCTGGATCTGGTGTACGATGTGTGCTGACGTGTGCAGACGTCCATCTGCTCTCTGCTGGCTCGGCCTACAGGGCCTGGGCGGCTGAAGAGCGGAGAGTATTTGCCTTTTCGCGGCTTGCAGGGGCTTAATCCGCGTCTGGAAAGCCACGATCTGCGACAGATTCTGTTTTTAGGGGATACGGAGAGGAAAGTTTCTCAGTATTAGAGGCGGGATGAACGGTTATAAAGATTTCAGGCCGAGCGATACTGTATACATTCATTGATGGGAACTACAAGTCCCAGCATGCAACACACCAGAGAGTTTATGTGAAATCTCCCCCTTTACCTATAAAAAAAAAAAATCTACTCCAAAGTCATGTGATAATGAGCAGAGAAGAGTCATATTTTCCCTGAGATGAGTCAAATTTATAGGCTGCGGGGAGAACATCAATTTAAAAGCCCCTATCTTCATTTCAATTGTAGCTAGAAACATTCTCATGTTATATTAAAGATGAGATTCTCATCTTTCAGATCAGGATTGTGGTTCTGTGATCCACAGAAGCAGAGATGTAGGCGGGCAAAGAATAAGGCAAGAACTGGACCTTTATTTGCAGCTTTAATTTAAAACTCTGGGGCAGATTTACTTACCCGGTCCATTCGCGATCCAGCGGCGCGTTCTCTGCGCTGGATTCGGGTCCGGCCAGGATTTATTAAGGTAGTTCCTCCGCCGTCCACCAGGTGAAAAGCATCGGAATGCGCTGGAGTTCACCGGCTCGGGCTGAGTGAAGGTAAGTGCAAGCTCTGCGACAGATTTTTTGTTTTAAATGCGTTTTTTCCGAATCCGTCGGGTTTTCGTTCGGCCACGCCCCCCGATGCCAGCGCCGATGCGCCACAAGCCGATCGCGTGCGCCAAAATCCCGGGGCAATTCAGGGAGAATCGGCGCAAATCGGAAATATTCGGGTAACACGGCGGGAAAACGCGAATCGGGCCCTTAGTAAATGACCCCCACAGTGTTCAACTGTCTGGATCTCTGGTTCTGGAGCTCATAGAGGGACAAGTCGGATGTGATCTAAAAGACTATATTCTCTCTTTAATACGACACAATAACCATGCTTTTAGACGATCTGAAGTGACACTTTCTCTACAGCCTCTAAACTTGACTCATCTCAAGCAAAATATGACTATTTTCAGCTCATTTGCATTTAACTTTGGAAGACATTTTTTAATAGGTAAACGGGTTATATTCCACATAAAAGAGGGAACAGTAGAAATGACATTTAATCCTCTAACCAAGGGGCTGGCAGTTTAAGGGGTATAAAATCTGTGACGCGAGATCATTAACTCCATTTATTGAACAGATCAGGCTCCAGTGATTGTGGCGCAGTTGTAATGTTTTCCTCTAGCTCCTATCGTCCCCGAGCAATCACTGCCATTCATTTCAGCACCCAGAATGGTAATAAAAATCTTTACTGTGAAGGGGTGGGTCCTGGGTAGGCAGGCTTGTACCGCCCACTTGACAGTTGAGAAACTTAAATTAACCTCACTAATTCTTCAGGATTGATGAGGGCTATAGAAAAAATTCAACGAGGGATTCGCCTGGAGGATGACTAATAAAGAAGATGAGATGGAGTTGGAGGTGAAGTTCCTCCTGATATATATAAGTGTGACGCTATATTACCTGCCGTTTATCTTTTTGTAGCTGCTCAAATTCGTTTTCCATGTTGCTGGCGTCCAGCTTCAGGCTGGAGATATTGTGCTGCTTTCTCTGCGATGGCCGTGCTGAGGGTCTTCTGGGAGTCTTCAAGGCCGGAGATGGTGGCGGTACTTCATCTGTATCTACATTATAAGGAGGTACTTTTATTTGTCTTATGTTCTAAGGCACAATCTGAGATAGCTGGTGGTCATTTATAAGTGGAGGACTGCTGCTGGACACCTTATATCAGGGGAGGCTGCTGCTGGACAACCTATAACGTGGGAGGCTGCTGCTGGACACCTTATTAATCAGGGGAGGCTGCTGCTGGACACCTTATTAATCAGGGGAGGCTGCGCTCGGACACCTTATTAATGGGGGAGCTGCTGCTGCACTTTTAATCAGGGGAGGCTGCTGCTGGACACCTTATTAATCAGGGGAGGCTGCTGCTGGACACCTATATAAGCGGGAGGCTGCTGCTGGACATTTTATTAAGCAGGGGAGGTGTGCTAAAACTTATTAATCAGGGCGGGCTGCTGCTGGACACCTTATTATCAGGGGAGGCTGCGCTGGACACCTTATTAATCAGGGGAGGCTGCTGTGGACAATTTTATTAAGGAGGGGGGCGTATGCTAACACTTATTAATCGGGGAGGCTGTGCTGGAACCTTTTAATCGGGTAGGTGCTGCTGGACATCCTTATTAATCAGGGTAGGCTGGTGTCTGACACCTTATTCAATCAGTGGGAGGATGCTGCGTGGACACCTTATTAATCAGGGTAGGCTGCTGCTGGACACCTTATAATCAAGGAGGCTGCTGCTGGACACCTATTAATCAGGGGAGGCTGCTGCTGGACCCTTATTAATCAGGGAGGTGCTGGACTGGACACCTTATTAATCAGGGGAGGCTGCTGCTGGACATTTTATAAGCAGGGGAGGCTGATGCTTAACACCTTTTCATCAGGGGCAGCTGCTGCTGGACATTTTATTGAGTGGATCTGCTGCTGGACATCTTATAATGAGTGGTTGCAAGACAATACATACTGAGGGAGGCTGCTGCGTGATATACGTTTAAAGTGTATGCAGGGTCGGCCTCAGGTTCCAGAGGCCCCTGGGTGACAGAGCCTCAGTGGGCCCAGCTGCAGCGAACTCACATGTGGGATTAAAAATTCAGAAGAAAAAAAACGTTTGTTCCAACAATCCGCTATTTTATTATTATACCCTTATGATTATTGTATATACAGCCACCACCCAACCCCAAATTATCCATATGTACAGCTATGTGGGCCCTCCAGCACCTCTGGGCCCTGGCACTTGGTCCAGGTATGCCCAGTGCTGGCGCCGGCCCTGGGTGTATGGTTATATATCGGTGTAGCATATAAGTGTATTTTCAAGTGTAATGTGCGAGAATGAGGTGGCGTGACTTAGGTATATGGGGCCCCGATCCAAAGTTCACTCGGGACACACTGCGTCTTGTTACGCCACTAGACCCACTTGTGACAACAAAAACAGAGGTCCTGAAGCACAAGTGTAGAACTGTGATATAACCTCCATGTATCACCATAGCCTAACCCTTACATCCTCGCGTCTTACCATCAGGATTTCTTTAATTTTTTTCCTTAGCCTCCTGCAGTTTTCCGTGAAAGTCATCGTAGTCAGGTTCTTCTTGCCTTGTCAGTTTGGGTTTTCCCCCGCATCATGATTGGTTTCTCTTCTGGACACAACGGCTTCCATATCGCGGATCATCTTCTCTTGTTGTTTCATCAGCTGCGCGTATCGCACTACAGGCGTGCACGTATATATTCAGTATAGTTATCACAGGACATAGGACTTACATCACTTTCTATAGTGCGGCTCACATCCTACTGACCCTTGTGGATAGTTTTTAGAATTCATCCATTGGTGATCCTAATCTTTCCTAACCTAGGAGGGCTCTAAAGAAGAATCAGTCTCCTCCCCCTCTGACATCTGACAATATTTCTTCTTACCTTCCCTGCTTTAGGTTCTGCTCCTTTCCTGACAAGCAGGGATAAAAGCCATTACTATTGGTTACACAGAATCACTAAGCAGAGAGCTGGCGGTATGAATGAGTATGTGTGTCCTCCAGCTCGGGCTCATCAGGTGGAAGTGAACACAGATTTATACTTTATACAGTGATACGTTCTTGCTCAGTGGACTCTTAGGCAAGTGATTGGCCAACAGCGTATTTGATAGCCTTAACACTTCCAGTTTGGATAGGAACAAGTTTGAACAGGCACAGGAGCTTCCCCCATGACACAGAGCTAGGGGTGGATGGGCTTCTGGCTGCATGGAAAACCCCTTTAAGTAGAGCGGTTCATTCTCTTACAGGTATGAATATGTATTTATGATGAGGATTATATAAGACCTGCATGCGGTGGATCTCAGCCTTCATGGCTCGGATCTCCCCCTGACCAGCCTCGGAGTCCACTGCGTTCTTATCTCCTTGGCCAGCGGATTTTCTTCTCCCAGAGCATGATCTGATGCCTGTCGAAAGACCATGAAGTACACGTGAGCGCAGATGTTCATGTAAAAAGGGGTGAGTGCTAGTGTGTGATATATAAGGACCCCTTAGCACCGAGCGTGAAAGGCATCTATATAACATCTATTTACATGGCTGTGTGCTCTCCTGAACCGGATCCAGGCAAGCACAGGGCAGTATGGAGAAGGGAGGGGTGGTGAGCAATCCTCACCCTCCCCTCTCCATCGAAAGACGAGAGGCTGTCGTAACAGTATGGTTTTCTTATTATCGGGTGCCTTAGTCTTCTATTACAGCCAGTGTGAAAGGGCCTGAGACTGATGATCAGACATATCTGACACCATTCACACTCACTCTGTTTTCCACCAGGCTGTGGACAAGTTTTCTTTCTCCTCTTGTACGTTGTCCAGGTTTCTTGCATTTCTATGGATCTCTCTTTCTGACTCCTACAAATAAAAGAGGCAAGGTGAGATCTCTATCTGCATCTTAGAGATAAAATAAAATAATTCTTTATTTATATAGCACCTACAGATTACGCAGCTCTGCACAAAAGCATGACAAATTGGTCCCTGTCCCCATCTAAACAACCTACCAGTATGTTTTGGAGTGTGGGAGGAAACCGGAGGACACGGAGGAAACCATGCAAACCGGAGAGAACATACAAACTCTTTGCAGATGTTGACCTGGGACTTGAAACCAGAACTCAGCCCCCGTGCTGCCCTATAGGGGATGAGTGCACTCACCCGCAGCGACCGCATGAACTCGCTCTCTCCATCAGCTGTTGTGCTGCTGCAAGTGTTCTTGAAGCTTGACTTTTGTCAGCAGCATATTGAGACGCAGCATGTCGTTCTTCAGGTTCTTCATGTGATGTTCAATATCCTTGTGTTCGTTTTTCTCCTGTTCGATGTCATCGCCAAGAAATCGCGTTCATAGTGAAGCAATTCACCATCTTTCATTCATCATATTACAAGACAGAAACATAGGGCACATTCACTTAGCGTCTGCTGGAGTTTCGCGAAACTGCACTAAGACCGTGCGCCGATATTCTGCATGTGTCGCTTCCCGCTCAGGTCGACAGAGTTCACCATCTTTTTAGTGGTGCATGGAAGTGCTTGGGCTTGCGACACAATTTGAAAGTTAAATCCCGTGCTCAGTCCGAATCAGTCGGATCATCTGACGGCATGCGCCACTAATTTGTGTCGCTCGAAGCCAGCGCAGCTGTGCCACAAAAAGCGTTGTGTGTGCCAAAATCCCAGCGCAGACATTTGATAATACCTGTGGCAAGCCGTGTAATCCCCCAAAAAAGAGGCACAGTCTGACAAAGTGCGCTTAGTAAATGAGCCCAAAGGGACTGGTTGAAGGTCATTGTCCTACCCTTTAAAAACAGCTAATTCACATTCCATATTCCAGAGGAAACACAACATGGACTGTATAACACTTATGCCTAAAGCACAAGAGTAACCAAGAGTAACCTATAGATCTTCATCAGAGGCCACTAACCCAGCCAGTACCCTGCTCCGCACTGATGAAGGCCGATGATCGAAACAGAAGTCTACACATGAGTTTCTGTTTGGTTTACATTGGTTTGGCCTTGTAGCTATCAGTATGTTTGGAGTGGAACCAAAATATCCAATAGATACCACGGGGAGCTAAAAAAAAAATACTGTCCATAAGAAAATATTTTGGGACTTAAAGGGAACCTGTCACCAGATTTTACCCTATTATACTCCCAGCCCCTCAGGTAGGTTGTGAATTCCCCATTTATGTGAAATCTTATCCATTTACCTATAAAAAAAGTCTCACAAAAATCATGTGAAATGGCAAGAAGAGTCATATTTTACTGAGGTGAGTTTAGAGGCTGCGGGGGAGGGTCACTTTAGAAGCCCGTCTTTCGTATACTACCTGAAAACATGCTACTGGTGTCATACTAAAGATAAGAATCTCATATTTCAGATGTGATACAGAACTAGAGATACAGACACTATAATACATAGTTGGAAATGTGAGCTGCAGATAAGTATCTGATTCCCGCCTATTTCTTTACCTACCTGTATCTCTGGTTCTGTAGGTTAAGGTCATAGAGCTACAAGTCTGAGGCCTTGTGAAAGATGAGATTCTTATCTTTAATAAGACACCAGAAGAATGTTTCTAGGTGCTATAGAACCTATGATAGAGATGTCTGACTCTCCCCCTGCAGCCTTGACTCATCTCAGGTAAAATCTGATTCTCCTCTGCTTATTATCACATGCCTTTAGTTAAACGGGTGAGATTTAAGATAGGGAGGGATTCTAGAAAGGACATTTCATCCCATACCTGAGGGGGCTGCTAGTTTACTTAGGTTAAAATCTGGTGACAGGTTCCCTTTAAGGGTACCACCAGTTTCATTCTGAAATCAGATATGAAAAGACTTAGTGCATCTAATTGAGTGGATCCAGGCATCATACGGCACCTGTGCACCACCCAGTGTACACTCGTCTTTTACTATGTTCAATGTTAGATTGGATGGGAGAATAAACCCCGATGGTGGCCATATACGGCGGTCCCCTACTTAAGAACACCCTGACTTACAGAGACCCCTGTTACAAACGGACATCTGGATGTTGGTAATTTATTGTACTTTAGCCCTAGGCTACAATAATCAGCTATAACAGTTATCACAGGCGTTTCTGAATGAAGCTTAGTGTAATCCTGGTTTTTATGACAATCCAACATTTTTAAAATCCAATGTGTCACAGAGACCAAAAATTTGCCTGGAGCGACAATGATAAGTATCGCGTTCCGACTTACATAAAAATTAACTAAGAAAACACCCTACAGAACCTATCTGTACGTAACCAGGGACTGGCTGTAGATTAGATGAATGTCTACCACAATTCTTCAAACCCAGCAGGGGTGGCTGATCAACTAGTGATTCGGGGATGTCCTGGCTCTTTTCTATCAGCAGGAAAAAAAAAAAGAGGAAGAGGAAACCTATCAGGAGTGTGGGTTACTGTCCTCTCTCCATTAAAGGGGTTTCACTCTTGGCTGGACAAGACGTTGCTGGTCATCCTTAAACCGATGTGACCAATCACAGGCCTCAGTGGTCACAGAAGCAAGAATAGAGAGATCACTGCTGAATATGTCATAATATTATCATTGCTGTATGTGATATGTGGACCTTGGTATTAGTTAGCACTTACTTTCTGTCCGGACTTTTCTCTGCTGTAGAATGGTCAGCTCTTTCTTCAGCATCTCCACGGAGGCGGCCTGCTCCTCCCTGTGCCTGGTCAGCCGCACCATCTCCGTCTGTAGCCGCAGCCAGTACTGCTGCACCGAGGCCATCTCCAGGTTACACTCTTCTATCTGCTTGGTCAGGGCAGTGATCTGGATCTCCAGGGGTCCCAGCTCTTTACCCTTCACATAAAAAAAACAAATTGGTTTTATTATATTCACACACACAGGTCACATCAGGTGGAGCTCAGCTGAACCGAACTATAGGTCGGTGCAGGGGCCACCAAATCGATATAATGACCTAAAGCTAATAAAACCCATTTAAAGGGATTGTACAAATTTTGATTGTTATTCCTATCCACAGAATTGGGGAGAAGAATCTGATTGGTGTGGGTCCGACTGCCGAGAATAGGGGTTCGGTTCTCACTAACTGGAGAGAAATTGCAGAGCACAGTGCTAGGCAGGGGCGTAACTACAGTGCTAGCAGCCATAGCAGCTGCCAAGGGGCCATAGTGTCAGGGGGCCCCATCATCCGACCTGACACACTAAAGAATTGAGGATGTGCACCATATACATATTATGCTACATATTGTACAGTATATTATGTACACAGCCTCAATTGTCAACTCAAATAAGAAATGTCGGAGGAAAGGGTTCTACATGACTAGGGATCTCTCATCTCTAATTCCTGCCTTGTACTTCCCCCAGGCAGGCAGCAGCTACTGGGACAGATCTGTGTAAGTGTATAAATGTATATATCAGTGCTAAAATGTGCGCGCATGAGTGTATGTATATTTTTTGAGGGGGTAGGGGGGCCCCATTCAGTCTGCTATGGGGCCCTGCCTCTCCCAGTTACGCCCCTGGCGCTAGGGTCTCTCTGTGATTTTAATAGATAGTGAATGGAATTTTCGGAGATACCTGAGCGATTTCCAACATTCCCATAGTATTGAATGGAGTGATAACACACATGGTCAATCTGCAGCTTCACAGGACCCCCCCATTCTTGTACACTGCTGCCTTCCATTCACATGATTGTTGGGGATCCCAGCATTTGGATCGATTAGATTATTTTCCCCGCGATAAGGGATAACAATCTACATTTCTGCTCTTCAGCTATCACTTACCCCGATATCGGCGAGAGTCGCCTCGATCTGCTTGCTGTACAAGTTGATGCTGGCCTGCTTCCTCTCGATGGCGATGGTGCGCTTTGCGATTTCGCCCTGGCTGCGAGAGATCAGTTCGTTGGTGGTTTCGATTTTCTTATCCAGCTCGGACAGCGTCCTTTGTAGCGTCTGGATCCGGGACAAGCTGTGATTCAGCTCCAGCTGTACCTGAGCCGTCTCATTCTCTATCTTAGTGTAATCGATCTCCTGTAAGAAATGGTCACAGACAGCAGAGATATTGATGCAGATTAATAATAGTGTCTGAAAGTTACATCCAATCTAATCTTATATGGAGTCAGTGTCTGATGCTGGATGAGAAATCTGTTATATTGACCGGCTCATCATTCAGACAGGTGCAATGGACTGAGGCTCTAGTTATTGGTGAGGGTCCCACTGGACGGACCCCACTCATCTATAACTGGGACTTATGGATAGACCCCTATTATAGGTGACCTATTGTTAGATTCACGTACCAATTCCAGCTTCCTTCTCTGTAGTTTCTCAGTCAGGATGGATGAATACTTAGCGGCTTTATCAGATGTCATCTTCTCTTGAAGCTTTTCCATGATCCGGCTTTCCAGGGATCCTTTAGCTTGGGATTCCTTCTCTATTTGTCTCCGTAGAGAATTCAGCTCCGTCCAGCGTCCAGCTCTTTCCTTAATAGATAAAGATAAATTGCACTTTGTGTATTATCATGTTTGTATAGACCCCGTGCAGACGATGGTTGGGGGGATGGCTTGGGGCCGTACATAGACGGCAATGGCGGCCACATGTGTGGCACCATACTGCTCTGTACATGGGGAAACAATAGGACATGTCCTATCTTTCCCCTTGTTACGGGCCCTGCGCAATGCATTGCTTCTCCATCGCGGCAGACGTATGCCCGGCCATAGCCATGGGGCCATACGCTCATGTGCATGAGGCCTATGGCT
This sequence comes from Engystomops pustulosus, assembly GCA_019512145.1. Classification (NCBI taxonomy): domain Eukaryota; kingdom Metazoa; phylum Chordata; class Amphibia; order Anura; family Leptodactylidae; genus Engystomops; species Engystomops pustulosus. The sequence goes on along the minus strand of CM033646.1, from coordinate 7,478,150 downwards.
GTATTCACATCCGACAGTAACTGTAAGGCATTATATTTCATACATGATAGGGAGACATAGAAAGGGGTGGGGGTCATTCCATATGTGATAGGGAGGCATAGAAGCAGGCGGGGTCCTTCCATACATGATAGGGAGACATAGAAGCAGGCGGGGTCCTTCCATACATGATAGGGAAACATAGAAGGAGGTGGGGGTCATTCCATACATGATAGGGAGACATAGAAGGAGGTGGGGGTCGTTCCATACATGATAGGGAGACATAGAAGGGTGTGGGGGTCATTCCATACATGATAGGGAGACATAGAAGGGTGTGGGGTCATTCCATAATGAAGGGAGACATAGAAGGGTGGGGGGGTCATTCCATATTGATAGGGAGGCATAAGAAGGCGGGTCCTTCCATAATGATAGGGGACATAGAAGGAGGTGGGGTCCTTCCTAATGATAGGGAAACATAGAAGGGTGGTGGGGGTCATTCCATACATGATAGGAGAATAGAAGAGGTGGGGGTCCTTCCATACAGATAGGGAGACATAGAAGGCTGGGGTGGGTTCCTTCCATACATGATAGGGAGACATAGAAGGGTGTGGGGGTCCTCCATTACATGAAGGAACATAGCCGGGTGGGGGGGTCATTCCATATGTGATAGGGAGGCATATAGAGCAGGCGGGTCCTTCCATACATGATATGGGACATAGAAGGAGGGGGGGTCCTTCCTACATGATAGGGAAAATAGAAGGGGGTGGGGGTCATTCCATACATGATAGGAGAATAGAAGGGAGGTGGGGTTTCCTCATACAGATAGGGAGACATAGAAGGCGGGGGGTCCTTCCATATGATAGGGAGACATAGAAGGGGTGGGGTCATTCCATACATGATAGGGAGACATAGAAGGGTGTGGGGGTCATTCCATACATGATAGGGAGACATAAATGGCTGTGGGGGTCATTCCATATGTGATAGGGAGGCATAGAAGCAGGCGGGGTCCTTCCATACATGATAGGGAGACATAGAAGGTGTGGGGGTCATCCTAATGATAGGGAGAATAGAAGAGGTGGGGTCCTTCCATACCTGATAGGGAACATAGAAGGAGGTGGGGTCCTTCCATACATGATAGGGAGACATAGAAGGAGGTGGGGGTCCTTCCATACATGATAGGGAGACATAGAAGGAGGTGGGGGTCATTCCATACATGATAGGGAGAACATAAGGCTGTGGGTCTTCCATATGTGCTAGGGAGGCACTAGAGACAGGCGGGTCCTTCATACATGATAGGGAGACATAGAAGGAGGTGGGGGTCCTTCCATACATGATAGGGAGATATAGAAGGAGGTGGGGGTCCATCCATACATGATAGGGAGATATAGAAGGAGGTGGGGGTCATTGCTTACATAATAGGGAGATATAGAAGGAGGTGGGGGTCATTGCTTACATAATAGGGAGATATAGAAGGAGGTGGGGGTCCATCCATACATTATAGGGAGACATAGAACTGCCCCACTGTGGGTGTCAGAAACTAAGACCACTCTGCACAAAGTTCAACCAGGGAAAGGAAGAGGATGTAGATGAGGGAAGGGAAGCGAACATCGTTAAATGAGTTTCCTCCAGTGGAAAGCGAAAAAATCACATAAAGAGAGAATCTGGGCCTCATTAGTAAACAATTCTCTACATTTCTGTAGAATTGAATCTATTCCAAGCCATAAGAAGAGACGCTTTGTAACCAGATTTTACCCATTAAACTACGAGTGGTAAGTGATGAAATGTCCTTATCTGAATACTCACCGTTTACCTATATAAAAAAACTCCTCCGGTCATGTGATTATGAGCAGAGAAGAGTCATATTTTCCTAGGATGAGTCAAGTTTAGAGGCTGCAGGTGGAGAGTCACTTAAACTAACTTGGTTCTATAGAGCTAGAAACATGGTGTCATAATAAAGATAAGAATTTCATTTTTCAGACCTCATCAGGCTGGTGGTGTTGTGAACTACAGAACCAGAAGGTGGTGTAACTGGATCTTATATTTTCTCTCATGTCTTTACCTGCCTGTATCTGGTCTATAGGTAACAGAACCACAAGCCTGAGCGATCTGAGAGATGATTTCTTATCTTTGTATTGACACCACCATGTCTGTAGGTAATAAAATGAAAATAGGGGCATTTAAGCCAATCTCCTCTGCCACTTCGAAACTTGATCTCAGCAGGTAAAATTGACTCTTCTATGTTCATTAAAGATGATTTGGAGGAGATTTTTTATAGCTAAATGGATGAGTTTTTACACAAAAAGGGAATTCTAGAAAGGCTGTTTCATTCGCTACCTGAAGCGGATGGTAGTTTGAAGAAGACCTCTCACTACCTCACACATGTGGTGATAACATGGATCTGCTGCAAGATTTTGGAACCTTATGAATTTTCTTTATAGTCCCTGCTGTCTGTGAGATATCAGCTCCAGTATCTGCCATTGTAATCCTTTACACGTCAGAGAGGAGGTGCTGGAGCAGAGATGGGATGTGTGTTATCTAATCTTCTGAGTGTCTTGCTATCTAAACACACACCCCCTGGACTAGCTCCTCCTTTCTAGCACCTCCTCTCTGACAGTGGAGAGGATTATAATGGTCAGATACTGGGGACTGATTCTCCGCAACCATGGGGGCTAGAAAGAAAATTTAAAGTGCTACTGAATCGTGAAGTCGCCTTACGCTACAGAGGGGATGAAGTGTCCGTTTAAGGGGGGTAGACTCGGGTTTCGTTCTCGGTAGAACCCACATTTGCCCTGGTATCTGGCCACCAGAGAATCTCTGTATATGTTATTAACAGGGGCATAGTGATACGACTACGGTACCTGGATGCATCTAGTTACTTTTTGTTTTTTTGTCCTCCCTTCTTCCTCACGCAGACCCTTCTTTTTAGTCCTCCATGACCCCACGCTGCGGACACTCCCAGCCTCAGACGGCTCTTCTGTGAGAAGTTGGGAATGGTGACCCGGTATGGGAAGGATTCCCGATGGACTCCCAAGTATATACACCCGAGCAAGTCCAGGTCAGCTCTGATGCTCACGTATGTGATGTAAATGTGTAGATTATTATGTAGGAACTTGAACCCTCATGCAAACTTGATGATAAAGTGTAATTATAACTTAAAGGGGTTCACCATGAGTTGTAGTAGATTGGGGAATGTGAAGTACTGGTGTCTTAAGAACCACCCTTATGGGTGAAACTAGTTGCGACCAAGTTTTTATCGACCATCAGTTGCCGTGATATAAAGTGTCCTGTGGGCGGGTCCCTACTGTGGTCAAAGTGGTCTGCAGCCACTCCCTCGGCTTAGTGTACTCAACATCATTAAATGGACTGGAGATTAGGTTAAGGTGTTAGGAGCAAGGACTCCTCACCTAGTGGACCATGGATCGGGGCTGGAAAAGGAATTTTTTTTTTTTTACATCCCTTTCTAAGATCAGAATCTTTTCAAATTGCATCGGGCTTGTGAGATATTGCAAATAAATATTCCATTCCTGTTTTAAAAGATGAGTCTTATCTTAATATTGACACCAGAAACACGAATCTAGCTGATAGAGCCTAAAATACGGTGGTCTGAAGTGCGTCTCTTCCCGCTTTTTAAAGTGACTCTTCAGTAAAAAGTGACTCTTTCAGCTCTTTTGAAGATGCATTGGATATGATTTTATATCGATAAACAGGCATGTTTTAACATAAGAGAGGAAAAAAGTATAAAGTATATTTCATACCCGGTGTAAAATCTGGTGACAGTGTCCTGTTAAATTCACCAAATAAGTCATCAAAGCAATATACACTAATTACTAAATTACCTTTATTCTAGGTTCCATATTTATTCAAGACACCCCCAGTGCCGGGCCGATCTGGCGGCACATGTATACAACAATTGGCGAGGACCAAGTCAGTTGCTATGAACTTTTCTGGCAACTCCTGTGAAATAGTTGGAGTCTATGGTAACGCTTGGTACAGCCTGGGTTAGTGGATATTTCCCTCTGTAGCTTTGCCGTACAGCCTGGGTTAGGGATATTTCCCTCTGTTAGCTTTGCCGTAAAGCTCGGGTTAGGTGATATTTCCCTTGTTGGCTTGCTGTACAGCGTGGGTTAGGTGATATTGGCCTATTCTGTGGGCTTGCTGTACAGCCTGGGTTAGGTGATATTTCCCTCTGTTGGCTTTGCTGTACAGCCTGGGTTGGTGATATTCCCTCTGTTAGCTTGTCGTACCAGCCTGGGTTAGGTAGATTTCCCTCTGTAGCTTTGCCGTACAGCCTGGGTTAGGTCATATTTCCCTCTGTTGGCTTTGGCCTGTACAGCCTGGGTTAGGTGATATTTCCCTCTGTAGCTTTGCCGTACAGCCTGGGTATGGTGATATTTCCCTCTGTTAGCTTTGCCGTAAGCCGGGTTAGGGTGATATTTCCCTTGTTAGGCTTTGCTGTACGCCTGGGTTAGGTGATATTTCCCTCTGTTGGCTTTGTCGTACCGCCTGGGTTAGGTGATATTTCCTCTCTGTTAGGCTTTGCTGTCAGCAGGTAGGATATTCCTTGTTTGTTGCTGTAGGTGGTGATATTTCCTTTTTGTCGTACAGCCTGGGTTAGGTCATATTTCCCTCTGTTAGCTTTGCCGTACAGCCTGGGTTAGGTATATTTCCTCTGTTGCTTGTGTACAGCTGGGTTAGGTCTATTTCCCTCTGTTGGCTTTGCCGTACAGCCTGGGTTAGGTGATAATTTCCCTCTGGTAGGCTTTGTGTACAGCTTGGGTTAGGGGATATTTCCCTCTGTAGTCTTTGCCGTAAGCCCGGGTTAGGGGATATTCTCCTCGAGCTTGCCGTACAGCTGGGTTAGGTGAGGTCATATTTCCCTCTGTTGGCTTTGCTGTACAGCCTGGGTTAGGTCATATTTCCCTCTGTTGGCTTTGCTTTACAGCCTGGGTTAGGTGATATTTCCCTCTGTTGGCTTTGCTGTACAGCTTGGGTTAGGGGATATTTCCCTCTGTTAGCTTTGCCGTACAGCCTGGGTTAGGGGATATTTCCCTCTGTTAGCTTTGCCGTACAGCCTGGGTTAGGTGATAGCGCTCAGCCGAATCCGTCGGATTGTTGCATTGAAAGCCTGGCGCCGATGAAACAAAATCCGTTCGTGTGCGCCATCCATCCCCGTGATATGCAGGCAAAATGGTAATGTCAGAAGAAACGGATTGGTTGTGCGCTCCTCTGGGACACTTAGTAAGTGAGCCACATTGCTGTGAATTCTCTGAAAGATAGGTGTCTGCAGACGTGTAGGTGCCAACAAGCTTGATCGAGCATAGCTACTGATCCCCCCAAGATCTGTACAGTTGCAAAACTTCAGTGATTGTACACTTTTGCATCAGTTATTTTTGAGCCAAAACTTGGGTGTTGTGAAAGCATACCAGAGGTAATGTAGAGGTAACCACCGTACACAGAGCTCTCATTACTTCAGTGTTATAAGGCGTCTTGTACCTGTATATGACATCATGACCAGGGATTATAAGAGCCTGCACTGTGTGACCTCACATGACGAGGGATATAACGGAGCCGGTGACCTGGTGACACAATTGAACAGGGAGTATATGACGAGCCATACACCGTGGACATCACACGACCAGAGATAATAATGAGACGCTGCACGTTGTGACATCACATGACCGGAATATAACGAGCCGTTGTACAGTGTGAATCACATGGAACGAGCGGATTATAACAAGCGCGTGCGCCTGTGTGACATCCAATAACCAGGGAATTTAACAAGCTGTACACTGTGTGACATCACATAACCAGGGATTATAAGGGAACCATGCACCTGGTGACATCACATAGAGCGCGATATATAACAAGCACGTGCGCCTCTTGTGACATCACATAACCAGGGATATAAGGAACTTGTGCACACATGTGTGACATCACAATAGAAAGGAGGAAAACATAAAGCCGTGCACCTGGTGGACATCACATGACCAGGGATATAATGAGCACGTTGCACCTGTGTGAAATATCAATGAACAGGGGAATAACGAGCCGATGCACCTGTGGACATCACATGACAAGGGATATAAGGAACCATGCACCTGTGTGACATCACATGACCAGGGATTATAACGAGCGTTGCACCTGTGTAGAATCACACCGACAGGGACTATAAACGAGCCATGCATCTTGATGTGACATCAACATGACCAGGGGATATAACGAGCGCCCCTGTTGACATCACGAGACAGAGCTTAAGAGCAGTACACCCCATGCACCTGTGTGACATCACATGACCAGGGATATAAGGAACCATGCACCTGTGTGACATCACATGACCAGGGATATAATGAGCCGTGCACTTGTGTGACATCACATAACCAGTAATATAATGGGCCGTGCACACATGTCCAGGGACCGTTTTTATGCACAGAAATTAAACAAAGACGCTTCTTGTTGGATGACAGCAAGCAGAGATCTTGAAAAATGTGACGAATTGATACAAAAAGTACATTGTAAATTGTATAACTTTTCATTACACAAACCATATCATTTATTTGCTCAAAGGGGAGAACCTCTTAAAGGGGCAGTCGCTGCAGTTGTAACTTTTTTTTCCTGCCAAAAAATTTGTCTCAAATAAAAAATGGGTAGTTTTCTGGTAACCCCTTCCTGGTAAGATGTCTTTGCTGCATGATTTGTATCCACACATCCTAAAAGGGTTTTCCAGGAATGACTAATGATGATCCCCCATAATGCAAGTAACCCGGGAGACGTTATATATACTGGACATATAATATATACTTTATTTCTGGCCGTCACATTGAGGCTACATTATTACATTACACATGACACAGGGCGCTAGGGTCACGGCGCCCTCTCGGTGGCGCTCTCCTGGCTCCCCAGCTTTGCCTCCAGGGCGAGGCTTATGTTATGGAGGACGCTCTGATACTGCGGATACTCCTGCTGGATCTGGTGTACGATGGTGCTGACCGTGTGCAGACGTCCCTCCTGTCTCTGCTGCTCGGCCTCCAGGGCTTGTGCGCTGCTGAAGAGCGGAGAGTATTTGCCTTCCTTCGCGGCTTGAAGGTGCTTCATCCGCGTCTGGAAAGCCACGATCTGCGACAGGTTCTAGTTTTTAGGGGATACGGAGAGGAAGGTTTCTCAGTATTAGAGACAGGATACGAGGGTATAAAGATTTCAGGCCGGGGAGATACTGTATACATTGATGGGGACTACAAGTCCCAGCATGCAACACACCAGAGGGATGAAACCCTCCCCGAAATACCTATGCAATAATGAGCAGTGTATGAATGTGGTGGTCACTCGATCTTGTGTTAGCTTTCTTTGGGACCCCCCGATGTAAATATTTTGGGGTACAACCTATACCAACTCCTTGTCAATAGACCCTTGTGGCCAGCAAGTTGGGTTATCTTATGCCCGACGACCGAAACCCATTATTCAGTTAAACACTTAGCCCCCCGGAGGATCCTCCGCTCCTCCAATGGGCCGGTCCGACACTGACTACATCCCAGCCCAATGTATATTATGTCACCATTATAACCATGCTTTTAGGCGATCTAAAGTGACACTTCCCCTACAGCCTCTAAACTTGACTCATCTCAGGCAAAATATGACTATTTTAAGCTCATTTGCATTTACCTTTGGAAGAGATTTTTTAAACGGGTTATATTCCACATAAAAGAGGGAATAGTAGAAATGACATTTAATCCTCTACCCAAGGGGCTGGCAGTTTAATGGGGTAAAATCTGGTGACAGGTTCCCTTTAAAGAGGAGCTCCATTTGTTGAATAGGTCGGGCTCCAGTGACTGTGGCACAGTAGTTTTCCTCTAGCTCCTATCGTCCCGGAGCAATCACTGCCATTCATTTCAGCACCCAGTATGGTAATAAAAATCTTTACTGTCAAGGGGGCGGTCCTGGGTAGGCAGCCTTGTACCGCCCACTTGACAGTTGAGGAAGATGGAGATGGAGTTGGAGGTGAAAGTCCTCCTGATTATATAATATGCAGTAAATGCTGTATATATAAGTGTGACGCTAATATTACCTGCCGTTTCTTTTCTTGTAGCTGCTCGATTTCGTTTTCCATGTTGCTGGCGTCCAGCTTCAGGCTGGAGATATTGTGCTGCTTCTCTGCGATGGCCGTGCTGAGGGTCTTCTGGGAGTCTTCAAGGCCGGAGATGGTGGAGTTACATTCATCTGTATTCTACATTATATAAGGAGGTAACTTTTATTTGTCTTAATGTTCTAAGGCATCAGATCTGAGATAAACACTGAATAATCCTCATAGGGAATACTGAATTTTCACTAATATACATCATACTTAACGGACACGGCCAGATAAGTAGTGAGTATCTGATTGGAGGGTCCGCTCACTAAAACCAATGGCGCAATTATCACAATTGAACAATGTGCCAATTTATTATTGGGTGGAGGCTGCTGCTGGTCAACTTATTAATCAGGGGAGGCTGCTGCTGGTCAACTTATTAATCAGGGGAGGCTGCTGCTGGACAACTTATTAATCAGGGGAGGCTGCTGCTGGACATCGTATTAATCAGGGGAGGCTGCTGCTGGACATCTTATTAATCAGGGGAGTCCCGCGCTCAGTGGCCGGCAGGTGACGAATCCGTCGGATTGTTTGCATAAAGCCGTCGCCGATGAAAACCAAAATCCGTCGATCAAGTCGCCACAAATCACGCCTTTGATATGCAGAGTCAAAATGTAATATGTTCGGGATAGATGTCAGCCTTATGTTTGTTGCGCTTCCCTGGAACACGTAGTAAAGGAGCCCCACTATGCTGAATGAAATTCTCTTCATAGATAGGAAATGCATGCATATCTGCAGTACGTGATAGGTGCCACAAGCTGATCGAGCAGCGTACTATCCCCCCCAGATTGTTACAGTGCCAACACCTTCATTATTGTATCAACTTTTATGCAATCATTTATTTTGAGCCAACAAACATTGGGTCGAACAAGATACCCAGAAGGTAATAGAAGTACCACCAATCGGTACAGGTCAGGGGGCTTCAGGTGGGCGACTGTTACTGCTCGAGTTGTTCGATTAAGCGAGTCTGTGTGGACCGTTTTTGGTGAGTGTATCATCGCACACATACCGGGGATATTAACTGTTAACCGTTGCATCTCTGTCACATAGTTTTCAGGGACAGGATGGTCGAGGCGGCTTGGACGGTGAGGTGTTGGGGTATTTGAGGGGTCTGCGATCCGGTGGCAGCGGGGTGGGTCGTTTTGGGTGAAGCAGTCACGAGTATGAACAGGATATTAAACGAAGCCCTTCACCTGATGTGTGTGTACAGCACAAATACGGACCAATGATATATGAGCCGTCACCTGTGTGACAGCACCATGAACCAGAGAATATACAACGAGACCGTGTACCTGTTGACATCACACACAGACGAGTATAATAACACCGTGCACGCTGTGACATCACATGACCCAGGGATATAACGAGCCGTGTACGCCCGTGTGCTCACATGCGTACAGGATGTATAACAAGCGACCGTGACGAACCTGTGGTGACATCACATAGGACAGGACGATATACAAGAGCCGTTGACACTGAATGTGACATCACATAACCGGGATTATAAGGGAACCTGTCACACTGTGTGACATCACATGACAGCGCGAATATAACAAGCCGTGTGCACCGTGTACATCACAATACCTAGGGGATATAAGGAGGCCTGTGCCACCTGTGGTGACATCACAATAGGAAAGCAGGAAATAACAGAGCCGTGCACCTGGGACTCACAATGACCAGGGATATAATGAGACTGCACCTGTGTGACAATCACGTGAACGAGGGATAATAATACGAGCCGATTGCATCCTGTGGTAGCTATCACATGACCAGGATATACGAATCCATGTCACTGTTGACATCACATGACCAGTGATACTAAATCACCGCAGGCCGACTGCATCCTGTGTGTACATTCACATGACCAGATATAAGAGCAGTACACCTGTGTGACATATTCACATGCGACGAGGTGATATAACAAGCTGTGCGCCTGTGTGACATCACATGACCAGGGATATATAGGAACCATGCACCTGTGTACATCACATGACCAGGGATATTAGGAAGTATGCACCTGTGACATCACATAACCAGTGATAAATGGGCCTGTGACAACTGTGTAAGATTCACATGTCCAGGGGAGTTTTTATGCACAGAAATAAAACAAGAAGCTTCTTGGCTGAGACAGCAAGCAGAGATATCTTGAAAACTGTGATGAATTGATACAAAAAGTATATTGTAAATGTATAACTTTTCATTACACAAAACCATAATTTATTGCTCAAAGGGGAGAGAACCTCTTAAGGGCAGTCGCTGCAGTTTTAAACTTTTTTTTTCCTGCCAAAAATTTGTCTCAAATAAAAATGGTATTTTCTGGAACCCCTTCCTGGTAGATGTTTCTTGCTGCATGATTTGAATCCCACTACATCCTAAAAGGGTTTTCCAGGATGACTAATGCTGATCCCCCATAACGCAAATACCCAGAGACGTAATGTATACTGACATATATATATACTTTATTTCGGCCGTCACATTGAGGCAACATTTTACATTACAACATAACACAGGGCGCTAGGGTCACGGCGCCCTCTCGGTGGCGCTCTCCTGGGCTCCCCAGCTTTGCCTCCAGGGCGAGGCTTATGTTATGGAGGACGCTCTGATACTGCGGATACTCCTGCTGGATCTGTGTAACGATGTGCTGACCGTGTGCAGACGTCCTCTTCTGCTGCTCCTCGCGCCGCCAGGGCCTGTGGCGAGCTGAAGAGTCGGAGAGTCATTTGCCTTCCTTGGCGGGCTTCAGGTGCTTCATCCGCGTCTGGAAGCCACGATCTGCGACAGATTCTAGTTTTAGGGGATACGGGAGAGGAAAGTTTCTCAGTATGAGGCGGGATGGAACGGTTATGAAGATTCAGGCCGAGCGATACTGTATACGATTCATTGATGGGAAACTACAATCCCAGCATGCCACACACCAGAGAGTTTATGTGAAATCTCCCCCTTTACTATAAAAAAAAAAAAATCTACGTCCAAGTAGCATGTGAAATGACAGAGAGAGTCATATTTTCCCTGAGATGAGCAAATGTTATATGGCTGGGGGGGAGAACATCAATTTAAAAGCCCCTATCTTCATTTCAATTGTAGCTAGAAACCTTCTCATGTTATATTAAATGGATTCTCATCTTTGCAACAGGACTTGTGGTTCTGTGATCCCATAGAGAGATTAGGCGGGCAATAGAATAGGCAAACTGGACTTATTTGCAGCTTATTAAAACTCTGGGCATTTACTTACCGTGTCCATCGCGATCCAGCGCGCTTTTCTGCGGCTGGATTCGGGTCCGGCCATGGATTTGCTTAAGTAATTCCTCCGCCGCCACCAGGCTAGGATTAGCATACGGCAATGTAGCGGCTGGAGGTTCACCGTTCGTTGCGTCGGGTGCAGGAGCGGCCAGAGTGCACAGTCGATCTGGTCGATTCTGTTTGTCCCCTAACATCAACGTTGGGGGGGGGGTGGGGGGGTTCCAAGGGGGGCGTTGCAAGTCCGTCGGGTTTTTCGTTCGGCCCACGCCCCCCGATCCAACGCCGATGCGCCACAAGCCGATCGCGTGCGCCAAAATCCGGGGCAATTCAGGGAGAATCGGCGCAAATCGGAATTATCGGGGTAACACGGCGGGGAAACGCAATCGGGCCTTAGTAAATGACCCCCCACTGTTCAACTGTCTGGATCTCTGGTTCTGGAGCTCATAGAGGGGACAGTCGGATGTGATCTAAAAGACTATATTCTTCTCTTTAATACGACACAATAAACCATGCTTTAGACGATCTGAAGTGACACTTCTCCTACAGCCTCTAAAACTTGCACTCATCTCAAGCAACAATCATGACTATTTTCAAGCTCATTTGCATTTAACTTTGGAAGACATTTTTAATAGGTAAACGGGTTATATTCCACATAAAGAGGGAAAGGGCAGTAGAAATGACCTTTAATCCTCAACCAAGGGGCTGGCCGTTTATGGGGTAAAATCTGTGCACAGATCATTAAACTCCATTATTGAAACAGTCAGGCTCCAGTGATTTGTGGCGAGTGTAATGTTTTCCTCTAGCTCACTATCGTCCCCGAGCAATCAACTGCCATTCATTGCAGCACCCAGAATGGTAATAAAAATCTTTACTGTGAAGGGGCGGTCCTGGGTAGGCAGGTCTGTACCGGCCACTTGACAGTTGAGACTTAATTATAACCTCATAATTCTTCAGGTGATGAGGGCTATAGAAAAAATTCAACTGGGGATTCGCCGGGAGATGCACTAATAAAGAGAATGCAGAATGGATTGAGTGAATATGCCTCCGTACTCTATATATAAGGTGACGTCTAATATTACCCTGCCGTTTATCTTTCTTGTAGCTGCTCAATTTCGTTTTCCATGTTGCATGGCGTCCAGCTTCAGGCTGGAGATATTGTGCTGCTTCTCTCTCTGCAGTGGCCGTGCTGAGGGTCTTCTGGGAGTCTTGCCAGGCCTTAGATGGTGGCGTACATTCATCTGTATTCTACATTATTATAGGAGTACTTTATTGTCTAATGTTCTAAGGCATCAATCTGAGATAGCTGGTGGTCATTTTGTAAGTGGAGGTGCTGCTAGGACCCCTTATTCGGGGAGGCTGCTGCTGGACCTTATTAAGAAGGGAGGCTGCGTGCTGCACCTTATTAATCAGTAGGCTGCTGCTGGACACCTTATTAATCGGGGGAGTCTGCTGCTGGACACTTAATCAGGGGAAGCTGCTGCTGTACAGATTATTAACGGGGAGGCATGCTGCTGGACACCTTATTAATCAGGGGAGGGCTGCTGCTGGACACCATATAACGGGGAGGCTGCTGCTGGACCATCTTGTATTAGCGACCGGGAGGCTGATGCTTAACACCTTATTATTATCAGGGAGGCTCGCTGCTGGACACTAATTACAGCGGGAGGCATGCGCTGGACACCTTATTAATCAGGGGAGGCTGCTGCTGGGACCATTTTATTAGGAGGGGGATGTTTCTTAACACTTATTAATGCAGGGGAGGCTGCTGCTGGATTCTTACATTCGGTGTGTGTGGGCTCCTTATTAATCAGGGTAGGCTGCTGTCTGGCACACCTTATAATACAGGGGTGGTGAGGCTGCTGGACCTGATATACAGGGGAGTGCTGCTGGACACCTATTAATCAGGGTAGCTGCTGCTGGACACTTATTAATCAGGTAGGAGCTGCTGGCTGGACACCTTATTATCAGGGGAGGCTGCTGTCTGGACGACCATTTAATCAGGGGAGGCTGCGCTGGACACTTATTAATCAGGGGAGGTCTGCCTGGATTATTAGCGGGAGCTGATGCTTAACACCTTATTAATCAGGGCAGCTTTGCTGGACATTTTATTGAGTGGATCCTGTGCTGGACATCTTATTAATAGGAGTGTGGTTGCAAGACATATCCTATCTGATGGAGGCGGCTTGCTTGATACTACGTATAAAGTGTATGCAGGGTCGGCTCAGGTTCCAGTAAGCCCCTGGGTGACAGAGCCTCAGTGGGCCCAGCGCAGCAACTCACATAGTGGGTATTAAAAATTCAGAAAAACTAACAGTTTATGTTCCCTAACATATCCGCTATTTTATATTATCCCTTATATTATTGTATATAAAGCCCCACCACCCCCAACTATATTCCATATGTACAGCCTTATGTGGGCCCTCCAGCACCTCTGGGCCCTGGCACTTGTCGGTATGTCCCAGTGCTGGCGCGGGCCCTGGGTGTATGGTTTATATTCGGTGTAAGCATATAAGTGTATTTTCACGTGTAATGTGCGAGAATGAGCTGGCGTACTTTAGGTATATGGGGGCCCCGATCCAAAGTTCACATCGGGACACCTGCGTCTTGTTACGCCCTAGACCCACTTGTGACAACAAAAACAGAGGTCACTGAACCAGTGTAGAACTGTGATATAACTCCATGTAACACCTATAGCCTAACCCTTACATCCTCGCGTTTACCATCAGGATTTTCTATTAATTTTTTTCCTTAGCTCCGAGCAGTTTTCCGTGAAAGCTCACTCGTAGTCAGGTTCTTCTTGCCTTGTCAGTTTGGGTTTCCCCCGCATCATGATGGTTCTCTTCTGGACACAACGGCACTTCCATATCGCGGATCAGTCTTCTCTTGTTGTTTCATCAGCTGCGCGTATCGCACCTACAGGCGTGCAAGTATATATTCAGTATAGTTATCACAGGAATAGGAACTTACATCACTTTCTATAGTGCGGCTCACATCCTACTGACCCTTGTGGATAGTTTTTAGAATTCATCCATTGGTGATCCTAACTCTTATTAACCTAGGAGGGACTCTAAAGAAGAATCAGTCTCCTCCCCCCTTGACATCTGACAATATTTCTTCTTACCTTCCCTGCTTTAGGTTTCTGCTCCTTTCCTGACAAGCAGGGATAAAGCCATTACTATTGGTTACAACAGAATCACTAAGCAGCAAGCTGGCGGTATGATGAGTATGTGTGCCTCCAGCTCGTGGGCTCATCAGGTGGGAAGTGAACACAGATTTATACTTTATACAGTGCATACGTTCTTGTCCTCATGTGACTCTTAGGCAAGTGATTGGCCAACAGCGTTATGTGATAGCCTTAACACTTCCAGTTTGGATAGGACAAGTGTGAACAGGACACAGGGAGCTTCCCCCATGACACAGAGCTCTAGGGGTGGATGGGTCTTGCTGGCTTGCATGAAACCCCTTTAAGTAGAGCGATTTCTTTCTTACAGGTTAGAATATGTATTTATGATGGATATATAAGAACTGCATGCGGTGGATCTCAGCGTTCATGGCTCGGATCTCCCCTGACCAGCCCGGAGTCCACTGCGTGTCTTCATCTCTTGGCCGCTGGATTTTCTTCTCCAACAAGCATGATCTGATGCCTGTCGAAAGACATGAAGTACACGTGAGGCGCATATGTGTCATGTAAAAGGTAAGGTGAGTGCTAGTGACTGTGATATATAAGGACCCCTTAGCACCCGAGCGTGATAAGAGCATCTTATATAACATCTTATTTACATGGCTGTGTGCTCTCCTGAACCGGATCCAGGGCAAGCAGAGGCTGCAGTATGGAAAGGGAGGGGTGGTGAGCAATCCTCACCCCTCCCTCTCTCGAAAGACGAGAGGCGCTTGTCGTAACAATGGTTCTTATTATCGGGTGCCTTAGTCTTCTATTACAGCAGTGTGAATAGGGCCTGAGATGATGATCAGACATATCGACACCATTCACACTCACTCGTTTCCACCAGGCTGTGGACAGTCTTTCTTTTCTCTCTTGTACGTTGTCCAGGTTCTCTTGCATTCTATGGATCTCTTTTTCTGACTCCTACAATAAAAAGGCAAGGTGAATCTTCTATTCTGCATCTAGAGATAATAATAATAATTCTTTATTATATAGCCCTACAGATTACGCAGCTCTATGGCACAAAGCATGACAATTGGTCCCTGTCCCATCTAAAACACCTACCAGTATGTTTTGGAGTGTGGGAGGAAACCGAGGACCACGGAAAGAACCCTGCAAACCGGAGAGAACATACAAACTCTTTCAGATGTTGACCCTGGACTGAACCCAGAACTTCCCCCACCGTGTGCCCTATGGGGATGAGTGCATCACCCGCAGCGACCGCATGAACTCGCTCTCCATCAGCTGGTTGTGCTGCTGCAGCGTTCTTGAAGCTGACTTCTGCTCAGCAGCATATTGAGAGCAGCTGTCGTTCTTCAGGTTCTTCATGTATGTCAAATATCTCTTGTGTGTTTTTTGTCTCCTGTTCGATGTCATCTGCCAAGAAAATCGCGTTCATAGTGAAGCAATCACCATCTTTCATTCTATATACAGACGAGACACATAGGCACATTCACTTAGCGTCTGCTGGAGTTCGACGAAACTGCACTAAGACCGTGCGCCCGATATTCTGGCATGTGTCGCTTCCCCGCTCAGGTCAGACAGAGTTCACCATCTTAGTGGTGCATGGAAGTGCTTGGGCTTGCACACAATTTGAAAGTTAAATCCCGTGCTCAGTCGATCAGTCGGATCATCTGACGGCATGCGCCAAATTTGTTTCGCTCGAAGCAAGCCAGCTGTGCACAAAAAAGCGTTGTGTGTGTGCCAAATCCCAAGCGCGACATTTAAAATACCTGTGCAAGCCGTTTAATCCACCAAAAAACGAGGCACAGTCTGACAAACGTGCGCTTTAGTAAATGAGCCCCAAAGGGCACTGGTGATTGAAGGTCATTGTCCTACCCTTTAAAACACGCTAATCACATTCCATATCCCGAGGAAACAACATGGACTGTATAACCTTATGCTAAGCACAAGAGTAACCAAGTATAACCTATAGATCTTCATCGAGGCGCACTAACCAGCCAGTACCCTGCTCCGCACTGATGAAGGCCGATGACCCGAAACAGAGTCTACACATGAGTTCTGGTGTTGGGTTACATTGCGTTTGGCCTTGTAGCTATCAGATGTTTGGAGGGAACCTTCAAAATAGTCCAATAATACCACGGGGAGCTAAAAAAAAAATACTGTCCATAAGAAAACTATTTTGGGACTTAAAGGGAACCTGTCACCAGATTTTAACCCTTTATACTCCCAGCCCCTCAGGTCGGTTGTGATCCCCATTATGTGAAATCTTATCCTTTACCTATAAAAAAGTCTTTACAAAATCATGGAAATGAGCAGAGAAGAGTCATATTTTTACCTGAGTTGAGTTTAGAGCTGCGGGGGAGGGTCACTTTAGAAGCCCCGTCTTTCGTTATATCTACCTAGAAACATGCTACTGGTGTCATACTAAAGATAAGAATCTCACTATTTCAGATGTGATCTACAGAACTGAGAGATACAGGACACTAATACATAGTTGGACATGTGAGCTGCAGATAGTACTTCTGATTCCCGCCTATTTCTTTACCTACTGTATCTTCTGGTCTGTAAGGTTAAGGTCATAGAGCTACAAGTCTGAGGCCTTGTGAACAGATGAGATTCTTATCTTTAATAAGACACCAGAGAATGTTTTCTAGGTGCTATAGACCTATGATAGAGATTTGACTCCCCCCTGCAGCCTTGACTCATCTCAGGTATAATCTGATTCTCCTCTGCTTATTATCACATGCCTTTTAGTTAACGGGTGAGATTGTGAAGATAAGGGAGGGATTCTAGAAAGGCATTTCTCCCATACCTAGGGGGCTGCTAGTTTACTTAGGTTAAAATTGGTGACGTATGGTTCCCTTTAAGGGTACCACCAGTTTCATTCTGAATCAGATATGAAAAGACTTAGTGCATTATTGAGTGGATCCAGGCATCATATACGGCACCTGTGCACCACCCAGTGTACATCGTCTTTTTACTATGTTCAATGTTAGATTGGATGGGAGAATAAACCCCGATGGTGGCCATATACACGGTCCCTATTAAGAGAACACCTGACTTACAGCGACCCCTAGTACAACGGACTCTGGATGTTGGTAATTTATTGTATTTAGCCCTAGGCTACAATAATATCAGCTATAACAGTTATCACAGGCGTCTAATGAAGCTTTAGTGGTAATCCTGGTTTTTATGACAATCCAACATTTTTAAAATCCAATTTCACAGAGACCAAAATTTTGCCTGGAGCTACAATTAAAAGTATTCGGTTCCGACTTACATAAAATTCACACTTAAAGAACACACTACAGAACCTATCCGTACGTAACCCAGGGACTGCCGTGTAGTTAGATGAATGTCTACCACATTCTTCAAACCCAGCAGGGGTGGCTGATCAACTTGTGATGTTGGGGATGTCCTGTCTCTTTCTATCAGCAGGAAAAAAAGGGGAAACCTATCAGGATGTGGGTTACTGTCCTCTCTCCATTAAAGGTTTCACCTCTTGGCTGGACAAGACGTTGTGGTCATCCTTAAACCGAATGTGCACCAATCACAGCCTCCATGGTCACAGAAGCAAGATATAGAGAGATCACTTGCTGAATAGTCATAATTATCATTTGCTGATGTGATATGTGGACCTGTGGTATAGTGAGCACTTACTTCTGTCCGGACTTTTCTCTGGCTGTAGAATGGTCGCTCTCTTCAGCATACTCCATGGAGGCGGCCTGCTCCCCTGTGCCTGGGTCAGCCGCACCATCTCCGTCTGTAGCCGCAGCCGTACTGACTGCACCGAGGCCATCTCCAGGTTACCACTCTCTATCTGCTTGGTCAGGGCAGTGAGCTGGATCTCTCAGGGGTCCCAGCTCTTTACCCTTCCATAAAAAAAACAAATTTGTTATTATATTACAACACAGGCAGGTCACATCAGGTGGAGCTCGCGGACCGAACTATAGGTCGGTGCAGGGGCCACCAAATCGATTATAATGACCTTAAAGCTAATAAAACCCATTAAAGGATTGTACAAATTTTGATTGTTATTCCTATCCACAGAATGGGGAGAAGAATCGATTGTGTGGTCCGACTGCCGAGAATAGGGGTTGGTTCTCACTAACTGGAGAGAAATTGCAGAGCACAGTGCTAGGCAGGGGCGTAACTACAGTTCTAGCAGCCATAGCAGCTGCCAAGGGGCCATAGTGTCAGGGGGCCCCCATCACCTACCTCCACTAAAGAATTGAGGATGTGCACCATATAATATTATGCTACATTGTACCAGTATATTATGTACACAGCCTCAATTGTCAACTCAAATAGAAATGTCGGAGGAAAGGGTTCTACATGACTAGGGATCTCTCACTCTTTCCTGCCTTTTACTTCCCCCAGGCAGGCAAGCAGCTACTGGGAACAGATCTGTGTAAGTTTTATAAATGTATATATCAGTGCTAAAATGTGCGCGCATGAGTGTATGTATATTTTTGAGGGGGTAGGGGGGCCCCATTCAGTCTGCTATGGGGCCCTGCCTCTCCCGTTACGCCCCTGGCGCTAGGGTACTCTCTGTGATTTTATAGATAGTGAAATGGAATTTTCGGAGATAACTGGATCGATTTCCAACATTCCCATAGTATGGAATGGAGTGATACACACATGGTCACTCTGCACTTCACAGGACCCCCCATTCTTGTACACTGCTGCCTTCCATTCAAATGTTGTTGGGATCAGCCAGCATTGATCGATTAGATTATTTTCCCCGCGCTAAGGATAACAATCCTACATTTCTTCGCTACTTTACTTATCACTTACTCCACGTATCGGGAGAGTCGCCTCGATCTGTCTTGCTGTACAGTTGATGCTGGCTTGCTCCTCTCGATGGCGATGGTGCGCTTTGCGATTTCGCCCTGGCTGCGAGAGATCAGTTTCGTGGTGGTTTCGATTTTCTTATCCAGCTCGGACACGTCCTTGTAGCGTCATGGATCCGGGGGACAGCTGTGATTCAGCTCCGAGTCTGTACTGAGCCGTCTCATTCTCTATCTTTGTGTAATCGATCTCCTGTAAAAAGGTCACAGACGCAGAGATACTTAGCAGATATATAATAGTGTCTGAAGTTACATCCAATCTATCTTATACGGAGTCAGTGTCTTTATGCTGGATGAGAAATCTGTTATATTGACCGGCTCATCATTCGACAGGTGCTATGGACTGAGGCTCTGGTTATTGGGTGAGGTCCTGACGGACCCCACTCATCTATAACTGGACTTATGGGTAGACCCCTATAGGTGACCGTATTGTTAGATTCACGTACCAATTCCAGCTTCACTTCTCTGTAGTTTCTCAGTCAGTGATGGATGACTACTTAGCTGCTTTATCGGATGTTCATCTTTCGTTAAGCGTTTTCCATGATCGGGCTTTCCGAGGGATCTCTTGAGCTTGGGATTCCTCTCTATTTGTCTCAGTAAGAATCTTCGCTCCGTCCAGCGTCCAGCTCTTATCCTTAATAGATAAAGATAATTGCGCTTTGTGTATTATCATGTTGTATAGACCCCGTGCAGACGATGGTTGGGGGGATGGCTTTGGGGCCAACATAGACGTCAATGGCGGCCACATGTGTGGGCACATACTGCTCTGGTACATGGGGAAACAATAGACAGCTTCCTATCTTTCCCCGTTTACGGGCCCTGCGCAATGCATTGCTTCTCCATCCGCGGCAGACTATGCCCGGCCCATAGCCATGGGGCCATACGCACAAATGTGCATGAGGCCTATGGCTGTATTCACATCCGACAGTAACTGTAAGGCATTATATTTCATACATGTAGGGGAGACATAGAATGGTGGGGGGGTCCTTCATAAGTTGTGATAGGGAGGAACATAAAGCAGGCGGGGTCCTTCCATACATGATAGGGAGAACATAGAAAGCAGGCGGGGTCCTTCAACATGATAGTGAAAAACATGAGGAGGTGGGGGTATTCATACATGATAGGGAGACAGTAGAAGGAGGTGGGTCCATCCATACATGATTAGGGAGACATAGAAGCAGGCGGGGTCCTCCATCATGATCGGGAGACATAGAAGGAGGTGGGGGTCATTCCATACATGATAGGGCAGACATAGAAGGAGGTGGGGGTCCTCCCTACATGATAGTGGACATAGAGGTGGTGGGTCATTCCATACATGATAGGGGAACTATGAAGTATGTGGGGTCATTCATACATGATAGGGAGACTAAGGGTGTGGGGTCATTCCATATGTGATAGGGAGGCATAGAAGCAGGGCGGGGTCCTTCATACATGCTAGGAGGACATAGAAGGATGGGTGGGGTCCTTCCATACATGATAGGAAAACATAGAAGGTGTGGGGGTCATTCCTACATGATAGGGAGATATAGACGAGAGGTGGGGTCATTCCATACATGATAGGGAGACATAGAAGGAGGTGGGGGTCCTTCCATACATGATAGGGAGACATAGAAGGAGGTGGGGGTCATTCCATACATGATAGGGAGACATAGAAGGAGGTGGGGGTCATTCCATACATGATAGGGAGACATAAATGGCTGTGGGGGTCATTCCATATGTGATAGGGAGGCTAGAAGCAGGCGGGTCCTTCCATACATGATAGGGAGACTAGAAGGAGGTGGGGGTCCTTCCATACATGATAGGAGACATAGAAGGAGGTGGGGGGTCTACCTTCCATACATGAATAGGGAGATATAGAAGGAGGTGGGGGTCCATCCATAATGATGGGAGATATAGAGGAGGGGTGGGGTCATTGCTACATAATAGGGGGAGATAAGTAAGGAGGTGGGGGTCCATCCATAATTATAGGAGAC
>CM033646.1:7355677-7456847 GCA_019512145.1 Engystomops pustulosus | reverse complement strand
ATAGAAGGAGGTGGGGGTCCATCCATACATTATAGGGAGACATAGAAGGAGGTGGGGGTCCTTCTATAGACGGAGGTGGGGGTCATTCCATACATGATAGGGAAACATACTTACTGCGGTCACCCTGCTTAGCGCTTGCTCTGTCTCATCCAATGTCCGCATGTAGGTGCTGAACTCCACTCTCAGAGCCTCCTGCTTTGCCTGACACTGAGAAATCAGCTTTTTGCTCATGGCTGCGTCGCTCTCCGCTCGGTTGATCATAAATGCCAGTTTCTCGTGCTTTTCCTCCTCCTTTGTCACCGACTTCTTATATCCCTCGATCTCTGTCTCCATCGAGAGAAGCTCCTGCCGAGCCAAGCTGGAAAAATACAAGGAAAAAAAAACAAACATAAATGAATAGAAACTCCAGAAACTATAGGTTGTCATTGTGTAACGTGTTCCGGAAATGTTATAAAACTTTGGATAAGTCCTAACAGCATGAGAGTGATGACTGATCGCTAAAGCAAAGCAGCGGAGAACTGAGCCCCTTGATAAATCCCCTTTAAAGGGGTTGTAAGGAATGACAGACTCACTGCTGCCACACCTCGCTATGGGTTGTGACTGGTATTGCAGTTAAAGGGTTTGTACCAATGATTTAAGTTAACCCCTGTCCACAAAATAACACTGTGATCACTGAAGGTCCAATTGCTCTGACCGCTACCCCCCATCAATCCGGAGATTGGGAGCCCTGTTGTCATTAATGAGAACAGGAATCCCATTATGACGCTCCATTCAATAGTAGAGTATAGCATTGGGTTATCTCTTGACCCCTCATAGACAGTAAAGAAAAATACCAGAGATACTTGAGCGCTGTGCTCAGCAATTTCTTACACTCCCATAGTTCTGAATGTATGGTCACTTCACTCATTAATTAGTGAGAACAGGACCCCCACTCTCTGGATTGTTGTGAGTTATGTTCTCGTTGGGGATCCCAGCAGCTGGACGCTTAAAGGACATTTACCACCAGGACCAAGGACTGCAAACCAAGCACACTTCATGCTAATGTGTGCCCCCTCTGGCAGATTCTGATTTTCTTTTAGCTTCTTAGAACCTTGTTTTTAAGAAATAAAGGTTTTAGACATTATGCAAATTAACCTGTGGAGCTCTGGGCTTCAAAGATGTCAATGGAGCCTGGAGCCCCTCAGGCTCAGTTGAATAATTTTTTAAACCTTTATTTCTTAAAAACCAGGGCATAAGAAGCAACAATAACAGCTGATCCTGTCAGAGGGGGCACACACCAGTATGTCAGTGTGCTTGGTATACAATCCTTTATCCTGGTGGTAGATGTCCTATTGCGCGAACCTGTCACCAGTAAGGTCATTTTTAGCTGGTGGCAGATTATAATAGCCTATGCTATGTTGATTATCGAAAATGCCTTTGTCAGCATTATGAATCATATCAGTATTTTGTTAAAGTTTATTACACCTTACCTGGCTCCCTGCCAGCAGTGTGTGGTGAGTCCCAGGGAAGGGCCAGCTGTAGCAGCCTGTGTCTCGGTCTCATCTGCTCCACACTCATTCAGGGAGATGGTGTGGAGTAGAGGAAGAATGCATCAGGAGACTAAGACACAGAAACACAGGGTGATCACCACACGTCGCATTGCAGGGAGCCAGGTAATGTGAAATAAATCTTTATAAACTACTGATATGATTCAGAAAGTCATTTCAAAATCAGCATAGCACAAGCTTTTGGAACCTGTCACCAGCTAAAAAAATTACATTCCCGGTGACAGCTTCAGTTTGTTATCCTGTGGGTGGGGATCATGTAAATACCGTAGTTAGTACAAACCCTTTAAAATGATAAGCTGAGATATTGCATACAGCATGGGGAAGGTTTAGTATATATTTTCATGAAATGAATCTGACCTAAGAGCTTCCTGGATGGCAGCGAAGGCTTCATCCCTTCTGGTCATCCCAATGAGGCTGCTGTTCCACTGCTGCAGGAGCTGCTTCTTCTCCAGTCCTATAGCTTCAATCTCCATATTGGCCTGAAATTATAGTGGACAGAGATTAGTTGGTTCTCATAAATGTTCCCAATTCCTTCAGATTTTAGGTCGGGAAGTTTTCATTTCTAACCTCAGCTACTGCTTCTCGCGCTGCTTTCGTGTCTTCTCTTTGAGCAGAAATTTGGGCTTCGTAGAGCGAGATCTGTTCTCTGAGTCGGTCCACTTCACGCGTTAGACGATCCACAAACATGTCCTAAGGGAAAAATACAAGAGGTAAAAAAAAAGTTTATACTCCAGAGTACAGACATATCCCGTTTCCTGGTGTGTGGATTTTCGTGGATCTGCTATGGATCACAGCAGGGGTGAGTCTATGTTTACTTCCAGTGGATAGAAATCTGACCATGGTCACACAGGTGCACGGCTCGTTAGTATCATAGAGAGTAATCAGAGCTGTGTGATATAACGAGCCGTGCACCTGTGTGACCATGGTCAGATTTCTGTCCACTCGAAGTTAACATAGAAGCTTTCAGGACAGCAAGCGGAGGATCTAGAAAACCGTGAGGAATTGATACAGAAAGTATATTGGAAACATGTTTAACTTTTTATAATACAAACAATACCATTAATTTCCTGAAATGGGAATATCCCTTTAAGTCTCCGCTGCGTGAGGCGTGCTATAGAATGGTGCCCCCTCTGCCCCATCCAGTGATATATCAGGTTATATTTTTAGTAAGTGGGTTCTCCATGCAGTGTCTCACGCCCGTGCTGAGGTGTAAAGAGATATTGGGGGAGACATATTATACACTGGTAGCGCAGCAAGAATTTCTGATTATTTCACTGTTTCTATGCCAGAAATCTTGCGCAGAAGCAGTGATAAATCTCCCCATTATTTTTAAGTGGCAGGTCCTGCTTTGTAGCCCCCTACCTTGCTGCAGCTGGTGCTGCCTAAGGCAAGACATTCAACTCGCCTCATGGTTGGTGCACCCCTTGATTACAGCATTGCCCTCCTAGATAAATTATTAACCATTGTAACCTCTATTAACTCGTGAATTGGTCAATCGATTTTTTGTGGATATTTTTAGCAAACTAAATCCACCGGAAAGTCAAAAATTAGTACAGTAAATTACCAACATCTAGAGGTCCGTTTGTAACTAGGGGTCGTCTTTAAGTCAGGTGTTCTTAAGCAGGTTGTATTGCAGATTTCCCTACAGATTTAGTTGGATTTGCATCTGTTTGCATATTGGGGCAGATTTATCAAGTGTCTGAAAGTCAGAATATTTCTAGTTGCCCATGGCAACCAATCACAGCTCAGCTTTCATTTTACCAGTGCTCATGAATATTTTAAAGGGGAGTGACTTTCAGACACTTGATAAATCTGTCCCATTGTGTTCTGGGTTTTCAGATTCCCCTACCTGTTTTAGCTTCTCCACCTCGGCCTGGATTTTCTCGGCTTCCGTCTTCTGCACCGCGCGCTTCATGACGGAGATGTCCGACCGCACGTCACTCGACATGTTCTCCATGTAGAATAATCGCAGCGCCAAATTCTCCACTTCTGTCTGCATAGCTGAAACTGAAGGAAGGAGAAAATTAGGTTACGGCATAAGCTTTCCTGTAACAAAATTAGGGAACATAGGAGAGAACTACCAGCACCCGAGCCGCAGATAAATCTGGATGGAAATCTATGGCGCTTGAGTTTAGTTTTGAAACGCAATTTAAGTGCATTGAGGAGGAGCAATGCGTGTTTTGCCAGTTAACAAGAAGATACACATGTTGCTAGTTCCTTAAAACGAGCTCTTTGGGAGTGAGGGTGATGCCACACATGGCGTTTTTGGTCCGTTTTTAAGCATGTGTTTTCAGTCCGTTTAAAAACGCATCTGTTTTTGACCGTTTTTCCCAATTATCTTAACAGATAAACAGGTTGTAAGCAGCCAAACACACGGTAAACAGTAAAAAATCGAATGCTTTTTTTAAACGGACTGAAAACGCATGCTTAAAAATGGACCAAAAACGCCATGTGTGGCAGCACCCTTACTCTTCCCCAATGTACTTGAATTGCGTTTCAGGACTAGAGTTGAGTGCAATGTGGCATGCAGCGTCACTACAGCTTTTCGTCTGGAATTCTTCATAGGATTTAAAGGAAATCTACCATCAGAATCAATCCTGATAAACCAGCGACATTACTCATAGATCCGGGCACCGTGACTGTGCTTATCTTCTTATATTTGTTATCCATGGCCTCCTTCCTTCTATAATCAACTGTTATAATCATGCTATTGAGCCAGATGAGCTCTGGGGGGCAGTTCCCAGAGCCGCTCTGTGCTGTAGCTTCACATGCTGTTATACTGTACAGGAGCACTTCACCTCCAACTGTGTTATATTACACACAGTGTAAAATCCTGTGAAGCTGCAGCACAGAGGTGCTCTGGCAATGCCCCCCAGAGCCCTTCTGGTTCATCAGCATCATTTTTTAAAGTTGATTTTAGAAGAAAAGGGGCCATGGATACAAAAATTTTAAGAAGTAAGTGTCCCTGGTTTATCATAATGGATTTTGATGGTAAATTTCCTTAAGGATCATGTCACCTCAAATTTTCTAGCTGAAAAGCAGATTTTTGGTTATTTACGGTTTAGTGACTTTGTGATGATTTATTCGTGGGAACATAGGCCTATGAGGAATCTATGAACTCTGTTCATCTTTTACATTTGGGCCACATTTGTTTTTTATATCAAAGTTTAGGTTTTATTCTTTTTTTTAATAAAAATTAACACTTTGAACCAAAATTGCACGAAGAAGTCTATAAACTCTGTAACGCAATTTTGAAAAATGTGATTTCAGAAACTATATGATGTATCGAGTATGATTCTTTATGCTGTGATTTCGGTTTTATATGTACACGTCAAAATTGTAAAAAAAATTTCTGGCAAATAAAGGTGACAAATTTCCACAAAGGTCTGGCAGGGGAAGGGTTAAAGGGGTTGTCTCATGAGATATATTTATCCCGTATGCACAGCGCCTCTAGTGGATATGTTTATGACTATACTTTACATTACAAAGCACCGTCTACGGTGTGAAAATGCACTTTCCACTTTCCGCACCTTTCTTGCGCTCGCCGTCTGTGGTCTGGTGCGAGTTCTTGTACATTTTCCGGATATTTTCCAGCTCCTCTTCGATCTGTCTACGCAAGGTGGCGATGTGAGTGTGTTTATCGTGCTGCTTCTCCAGCCCCATCTGCTGGCGGGCCAGCTCCTGCTGTATGCCGTACAGGATCACCCCGAGATCTTCCCGCTCACTCTTATTCTTCTTCATGGATGTGCTCTGCAAACATGACAAGGCTCAATATCATACACTGCATGCATTTTATGTCTTAGAATATAGTATAGTATGAATATGGCCTAGATTTAGGATTAGTAATAGATATAAGAAAAGCTTCTGCTTCACAAGCCGGTCACATTTACTGCAATACCACGTACAGCCACTATACAAACTATGGCACTGTGCTAGGAGTGAATTCAATAGTTAGACTCCCAGGGATCCAAAATTGCAAGTGCATATAGATGGTCATCGCTCTATTTACTTCTATAGGACTATAGGGGTCCCACAGTGTCCGTAATTTGGAGTTATGTATACAGGATAACCTCTGTATGGAGGTTATATATATAACCTTTGTATATGTAACGATATTGGGGCACATTTACTTACCAGGTCCGCGGAGTTCACATAAAGTGCATTGTCCAACTATAATGCACCGTGCAGCGATTCACTTAGATCGTGCGACCGATTGGTGGCTATTGGTGGAGACCATTTGATGGCAATGTGGGTAACTGTTGTGGGTCAACATGGCCATTCATTAATTTTTTGGAAGTATTGATGAAGCATCGAAATTGGTGATAAGTTACAAGAATACAGGATTTCAGTGTTTTCCAGTCATTTTGACACTTGATATTCTGCTCTCAAGTGAGCGGCTACATGATGCCAAGAAGAAAGGGACAACAGCCGTGACCTCGGAGCAGCCATTGTTGTTGCTCATTGATCTGAGGAGGAGATATAAGGCTCTCGCAATACAATCCCTTTCTACAAGGAGAAGGATTATATAATAATTCCTTTATTTATATAGCCCACACAGATTACGCAGCGTTGCACAGAGCTTACCAAATCGGTCCCTGTCCCCAATGGGCCTCACAATCTTATCAACCTACCAGTATGTTTTGGAGTGTGGGACGAAACCAGAGGACCCGGAGGAAACTCACACAATCACAGAGAGAACATACAAACTCTTTGCAGATGTTGACCCTGGGACTTGAACCCAGGTCCCCAGTGCTGCAAGACTGTAATGCTAACCACTGAGCCATCGTGCCGCCCCATTATATACAAATGTGTCTTCCCAAAACTTCACTGTTTAGTATAGTGGAATAACCCCTACAACGTGTGACCTACAGGCCCTTGTAAGTACATCTAATGTCCATGACAGCTCAGAAAGGCTGAAAGAGAAGCTTGAAGGAGTTTGTAAGTTATCCCCTATCCTATTGACACCCCGATGAACAGGAATGGGGACCCCCTGAAATCCAGGGAACATCAATAATCCATTCAATATGATGGAAGCCTCGGAAATTGGGTCTCCATGACTCCCATTCACTATCTATGAGATACCTGAGCGCTGGGCTTGCAAATTTCTAACACTCTTACTTTACACATTTGTGAGAACAGGATCCCTATTCTCCGAATCTCCGAGGGTCCTGATTTCGAGATTGTTTGTGGAGTCTCAGAAGTTGGACCCTCACTGATCATTTGTTATCCCCTTATTAACTTCCAAACTTGGTCCAACCCCGATAAACAAAACTGGGTCACACAATAGGACAATGATCCCAACAATCTGACATCTTAGAAGTCAAAGAAGCAAAAAAAATCAAGATTTTGGAATCGTCAAGTCAAAATGCAGACGTAGACCCAACAAAGAAGCAGAGCAGTGAAGAGGCCTCCCCCTCTCCTGACATCTCTGGTTTAGTCAATAATTTCACTTCCCGTTAGGTAACAATTCTGAAGAATCTTTTCTTAGAACGTTATCTTGTGCAATAACTTTGCTATTTCTAAAAGAAAATGTAGTTAAAAGTGAAAAAAAAGGAGTTAGCCAAGTGGGCGTTTCCTTGCGTAGTCTGAAACTGTCCAATCAGTGCTGGCAGTGTTAGATTTTGTAATGATACATCCCAACTGGTAACACCCACTTGACTAACTACTCCAAAAACTTAAATCTTTATTGCTGGAAGGGATAACAGAGGAACAGCACATCATTAATGTGATTACTTAATAAACCAGTGTGAAGTTGTCAGGTCCTCTTGTACTGCAATGCCATGCACGTCCAGAGGATGGCGCTGTTGTTGGAAACCTCTTACTCTATTATAGGGTCACGTATTGTGTACATACCAGCTCGCGCAGTTCTGTGTCCAGGCTTTGGAGCTGCTTGGCCAGGTAATTCTTCAGAGCTGTTTGGAACCTTATCATCAGCGGCTGCCAAAAAATACCCAAATTTCATTATTTTTTATGTACTTTATCACTTCCATACATATACAGGCAGTCCCCGGGTTACGTACAAGATAGGTTCCATGGGTTTGTTCTTAAGTTGAATTTGTATGTAAGTCGAAACTGTATATTTTATAATTGTAGATCCAGACAAAAAATTTTTTACCCCAGTGACAATTGGAGTTTCTAAATTTTTTGCAGTAATGGGACCAAGGATTATCAATAAAGCTTCATTACAGACACCTTACAGCTGATCATTGCAGCCTGGGACTATAGTAACATCCAGAGAGCTTCACCAGAGGTCACAGGGGACAGAGGGGTCCTTCTGTAATTAGGGGTCATCTGTAAGTCGGGTGTCCTTAAGTAGGGGACCGCTTGTAGTCATATGAAGCACTGCTGCCCAATGTATGAGCTGGCTCAAAACTAAATTGTAATAATCGGTTACACCTATAGGGGGTCAAGTAGCTTTACAATAAATCTTATTACATTACATTGTATCCTTATGTTCCTAAGACTCCTTTATGTGTCTCCTTGGTAACAGACAACAGACTACCGTAATTCTGTTCAGCGTAATCCTGTCTTCTAGAAGTCTCACACTTTCTTCTTTTTACCAGATGCACATTAGCACCAAGTAGAGAGCAAATGGAAAACGGTATGAGATTGCGGGACTACGCTTCATAGAATTTGTTGTCTGTTACCAAGGAAACCCATCGTCTGCAATTTTTTTTTTATATTAAAACTTATAGCAATTTATTTTTAAATTATTGTGCCAAAAACTTTGTTGTAAAAGTGGCCATAGGCTTTAATAACAAGTGCCCATGGAAAAGTCACCCTCATATGCTACATAATATTATCAGTCTTAAAGGGGTTGTCCACTTTCAGCAAATAATTGATATTGTTTGTGTAATTTTTTTCCTTATGGTTTTCTAGATCTCTGCTTGCTGCCCTTCTATAGGAAGCTTCGTTGTTTACTTCCTGTGGATGAACACCAGTCCCTGGTCATGTGATATCACATAGAGTAGTCAGAGCTGTGTGTTATGAGTCATGCACCTGTGTGACATCACATGACCAGGGATATAACTAGCTGTGCACCTGTGTGACATCACATGACCAGGGATATAATGAGCCTTGCACCTGTGTGACATCAGGGTCTGGTTTCCATCCACAAAAAGTAAACAATGAAGCTTCTTGTTGAATGGAAGCAAAACCGTGAGGAATAGAAACAAAAAGTACAGTATTTTGGAAATTGTAGAACTTTTCATGACACAAACAATGTCCATTATTTGATTAAAGTGGGCAACCCCTTTAAGATTTAGTTATAGGGATGTACACAATCAACAAGATCTTACATGATCCGGATCTAACACCACCAGTTCTTCTTCATCTTCATTATCTTCTCTTTGTCCACTTGGGGGCTCTTCTTCTTCTGGGTCATCTGGTTCCCCCAGATCACTATTGGTCGTCTGATTGTTTAGCTGATAACGGGAGGAGGGGGACGCGGCTGCTCTGCCGTCATCTGGAATATAATATCAGGGTCAGGTCACAAAAGGTGCATCCTCTCGCAATAAAATGGGTACATCACCACTTTGGATACTGATGGAGCACCCACTCTCAAGACAGGGGCCTCCACAGGTCAGAAGCTACAGGATCAAAGGTGTATAATAAATGAAGGTGTAACATGTGACCCATTCCTCTCTCCTGACCTCTCCCTACTCCTATAAGACCTCCAGGAAATACAGCGTTAGGGGAACCCTGTTCTTGAGATTCGAACTTATGTGGACAAAGCATAAATTCCATAAATAGATGGGAAAATCTCTATATAGGTAACCTATCATCAGCTTTTATGCCACCAAACTACCAGACCCTCAGGTAGTGGATGAAATGTCCTTTATAGAATTCCCTCTTTTATGTGAAATCTCACACATTTACCTATAAAAACTCTCCCGGAATTATGTCAAAATGTGCAGGAAATAGTCAAGTTTGAGATGAGTCAAGATGAGTCAAGTTTAGAGTCTGGGGGTAGAGTATCACTTCAAACGCCCTTTTATCCAGTTCTATAGTACCTAGACACATGGTGCTGGTGCCATATTAATGATAAGAATTTCGCCTTACATAAGGAGTGTGGTTTTGTGATCTAAAGAACTGGAGATACAGGCAGGTAAAGACATAATTGGAGATACTAACTGCAGATAACAATCCATTTCCCTCCTAAGTCTTTAACTGTCCGTATTTCCGGTTCTGTAGATCACAGAACCACAAGCCTGATGTCATCTAAAAGATGAGACACAAAAATGCTAGTTTCTAGGTGCTGTGGAACAAAAGATAGGGGCGTCTGAGGTGTTGTGTCTAATCTTGACTCATCTCAGGTTAAATCTGACTCTTCTTTGCTCATCATCACATGACTTCGGAGGAGATTTTTCTTCATAGGTAAAGGGGTGTGATTTCACATAAAAGAGAGAATTCTAGAAAGGACATACATCCCCGACCTGAGGGGGCTGGGACCCTAATCGGGTAAAACCATTAAAAGGAACCTGT
This sequence comes from Engystomops pustulosus, assembly GCA_019512145.1. Taxonomy (NCBI): domain Eukaryota; kingdom Metazoa; phylum Chordata; class Amphibia; order Anura; family Leptodactylidae; genus Engystomops; species Engystomops pustulosus. The sequence continues at coordinate 7,446,816 of CM033646.1, read as the reverse complement.
CATCAGGAGCTCTTTTTCTGGCTATTACAAAACCACTTTGGCAATGTGCACACTATTCTCTATGGGGACATTGGGGAGCCAGAAAAAGGGACTCCTGATGACAGGTTCCCTTTAACTCTTTAGAGGTTTTCCTACACACTTATCCACAGCTTAGTGACATATCGGTCTCCTACTATTTTGGTCAGAGATAACACCCAGAAATAACACCCATAGGATTCCTGAGCCGTGCGACGCTTGTGTATCAGAGTAAAAGATGATAAGGAGCCTTTAAATAGAAAGGGACACGTCAGAGGGAACGTACCGAAGCCTGCGCTGCCTTCCCGGGACAATACAGAGAGGGACATGCTCGCCGCAGAGGAGATGGGGGCTAAGCTCACGCCGCTGGTCACCCCTGGGGTCTCCACATCAGCTTCTTTTTCATCAGCCATGTTATTCCTTGCAGTCTGGGAAGGCAAAGAAATAAGAGCCATTAACAGCTTCAAGATTCATAATAATAATAATAATTCCTTTATTTCCATAGCGCACACAGATTACACAGCGCTGCACAGAGCTTGCCAAATCAGTCCCTTTCCCCAATCGGGCTCACAACCTACCAGTATGTTTTGGAGTGTGGGAGGAAACCGGAGGACCCAGAGGAAACCCATGCAGACACCGATAGAACATACAAACTCTTTTCTGACCTGGATGGATTCCACTGCTACGAGGCTGTAGTTCTAGCCACCACGGTCACCCGTGTGCTCTGCTCGTCCAATCACAGGGGACGTTTTGGTCCCCTGTTCCTGTGATCACTGGAGGTCCCTGCAGTAGGACCCTAAGTGTTCTGTAACTTATCCCCTATTCATTTTAGTGGCGGACAATCCCATTAAAGCGATTTTGTATATATTAAAAATTGACCACCAATAAAATAGTTTAGGGTAGAATATTGATTACATTTACAGGTCCAGTGACATCTCCTTGATCAGTCACATGACATGTGTGCCACTCACTCCTATATAAGAGAACGGGGCTGAGCTGCAGTACCAAAGACAGCCACTATACAGTGTACGGCGCCGTGCTGGGTAACAAGTGTATAGTCTCTCCACCCCTTTAAAGGGGTGTTCCCATTTCAGCAAATAATTGTTATTGTTTGAATAATGAAAAATTATACAATTTTCCAATATATTTTCTGTATCAATTCCTCATGGTTTTCAGGATCTCTGCTTGCTGTCATTCTATAGGAGGCTTCTATGTTTACTTCCAGTGGACAGACATTTGACCATGGTCACACAGGTGCAAGGCTTGTTAGTATCACAGAGAGTAATCAGAGCTGTGTGATATAACGAGCCGTGCACCTGTGTGATATAACGAGCCGTGCACCTGTGTGACCATGGTCAGATTTCTGTCCACTGGAAGGAAACATAGAAGCCTCCTATAGAATGACAGCAAGCAGAGATCCTGAGAACCATGAGGAATTGATACAGAAAATATATTGGAAAATTGTATAATTTTTCATCATACAAATAATAACCTTAATTTGCTGAAATGTGAACACCCCTTTAAGCTTTCAATTGTATTTATTTTTTTTCTAAATAACAAAATAACTAAATTAAACAATTAAATAAATATTTTCCTGTTATTAAAGAAGTTAAAAAAAATAAACATGCAACGTGTGAATCTGCCCTTATAGTCACCTCTGATGCCCGGTTGTTTGATCACTTACCTCTCCGCTTGTCTCCTGCTCCGTGTCGGATGCATATTCTGCCTCAGATCTAGGACTTAAATATAAAGAATTCATGTTATATGGTATAAGGTCCTCAGACATCAGTATCCTGCACGGAGCCATTGTATTCCAGGACTGTGGCTTCTCCAGGTGATCTAGGGGCCTCACACATCTGTGCTCTGTGCTCTCTGAACTGAGATACTCTACAGCTTCACTCCCAACTTCCACTGCTCTGAGTGAGTGTTGTAGTGTTCAACCAGAAGTCGGCTTTAGCTTTCACTCAGAGCAAGTAAACATATCCTAATAGAAGTGTCAGACTGGCCCACCAGGGAATCAGAGGATCCTATGGTGGGTCCCAGCTCTAACTTAGTACTTATTACCTCATAGGTACAGCAGAAGACAAGCTAAACAGGAGGCTACTAGGGTATTTCCTGAGGGGATGATGAAGGGTGGACCCCTAGAACTAATAGATTCCAGTCCTGACCTATAGAGGGCGCTACATCCGTGTGGACAGTGATTGGACAGGTGTCATTCTTTCCATTCACTTTTATGGGGGGGGTTACAGGTATTTACTCAATACTAACAACTATCATTGTCTGATAAGTGGGGGTCTTACTGCTCTAGTGATCATAAGAATGCCCCAATCACCTCTATGGCCCTTAAAGGGAATCTACCATCAGAATCCATCCTGATAAACCAGGGACATTACTCATAGATCCAGGCACCGGGACTGTGGTAATCTACTTATATTTGTTATCCATGGCCTCCTTCCTTCTAAAATCAACTGGGGCATGTTACCAGAGCCCTTCCATGCTGTAGCTTCATATGCTGTTACACTGCTCCCTCAGCACTTCCCCTTCACGCTGCCTGATGTAATCTCACACAATAGGAGGGGATAGTGCTCTGCAGTGTAACAACCTGTGAAGCTACAGCATGGAGGGGCTCTGGTTAAGCCCCCCAGAGCCCTTCAGACTCATGATGCAGTAGATTTCCTTTTAAGGGGTTATGAGGGTCTGATCTGAATTCTGGGACCCCCTAGTGATCACTAGAGTAGCCTTCCCATAGCTACATATTCATTCGGGGAACGCATTTTTGTGATCAGTGGGCGTGACAGTGGTCAGACCCCCAATAATCAGATATGTACACCCTATGGGGGATGTGTGTGTAGTTGGGGGGACCCCGTAATGGTGCCTATAGATACCGATCACCTCACCAGGAATGATGGGGGTCTGAGGTCACACAACTGACTAACATGGACAACCCCTTTAAGGCTTCCATGTGAATAGGAGCATAGTGGGTCGCCCTGTGTAGTATTTTGGGGTTCGGAGACCCATTTCTGCCCTATAACCCCCTCCCCTATGAGCTGCGCCTGGTTATCACCCTACTATGGTTATCACCTGGCACGATAATCGCGATAGTAACCCCCCAGTAATGTGACTGATGCGGGGACACTCACCTCTCGGCTCCTGACATCTTCCTGTTGCTAAGCGACGCTGTCAACTTCCGGGAGAGGAGGCTCCACAGCGGACCGTACCACTGTCCACACAGCGCAGGGGGAGGGGAGGTAAATTACTCTGCGGTTCTTGGTATTATTGACGCTCGTTCAGATTTGGAGATCACATTGTATATAGTGTCCTATCTGCAGGCAGCATGTTATAGAGCAGCAGGAGAAGTGCAGATAGTACATAGTGTCTTTTTATTGGAGTAATAAAATAATTTCAATATCTCTCCTTTAGACGGATTATTTCCACCTTTTCCTGTGCGTTGCGATAATTGTTCTTTATGGGGAGGACGTTATAGAGCAGCAGCTGCCCACTGACCAGATGCTGCTGCATTTCAGTAACTTGGCTATGCACATGAATGGAGAGCTGGTCCTCAAGAAGGTGAGAAGACTTTGTAGTAACATGTAACCAGAATTTCATTTCAAAAGTAAATCCCCAGCCTGCGCTTCATATATTTGGTGTTCTCTAACATGATTCATTTATTATCATTTGCAGCCTAGAATGAGTCTCAAAAACAACAAACTAAAACAAACTACACTCACCGGCCACTTTATTAGGTACACCATGCTAGTAACGGGTTAGCAGTTTCTGAAATCCTCAGACCAGCCCTTCTGGCACCAACAACCAGGCCACGTTCAAAGGCCACAAATCACCTTTCTTCCCCATACTGATGCTCGGGAGAACTGCAGGAGATTGTCTTGATCATGTCTACATGCCTAAATGCACTGAATTGCCGCCATGTGATTGGCTGATTAGAAATTAAGTGTTAACGAGCAGTTGGACAGGTGTACCTAATAAAGTGGCCTGTGAGTGTATATGATGTATAACAAGAGGAAAGTGTTTGTTCTTCCCTTACTTTATCATCCTTCCTCCTTCCCTATCCTTTTTACTCCGCTAATAAGAAGGGGCAGAATCTCACCAATGTGTCATATTACATAGAAACTCTATGGAGAGGGGAGGGGGAGGAGTGAGTCACAGGAGCTAAATCTCCACACAGCTGCCAAGAGACAACACTTCTAATATCCTTTTACCCTGCTCACAAGAAGGGGCAGAATCTCAATGAGGTGTCAGATTACATAGTGGTCTATGGAGAGGGGGGACGCAGTGAGTCTGCACCCAAGCAGCAGAGAGTTTGCCTTTTTACTTTGTTCACAAGAAGAGAAAGTCTCACTGAGGTGTCATATTACATAGAAGTCTATGGAGAGAGAGGGAGAGGCAGTGATTCACAGCAGCTAGGTCTCTACATAGCAGCACAGAGGTCTATGATTACTTGCTAGGTCTACATGCAATAGTCCAGAGAGAAACCCCTACCAATATCCTTTTTTTTCTGCTTACAAAAAGGGACAAAATCTCAGATTACATAGATACTCTATATAGAGGGGCGGTGGAACAGTGAGTCGCAGGAGCTGGGTCTCTACACAGCAGCACAGCGGTGTCTTATTATATAGAAGCTCAGTATAGAGGGGAGGGGGCAGTGAGTCACAGCAGCTGGGTCTCTACACAGCAGCACAGAGGTGTCTGATTATATAGAAGCTCTATGGAGAGGGGGGGGCAGTGAGTTACAGCAGCTAGGTCACTACACAGAAGCACAGAGGTGTCTGATTACATAGAAGCCCTGTGGAGAGGGAGGGGGCAGTGAGTCTCAGCAGCTAGGTCTATACACAGCAGCACAGAGGTGTCTGATTACATAGAAGCTCCGTATAGGGGGAGGGTCTCTACTCTGTAATTAAATCCCCCATGCAGCCCAAGAGGGAAGAGGAGCCACTGGGAGCGCCATAAGGTATGTATGTAAGTTTATCTTTTTATACACCCGTGTATAAGCCGAGTTGGTTTTTTCAGCACATTTTTTGTACTGAAAAACTCAGCTTGTACACAAGTATATACGGTAGTTTTGATAACATTGAAGAAACTTTTGATCCTGCCATCGTTTTTCCAAATTTTCTGAACTTTTTTTTTTTCCTTGCAGGCGAGGAGTTTACTTTATCAGTTTCGTCTCTTGCCCAAAATCCCCTGCAGCCTCCACGACCTGTGTAAGTTGTGTGGCCCCGGGATGTGGGACAGCGGTTACATACCTACCATAGAATGCACGGGGGAACACCCAGACCCCAAAAGTTGTCTGTACGGAGGAACCGTAGAAGAGCCCACCCCGACCTCGCCCAAAGACGGCAAGAAAAAACACAAGCCGCTCGATGTTTTTACCTTTAGGAAATAGAAAAGTTTCCTACAAATGGAAAGCAACAGACAGGCGGCGCCGGGCAGAATTCGGATTTGGGTCGGGAATGGTTCTGTATGATACGTGACTGGTGAGGACCTGGGCTACAAAGTTTTCCAGAAGCTTCTCGATTCTAGTTATGAAGCCTTTGCCAGCGAAGCACAATCCTTGTACCTCTCTTCTCCCCTCTATTATCAATCAAATAAATCTGTTGGTGGGATTTTAAAACCAATCAGTGTTTTTTTGTTTTTTAAAGTAAATTTATTTTTAATTATTTTTTTGTTTATTATTATTGCACACGGAAACCCAATCAGGTGACTTATGACCAATACTAGAATCTTTTCCACTGCAGTGCATCATGGGGGATGTATGATTTACTTGAAGTCGGTTCTGTTATGTACATTATACTGTTCATAGCAGTGTAAATAAATTGCTTTTTTTTCACAGCTGTGTTGTCCTTTTGGAATTTTTGGGAAAAAAAAAAACTCCATCCATTACTCAATACCAATTTCCCATGCCCAATTATGTTTCTATAATTTTTTTAACACATTTTATCATTGGTATTTTACGTGGGGGTGGAAGTACACAATGGGGGTCATTTACTAAGGGCCCGATTCGCGTTTTCCCGACGTGTTACCCGAATATTTCCGATTTGCGTTGATTTTCCCTGAATTGCCCCGTGATTTTGGCGCACGCGATCGGATTGTGGCGCATCGGCGCTGCCATGCACGCGACGGAAATCGGGCGGCGTGGCCGAACGAAAACCCGACGGATTCGGAAAAACCGCCGCATTTAAAAAACAAAAAGTGTCGTGGAGCTTGCACTTAACTTCACCAGGAATAAGCCGGTGAACTTGAGTGCATTTCAGCTGACTTCAGCGCAGCAGCGCCACCTGGTGGATGTTGGAGGAACTACCTTAGTGAATCCCGGCTGGACCCAAATCCACCGCAGAGAACGCGCCGCTGGATCGCGAATGGACCAGGTAAGTACATCTGCCCCAATGTGTGTGATTTGACCTTTTTTTTGACAATTTTTGTGTGTTGTCCTTTTTATTTTTTTACATATTTTCAGACTTTATTGGGGGGTTTTTTAAACTTTTTTTTTTTTTTCTACATTTTACTTTGTCCCACAAGGGGGCGCTGACATGAGATAATTTGTTCTCTTGGATAGATATCCCAGGCAGCCCCTGGGTTTGTCAGTAGACCCCAGGCTGCCGTGCGACACCATCAGCACCCCACGATCAGTGCTGCAGGGTGTCAATGCCCTCTGCACCCGCTTAGACACCATGGTCCAGTTTTGACCACGGTGTCTAAGGAGTATTTTAATAAAATACAGAAAAGAAAAGCTGTATACGAGTATATTAGTCCATGGTCCATTCATCCTTGTTCCCTTTTGGGAAAAGCAAATTAGGTTTGTAGAATTTTTTGGCAGTGATGTATGTGGTTTCTCTAAACCCCAAGCTCCACAACCCTTTCTAATGTTGCACCTACACTTTTAATAGCTCTGCTACCTGAGTATCCTGCAGGAACAGAGAAGAGGACATGTTGAAATCCACCTTTTCTCTGATATTTGCTTTTAGGGGCGCTTTCATACATAGGGATGCATCAGCCATGAGGGGAGTTGAGCCTCTTGCCTCAGGCAGCACCACCTGTATCAAGATGGGGGCAGCATTAGGGTCGCAGTTATCTGTACTGCTACTTTAAAAATAGTGACTTCTCATAGGTGATGTCAGCACGGGTGTGAGACACTGCATGGAGAACCCACTTAGTGATAAATAACCTGATATATTACCACTGTAAGTGGCTGAGGGGGCACCATTTTATAGTTTGAGTTTAGGTTTACCCATTTTAAAGGGGTTGGCCACTTTACCTCATGTTTTTGTAATGTGTGTGAGGGGGAAGGATATCAGGTAATTTACCAATATACATCTATGAATAGTTCTGCTCCGCTTTCCTGATATGTAAAGTGAAGCCTCCAGTCTTTTACCTCATCAGCCAGAGATTCCTGACCATAAAATGGCCGCAGATGGAGGGTCATGTGATCTCTATCTGACCATGAGCAATCTCCCTGCCAGGTGACCCCTCCCCAAATCTAAAACTATAGTGTCTTTGGAGCTCAATCAGAGATTTCAGTATAATTAAAGGGGTTGGCCACTCCTTTACATAAGTTGCCAATATGCCTTTACTGCCTTAATAATTATTCCTTGAATGTTTATTAAGTGATTCAGCAGTCCTGCTACTTACTTTAGTGCTGTCTGCAAACTCTCCATGGATCTTTGTTCTTATGTCTGAGCTCTGATGAATAGGAGGAGCTGCAGCAGGAGATTATTACTCTTCCTACTACCTCCTGTGTCAGTCAGTGAGATGGACTGGGAGAGAAAGAGGCACGATGGGTAACGCCATTAGGAGTGAGAAATGGGAAGTTGTGTGTATACAGAGAGCAGCATGAGGAGAACAGGGAATGGCTGAAGCTCTCAAAGGAGGCAAAGACACTGGTACATATACATGCAGAGACATGTCTAATGGAAGAGAGTTATTGGAAAGGAACACTCCAATCTGAGCTTATTCATTGAATGGAGGAGCAGGACTCTTTCTCAATGTATTCCTAGAACGTGGAGTCCTGCTCCTCCCTCCAGACCCTGTACAAGGTGTAATACAATGAATCAGCTGGGACTGGAGTGTTCCTTTAAACAAACTACAGAGGGATCGAGTCCCCCATAAATAATCATCGGTTGCTGTCAGGCATGAAGATTTCCTTTCATCCTGGTAACTAATTAAAACTTTCTATTATTCACAATGATATCTGGTTAGCAGTGATCTGCACGCCAAGCTGTCTCCGTAATTGGCGATATACTCCCTATGATCTTTGTTTTTCAGTAATCACTGAAGTGTAAATGTTTGAGGAGCTCATTTGTGCCCGGCGAAGCGGCAGTCAACACCAGGCGCCAAACATGATACCGGCAATGCGAGTGTTTATAGAGGAAGCGGCAATTAAAAATACACAATCGCCTTCTCGACTCGTTTGGGATGATCAACATCTTGGAGGCTTATCTGGTTCCCGTTGTAGGAGTGTTGGGAAGACGACAAAGTATCCTACCCACACTCCCCCGACTACTATGGCGCATATTGTGATGGTATCTCTTTTGGGTGGGGAGGTGGGGGGACACCCAACTTCGCCCAATGAAGTCCTCTAGAATTACGGCTTCAAAAAGCGACATAGGGCATTGTGTTCCGTTTTAATTCTCAATGCACAACGTTTTTTGAATATCTTGAATACTTTAACACCTTTCCAATTTTGGGGAGAAAGGACATCTTTAGCCAAATCGAGCAACTGAGACTTTTTAAAAATGTCACAACCTCCCTCCAGTAATTGGAAGGCTTGGGAAGTGAAGTCACATCTTAAAGAGGTTGCCCATGTGCCTTTACTGCCTTGTGGATAATCTCTAAATGTTTATCAAGTGATTCAGCCGCCCAGCTACTTACTTTTGCAGACTCCCAATGATTCTTTGTTGACATGTCTGAGCTCTGCTGAAAAGTAGTTAAAGTCATTCGCCAACCACCTTCTTTGATGCGGCTCTTTCCAGTGATCGATGGGAGCCGGCTCCTGTATGAGAGCTGAACCAGTGAGCCGTTTGATTCTGATTAGGACGTGTGATCTTTACTGTGATCTCTCCTCCTCCACCCATTGACTTGTTCCTCTCTCTAATTCTTATACAATCTCCCTACACTAGTCGGTTCCCGGCTGATTTAACCCTGCCCCTTTACAACTGACTCCGCCCCTGAATGGAGACTTCCTATAATATATTTAATAGCAAGCTCTTTTTAATGAGCTGAGCCTAATTATCCAGCTCAGACTTCCCATCACTACTGAATAGGAGGAGCTGTAGCAGGAGAGTAATGACTCATCCTGCTCCCTCCTCCCCTCTTCCTGTCTGTCAGTAACAAGAGAGACACCATGAGATTTATTAAAAAGTGGCCGACCACTTTCAGACAAACTTAAAGGTGCGCCAAATTTGTCAAACAGTTCATAAATTTGGCATAACTCTGGGTCAACACAGTCCCCAAAAAAACTATCTGCACAAGGTCGTATGATAATAAATGTCCCTGTGTGTAGGCGGAGGCTCCGCTTTGATCATACATTACTGTTTTGTTAGCATTTAGTCTCGAATCCATCAATTTTTAGCTTTCCTAATTTGCAGACAAAATTTCAATAATTGGATTCCTTGTTGGGATGACGGATTTCAGATAGGAGAAAGTATAATTAGGATTGTGGGAGGCTGAACCCCCTCTCTACCCCCGTAGACGCCAGTCAGGCAAGAACACGGGGGAGGCGATTGTATACTTTATTATCATTACCGTTCTTTACTCTGCAGTTTCTCGGGCATGAAGGGGTGTCTGCAACATTTACGCATCGCTGGTTAATTAATAAGATTCTTAGGGCGTTTACCTCCAATTATGGAGACGCAGGGTAGAGAGATGCCAGGTTTTAATTGACTGTACATATACATTGGCTCGCTCACTACTGTGGATATTTAATTGTGGGTAATGAATGTCACATTTTAATTAAGTTGGCGATATAGAATAACGGGTGACTTCATTGTAGGAATTTGTTTCTAAAAATGATCCCTCACCAAGAACCCAAAACATGACTATTCATTAGGCATCAGTAATCGACACACTTGGTGCCCTCATCTTCAATGTTGGGTCTCATCCAAAATGGCCACTTCTTCTTCTTCATGAAAGCTTAAAGGGGTTGGACACTTTTGAAGAAATCTCTTCCATTAGGCATGTCTCTGCATGGATATGTACCAGTGTTTTTGCCTCCTTTAAGAGCTTCAGCCTTTCCCTATTCTCCCCATGCTGCTCTCTGCATATATACACAACTTCCTCTCTCTCACTGCTCTGAGCTGACCTCATGGCGTCTCCCACTGTATCTTTCTTCTCTCAGTCCGTCCTCTCTGACGAAGACAGCAAGATGACAGGAGGAGGGAGCAGCAGCAGCTGCTGCAGCTCCTCTTATGCAGCATAGTTCAGACATATAAACAAAGAAAGACAGAGAGTCTGCACACAGCACAAAAGAAAGCAGCAGGAATGCTGAATAACTTGATTAACAATCACAGATTATCCACAGGGCAGTAAAGGCACATGGGCAACCCCCTTAAAGGGTTTGTCCCAAGTTTACAAGCTATCCCTTATGCGCAGGATAGGGGATAACAAGTGAATCGATGAGTGTCCAATGGGGTACCACTCTCACTAAAGAGTGGAGCAGCAGAACAAATATATGCCCTGAACCCTAATTCAATTCTATGGGGGTGTCGGAGATAGCTGTACGCGGCGGTCGGATACCTATAATGCTAACATAGTCAGTGGATGGAGCAGCAGGACACATACTCTTACTGCTTCTTACTGCCTATTAGTGGGAATGGGGTCCACATTCCTGTGATCATGGAGGTACCAGAATCAGATAGGGTATAACAAGTAAACTTAGGACAAACCTTTAAAGTAAAAGTCAACTCCGCAATCCACCACCCCTGCCCAAGTCTAGAGCGTGTCTGTGACTTACTTGCCACTTCCTAGATGGAGAGGAGGCCATTTTAGGATAATTGGGGAGATAAATCAAGTAACAATCAAGCAGGTATGGTGGCTCATAAATGCCAAATGTGAAGTAAAAGTAGTTTTGGACAACCATGTCTCTATTATATGGATATCTATCTCCATTAGGTTATAAGAGACTCAGGGGTGTAACTACAGGGGTAGCAAATATACATATAGACCATATAGGATCCTACTTAATATCATGGGGATCTGGTTCAGATACCAGTGCAGGGGTCTTATGAGCAGGTACAGATCTGGGATGGTACTGAGGGTCTTGGGTGTGTAGAGATCTAGTTGCTGTAAGGTGAGATTTGGATATAATGGTGCAGTTAAAGAGTCCACTGGGAGAGGACTGGTGGTATGGAGACAGGTGTTGGCCAGAGATGAGCTGACCCAAACTTCCCATTTGGGTGCGGGTGATCTGGACATGTTGCTGGATTGGCTGCCAAGTTTGGGATATAATAACGCCCCTAGCAACTAGCCATGATTGGCCAGGGTTGTCACCTTAGCCAATCACAGCCACAATTAGCAGCTAGTGGCATTCATTTGCCGGATTGGCTGTTCGGCAGCCGATCCAGCAATACGTCCGGGTCATGCTGGGTGCACCCAAACCCGAACGGGAAATTCAGGATCACTTACATCTAGTGTTGACTTGTGGACAAGGCCTAGGGTTAGTCTATGGGTTAGTCCTAGGTACATGGAATAAATCACAGTTGAATCTTGATATTAGCTCCAGGTCTTAAGTTGAGACGTTGGGATAAGATGGGGATGTTTTTGGTAAATGAGATATGACTATTTACCCGAATGTTATCCAATGTTCATCGTCTACATTTCCAAAGAACTTGTCCTAGAGACTTACTGTGGGAGATTAATTTTGCCTTCTCTGCCAGTCTCTGGCTTTTCCCAACCTGCACACCACTATGGGTATGGCGGGGCAGGGCTAAGCAGAGGGCTGCAGGGGCGTGAAGGCCCAGCCCACCGGAAAACTGGCGAAGGCCATTGCCTTCGACAGACAGGTTTTGATATATGCCCTTAAAGTTTGTAGGCGATATGGGTGTCCACAGGCCTTCCCCGGAGCCTCGGGCCTGGGGGGGCCGCCCTAAGCTGCCTATATTATAATCCACCACTGGTATAGGTGCAGGTGGCCATGAATCATGGAGTTGTTGCAGTTGTTTGTTGTCTGGAGGGAGGACCCTGAGACAGAGGGCAGTGGGGGAGAGGGTCAGAGCCAAAGCTTTAGGCCTGAACCTACGAGCAGTTTAAAACTCCTCCTCCTGACACAACATCCTTGTGCTGAAGTTGGGGGAATCAATAGTGCAATTCAGTGACTCTGGTTGCCCTTATGTGACAGTAGCCACATAATTCCAGTAATGATGGCGGCTCTAATCAAAACACACGTTTCGACATCGGAATGAAGTCTTCTTCAGGTCTGATATTCTTCCGAAGCAGTAGGTTTATGAGGTCAACCCAGCAGGAAGGCAATAAGGCTCAATGTACAAAAATGTAACGTCCATCAACCCCTACTGTTCTTGAGGTGGCAGGACTATAAGAAGCTGGTCACCCTCATAGAGTCCACCATTATTAGACGAAAACAAGACAGGAAAGGGTTTTTAGGGACCTGTAGACAGGACCCATCTGACCAGAGAAGAGAGTACAATCAAGAGTTCTGGTAGTTCTCAGAGGGAGAAGTCCTTTCCAAAAGTAATAGGATATATGAGTGTCATCATAGAGCACTGGGGAATACTGGGGACAGTTCCAAGAACCACATTATGTGCGGAATAACATTCACAAATCCTGGTTCAAATGTGATGTCAATTATGGGGGCGCCATGTTTCACAATAATCACTGGACTTTTTTTTGAAGTATGGCCAAATAATAAATGTTACTCCGCATGTTCCCAAAATAAAGGTGTTGAAAAATACAACTCATCCCAAATAAAACAAGCCCCCAATGTGGACGGCTGAGATGGCTTGTATTGTGAGGATGGAGGAACTGATGGTTCCGGATGAGTTTAATCTGGATGCTTCATATGTCTTCCTCCTGCGGTGGTTGCTGTGGACCTCATTTAGGAACTAGGTGGAGTTATCGGGGATAACTTAGATTTCTTCTGGTCATTGCCCTTTTTCCTTCCCTTCTTCAGTTTGTTGTCTTTGTATGTTTGTGTGGTGTTTTTTATGTTATGCACATTTTCAGATGGGCTGTCGTTTCATCGAATATCAGGAGGGTGTCTCGTTGGACCTATGCCCCTAAGCAATGGGTTCTTGACGTGTCGTGTTCTTTAGGGGGCGATTGCTTTCCCCCTCCATTATGCTCCTGCTGACTATGTGATGCACATTGCTACATTGTTTGTTTTTTATTCTAATGTCAATAAAAGGTATTGGACTCTAAAACAAGCCCCAAATTTTAACAGAGCAGTGCAATAGTGAATTTTGGAGATTTAAAAAAAAAAAATGTGCCTCTAAAAATTGGACCTTTAAGTCCAATACACTAGACCAGTGGTGGCGAACCTATGGCACGGGTGCCAGAGGCGGCACTCGGAGCTCTCTGTGGGCATCCGCGCCATCGCCCCAGAATAAAGTTCACCAGACAGAACTCAAAGAATCTGTCTGCAGAATCTTCCTACAATGATGGATGAATTTGCCCTCCTCCTTTCACCTGCGTTGGTGTCCTTGGGAGGCTGAAGGATTGAAAGTTGTCAATGAACAAGGAGAAATACATTACTGCTTAAATTAGTGGCTTTTGGTTGAAGTTTGGGCACTGAGGCTCAAAAAGGTTCGCCATCACTGCACTAGACCTTAAAGGGACATATATATATATATATATATATATATATACACAGGCGGTCCTGACTTACAGACGACCCCTAGTTACAAACGGCCCTGTGGATGTTGGCAGTTTACTGTGCTTTAGCACCAGGTGATAATAATCAGCCTTAGGAGTTATAAAAGGTGTCTGCAGATAAGCTTTAGAGTTAATTCTGGTTCTTATGGCAACCCAACATTTTTAAAATCCAATTGTCACAGAGACCTAAAAAAATTTTGGCTGGGGTTACAATTATAAACTATACAGTTTCGACTTACATACAAATTCAACTTAAGAACAAACCTACAGAACCCATCTTGTATGTAACCCGGGGACTGCCTGTATATATATCCTAGTTTTAATATCACCTAGTTTATAGTGTCCATATAGATGGAGAATTACTTGCACTGTGTCCTGGTTTTTCCTGCTGTAGCTTTATCCTTCGCTCTAAGATTCGATGAGGGACTCGGGTAATAATTAATCTGATGTAATTTCTGTCTCTTGAGTCCGTGTTGCTTCATTTGCGCAGGTAAACTTGTAAATCCCAGATCAGTTGACAGTAATGTATGGCTGGAAATAGAGCCCAGATGTATGTCACGCCGGGACCTCTGGGCAATGAGCTGGATGATACAATAATTCTGCAATATGATAACAGGATTGCATTTTACTTACACTGCTGTGATATTCAGCTGCAAAGACATAATGGACTTTAAAAAAAAAGCTAAATTTCTAAGGTTGGGTGTCATAAATCTCTCTATATATACGGATGAATACATCTATATTTCCCTGTACAGGCAGTTCCTGGGTTTAGGTGTAAGATTGTTTCTGTAGGTCTGTTCTTAAGTTGAATTTGTATGTAAGTCGGATCTGTATATTTTATCAGTGTAACTCAAGACAAAATTTTTTTGGTCTCTGTGGCAATTGGATTTTAAAAATGTTGGGTTGTCATAAGAACCAGGATTATCAATAAAGCTTCATTACAGGCACCTGTGATAACTGTTATATCCCTTTATTGTAGCCTAAGGATAAAGTACAGGAAATTACCAATATCCAGAGGTCCGTTTGTAACTAGGGGTTGTCTGTAAGTCAGGTGTTCTTAAGTAGGGGACCGCCTGTATTCATTTTTTATTAATCATTAATGTGCACTAGGACATGGGTACAGTGTGATAAGGATGCAAATTGTGTGTAATATAAAAGTATACATGAGCCAATTCTCAGCCATGAAAAACAGATGTTAAAAGACATCTACCACCAGGATAAAGGATTATAAACTAAGCACACTGACATACTGCTTATGCCCTTGTTTGTAAGAAAAAAAGGCTTAAGAAATATGCAAATGAGCTTGAAGGGCTCCAGGCTCTATTAACACATTTGGAGCCTGGAACCCCTGAGGCTCATTTGCATAATCTTAAAAGCTTTTAAAAAAAAAAAAACAGGATATAAGACAACAAAAGAAGAGCAGATCCTGCCAGAGGGGACACACACCAGTATGTCAATGTGCTTAGTGTACAATCCTTCATCATGGTGGTAGATTTCCTTTAACATCCAGTGCATTCAGTCGTATGTTGAGAGGATAGTTTCGGTGGTGTTTCACTTGTAAAATTAAGAATAACTGCATCAAAACTGCTAACAGTCTTGATCATGGTGGTGGTTTTCACTTAGCTTGACACATCGGGATCACATAGAAAAGAGGCTTATAAAAAGCAGGCCGGAGCATGGGGATGAAATGTCCGGTGCTCCGGGCAGCTAATTTTGCACACTCCCTGCGTGATGTCACCTCCCTCTTCAGCACTGGAGAGGGAGGAATGGGGGTGTGCATAATTAGCAGCCCAGACCGCCGGACAGAGACTGGAGCACAGAGATAGATTTTACCTACATTTTTGAAGGTTACACTAGTCACCAGCAGTAGGGAGTGCACAGGCCACTGCTGTGAATGACTAAAGCCCCGGCCACAGGACATCACTAGTCACACGGATCTGCTCCACTCTTCTTCCAGTCTCTTTCACAGTTCTGTGACTGTTGTGGGTTTCACTTTGTCAGCAAGGATTTTCCAGAGCTTAGAGTTTAGATCAGCACTCTGGGCCAATGGAGATTCTCCGCATTATCCTGTCCTCTCTTGCGTTCGTCTTTTGAGGGTGACCAGACTTCTTGAGGGACTTGAATGAGTTTGTGATGTTTAAAGATGTAATTTTTGCGAAATCACAAACTTGGAACCGCAAACTTCTCTTGCTATGGCTGATAGGGTCACCCCTTTGACCTTCATTTGACAACCTGCTGCCGGAGGGTTCAGTCTCTTTGTTATGGCTCAACATTTTTCCAAAGTCAGTGAAAACTGGAAAGTTTGGCGCCAGTTACATCGGGTTTGTCATTGTAATTAAGGGGAATTAGCACCAGGTTCCATCAACATCAATAACTTGCAGGTATCTGAACGTGTTCTCTAATTTTGATCAGTGTCTTTTACAATTATCTCATGTACATTTTTATTCAGTGTTTTAGAATATATAACATTTTTTAAATAAGCTTAAAATACTGTTAAAATTCACTTCCTCCTAAAATGGACACAGCTCACACATGTATGCCCACAGGTTTTGTTCTTTATTCACTTGGTACACAGTAGCATCTTTTTGATTTTTATAACTTTATCCATTTATTGCCTGGACACAATGAAGAAACAAAGACCTTGGGGCCTAGAGGGGTTGGGTACGGGGCCCAACATTTTCATCAAAGCCCATGAGCCGGGATCTATGCCCTTGAATCACAGTGTGCATGAACGTGTTTTGGGTGAAATATTAAATTATATATTAGTTATATACATACAAGCTTCTCTAACCCCCAACATTCTTGTTTTTTTCCTCCTACAGGAATAGAAGAGGTTGCTGATGACTGGATGGTCTGATCAATGTATGAATCCGGCTTTGTTCTTCAACTAAAGTTGATTTGGCTTATTTTTTATTTATTTTACCAAGAAAACTTTTACTATATATATCGTCATGAATAGACAACATGGTCTTTGTGCTCCAGGTGGCCCTGTTGCTTTATTGATGGATCTTCTAAAATAGACAATGACATTGTCAGGGTAGATGCCTGTAAGTCAGAGACACTGCCTGAACTGGGATTGGACAATGGAGAGGGATTTTTCTTTGACTTAGGCTCCATGTAAACGACCATAAGGGGACCTGTGATCCAGCCACACAATTTGCGACCAGATCACGAACCATATAGAGCACCTAGGGGCACATTTACTTACCCGTCTGAGTCGCGATCCCCGATCCGGAATGTCCGACGATGATGCACAGTGCCGCGATCCGCGTAGATCCTGCGCCCGATATCCTGAATGTGGCGCTTCCAGCTCAGGTCCGCCGGAGTTCACCATCTTGTTCCTGGTGCATGTAAGTGCTTGGGCTTGCGACACAAATTTGAATGTTAAATCCCGCGCTTAGTCCGAATCTGTCGGATCGTCCGACCGCCCACTCCCCGATTTGGGTCGCCTGAAAGCCGGCGCAATTGCGACACAATCCGATCGCGTGCGACACAATCTCCGAGGCGATCCCCGAAAAGCCGATGAAAATGCGGTCGCAGGACCCTTAGTAAATAAGTCCCATAGTGTCTTGCCGCAACATGACCGAGACGGGCGTCCATCTATTTCTATGGAGAGGGTGAGGAGTGCACAATCCCCCTTACTTTTCCTCCCAGCCATGTGCTGTGCCCGGGATACGGTCCAGTCCGATGAGGCTGTGTGCATTAGGCCTTCAAGAAGACTTTACTGAAGAGGTCAACAGCCGTTTGGATGAGGTGAATAATGCAGAAGAGCAGAACTGGTGGACTATATGGGGGTCATTTACTAAGGGCTCGAATCGCTATTTTTCGTTGGGTTTTTCGAAAATTACAGATTTGGGCCGAATTGCCCCAGGTCTGATTGTGGCGCATCAGCGCCGGCATGCACGCGACGGAAATCAGGGGGCGTGACCATTGGAAAACCCGACGGATTCGGGAAAACCGCAGAATTAAAAAAAAAAAAATGTGTCGCTTGACACGCGCTTACCTGCACCCACGATAGGAAGGTGAACTCCGGCTGACTTCAGCGCAGCAGCGACACCTGGTGGACATCGGGCGCACTACCTTAGTGAATCGCCGGAAGACCTGAATCAGCGTCAGGGAACCTGCTGCTGGATCCCGAATGGACCGGGTAAGTAAATGTCCTGGGTGGATGATTGTTTTTTAGTTATATATGTAAAAGAAACACCATAAATATATTTATCATTGGCTTGGATGTAACAGAACTTGAGTTATCCACTAGGTACCGTTTATTTTTACTTATATTTGTTAGAATATTTTGTAATGTATTTCTGCTCCTTAAATCTCCAAAACTGGCATCTTAAAACTCGATGACCCGATTGAAGGGATAGTCTCTCTTGGCTATGGTCATGGACTATGGTCCTCGTATCCTGGCTGATAGGGTAGTAGTTTGGCTATAAAGCCAAGTACCTCTTATAATGTAAAACCATGTAAAATCTGTGTTCTGTCCAGGTTTTAATAATTGACTACCCGTCATTGAAGCAAGTGCGGTGTTCTGGTGAGCGCCGCATTCACGTCCAAGCCTATGGACGTCACATGAAATTCAGCAATTTATGGTGGTCAGAAGTGTGAGTGCTGTGGTCCCTTCATTTGAGTGATCCAGGACAACATCTTTAGACTTTGTAACTGATCAATATATAACAGTATATATAACAATGGTATATAACTATGTATATAACAGTCAAGTGGGGAAGAGTTGTGATGTTACGTAAAATACATCAATTCTACACAATCACTATGGTTAAGCAAATCATCCCTTAGGCTACATTCACACACATGTATGGGTGACGTATATATGGCCAATATACGTCCCCCATACACTTCTATGGGCTCACGGCACCGTACTGAGGTGGTACGGTGCAGCACATGTGCGGCACCGCTCAGTAGCCCGTAGAAAGATAGGACATAGGCTGTATACAAAGATAAAATACAGGCAGTACAAAATAGGTTCCTGGGGTTTGTACTTAAGTTGAATTTGTATGTAAGTCGGAACTGTATATTTTATAATTGTAACTCCAGACAATTTTTTTTTTTGTCCCAGTGACAATTGGATTTTCAAATTTTTTTTCTGTAATGGGACTAAGGATTATAACTAAAACTTCAATACCAACATCTTACAGCTGATCATTACAGCCTGGGACTATAGTGACATCCAGAGACTTCACCAGAGGTCACAGGGGGCAGGGGGGTCCGTTTGTAACTAGGGGTTGTCTGTAAGTCAGGTGTCCTTAAGTAGGGGACCGCCTGTATACAGGTATGAATGTGTAAAGAACTGGATAAAAGGCTCAAGAAAGAAGTAATAATGAGACATGGGAAAGTGATTCCAGCATGACTATAGGTAACTAAACAAAGACGCTACAGTGAAATAAGAGGCCAACTCTCTAACAGCTAAAGCCTCACGGAAACTGGGTCATGTAACAGGACAATGATCCCAAGCACTCCGGCTAATCTACAACAGAATAGCTGGAAGAGACAAGAATCAAGCTCTTGTAGTGTCCCAGTCACAGTCCGGGCCTACACCCAACGACGGGGCCTGAAATGTCACAAACCTCAATCACCTGACGCAACGTTGTGAAGTAGAGAGGGCCAAAACTCCTCCTAAACGAAATGAGAGACTGATACATCTACAGAGAGGGTTAAAGGTGCACATAGGGAGACATTAATCATAGGGGGGTCTCAGGTTCTCCTGTTTATGCGCCTGGTTTGTTCTTTTTTTTGGCTCCTGATCTATGATGGATCTGGTTCTGCCTTAGTAAATGCCTTTTGGAATTGTCGCATGTCCGATTCTTTAGCGCCTAATTTTGCCGCAAATTTGTCTCTTATTTTTACCCTACAAAGTAAATCTCATTTGAGACAAATAATGAAAGGAGATAGAAAAAAAATGTGACAGAACGTTCAGGGCTTCATCTCTGCACATAAAGTCTCAGCTTGTACAATGTCCGGACCACATTGTGCTATAACTGCAGGGACTAAAAGTTACAGATATGTAAAAAAAAAATGAGTCTTTCCCATTTTTATTATAATGTAGGAAATATGAGTCTGATAATATTCTCACATCTGTATTATAAGACAATAATCACTCACAGAGATGACCCTATAGCAGGGGTCAGGAACCTTTTTGGCTGAAAGAGCCATGAACGCCACATATTTTAAAATGTTATTCTGTAAGAGCCGTACCACATGCACATGCCTCCCAGCACTTGCGGATTTAAAGGGCCAGTGTGCCGCTGCCCACTTCCTGGGTTCCTATAAAGACCGGCGGCCGCCAGATAGGTAGCCATACCACATGTCCCCCAGTATGTAGGTAGCCGCAGCACATGCCTCCCAGTAGATAGGTAGCCGCAGCACATGCCCCCAAGTAGATAGGTAGCCACAGCACACGCCCCCAGTATATAGGTAGTCACAGCACATGCCCCCCAGTATATAGGTAGCAGTTTCTGAAATCCTCAGACCAGCCCTTCTGGCACCAACAACCAGGCCACGTTCAAAGGCCACAAATCACCTTTCTTCCCCATACTGATGCTCGGGAGAACTGCAGGAGATTGTCTTGATCATGTCTACATGCCTAAATGCACTGAATTGCCGCCATGTGATTGGCTGATTAGAAATTAAGTGTTAACGAGCAGTTGGACAGGTGTACCTAATAAAGTGGCCTGTGAGTGTATATGATGTATAACAAGAGGAAAGTGTTTGTTCTTCCCTTACTTTATCATCCTTCCTCCTTCCCTATCCTTTTTACTCCGCTAATAAGAAGGGGCAGAATCTCACCAATGTGTCATATTACATAGAAACTCTATGGAGAGGGGAGGGGGAGGAGTGAGTCACAGGAGCTAAATCTCCACACAGCTGCCAAGAGACAACACTTCTAATATCCTTTTACCCTGCTCACAAGAAGGGGCAGAATCTCAATGAGGTGTCAGATTACATAGTGGTCTATGGAGAGGGGGGACGCAGTGAGTCTGCACCCAAGCAGCAGAGAGTTTGCCTTTTTACTTTGTTCACAAGAAGAGAAAGTCTCACTGAGGTGTCATATTACATAGAAGTCTATGGAGAGAGAGGGAGAGGCAGTGATTCACAGCAGCTAGGTCTCTACATAGCAGCACAGAGGTCTATGATTACTTGCTAGGTCTACATGCAATAGTCCAGAGAGAAACCCCTACCAATATCCTTTTTTTTCTGCTTACAAAAAGGGACAAAATCTCAGATTACATAGATACTCTATATAGAGGGGCGGTGGAACAGTGAGTCGCAGGAGCTGGGTCTCTACACAGCAGCACAGCGGTGTCTTATTATATAGAAGCTCAGTATAGAGGGGAGGGGGCAGTGAGTCACAGCAGCTGGGTCTCTACACAGCAGCACAGAGGTGTCTGATTATATAGAAGCTCTATGGAGAGGGGGGGGCAGTGAGTTACAGCAGCTAGGTCACTACACAGAAGCACAGAGGTGTCTGATTACATAGAAGCCCTGTGGAGAGGGAGGGGGCAGTGAGTCTCAGCAGCTAGGTCTATACACAGCAGCACAGAGGTGTCTGATTACATAGAAGCTCCGTATAGGGGGAGGGTCTCTACTCTGTAATTAAATCCCCCATGCAGCCCAAGAGGGAAGAGGAGCCACTGGGAGCGCCATAAGGTATGTATGTAAGTTTATCTTTTTATACACCCGTGTATAAGCCGAGTTGGTTTTTTCAGCACATTTTTTGTACTGAAAAACTCAGCTTGTACACAAGTATATACGGTAGTTTTGATAACATTGAAGAAACTTTTGATCCTGCCATCGTTTTTCCAAATTTTCTGAACTTTTTTTTTTTCCTTGCAGGCGAGGAGTTTACTTTATCAGTTTCGTCTCTTGCCCAAAATCCCCTGCAGCCTCCACGACCTGTGTAAGTTGTGTGGCCCCGGGATGTGGGACAGCGGTTACATACCTACCATAGAATGCACGGGGGAACACCCAGACCCCAAAAGTTGTCTGTACGGAGGAACCGTAGAAGAGCCCACCCCGACCTCGCCCAAAGACGGCAAGAAAAAACACAAGCCGCTCGATGTTTTTACCTTTAGGAAATAGAAAAGTTTCCTACAAATGGAAAGCAACAGACAGGCGGCGCCGGGCAGAATTCGGATTTGGGTCGGGAATGGTTCTGTATGATACGTGACTGGTGAGGACCTGGGCTACAAAGTTTTCCAGAAGCTTCTCGATTCTAGTTATGAAGCCTTTGCCAGCGAAGCACAATCCTTGTACCTCTCTTCTCCCCTCTATTATCAATCAAATAAATCTGTTGGTGGGATTTTAAAACCAATCAGTGTTTTTTTGTTTTTTAAAGTAAATTTATTTTTAATTATTTTTTTGTTTATTATTATTGCACACGGAAACCCAATCAGGTGACTTATGACCAATACTAGAATCTTTTCCACTGCAGTGCATCATGGGGGATGTATGATTTACTTGAAGTCGGTTCTGTTATGTACATTATACTGTTCATAGCAGTGTAAATAAATTGCTTTTTTTTCACAGCTGTGTTGTCCTTTTGGAATTTTTGGGAAAAAAAAAAACTCCATCCATTACTCAATACCAATTTCCCATGCCCAATTATGTTTCTATAATTTTTTTAACACATTTTATCATTGGTATTTTACGTGGGGGTGGAAGTACACAATGGGGGTCATTTACTAAGGGCCCGATTCGCGTTTTCCCGACGTGTTACCCGAATATTTCCGATTTGCGTTGATTTTCCCTGAATTGCCCCGTGATTTTGGCGCACGCGATCGGATTGTGGCGCATCGGCGCTGCCATGCACGCGACGGAAATCGGGCGGCGTGGCCGAACGAAAACCCGACGGATTCGGAAAAACCGCCGCATTTAAAAAACAAAAAGTGTCGTGGAGCTTGCACTTAACTTCACCAGGAATAAGCCGGTGAACTTGAGTGCATTTCAGCTGACTTCAGCGCAGCAGCGCCACCTGGTGGATGTTGGAGGAACTACCTTAGTGAATCCCGGCTGGACCCAAATCCACCGCAGAGAACGCGCCGCTGGATCGCGAATGGACCAGGTAAGTACATCTGCCCCAATGTGTGTGATTTGACCTTTTTTTTGACAATTTTTGTGTGTTGTCCTTTTTATTTTTTTACATATTTTCAGACTTTATTGGGGGGTTTTTTAAACTTTTTTTTTTTTTTCTACATTTTACTTTGTCCCACAAGGGGGCGCTGACATGAGATAATTTGTTCTCTTGGATAGATATCCCAGGCAGCCCCTGGGTTTGTCAGTAGACCCCAGGCTGCCGTGCGACACCATCAGCACCCCACGATCAGTGCTGCAGGGTGTCAATGCCCTCTGCACCCGCTTAGACACCATGGTCCAGTTTTGACCACGGTGTCTAAGGAGTATTTTAATAAAATACAGAAAAGAAAAGCTGTATACGAGTATATTAGTCCATGGTCCATTCATCCTTGTTCCCTTTTGGGAAAAGCAAATTAGGTTTGTAGAATTTTTTGGCAGTGATGTATGTGGTTTCTCTAAACCCCAAGCTCCACAACCCTTTCTAATGTTGCACCTACACTTTTAATAGCTCTGCTACCTGAGTATCCTGCAGGAACAGAGAAGAGGACATGTTGAAATCCACCTTTTCTCTGATATTTGCTTTTAGGGGCGCTTTCATACATAGGGATGCATCAGCCATGAGGGGAGTTGAGCCTCTTGCCTCAGGCAGCACCACCTGTATCAAGATGGGGGCAGCATTAGGGTCGCAGTTATCTGTACTGCTACTTTAAAAATAGTGACTTCTCATAGGTGATGTCAGCACGGGTGTGAGACACTGCATGGAGAACCCACTTAGTGATAAATAACCTGATATATTACCACTGTAAGTGGCTGAGGGGGCACCATTTTATAGTTTGAGTTTAGGTTTACCCATTTTAAAGGGGTTGGCCACTTTACCTCATGTTTTTGTAATGTGTGTGAGGGGGAAGGATATCAGGTAATTTACCAATATACATCTATGAATAGTTCTGCTCCGCTTTCCTGATATGTAAAGTGAAGCCTCCAGTCTTTTACCTCATCAGCCAGAGATTCCTGACCATAAAATGGCCGCAGATGGAGGGTCATGTGATCTCTATCTGACCATGAGCAATCTCCCTGCCAGGTGACCCCTCCCCAAATCTAAAACTATAGTGTCTTTGGAGCTCAATCAGAGATTTCAGTATAATTAAAGGGGTTGGCCACTCCTTTACATAAGTTGCCAATATGCCTTTACTGCCTTAATAATTATTCCTTGAATGTTTATTAAGTGATTCAGCAGTCCTGCTACTTACTTTAGTGCTGTCTGCAAACTCTCCATGGATCTTTGTTCTTATGTCTGAGCTCTGATGAATAGGAGGAGCTGCAGCAGGAGATTATTACTCTTCCTACTACCTCCTGTGTCAGTCAGTGAGATGGACTGGGAGAGAAAGAGGCACGATGGGTAACGCCATTAGGAGTGAGAAATGGGAAGTTGTGTGTATACAGAGAGCAGCATGAGGAGAACAGGGAATGGCTGAAGCTCTCAAAGGAGGCAAAGACACTGGTACATATACATGCAGAGACATGTCTAATGGAAGAGAGTTATTGGAAAGGAACACTCCAATCTGAGCTTATTCATTGAATGGAGGAGCAGGACTCTTTCTCAATGTATTCCTAGAACGTGGAGTCCTGCTCCTCCCTCCAGACCCTGTACAAGGTGTAATACAATGAATCAGCTGGGACTGGAGTGTTCCTTTAAACAAACTACAGAGGGATCGAGTCCCCCATAAATAATCATCGGTTGCTGTCAGGCATGAAGATTTCCTTTCATCCTGGTAACTAATTAAAACTTTCTATTATTCACAATGATATCTGGTTAGCAGTGATCTGCACGCCAAGCTGTCTCCGTAATTGGCGATATACTCCCTATGATCTTTGTTTTTCAGTAATCACTGAAGTGTAAATGTTTGAGGAGCTCATTTGTGCCCGGCGAAGCGGCAGTCAACACCAGGCGCCAAACATGATACCGGCAATGCGAGTGTTTATAGAGGAAGCGGCAATTAAAAATACACAATCGCCTTCTCGACTCGTTTGGGATGATCAACATCTTGGAGGCTTATCTGGTTCCCGTTGTAGGAGTGTTGGGAAGACGACAAAGTATCCTACCCACACTCCCCCGACTACTATGGCGCATATTGTGATGGTATCTCTTTTGGGTGGGGAGGTGGGGGGACACCCAACTTCGCCCAATGAAGTCCTCTAGAATTACGGCTTCAAAAAGCGACATAGGGCATTGTGTTCCGTTTTAATTCTCAATGCACAACGTTTTTTGAATATCTTGAATACTTTAACACCTTTCCAATTTTGGGGAGAAAGGACATCTTTAGCCAAATCGAGCAACTGAGACTTTTTAAAAATGTCACAACCTCCCTCCAGTAATTGGAAGGCTTGGGAAGTGAAGTCACATCTTAAAGAGGTTGCCCATGTGCCTTTACTGCCTTGTGGATAATCTCTAAATGTTTATCAAGTGATTCAGCCGCCCAGCTACTTACTTTTGCAGACTCCCAATGATTCTTTGTTGACATGTCTGAGCTCTGCTGAAAAGTAGTTAAAGTCATTCGCCAACCACCTTCTTTGATGCGGCTCTTTCCAGTGATCGATGGGAGCCGGCTCCTGTATGAGAGCTGAACCAGTGAGCCGTTTGATTCTGATTAGGACGTGTGATCTTTACTGTGATCTCTCCTCCTCCACCCATTGACTTGTTCCTCTCTCTAATTCTTATACAATCTCCCTACACTAGTCGGTTCCCGGCTGATTTAACCCTGCCCCTTTACAACTGACTCCGCCCCTGAATGGAGACTTCCTATAATATATTTAATAGCAAGCTCTTTTTAATGAGCTGAGCCTAATTATCCAGCTCAGACTTCCCATCACTACTGAATAGGAGGAGCTGTAGCAGGAGAGTAATGACTCATCCTGCTCCCTCCTCCCCTCTTCCTGTCTGTCAGTAACAAGAGAGACACCATGAGATTTATTAAAAAGTGGCCGACCACTTTCAGACAAACTTAAAGGTGCGCCAAATTTGTCAAACAGTTCATAAATTTGGCATAACTCTGGGTCAACACAGTCCCCAAAAAAACTATCTGCACAAGGTCGTATGATAATAAATGTCCCTGTGTGTAGGCGGAGGCTCCGCTTTGATCATACATTACTGTTTTGTTAGCATTTAGTCTCGAATCCATCAATTTTTAGCTTTCCTAATTTGCAGACAAAATTTCAATAATTGGATTCCTTGTTGGGATGACGGATTTCAGATAGGAGAAAGTATAATTAGGATTGTGGGAGGCTGAACCCCCTCTCTACCCCCGTAGACGCCAGTCAGGCAAGAACACGGGGGAGGCGATTGTATACTTTATTATCATTACCGTTCTTTACTCTGCAGTTTCTCGGGCATGAAGGGGTGTCTGCAACATTTACGCATCGCTGGTTAATTAATAAGATTCTTAGGGCGTTTACCTCCAATTATGGAGACGCAGGGTAGAGAGATGCCAGGTTTTAATTGACTGTACATATACATTGGCTCGCTCACTACTGTGGATATTTAATTGTGGGTAATGAATGTCACATTTTAATTAAGTTGGCGATATAGAATAACGGGTGACTTCATTGTAGGAATTTGTTTCTAAAAATGATCCCTCACCAAGAACCCAAAACATGACTATTCATTAGGCATCAGTAATCGACACACTTGGTGCCCTCATCTTCAATGTTGGGTCTCATCCAAAATGGCCACTTCTTCTTCTTCATGAAAGCTTAAAGGGGTTGGACACTTTTGAAGAAATCTCTTCCATTAGGCATGTCTCTGCATGGATATGTACCAGTGTTTTTGCCTCCTTTAAGAGCTTCAGCCTTTCCCTATTCTCCCCATGCTGCTCTCTGCATATATACACAACTTCCTCTCTCTCACTGCTCTGAGCTGACCTCATGGCGTCTCCCACTGTATCTTTCTTCTCTCAGTCCGTCCTCTCTGACGAAGACAGCAAGATGACAGGAGGAGGGAGCAGCAGCAGCTGCTGCAGCTCCTCTTATGCAGCATAGTTCAGACATATAAACAAAGAAAGACAGAGAGTCTGCACACAGCACAAAAGAAAGCAGCAGGAATGCTGAATAACTTGATTAACAATCACAGATTATCCACAGGGCAGTAAAGGCACATGGGCAACCCCCTTAAAGGGTTTGTCCCAAGTTTACAAGCTATCCCTTATGCGCAGGATAGGGGATAACAAGTGAATCGATGAGTGTCCAATGGGGTACCACTCTCACTAAAGAGTGGAGCAGCAGAACAAATATATGCCCTGAACCCTAATTCAATTCTATGGGGGTGTCGGAGATAGCTGTACGCGGCGGTCGGATACCTATAATGCTAACATAGTCAGTGGATGGAGCAGCAGGACACATACTCTTACTGCTTCTTACTGCCTATTAGTGGGAATGGGGTCCACATTCCTGTGATCATGGAGGTACCAGAATCAGATAGGGTATAACAAGTAAACTTAGGACAAACCTTTAAAGTAAAAGTCAACTCCGCAATCCACCACCCCTGCCCAAGTCTAGAGCGTGTCTGTGACTTACTTGCCACTTCCTAGATGGAGAGGAGGCCATTTTAGGATAATTGGGGAGATAAATCAAGTAACAATCAAGCAGGTATGGTGGCTCATAAATGCCAAATGTGAAGTAAAAGTAGTTTTGGACAACCATGTCTCTATTATATGGATATCTATCTCCATTAGGTTATAAGAGACTCAGGGGTGTAACTACAGGGGTAGCAAATATACATATAGACCATATAGGATCCTACTTAATATCATGGGGATCTGGTTCAGATACCAGTGCAGGGGTCTTATGAGCAGGTACAGATCTGGGATGGTACTGAGGGTCTTGGGTGTGTAGAGATCTAGTTGCTGTAAGGTGAGATTTGGATATAATGGTGCAGTTAAAGAGTCCACTGGGAGAGGACTGGTGGTATGGAGACAGGTGTTGGCCAGAGATGAGCTGACCCAAACTTCCCATTTGGGTGCGGGTGATCTGGACATGTTGCTGGATTGGCTGCCAAGTTTGGGATATAATAACGCCCCTAGCAACTAGCCATGATTGGCCAGGGTTGTCACCTTAGCCAATCACAGCCACAATTAGCAGCTAGTGGCATTCATTTGCCGGATTGGCTGTTCGGCAGCCGATCCAGCAATACGTCCGGGTCATGCTGGGTGCACCCAAACCCGAACGGGAAATTCAGGATCACTTACATCTAGTGTTGACTTGTGGACAAGGCCTAGGGTTAGTCTATGGGTTAGTCCTAGGTACATGGAATAAATCACAGTTGAATCTTGATATTAGCTCCAGGTCTTAAGTTGAGACGTTGGGATAAGATGGGGATGTTTTTGGTAAATGAGATATGACTATTTACCCGAATGTTATCCAATGTTCATCGTCTACATTTCCAAAGAACTTGTCCTAGAGACTTACTGTGGGAGATTAATTTTGCCTTCTCTGCCAGTCTCTGGCTTTTCCCAACCTGCACACCACTATGGGTATGGCGGGGCAGGGCTAAGCAGAGGGCTGCAGGGGCGTGAAGGCCCAGCCCACCGGAAAACTGGCGAAGGCCATTGCCTTCGACAGACAGGTTTTGATATATGCCCTTAAAGTTTGTAGGCGATATGGGTGTCCACAGGCCTTCCCCGGAGCCTCGGGCCTGGGGGGGCCGCCCTAAGCTGCCTATATTATAATCCACCACTGGTATAGGTGCAGGTGGCCATGAATCATGGAGTTGTTGCAGTTGTTTGTTGTCTGGAGGGAGGACCCTGAGACAGAGGGCAGTGGGGGAGAGGGTCAGAGCCAAAGCTTTAGGCCTGAACCTACGAGCAGTTTAAAACTCCTCCTCCTGACACAACATCCTTGTGCTGAAGTTGGGGGAATCAATAGTGCAATTCAGTGACTCTGGTTGCCCTTATGTGACAGTAGCCACATAATTCCAGTAATGATGGCGGCTCTAATCAAAACACACGTTTCGACATCGGAATGAAGTCTTCTTCAGGTCTGATATTCTTCCGAAGCAGTAGGTTTATGAGGTCAACCCAGCAGGAAGGCAATAAGGCTCAATGTACAAAAATGTAACGTCCATCAACCCCTACTGTTCTTGAGGTGGCAGGACTATAAGAAGCTGGTCACCCTCATAGAGTCCACCATTATTAGACGAAAACAAGACAGGAAAGGGTTTTTAGGGACCTGTAGACAGGACCCATCTGACCAGAGAAGAGAGTACAATCAAGAGTTCTGGTAGTTCTCAGAGGGAGAAGTCCTTTCCAAAAGTAATAGGATATATGAGTGTCATCATAGAGCACTGGGGAATACTGGGGACAGTTCCAAGAACCACATTATGTGCGGAATAACATTCACAAATCCTGGTTCAAATGTGATGTCAATTATGGGGGCGCCATGTTTCACAATAATCACTGGACTTTTTTTTGAAGTATGGCCAAATAATAAATGTTACTCCGCATGTTCCCAAAATAAAGGTGTTGAAAAATACAACTCATCCCAAATAAAACAAGCCCCCAATGTGGACGGCTGAGATGGCTTGTATTGTGAGGATGGAGGAACTGATGGTTCCGGATGAGTTTAATCTGGATGCTTCATATGTCTTCCTCCTGCGGTGGTTGCTGTGGACCTCATTTAGGAACTAGGTGGAGTTATCGGGGATAACTTAGATTTCTTCTGGTCATTGCCCTTTTTCCTTCCCTTCTTCAGTTTGTTGTCTTTGTATGTTTGTGTGGTGTTTTTTATGTTATGCACATTTTCAGATGGGCTGTCGTTTCATCGAATATCAGGAGGGTGTCTCGTTGGACCTATGCCCCTAAGCAATGGGTTCTTGACGTGTCGTGTTCTTTAGGGGGCGATTGCTTTCCCCCTCCATTATGCTCCTGCTGACTATGTGATGCACATTGCTACATTGTTTGTTTTTTATTCTAATGTCAATAAAAGGTATTGGACTCTAAAACAAGCCCCAAATTTTAACAGAGCAGTGCAATAGTGAATTTTGGAGATTTAAAAAAAAAAAATGTGCCTCTAAAAATTGGACCTTTAAGTCCAATACACTAGACCAGTGGTGGCGAACCTATGGCACGGGTGCCAGAGGCGGCACTCGGAGCTCTCTGTGGGCATCCGCGCCATCGCCCCAGAATAAAGTTCACCAGACAGAACTCAAAGAATCTGTCTGCAGAATCTTCCTACAATGATGGATGAATTTGCCCTCCTCCTTTCACCTGCGTTGGTGTCCTTGGGAGGCTGAAGGATTGAAAGTTGTCAATGAACAAGGAGAAATACATTACTGCTTAAATTAGTGGCTTTTGGTTGAAGTTTGGGCACTGAGGCTCAAAAAGGTTCGCCATCACTGCACTAGACCTTAAAGGGACATATATATATATATATATATATATATATACACAGGCGGTCCTGACTTACAGACGACCCCTAGTTACAAACGGCCCTGTGGATGTTGGCAGTTTACTGTGCTTTAGCACCAGGTGATAATAATCAGCCTTAGGAGTTATAAAAGGTGTCTGCAGATAAGCTTTAGAGTTAATTCTGGTTCTTATGGCAACCCAACATTTTTAAAATCCAATTGTCACAGAGACCTAAAAAAATTTTGGCTGGGGTTACAATTATAAACTATACAGTTTCGACTTACATACAAATTCAACTTAAGAACAAACCTACAGAACCCATCTTGTATGTAACCCGGGGACTGCCTGTATATATATCCTAGTTTTAATATCACCTAGTTTATAGTGTCCATATAGATGGAGAATTACTTGCACTGTGTCCTGGTTTTTCCTGCTGTAGCTTTATCCTTCGCTCTAAGATTCGATGAGGGACTCGGGTAATAATTAATCTGATGTAATTTCTGTCTCTTGAGTCCGTGTTGCTTCATTTGCGCAGGTAAACTTGTAAATCCCAGATCAGTTGACAGTAATGTATGGCTGGAAATAGAGCCCAGATGTATGTCACGCCGGGACCTCTGGGCAATGAGCTGGATGATACAATAATTCTGCAATATGATAACAGGATTGCATTTTACTTACACTGCTGTGATATTCAGCTGCAAAGACATAATGGACTTTAAAAAAAAAGCTAAATTTCTAAGGTTGGGTGTCATAAATCTCTCTATATATACGGATGAATACATCTATATTTCCCTGTACAGGCAGTTCCTGGGTTTAGGTGTAAGATTGTTTCTGTAGGTCTGTTCTTAAGTTGAATTTGTATGTAAGTCGGATCTGTATATTTTATCAGTGTAACTCAAGACAAAATTTTTTTGGTCTCTGTGGCAATTGGATTTTAAAAATGTTGGGTTGTCATAAGAACCAGGATTATCAATAAAGCTTCATTACAGGCACCTGTGATAACTGTTATATCCCTTTATTGTAGCCTAAGGATAAAGTACAGGAAATTACCAATATCCAGAGGTCCGTTTGTAACTAGGGGTTGTCTGTAAGTCAGGTGTTCTTAAGTAGGGGACCGCCTGTATTCATTTTTTATTAATCATTAATGTGCACTAGGACATGGGTACAGTGTGATAAGGATGCAAATTGTGTGTAATATAAAAGTATACATGAGCCAATTCTCAGCCATGAAAAACAGATGTTAAAAGACATCTACCACCAGGATAAAGGATTATAAACTAAGCACACTGACATACTGCTTATGCCCTTGTTTGTAAGAAAAAAAGGCTTAAGAAATATGCAAATGAGCTTGAAGGGCTCCAGGCTCTATTAACACATTTGGAGCCTGGAACCCCTGAGGCTCATTTGCATAATCTTAAAAGCTTTTAAAAAAAAAAAAACAGGATATAAGACAACAAAAGAAGAGCAGATCCTGCCAGAGGGGACACACACCAGTATGTCAATGTGCTTAGTGTACAATCCTTCATCATGGTGGTAGATTTCCTTTAACATCCAGTGCATTCAGTCGTATGTTGAGAGGATAGTTTCGGTGGTGTTTCACTTGTAAAATTAAGAATAACTGCATCAAAACTGCTAACAGTCTTGATCATGGTGGTGGTTTTCACTTAGCTTGACACATCGGGATCACATAGAAAAGAGGCTTATAAAAAGCAGGCCGGAGCATGGGGATGAAATGTCCGGTGCTCCGGGCAGCTAATTTTGCACACTCCCTGCGTGATGTCACCTCCCTCTTCAGCACTGGAGAGGGAGGAATGGGGGTGTGCATAATTAGCAGCCCAGACCGCCGGACAGAGACTGGAGCACAGAGATAGATTTTACCTACATTTTTGAAGGTTACACTAGTCACCAGCAGTAGGGAGTGCACAGGCCACTGCTGTGAATGACTAAAGCCCCGGCCACAGGACATCACTAGTCACACGGATCTGCTCCACTCTTCTTCCAGTCTCTTTCACAGTTCTGTGACTGTTGTGGGTTTCACTTTGTCAGCAAGGATTTTCCAGAGCTTAGAGTTTAGATCAGCACTCTGGGCCAATGGAGATTCTCCGCATTATCCTGTCCTCTCTTGCGTTCGTCTTTTGAGGGTGACCAGACTTCTTGAGGGACTTGAATGAGTTTGTGATGTTTAAAGATGTAATTTTTGCGAAATCACAAACTTGGAACCGCAAACTTCTCTTGCTATGGCTGATAGGGTCACCCCTTTGACCTTCATTTGACAACCTGCTGCCGGAGGGTTCAGTCTCTTTGTTATGGCTCAACATTTTTCCAAAGTCAGTGAAAACTGGAAAGTTTGGCGCCAGTTACATCGGGTTTGTCATTGTAATTAAGGGGAATTAGCACCAGGTTCCATCAACATCAATAACTTGCAGGTATCTGAACGTGTTCTCTAATTTTGATCAGTGTCTTTTACAATTATCTCATGTACATTTTTATTCAGTGTTTTAGAATATATAACATTTTTTAAATAAGCTTAAAATACTGTTAAAATTCACTTCCTCCTAAAATGGACACAGCTCACACATGTATGCCCACAGGTTTTGTTCTTTATTCACTTGGTACACAGTAGCATCTTTTTGATTTTTATAACTTTATCCATTTATTGCCTGGACACAATGAAGAAACAAAGACCTTGGGGCCTAGAGGGGTTGGGTACGGGGCCCAACATTTTCATCAAAGCCCATGAGCCGGGATCTATGCCCTTGAATCACAGTGTGCATGAACGTGTTTTGGGTGAAATATTAAATTATATATTAGTTATATACATACAAGCTTCTCTAACCCCCAACATTCTTGTTTTTTTCCTCCTACAGGAATAGAAGAGGTTGCTGATGACTGGATGGTCTGATCAATGTATGAATCCGGCTTTGTTCTTCAACTAAAGTTGATTTGGCTTATTTTTTATTTATTTTACCAAGAAAACTTTTACTATATATATCGTCATGAATAGACAACATGGTCTTTGTGCTCCAGGTGGCCCTGTTGCTTTATTGATGGATCTTCTAAAATAGACAATGACATTGTCAGGGTAGATGCCTGTAAGTCAGAGACACTGCCTGAACTGGGATTGGACAATGGAGAGGGATTTTTCTTTGACTTAGGCTCCATGTAAACGACCATAAGGGGACCTGTGATCCAGCCACACAATTTGCGACCAGATCACGAACCATATAGAGCACCTAGGGGCACATTTACTTACCCGTCTGAGTCGCGATCCCCGATCCGGAATGTCCGACGATGATGCACAGTGCCGCGATCCGCGTAGATCCTGCGCCCGATATCCTGAATGTGGCGCTTCCAGCTCAGGTCCGCCGGAGTTCACCATCTTGTTCCTGGTGCATGTAAGTGCTTGGGCTTGCGACACAAATTTGAATGTTAAATCCCGCGCTTAGTCCGAATCTGTCGGATCGTCCGACCGCCCACTCCCCGATTTGGGTCGCCTGAAAGCCGGCGCAATTGCGACACAATCCGATCGCGTGCGACACAATCTCCGAGGCGATCCCCGAAAAGCCGATGAAAATGCGGTCGCAGGACCCTTAGTAAATAAGTCCCATAGTGTCTTGCCGCAACATGACCGAGACGGGCGTCCATCTATTTCTATGGAGAGGGTGAGGAGTGCACAATCCCCCTTACTTTTCCTCCCAGCCATGTGCTGTGCCCGGGATACGGTCCAGTCCGATGAGGCTGTGTGCATTAGGCCTTCAAGAAGACTTTACTGAAGAGGTCAACAGCCGTTTGGATGAGGTGAATAATGCAGAAGAGCAGAACTGGTGGACTATATGGGGGTCATTTACTAAGGGCTCGAATCGCTATTTTTCGTTGGGTTTTTCGAAAATTACAGATTTGGGCCGAATTGCCCCAGGTCTGATTGTGGCGCATCAGCGCCGGCATGCACGCGACGGAAATCAGGGGGCGTGACCATTGGAAAACCCGACGGATTCGGGAAAACCGCAGAATTAAAAAAAAAAAAATGTGTCGCTTGACACGCGCTTACCTGCACCCACGATAGGAAGGTGAACTCCGGCTGACTTCAGCGCAGCAGCGACACCTGGTGGACATCGGGCGCACTACCTTAGTGAATCGCCGGAAGACCTGAATCAGCGTCAGGGAACCTGCTGCTGGATCCCGAATGGACCGGGTAAGTAAATGTCCTGGGTGGATGATTGTTTTTTAGTTATATATGTAAAAGAAACACCATAAATATATTTATCATTGGCTTGGATGTAACAGAACTTGAGTTATCCACTAGGTACCGTTTATTTTTACTTATATTTGTTAGAATATTTTGTAATGTATTTCTGCTCCTTAAATCTCCAAAACTGGCATCTTAAAACTCGATGACCCGATTGAAGGGATAGTCTCTCTTGGCTATGGTCATGGACTATGGTCCTCGTATCCTGGCTGATAGGGTAGTAGTTTGGCTATAAAGCCAAGTACCTCTTATAATGTAAAACCATGTAAAATCTGTGTTCTGTCCAGGTTTTAATAATTGACTACCCGTCATTGAAGCAAGTGCGGTGTTCTGGTGAGCGCCGCATTCACGTCCAAGCCTATGGACGTCACATGAAATTCAGCAATTTATGGTGGTCAGAAGTGTGAGTGCTGTGGTCCCTTCATTTGAGTGATCCAGGACAACATCTTTAGACTTTGTAACTGATCAATATATAACAGTATATATAACAATGGTATATAACTATGTATATAACAGTCAAGTGGGGAAGAGTTGTGATGTTACGTAAAATACATCAATTCTACACAATCACTATGGTTAAGCAAATCATCCCTTAGGCTACATTCACACACATGTATGGGTGACGTATATATGGCCAATATACGTCCCCCATACACTTCTATGGGCTCACGGCACCGTACTGAGGTGGTACGGTGCAGCACATGTGCGGCACCGCTCAGTAGCCCGTAGAAAGATAGGACATAGGCTGTATACAAAGATAAAATACAGGCAGTACAAAATAGGTTCCTGGGGTTTGTACTTAAGTTGAATTTGTATGTAAGTCGGAACTGTATATTTTATAATTGTAACTCCAGACAATTTTTTTTTTTGTCCCAGTGACAATTGGATTTTCAAATTTTTTTTCTGTAATGGGACTAAGGATTATAACTAAAACTTCAATACCAACATCTTACAGCTGATCATTACAGCCTGGGACTATAGTGACATCCAGAGACTTCACCAGAGGTCACAGGGGGCAGGGGGGTCCGTTTGTAACTAGGGGTTGTCTGTAAGTCAGGTGTCCTTAAGTAGGGGACCGCCTGTATACAGGTATGAATGTGTAAAGAACTGGATAAAAGGCTCAAGAAAGAAGTAATAATGAGACATGGGAAAGTGATTCCAGCATGACTATAGGTAACTAAACAAAGACGCTACAGTGAAATAAGAGGCCAACTCTCTAACAGCTAAAGCCTCACGGAAACTGGGTCATGTAACAGGACAATGATCCCAAGCACTCCGGCTAATCTACAACAGAATAGCTGGAAGAGACAAGAATCAAGCTCTTGTAGTGTCCCAGTCACAGTCCGGGCCTACACCCAACGACGGGGCCTGAAATGTCACAAACCTCAATCACCTGACGCAACGTTGTGAAGTAGAGAGGGCCAAAACTCCTCCTAAACGAAATGAGAGACTGATACATCTACAGAGAGGGTTAAAGGTGCACATAGGGAGACATTAATCATAGGGGGGTCTCAGGTTCTCCTGTTTATGCGCCTGGTTTGTTCTTTTTTTTGGCTCCTGATCTATGATGGATCTGGTTCTGCCTTAGTAAATGCCTTTTGGAATTGTCGCATGTCCGATTCTTTAGCGCCTAATTTTGCCGCAAATTTGTCTCTTATTTTTACCCTACAAAGTAAATCTCATTTGAGACAAATAATGAAAGGAGATAGAAAAAAAATGTGACAGAACGTTCAGGGCTTCATCTCTGCACATAAAGTCTCAGCTTGTACAATGTCCGGACCACATTGTGCTATAACTGCAGGGACTAAAAGTTACAGATATGTAAAAAAAAAATGAGTCTTTCCCATTTTTATTATAATGTAGGAAATATGAGTCTGATAATATTCTCACATCTGTATTATAAGACAATAATCACTCACAGAGATGACCCTATAGCAGGGGTCAGGAACCTTTTTGGCTGAAAGAGCCATGAACGCCACATATTTTAAAATGTTATTCTGTAAGAGCCGTACCACATGCACATGCCTCCCAGCACTTGCGGATTTAAAGGGCCAGTGTGCCGCTGCCCACTTCCTGGGTTCCTATAAAGACCGGCGGCCGCCAGATAGGTAGCCATACCACATGTCCCCCAGTATGTAGGTAGCCGCAGCACATGCCTCCCAGTAGATAGGTAGCCGCAGCACATGCCCCCAAGTAGATAGGTAGCCACAGCACACGCCCCCAGTATATAGGTAGTCACAGCACATGCCCCCCAGTATATAGGTTCTCAGAAATCAAAGGTGCGCCTTATAGTCCAGTGCGCCTTATATATGAACTGCACTTACAGACAACAGTTGCCTTGCACTGTGCACAGGTCTGCCACCTGCTGGTCATTCATCCTTATAATCAGGTGCGCCTTATAGTCCAGTGTGCCTTATATATGATCCTAGACGTTTTAGCAGGCATTTATTGATGGTGCGCCTTATACTCCGGTGCGCCTTATAGTCCCAAAAATACTGTAAATTAACTAATTCATTGCAACTTTACAATTGGGGGAGCTCCACAATCTCAGTCTGATATTGTCATAGTCTGACTAGTGATTTGGTTTTTAAATTTATTCTCGCTTCATTTTTTTTAGGATTCTTGTTTAGATGTGATAACACAAGTCCATGGATGTGGTAGAAAGGGATGGGGACATCTTTTTTCTAACATGTAGTAGGACAGGTCTCTTATTCTTCATGGAAAAAAAAGGCCAGAAAATCAGTTTAATTATAGAGTCTGGTGTGAATTAAATATGGGTTGTGGTCTGGGTGTGAATTAATTATAGGGTCTGTTCTAGGGTCTGATCTAATTATAGAGTTGGTGCGGCAGCACCCCAGCTCACACCGCTTTGAGGAATGACTGAGGTCAAGATGTCTGGACAATGTTTGGAGAAGACTCTTGTGTGTGTCTTGTGTCATGATATAATCTGATCCTGTCAATCTACTCTTTACTCCAACTACTAGTTGTAGACGTAGCTATCAGGGGTCATTAGTAATACTTAAAGGGATTATGTGGGATTGGTATCTTTTCTTATTTTTGGTTATTCTTACCTCGTTCCTTACCTCGGCCCTACGACTTCTGTCTGTACGACTTGTCGAAAGAGCGTCACCGCTACCGCTCACCATCAACATTGCCACCAAGACCCTCTATACCAGTGGTGGCTAACCTATGGCACGGGTGCCAAAGGTGGCACTTAGGGCCTTCTCTGTGGGCACCCATGTCATCGACCTAGAACAGAGTTCACCAGACAGGACTCTTCCTGCAGTCCCATGCAAATCAAGATATGCTGCTCTCAGCTCTATTTTAAAGCAATATCCTTGGCTGATTGGGACTCCAGAAAGAATAAGAAAGGGCCGGATTATCTTTGGAGGTCCTTCTGCTGGCCCCATGTTTCTTCCTATACAGGGGAACCCTGGAGAGAAGATGCGCCGAGAGTCCAAATTTTCCCTTCTGCTTTCGACTGTATTGGTGTCCTCAAGAGGTCAATACGATTGGAAGTTGTGGCAGAACAGATAGCAAGAATTCACTGCTTAAAATGCTGTGTTGGCACTTTGTGATAAATAATTAAGTTCCATTGTAATTTTGACACTCGTTCTCTAAAAGGTTCACCATCAGAGACCGGGGGTGATGGAAGGTGACACAGCGGCCCATCGGTCAGTATTAACTCTTTTTTTTACGCAACTTCAAGCCAATAATAAAAAATGATCGATCCTTGTAGACCCCTTTGAAGCAACCATCAAGTCCTAAGTAAATATTTGGCATACAGAAAGCTGAAGCCTCCCGATTCTGGAGTCCTGTTTGCATGTCACAAAATGTTTGCTACAGTTTTAGAATGTTCAGGGCGGGAACGTCCAGGACAGAATCAATACAATGAGTAGATGCTAAATTCTTGTGATTCTTTGATTATGTTGTGACCAGGAGATCAACCATCAAAACATGAGGGTGACCCAATGGTCCTGAAATCATCAAAGGTGCCATATGTCACTCTGGAATGAAGGCAGCAACTCTCAAAAGGTGTATTTACTGCACAAAAACTATGTATAGCAGAATTTTTACTTGGTAAAGAAGGGTGGCTTTAAGGTTTTAAGGGGTTGGCCACTTTACCTCAGGTTTTTTTTAATGTGTGTAAGTGTAGGGGTCAGGATATTAGGTAATTTACCCATTTACATCCATTAATAGTTCTGCTCCGCTTTCTCCATATGTAAAGTGAAGCCTCCTGTCTTGTACCTGTCATTCCTGTCCATAAAATGGCCATAGATGGAGGGTAATGTGATCTCTAGCTGTCCATGAGCAATCGCCCTGCCATGACCTTAGATTTATAGTCAGGAATACTATCATAAGGTCCTGGCAGGGCGATTGTTCATGGACAGATAGAGATCGTGGTCAGGAATCTCTGGCTGATGAGATAAAAGACAGGAGGCTTCACTTTACATATCAAGAAAGCGGAGCAGAACTCTTATTGGATGTAAATTGGTAAATAGTGGCCAACCCCTTTAAGATAGATTTGAAGTGTGTAACATGCAAAATCTGACAATTCCAAATGTCTTTAAATGTGATGAAAAAATTAAACAGAATAACTTGAAACAAAAAATGCAAAAATATGATAAAATAACACAAGATAAACTCGAATTCAGATAGATACAAGCTACATCCATTCCTAATCTTATTAACCACATGGTATTAGGGTGATGGGATTTAGTTTCAGAGGCAGTGACTGTTTTGTTTGTTTTTTTTTTCTTTTTGGCTTTTTTTGTTTTTGAGAAAACAATCCTCGGACAATTCCCCCCTCCTCCTCCTCCTCCTCGCTCGGTGCCCACAGGGCGCACTCTGGTGATGTAAGATCTCGCAATCTACCTTGAGCTCTGCATCACTTCCAGAGAAGCAGATGTGGAGATGAGACACTTGGGAGCACTGGGAATTATACAACCATCGGAGGCACCTGGGGAAAGGGGAGTAAAACTGTTTGTAAACTTACACATCTCAGAGTGAAGAACTCTGCTGTGTACATTTAGGATTATTCTAGAATAAAAAAAAAAGTTCATTTTATTAAAAAAATTATTCAGAAACAATTTTTTTGTGTAATGTTTGAATAATGTTTTTTTTTCATATTTTTTAGACTAATAAAGATGAGGATGATGAGACAAGAAACAACAATATTAATTTGTCATTCCATAAAAGGATATATGGAAATTGTTATCCATATACGGACAAAGCCATTTATTCTAAATCATAAAAGCAGATATAGGTGATATATGGCAGCCAAACTGACCGGAGGAACCTGTTATTTGGAGAGGATTCATTGTTTTTTAATAGAGTGTGACGTGGGCATGCTCAGTGACATGGGCATGCTCGGCAGGATGAGCGGACCCGAACTTTAGGTTCCAGCACGGTCCATTCGGCAGCTCTGCATAACCCGGACATGTTGCTTGATGTGCTGAAGAGCAGCCAATCAGGCAGCTTTACACCCCTAGCAATTAGGCATGGTTGTGATTGGCCAGGTGGACACGTGGCCAAGATGCCGAACGGTGGACGCAGAGGCGTAGCAGCAGAGGTAGCAGCCGTAGCAGCTGCTATGGGGCCTGCAGTGTCAGGGGCCCTGGCATATGGGGTACTGGGTGTGTATATGCTTCATGTGTGTATATATGTTGTGTATATATTGTATCTTTATTCTGTATGTGTGTATATGCTGTGAATATACAAGTATATAAATGTGTGTGATTGTGACTCAGATGAGTCAATATACAAATATGAATATATTTTGTTATAGCACTCTGCTATACGACCCTGCCTCTCCTAGTTACTCCCCTTGGGAGGATGCCAAACCTAAAGTTCGGGTCCTGTTGTGGTCCTGTGTTACCGTTTCTTGAAATTAAGACAGTGTGTGTGTGTGGGGTGGATTTATTACTACTGTATGCCGCAAGGGGGCACCATTCTGTTACTCACCTTAGTTTAGGTTCACCCCTGGTGACAAGAACTGCGTGACCACATTTCTCGGCTATGACCTATACATGCAGAATTTTGATTCCAGATGTCTTCTGCTCTCCACACTGCATTCCTAAATATACCACAGTCACTTACAATATAATTATATTGTCACCTAAATAACAGAACTGTACCCCTTAACTATATATACCCCTCACAACACAAGTGATTATGCTGTGAATGTGTGAATGCCCCCACATATATAATATACTGTCCTGTATACTCCTCGCTTTATACACACTGTGCCCTGTGTATACAACATACACTGTTAACAATCAATAATGTAATACATTCCATGCCCCTTAATAAATAAATAAGAATAAATAATATAGAGATTTACTGTACCCTATCAATTAATATATACAGTGTCACCCTTAATTTCAGCCCCCTCCCCTTATTATGTACAGTCCCCAAATTAAGGTGCTTCCCCCCATATTATTTTATTTACAGTATATGATAAATAGTACCTACCCAAGTTAATTCAATTATAAACAGTGCCCTACTGAGTTACTTATACAGTATATAATTAAGGGATGATAACTTGCTGATTGGTGGGGGTCCCAGTAGAGTAACCCAAAGAAATTACAGTAGAGCCCTGTTACCGGCCCTGTCAGGCCCCTTTACATGCAGGACCTGTAGCAGGCGCCACAGCTGCTATGGTGGTAGTTACGCCTCTGGTGACAACCTATCTCCTAACTTGCTGCTATGGTATTTATACAAATATGAACAGGATGACATCCACTAGAGCGTCTGTGTCATCCATGACTGATACTAGAACCTGGTCAGTCCGTTTGAAGAGTTCTAGTTATTAGTTAGGATTTTTTACACATCGCCTACAGTCAATGGCTATGTCAGACCGCAGATCCTTGGACCCATCAGATAAAAATATTCTGGAGTCCAATTTTCCATCAACTCCTAGGTAATAGACCTTTTTGACCTCTAAATTAGGTTGTCTTCAACTAGATCTCTGGGGTCTAGTTTTGGGTTGGCGCCTGGACCAGGGGGGAAACTAAACACTCTGCCGCCTGAGGCAACCTATAGATCCCTCACTCCACCCCATCAGTTATTATTTTTATTAGGTGGGTACTCCATGTGGCGTCTTACACTCACAGTGTGAAAGGGTGTGAAGAGGCCCATTTTTTTTAGTGCCTGCACCTTGTTTGTAACTGTAACCGTAATGCTGCCCCCACCTTAATGCATGAGGTGCTGAGTGAGGCGAGCGGCTCAACGGCTCATGGCTGGTGCACACCTGGGCTGGGCCCACCAAAAGACCCTCTAGTATCTGGTGGGCCAGCTCCACAATGAAAAAGAGTATTACACTCAAATCTAGGAGTATAAAAAATATATATGTACTGTATATTCATGATG
The DNA here is from genome assembly GCA_019512145.1 of Engystomops pustulosus. Classification (NCBI taxonomy): domain Eukaryota; kingdom Metazoa; phylum Chordata; class Amphibia; order Anura; family Leptodactylidae; genus Engystomops; species Engystomops pustulosus. The sequence continues at coordinate 7,404,864 of CM033646.1, read as the reverse complement.
ATATATATATATATATATATATATATACACCCACACCCAATATTTACTATCCACATACTGATATAAGACTGGAAATATACCAGCAATGAATATACCACATAAATATAAACCAGCAGAGAATACACCGCACTTCACTATATAGTGGCAATAAACATACAGCACACCAGGGCTGCCATGAGGCAGATATCAGACTTCACTTACTGTATAAATCGGTTGCAGCTGCTCTTTTTTACCTCTGTGCTGGCCCGGTCAAACCTGGACTTCTCACATGTGACAAATCTTCTCTGAAGCACATCTCCACACTGTGCCCCTAAAGATACCACAGTCAGTTGCAGTATAATGCCCATAATTAATTTATGTAGAGAACCGACACTTCTTAATTATTTAATATGCAAAGCAGCTCCTTTATAATGTACAACACCAATACCCACAGGACCCACTCAGTAATCAATATGTGGCACAGTACTCCCATTGATTCAAATATAGCAAAGTAGCACCCCTTCATTAAATAAAATGTAACATAGCACCCCTCATTAATTAATATGCAGCATAACATCCGAAATGATTAAAATGTAGAACAACAGAACTCCCTCCATTAAATAATATATAACACCGCAACCCCCTCAGTAATTAATATGGAGAATAGCAGCCCCCCTTTTGATACAGTGTTAAGAAGCCATTATTAGTAATGCTGAGTCCATCATCCCCCTTATTTATTATTCCTGAGACCAGTAGCCCCCAACCACCTTATTTATTAATGCTGAGTTCAGCAGCCACCCTTCCACTTTTCTTATGAATCCTGAGTCCCCCCTTTAATTAATGCAGAGTGTAATAAGGGGAACAGGTTCAGGAATACAGACAAGATAGTGAGTCTTAATACTGAACCCTCAAAAGCCCTCCTTGCCTCATCTACCCTAGGCAGTAAAGGACAACTAGTCGACAATCCCTCCATACTTCAAAGTGCAAGGCACATACAACAGAAATAGAGCAAATGAAGTGCAATGCAGCTAGCCAAGAATAATTATAACCAGAAGCCTAAAAAGGCAGAACTCTTATGTGATCTCCATGCCCTGCCACAGAAGTGATTGGGTCAGAACTCAGAGATCCAGATAGGGGGTAGATGATTAGTGTGCAAAGCTGTCAATTACAGAGGGTTAACTAACTGTGAACCAGAGCTAATGATGCAGAAAAAATGGGTACTAATCAATGCAAAACAGCAAAGTCAGCGAAACACTGGGTCACAAAGCCATAGTATCAGCAAAGCCAGCGAAACACCTGGTCACAAAGCAGTAGTATCAAAAGAAACAAAGGTATGACCAGCGCCTCCTCAGCTGCACGCCACGGACAGATGATGGTGCTGAAATGGGTGCTACATTACCGCGACCCTCATTTATGAGGGGTCACAGGACCCTCACTAGACCCACCAGGTTTGGAAGGATTTCTGAAATGGTCCATTTTGAGCAAACGTGGATTATGAAGATCCACTGGTAATCTCTAAGGCACTTTAGACCTGGCACATATCCTACAAGGAGCTTGGACCCGACATTTGGAGAGGACATGGACTTGGTTAGATAGATCAGATAACCGAGACTGCTAGGCCCTACATGTGATACACAAGATACGCAAGATCATCCACAGTGAACCAGGACCAGCAAAATCTTCATATTATTTTTATGAGTGGTTATAATGTAACGTGGGGACTATGTTCAGGACCACAGATAAGACAGTGAGCCCTAATACTGAACCCACAAAAAGCCCTACCTTCTTGCCTCACATAACCTACTTGGTACAGGACAACTAAAAGGCAATCCCTCCCTATGCCTTACATGTAGACAAGCACAAAACCATACAAACAGATAAGAATGGTTTCCAAGCAAGGTCACAACAGAGCAAACAAGTACAACATCACAAATACAAAAGGGAAGTCTAAAAAGGAGCCAGCTTCAGCATACCAGGAACGCAGTGAACAGTGTTGCAAACAAGTTAGGGAGATAGCTAAGAATAATTATAACCTAAAAAAGATAGGCAGGACTCCTATTGTATCTCAGATTCCAGTTACAGTAGAACTCAGATGATTAGTGTGCAAAGCTGTCAATCACAGCGGGTTAACTAATTATGAACCAAAGCTAATGCTGCAGAAAAGAGACAGGTACTAATCAATCCAAAACCAGCTAAACACCTGGTCACCAAGCAGTATTAATAATTAATAAAGAGTTCAGAAGCTCCCCCTTTAATAAATAATGTAAAGTTCAGAGGCCTCTCCCTAATATTGACTTCAGGAACCCCCTCTTAATAATCCAGAGTTAAGCAGCCGCCCAAATTAATAATTAATGCAGCTTTGAGGAATCCCCCTAAAATACAATACATACAATTATTTACCTCCAGCGTGATCCCCGGCTTCCTCTTCATTATTATATCTATGGGGGTTCGTAGGAGATGAAGATTGGGCAAATTTTAATACAACTGTCTAATGCTTTTATTCTTTGGTGATGAACTGAATTTCGTTAAGTCAGCTATGTGTGGATTGGGGAGTTGGTAGAGAGAGCTATCTAATATTTAGGGGGTCTTTAGAGTTAATGCGAACTTGTCACCAGGAATGTAATTTTATCTGATGACAGGTGCCTATAGCCTATGCTATGCTGATTTTAAAAATGCCTTTGTCAGCATTCTTAATCATTTCAGTACTTTATATAAGTTTAATTCACATTACCTGGCTCCCTGCTAGCAGCGTGTAGTGAGTCCTGGGGGAGGGGCAGCTGCAGCCTGTGTGTGCCTGTGTCTCCTCATGCATTTTTCCTCTCCTGCCATCTCCCTCCCCTGCCTGCTCAATGCACATGACAGGAAGTCGGGCGGGGGAGGGAGATGGATGAATGTAGAGGAGAGGATATTGTCACAGTCGCAAACAGGCTGCAGCTGCATTCCCTCTGGGACTCACCACATGCTGCTGGCAGGGAGCCGGGTAATGTGAATTAAACTCATATAAAGTACTGGAATGATTTAGAAGGCTGACAAAGGAATTTTAATATTAAAGCAGAGGCTATTGGAACCTGTCACCAGCTAAAAATGACATTCCTGGTGACAGGTTTGCTTCAAGGAAGGAGCTGAATGCCTTCTTGGTCATAATAATATTACTGGTTATGGGTTCTAGTTTCTGATATATTCAGCAGTTTATTCTGATTTGGAATCTGGATGGAATCTTTTCCTTAAAGGAAATCTACCATCAAAATCCATCATGATAAACCAGGGACATTACTCATAGATCCAGGCACTGTGATTTTTATATGTGTTATCCATGGCCTCCTTCCTTCTAATATCAACTTTTAAAATGATTCTAAAGAGCCCGAAGGGCCCCTCATGTGCTGTGGTTTCACAGGCTGTTACACAGATAAGATTATAGAGAAGATTACCACAGTCATGGTGCCTGGATCTATAAGTAAGTGTCCCTGGTTTATCATGATGGATTTTGATGGTAGATTTTCTGAGTTCAGGAAACGTCTGGGTTCATACATTTTGGTATACAGGGACCTATTGGTGACATCATCGGTGCGAACCCACTACCTACAGAATACAGAGCACAGGCAGAGGTATTGTCACCATCAGAGACTGGCAATGACAGAAGCCATCGCACTGGGCTAGTGGTAAGTATAACTTTTTAAAATTATTTTTACACCATCTGGGTCCTTTATCATTTAAAAAATTCATGAACGCGCACAACTCCTTACATTTGGAACATTGGGGCTTATTTACTAAGGGTCCACGATCGCACTTTCATCGGACTACCCGCCGTTTTCGGGTTTTGCACGGCCGTGACAGGTATTTAACAGGGGATTGTGTTGCACGCAATCAGATTTTGGCGTAGCTGCACTGGCTTCCATGCGACAGAAATCGGGGCGGACGATCCAACTGATTCGGACTGAGCGCGGGATTTAACTTTCAAATTGTGTTGCAAGAACAAGCACTTACATGCACCAGGAAGAAGAAGGTGAACTCCGGGGACCTGAGCGGGGAAGCGACACATGCAGGATATCGGGCGCGCGATCTTAGTGAATCGCGGCAGAGAACATTATCGTCGGACAATGCATTTTCTGTGAACTCCTCCAGATGGGTAAGTAAATGAGCCCCAATATCTTCATTGTCCTGTTCCTTTTTCAAAAGGCAGGAGTGTATAAATCCCGAGTAACAGATCCTTACAAGGCCAAAACAGAAGAGCTATAAAGGGTGCGCATACCAGAGCCACACATGGTATAGATAGTAGGACAAATAGGATGCAAATAACATGCGGGGAGCAGATCATTGTATACGTCCTGGGTGACAGCTGCTCATGGCGCCTGTAGTGGGCGAGGAGCACGGAGCCGAAAAATGCATTAGTGACTTGACCTGTGCATGGTACATATCTCAGGCCGACCCTGTACTATATATGGGAATACCAACAAGACACCAACAATAGGAAACAAGTCTTCTCCCCAAAGAGTCTATCAGCCGCCTCGCCCCCTCCCATGGCTGCCCCATCACTTCTTCTTTCACATTGATTCCATGGTATATTCTCAGGATATCAGATTTGTGGGGGTCCATCACCCAGAACCGAGGCAGATTAGTGGTTCTGGAGCAGAACCTTCCATTTCACAGGCCATGTGCTCATATTAGTCGGTCACTATATGGTGATATTATTATTTCATTTCCTAGTGATAATTGGCATTGTAGCAGGGCTGGTTTGAGACAAAGTGCGGCCCTGGGCAAAACTAAAAGTGGGGCCCCAAAATAAAACTGTTTTATGAACAGACACATTCAGTAAGATTGCTCCTTTTAGTCCTGGATCATAAGGGGGTATTATAGGGGTATTATAGGAGCAATACATCCTCTGCCCAGAAAAGTCCATATGCAAGAGGCCCCTTTAGGACAGGGGTCCCTGGGCAAATGCCCAGTTTGCTGCCCCCTAACGCCAGCCCTTCATGATAGTATTAGTTGATTACTATGTGGTTGTACTAGAAGGACACTGTGGTGATATAGATTATTCATGTGAGCAGGACCCTCACTCCTATTGTTCCATATGACTGTTTGTATCCTGTAATGTAGTATTTTACTTGTATATGTCCCCAGTGATTTGTAAAGCGCTGTGGAATATGATGGCGCTATATAAATAAAGATTATTATTATTCACTGTTTGATGGTATTGGAGGGTCAGTGTGATACTATTTGATCATATGTATGGTGGTCCTAATAGTTGTGGCCAGGGGCGGTACTAAGAGATGCAGGGACCCATAGCAGACTTATGCATAGGGCCCCCCTTCCCCCTTAAAAAAAAATATACATATTTGTAGACTCAAAACATGTGTTTTACAATCATACACAGTATACACACACCATATATACAAAGATACAGCATATACATACAGTACCATGTACACCCATGCATCATATACACAGATATACAGCATATGCACACACATATAGAACATATACACATCACATATACGCACACATACAGAAAATACACAGATACATACAATACCATTTACAGAAATACAGCATATACACATCCAATACTCCAGATGCTGTGGCTGCTACCCCTGTAGTTACGCCCGTGGTGGTAGCATTTTTAGTCATTGCATGGTGGTATTAGTGGGTCTCTATATAGTGTTATGATTTGGTTACTGTGCAGTGTGGTGTTATTTATTCATCATGTGGTGGTATTATTTGATCACTGTAGTATTATTTTAGTTCAATGTATGATGGTATAACTGGGGGTCACTCTGGGGGGAAGTAATGGGTCACAATGTGATTATAGAACATGTCCAGTACGGTGTTCTGGTATTATTTGGTCCCTGTGTGGTGGTATTATTGTGTCCCTGTTAGGTAGTATTTTGGTCACTGTATGTGTGCTAGCAATATGTTGTCCATTGTGGTGCTACTAGTATGTCCCTGTGTGGTGGTATCAGTGTATGCTGGCATTAGTATGTCATTATGTAGTGATGTAATTAGTTTACTGCTTGATAGTATTATTGGGTCACTATTTAGTGCATAATGCTATTTGGTCACTGTTTGACAGTATCTGTCACTGTATGGTGGTATTATTTAGTAACTGGTAGGGGTGCTTGCTGCGCGACGTGCTCTGTCCGCTGTATCGGTGGTATTATTAGTACTGGTATGATGTTATTGTGCGTCTGCACTGTGGTGGTTTATTTTAGTAACTGTATGATGCTATTGCTCTTTCACTGTATGGTGGTATTATTTAGTAACTGTATGATGCTATTGCTCTGTCGCACTGTAAGCGTTATCTATTTTGTAGACTGTATATGCTATGCACTGTCACTGTATGGGTAGGTATTATGTTAGTAACGGTGTGTATGAGGGGGTGCATTGCTCTGTCAACTGTAAGTGTATGTTTAGGTACTGTATGATGCTATTGCTCTGTCACTGTAAGGTGGTATTATTTAGTAACTGAATAATGATATGGAGTCTGGTGGTCATATTTAGTAAATGAATGATGCTATTAGTTTGACACTTTGTGGGGGTATTATTAATAAATGTATGATATCATTACCATGTCACCGTATGGTGGTATTATTTAGTAACTGTATAATAGTATAAGTCTTTTACTGTATGGTGGTCATATTTATTACCTGTATGGTGCTATTACTCTGTCACTGTATGGTGATATTACTTAGGAATTGTATGATGGTAATAGTCTGTCACTGTATGGTGCTATTATTTAGTAACTGTGTGAAGCTATTGAGTCTGATGTTATTGAGTAACTGTATAATAGTATAAGCCTGTCACTGTATTGTGGTATTATTCAGTAACCGTATAATAGAATGAGCCTGTCACTGTATGGTGGTATTATTTAGTAACTGAATGATAGTACTAGCTTGTCTGCTGGTATTATTTAGTGACTGTATAATAGTACTAGTCTGTATGCTAATATTATTTAGTAAGTGTATAATAGTAGAAGTCTCACTGTATGGTGGTATTATTTAGTAACTGTATGATACTACGAGTCTGTCACTGTATGGTGGTATTATTTAGTGACTGTATGATAGTACTAGTCTATCTGCTAGTATTATTTAGTAACTGTATGATTGTAGAAGCCTCACTGTATTGTGGTATTATTTAGTAACTGTATGATAGTATTAGCCTGTCTGCTGGTATTATTCAGTAACTGTGTGATAGTACTAGTCTGTCACTGTATGGTGGTATTATTTAGTAACTGTATGATAGTACTAGCTTGTCTGCTGGTATTATTCAGTAACTGTATGATAGTACTAGTCTGTCTGCTGGTATTATTCAGTAACTGTGTGATAGTACTATTCTGTCACTGTATGGTGGTATTATTTAGTAACTGAATGATAGTACTAGCTTGCCTGCTGGTATTATTCAGTAACTGTATGATAGTACTAATCTGTCTGCTGATAGTACTAGCTTGCCTGCTGGTATTATTTAGTAACTGTATGACAGTAGACGCCTCACTGTGTTCTGGTATTATTTGGTTATTTTCTATATGAATTATGTAGAATATGGTGATATTATATAATCACAGGGCAGATGTACCATTCCCTTTTCCCTACACACATCCTACAACACATTCTAGTAAAATAATAAGGATGCAGTGACAGATCCTTTCTGTTCTCTTTCTGGTTCCTTCAGTCCGATCCAGGACTATCGCAGTCATTATACACTGTAATTACCGCAGGTCCCGGTGCACACGCAGCTGCTCCTTTACACCAGGGTGTGACGGCACAATTCAGACAGCTGCGATAGAGACTGCGTTGCACATAACTATTGACCAGAAGACATCGTTATCACAGCCGTCTGGTCGGCAGAACACATCGGACGACTTGTAACAAGAAGAACCTTCAGGAATCATGGATGTCGGGGCAAAAGTCGCACGAATAACGCAAGCAAAATTGAATACATACATGTAAAATACTCATCATGTAGGATACAATGCACACACATGTCTTGTCTTACATGTTCATCGTCATGCAGAAAAAATAATATTCCTTCCTTTATTCAAATGTAGGTAAATTTTATTTAGGTTTGCGATTCGGTTCGATACATTGTATCCAGGTCCCATAGAACATCCATCTGTATTCTACATAAACGCATCTATATGTCTCATAAATAAATATGCCACATCGTACACGTGTTAATACATAACATAGGCTGCTATACACACTACAATTTACCTACATGACACTAGTACATGATTAACACATGTGAATGATTAACACTTTATGACCCGTCTCCTCATACCTGACAACTACTGATAATAAATCGCAGTTCACACAATGATAGTCGGACACTTTTCTCCCTAAATCCCCGGATGTTATAGTAAAACATATGATAAAATCTAAGATAAAGTGTGATATTAGAGTATATTAGCGGACACAGCCTCCTATATATATTACAGTGCTATTATAGGGAGGATCTGCTAAATTAAGCTCGGGAGGGGGCAAGTAAAAATCGATTTAACCCCCAAGTCTCATTAATTTGGCAAATATACATAGAACAGAGTAAAAATGTGAATGTTGCGCTAATGAAACATATTTATTAAGCTTCTGATGCCCCCGACTATGCGACTCCCCTTGTTGTCGGAGATGCGACTAATTGTAGGGATAATTTATTATATATTAATCATCTCCCGGCGTCTCAGGAACAGAATCTGCAATAGCAACGAAACTACAGAACAATCCACATCCACACCCAGATCTGCAGGCGGCTCAGACAGACTGCAGAAAGAGCAGATCCCCCCCTCCCCAAATCACATGCAAATGCTTCAGTGTCAGTATGGATACAGTGTATTAGCCCAGGCTCTCCCTCTGTATCTTGCACTGGTACAGAGGCTGCTGCCTGGCACCCTGTCATGGCGGGCACTGGCAGATACAAGGGCACATGTATTGCATCCAGCATTATATTATAGAACACTATAGTGATAGGAAGATCATCTAGAAACCCCGAACAACACATAAGAGGGGCTCCCAGGGGAGGGGATCTCCAGGTCATTCTTTATTCATTTATTTTTAGGGAAGGGTGTTTAAATGACATTAATTTTAGATGGATCATATTGCATCAGAAGAGGGTTGTATCTGTCTAGTATCTGTGTGCAGCTAGCTACCTCTAATCCATAATATCTATCGGTCTACTCTAAATGAATAGTATCCATATATAGTATCTATCTATCATCTCATATATATCTATCTCTAATCAGTATTATCGATATATAGTATGTATATATATAGAATGTATTTGTCTGCCTACTGTTAATGATTAGTATCCATAAATAGTATCTATCTATCATCTCATATCTATCTGTCTCTAATCAGTAGTATCTATATATAGTATGTACCTGTCTACTGTCAATGAATAGTATCTATATATAGTATCTATCTATCTATCTATCTATCTATCTATCTATCTATCTATCTATCTATCTATCTATCTCATATTAATATCTATCTATCTATCTATCTCATATCTATCTATGTATCTATCTATCAATGTATCTATGTATCTATCTATGAACATATATATTTACCATCATCTATCTATAATCATTGATATCTATCATCTATCCATAGTATTCATATATAATATATATCTACAGTATCTATAATTGAATAATATCTATATACAGTAACTATCACCTATCCATACATTCAATATATGAATAATCTATAGTATCTATATACATGTATCTATGTATTTACTTATAGTATATATATATATATATATACCTATATGTGTATACGTACTACCTAGTTATGCTAAGTATCCAAGTATCTATTTATCTAAATCTATCAATTAATCTATTATTTTTCTATAAATTAATAGTATCTATTCAGTAGCTACCACCTTTCCATACATGTTATCAATAATCTACAGTATCTATATACAGGTATCTATCACCTAAGCATCTACCACCTATAGTATCTATATACCTATCTATATAAACCTATTATCATCTGTCTTTATGTCCACCTATGTATTTTCTATCGTATCCATATACAGAATTGATCTCTGTGTCTATCTCATATTTATGTGCTGTACATCTTCCTGTTGGGTCACGTTGCATCAGAATGGGTGTGTGTGTGTCATGTATGTATCTGGTTCTATAAGCTATAGTATATATGTAGAGAATCTATGTAATGTATATAGAAGGAATATACAATATTTGTTACATTTCTGTCTGTCGATCTAGTGTGTATATATAGTATCCAAATCTATCTTGTATAAAATCTATAAACACACATAAATATAAATTTATTTATTTATCTATATATGTATAGATTTGTAGATATATAGACTCATCATGCTACTATTGTGATCTGTGGTTGCACTTTATGTTTTTTTTATACATGTATGTGACTATATCATCAGTGTGACATGTGAAGGGCAGAGATTAGCTGCCCCCTTGTCGTGCTCCTGGCAGGTATAGAGCACAGTACACACCTGGCCGCAGATGTGCCGTGTGTCTGGGCTGGCAGTGTTGTCTTCCTGCATGGCGGAGAGCTGTCCTCCCCTCCCCCATCTTCTTCTCGCTGTGGTGGTGGGCGGCGCCGGGCGTGCAGCGGCGGCCAATCAGGGGTCGCTCGGTGACAGCTGCGCGCCCCGCCCCCTGTGATGTCATCCTCCCGCCGCTGCCAGCTCGGGGACTCGGCAGTGAGAGCGATCGCTGGTGACATGGAGGAGCAGTGATGTGCGCTGTCACCCTGCGACCACGGACCGACTACATCCCCGGGCTGCACTATGACAAGCATCGCTCCCAGGAGGACGCTATAATCCGCAGCCGGAGGGGGTGACGTGCGATTTAGACGCGACTCGGAGCTCCGGCCTCTGGCAGACGGGAGAAGATGGAGCTGCCCGCGGCTGGAGAGCATGTATTTGCGGTGGAAAGCATCGAGAAGAGGAGAATCCGCAAGGTAAGAACTGTGTCCTACTAATAACGCATCACCGCGCACCCCCCACATAAGACACCGGTCACACTGTGCGGTTATGTCATTGCAGGGCCGAGTGGAATATTTGGTGAAATGGCGAGGTTGGTCTTCCAAGTAAGTGTTACATTAAGGGGGGAAAAAACTACAGCCCTGCATCCCATCTTCTTCATACTCATTAAAAAAAAATCATTTGGGGGAAAAAAAAAAAAACGCAGCGTTGAAGCTGGCAAGGAAGGAGTTAGGTGCAGACTGGCACTATCTCAGCCCAGAGTAGGGGGAAGGGAGGGGAATGCGCTTTTTGCCAAGGATGGAATTTCTTTCCCTGCCTTCCTCTCTCTCTCTCTCTCCGCTCCTCGCTCCCTCTCCACGTCACTGGAGCGTCTTCCATGGTGGATTTAGACATTTTAGGTGTGAAATTCGGTGGAGACGCTCCTCACAATGGGCACAGTGACAACTATCCTGCCTATATATGGAGGTGGCCGAGCAGCTGCGCGGCAACTAGTACACCATATATAGAGATCCTATACGTACAGATGTATATAGAACCTCTGACGCTGTGTGTATATAAATATATATATATATCTTTATCCCATCATGTCTATAGGAACAGTATAGCGGAGGGCGCCTTTACATGCAAGTTTCGATACCTGAAGCTTATAAAGAAGTTATCGCTAGTGGTTTACGACCCGTAGCCGGTGCAACTAACTTGCAGCTTTGGGGGCGGCTGTGTACACGTTAACTGTCCCCACTGGTGTTCATCAGTTTACAATAAGGCACTCGGGGACCCCCATCCTTATGTTTGCTGGTCAGACGCCCCTTTAAGATATATATATATATATATATATATATTTTAAAAAAAAAAAATCAGATATCCCCTTTAACAGCCATATGGAGTTGCTTTCGGAGAATTCAGGGAAAATTTGCAGAGCCCAATGTTTGCTGACTCTGGAGAGATCTCAGCAGACGTCAGAGTTTTCTAGCAGCTGTTTACCCTTACGCCCCGCTGCAGTATAGGGTGGATGTTTTACATGTTTATTTCTGTCGTCAAGACACATTTGTATTCAGTGGAGGCGGCGAGATACATCACGTCTTCTTATAGTTTGTTACAATGTATCATCTCCAGCGATATAGACTGTTCTATAGAAATGAATGGAACAGCAGCTAGTCCTCCTGACTCTGCTGTACACATGCATGCTTGGCTCGGATCATGTCATGGCAATGCTTAATTCCCTCTGGGGTCCCGATGCTGGTAATCCAAGAGGGTCCCAAAATTGGACCAGAGATCAGATACCGTATCATTATTAGTAATCTTTGTACTAATGTTTCATGTTCTGCTTTCCAGGTATAACACGTGGGAGCCAGAGGAAAATATTTTGGACCCCCGACTCTTAGTTGCCTTTCAGAACAGGTCAGGAATCAACAAAATGTGTTATTTACTATTATTGTTTATTAGTTTTATGACTATTTTTTTTTATATTATTTTGTATTATTTACTGTTACTATTTGTTTTGGTTTTTTTTACTATTATTTACCGCTATTATTGCAGGCGCCCTGAAAGCAACCGCAGATTATCTTTTACAGCTTCTAATAATTTTTCAATTAGAATTACGTTTAGATACTCCTGTGTCCATATATTCCTGTTATATACTAAGTAAAGGAAACCTATCATCAGTAATACACTAACTGAGGTTTTCCTGATGGTAGATGCCTTTCTGTCTACTGATCCCTAAACTGCATTTTAACTGTAACTAAAAACTTTTCCATCCTTTTATGCAGATGAACTTCAGAGGCTAATGTGGCGTTAAGAAGCCACGCCGAGCCCCATTGGCTAAGGCTACACCCCTCCCCTGTAGCCTTTGAAGTCTTACCTCTGTGTGCGGCACCGCAGTGCTCTTTGGCTATTCATCCATGCCCACGCATGTGCAGTAACTTCTCCCTCTTTTTGGCAGTGAGTCGAGTTACTGCGCATGCGTGGGCAAGGCTGAGTAGCTAAAGACAGAGAGGATTAGCCACTGCCCAACATCTCTGTCCAAGGATTTTGGCCATAGAACAAATAAGGGGAAAGTGTAAGGAACAGACCAGACTCCACAGTCTTGTTCTGGCGCATGTACGAAATTTTCTGGTGCACAGAATAGACCACGCCCCGAGTCTGGAAAACTGCCCAAAAATGGTCTGAAACTCTTAGGCGCAGATTTATCTTAGTCTGATGCGTATTGTTTTGTTGTACTTTAGTGACTTTTTGGGTGCATTGGGAGTATTTGCACAATTTTTTTTGCCCCCTTTTTCTGCAGTGCGCTGTTTTGCACCTAATTTGACATTTCATTTCTTCTGCGCCTAAAAATAGTTCAAATTTTTTTTCTCAAAAAAATGGAAGCCTAGGGTACATGGTGCAAATGGACACTAATAGAAGCTTATGTCTCTTAACTCTTAACTTATCTGCAGTTATCTTATCTGCCTTGATGGCAGTTAATAGCAGGAACCCAAATGCTGGTGTGAACTGGGCCTTAGAGGCTTCATGAAAAAACAAACTCTTGAGAACCCAAATAGCCAAGCTCCTTGGACCGGCTCCACCCTCATGACTGTTCTCTGGTCAATAGGATATATTAAGGACTGGGGTTTGGGGGCCATCAATGAGCTCCGATTGCTACTCCAGTCACTTTATCAGAGAGGTGTTCCTGAGGTGTATGATGCGTCACAGTCTGGTTATGCAGGGAGCTTCCTCCCCCTCTGGTATCGGTATCTGACAAGTGACGTATTGGTCTGTCTCGGAAGCCAACCTCCTCACCACAGCTACAAATACCAAATAATATAATACAAATATTTTTCTTTATACATTGGTTGCACCAGTCTTTCTATAATATTGCATCATTCCGTCTATGACGTTACATCAGGCAGTGTAACTAATGATTTTTGTGTGCGTCTTCTATTACAGGGAAAGGCAGGAGCAAATTCTGGGTTATAGAAAACGTGGAGCGAAGCCAAAGCACCATATTTTATCAGTAAGTTTACATTTTTTTCTCTTAAAAAATACATACCTTCTCTTTTTCTGGCTTGCATATAGGTTTGCTTATATGAAAAATTCTAGAAAACACTTGTAAAATTGTGAAATATATACATACCTTCATCCCTGCAGTAAAGCTGGCCGTAAATTTGTCTTAGCCAACAGATAAATCAAGGTTTGTATCTGCACCCTTGGCGCCATTCACATGCACCCATGGCGCCATTCACATGCTTTGCCACGCCCCATATTGTCGGGTACTGTTGAGCACAGTAGAAAACTCCACTCCAATTTCCTAAAATTCTTATTCCGCTGATCTTTCTGCTTTTGTAGTATCTGTTCAATTATATAGCTTGAGTTACTGATGGTGATTCTGTCTTTTGTTCTGCAGATACCCTCTTTTGCGCGTAGGTCTAATGTCCTGAGTGGCCTTCAGGACTCCTCTGTGGACCATCTCCCCAAACTGGATCTAACATCTGTTAAAAAGAGTCAACCGCACCAATATCAGTTGAACAGCAAAAAGCATCACCAGTATCAACCCAACGATCACGATCACGCCGAAAAGCATCACCCTAGTGGTCAACGGAAATATTACTACCAACTGAACAGTAAGAGACACCATCATTATCAGCCAGATCCGAAAATGTATGACCAACAACCCTCGGTGAAGGAGCTGCAACTTGGCGCTGACCAAAACAGCCGAAACAAGGAATCGTCATTTCATCATAACCAGTTGGTGGATTTGGGGGTTCATGTAAAGAATGGTTCTGGAACTGTCTTAAATGGGGTGGATAAGAACACTTCATCTGTTGGGACCTCCACCAGTCTAGCTAAGGAGGTGCCAGCCAATGGCATTGGGGGTAAAATGAAGATTGTGAAGAATAAAAACAAAAACGGACGGATTGTCATAGTTATGAGTAAATACATGGAGAACGGATTGCAATCGGTCAAAATTAAATCTTCCGAGGAAGAATGTGGTGCGGACGCGTCTGTAAACCGAACCCTGGAATCTTGTAATGGCGAAAGGACTAGTAAAGTCTTAGAGGAAAAACAGGAGCACTGGAAGAAGAGGGTGGAGTCTAAAGTAAGGTTAAGTGCCGGGAATGATTGTGGGAACAATGGCGCGTTGCCTCTCGCCGGCCTTCAGAGAACCTACTCAAGTGTTGACCCCGTTAGTGATAAACCATTACAACTCACCACCAAAAAAGAGAATCCCGCAGGGTCGAATGGTTGCAAATTCCCTGTAAACGAGTCCCCAAAAGATATTGCGTATATAAATCCGAGAAAGCGCTGCTTGTCCGAGCTGTCTAAGCCCGTCATCCCGTTCAAACAAGTATCTACTTCTCAAAGTGTCTCTGCTTCTGATGGACTGGAGAAGCAGCAGACTCTACCGAAATCTCCTCTACGTCCGAAAGAGCCCGAAGTAATCCTCCTCGACTCCGACTTGGACGAACCCATCGACTTGCGTTGTGTGAAGTCCAGGTGTGACCGTGACCCGGGCTTAGCTGAAAATGGGGTGCAAACGACACCCCAGGAGCCACAACCCACTGAAACAGACTGTGCAAAAGAGGACCCCCAAACTATATTCCGACCGTTTTTTGGAAACATTGTAATTACGGACGTGACTGCCAATTGTGTTACTGTCACTTTCAAGGAGTATATAACGACATGACCACAATGTTGCAGATAACTCGCAATGGCTATAGTTTCCATCAGGGATAACGGCGGTCGGGAACGGGGACCGAACGTGACGGCTGTGAGATGGGATATCCTAAAGCACTTAGCAGCATAGAGGCAGCAGCGCTATATCATGTACTAGTTACCCTGAAAGTTTCTATATTTATTGGTTCATATGTATATCGGTAGAGCGCTCTTGGCTTTTCATTGTTTAAGCATATTTTTTGTGGGAGATGCCTTTTTACGTAACCTATTTTGTTGCTAGAGTGTATGCATTTACACTGCCGTACGATAACGTGTATATTTTTGGTGTACTCTTGCGATAGAGGTACAATTTTAAAAATGCAGAGTGTTTGATAGGAAAATGCTGCTATTAGACTAGGCCTAGTGCTTCCAGCAACCTGAATGGATGTATATGTACAGTGGAGAAATGTTATGTACGCGGCATAAGCCACCGGCTTGGCCAGCCTTTCGACCAGAGTTAAGGACTGATACTGTGTAATAATGGAAATTAAACTCTGATATATAGAAATACTGATGTCTCTGATATGTGATTACTATATAAGCTATATGTAACCAAATTAGGACTGACTATACGCTAAAAATTGACATTTTATTATATTTAAAGGAAATCAAAATCAAGCCTGATAAACTAGGGACGCTTGCTCACAGATCCAAGCCCCGTGACTTTGGTAATATTCTTATATTTGTTATCCATCGCCTCCTTCTCTCTAAAATCCGCTTTTAAAATTTTGTAGTAATGAGTCAAAAGGGTTCTGGGGGATGTTACCAGATCTCCTCCATGCTGCAGCTTTGCAGGCTGTTACAATGTTTCACTCTCCCACGTGCTCTCTCAGCACTTCCTTTCTCCCACTGTCTGCTGAAACTTTTGAAGCTGTGAGATTATATCAGGCAATGTGGAGGGAGCAGAGGAGGAGAGTGACATAGTGTAACAGCCTATGGAGCTACAGCACGGAGATTTCTGGTAACAAACCCTTTTGCCGAAGCCCTTCGGGATCATTAGCATAATTGTAAAAGTTGATTTTAGAAGGAAGGAGGCCATGGATAACAAATATAAGGAGATTACCACAGTCACGGTGCCTGGATCTATGAGTAATGTCCCTAGTTTATCAGGATGGATTCTGATGCTATATTTCGGGGGCTTCTGACAATTAGACACCCCACAATCATTTCCCCCCTGTTGACAGGGTACAAATGCCCTCCTTTTAATGATTTTTTTTTTTTCCAGACTATGGGTAAAGATCTCAAATTGCACCTCGGATATCAAAGCAAAAAGCTTTCATTTAAAAATCAGATTTCTCAAAAACTGTGACACAACCCTTGCAAATTTAGGACTGTAGGCAAATTCGACATGAGCTTTACTTAGAAAATGTACTCATAACTTCCAGGAGGAGTAACAGAGGGACATATAAGAAGTCTTCTTTTAATAATTCCTTTATATAGCGCACACAGAGTTTACCAAATCAGTCCCTGTCCCCAATGGGGCTCACAATATAATCAACCTACCAGTATGTTTTGGAGTGTGGGAGGAAACCGGAAGACCCGGAGTAAACCCACACAAACACGGAGAGAACATACAAACTCTTTGCAGGTGTTCTTTAATAAAAATGGATAATAAAACTCAAGAAATTTTGGCAAGTTTGTGAATGTCTAGTAGATACAAATGTCAATCCTATACATAAGCAGTGACTGTAGCGTTACTTGCAGGCTTTGCGCTGTGTGTTTTCTCTAGTCATGCTTGCAGAGGGTTTCCTGGTGTGACGTCAGAGCTTTGCAGCCTGCTCAGATGTCTCCCCCCTGCTGTGATCATTTACAGATAGCCTGCGGGCAGTGACAGGGGCTCTGCAGACTGATGGAAGGTGAGGAAGATGCTCTCATCCAGGAAAATGCTGCATATATTAACATGCCCCAATGATTTTAGGAAAAAGAGAAAAAGAATAACACAAATGGTAGTTTTACATACACAATTTCTTTTTTTGTTGCTGTTTTTGTGTTTATTTTATGTAGCCCATGAGATTTAATGGGAATCTTCTTTTTTTTTTTTTTTTTAGTTTTTGAATCTATTTTTTTTTTTCCCTCCAGAGTGTGTGTGTGTGTATCTCTTTGTGTCTATGCACCCTAAGGCCTCATGTATACGAACGTGCAATCGGGTGTTGAATTACTTTTTTTGGTTCATGCACATGGCCGATTCCACAGCCCTGTGTGTGACCCGACTACCCAAGCAAGAAATTATAAAGCAGCTCCTATTCCTGGCCGAGTCTGTGGCTCACGTAGTCTGTGACACCAACGACGGGACCTCAGGATCATTGTTTGTTGCCTGAGAAGTCTTCCTTTTTGTGTTTTGTTTTAATTAACTTTATTATGTAAATGAAATCTACCGTCCAAATCCATCCTGATAAACCAGGGGCACTTACTCATAGATCCAGGCACAGTGATTGTGGGAATCTTCTTATATTAATTATCCATGGCCTCCTTCCTTCTAAAATCAACTTTTAAAATTATGTGAATGAGCCAGAAAGGCTCTTGAGGCATTACCAGAGCCCCTCTGTGCTGTAGCTTCACAGGCAGTTACACTGTCTCCCTCCCCCTGAGCACTTCTCACGACCCTCTGTAGGGGCTCCATGGAGAGGCTGTGGTTATACCCTTCAGGAGCCATTTTGGCTCTTCAGAATAATTTGAAAAGTTGATTTTAGAAGGAAGGAGGCCATGGATAACAAATATAAGACAATGTTCACAGTCACTGTGCCTGGATCTGTTAGGCAATAAAATTATTTGTTACCAAGGCCATTCTGTGCTGTAACTTCAACAGGCTGTTACCTCCCCCCCCCCCCCCTCAGCACTTCCCTCTCCCTCTGCCTGATGTGATTTCACACTAGTCCTCCTGCACAGTGTAACACCCTGTGAAGCTACAACATGGTGGGTCTTTGGTAACACCCCCAGAGCCCTTGTGGTCTAACCTTAGTTAGGGCCTATTACCTACCTCTGGAAGGTACCTCGCAATTGGGTCATAAGATACCATTGGGTCAAGGTGAATGGGTGTAGCAGCTGAAGCCTGTCTTCCAGGGTAAAGTATTTCACAAAAATGCACCTCCATTTTTTAATTGCGTTAACTTTGACTTCTTGTGTCTCACCTCAAGACGTTCTCCATTAAATAGTTTCTAAATTGTTCTACCCTGTTTCCCCGAAAATAAGACAGTGTCTTATATTCATTTTTGCTCCTTAAGAGGCACTAGGTCTTATTTTCAGGGGATGTCTTATTTGTCCATGAAGAAGAATTTACATTTATTGGTAAACAAAAAATCATCTTCTAAAACATCCTTATAGCTCTCCAAACTCTGAATTATTGGAATATTTGGCCCTAACCTCTCATATTTAGCAATAGCACTTTCCTTAAATTACCACTTCATGTCCAGTAGTTGCTTGTAGCTTATTGGTCCTGCAACAGTCAGTAATTTTATTCCGCAATTCTTCACCCATGTCACAACCTATTGTAGCATCTAAAAGATCTACTAATACTAATATACGGCTTGGGGGGAGATGTAGCAATGTCTGCTACTAGGTCTTATTTTCAGGGGAGGCCTTATATTTCTAAGATTGAACAAAATTATACTAGGTCTTATTTTTGGGGGATGTCTTATTTTAGGGGAAACAGGGTATTACTTTTGCAATTTCGGTGACCTCCGGTTCTAGGGATATGTGAGAGGATCTTCAGCTATGTCTCTTCCCAAAAGTCTTTGCGCTATCCATGGAATAGGATAGTTATGCGGGAATTACATTTGGGACAGACTTTTAAAGAGGAGCTTACAGGTGTGGACATGTACATACTAATTCACAGATTCGGGGTACTTTGAATTTTCTTTCTAGCCCCGATGGTTGCTGAGATATCAGTCCCAGCATCTGACCATTTTAATCCTCTCCACTGTCAGAGAGGAGGTGCTGGAGCAGAGGAGGAGGAGTATGTTGAGCTCATTGAGATTCCATTTTCCAAGACAGGAGCTTATCATGGGGTATTCTGTTTCTCATTTAACTTGAACATATAGCAAAATATGCATCCCCTTCAAACTGTATTTTGCAGGTAACCATCGGTGTTCCTGAAGATGGAATGATTCCTGTTAAAATTGGATCCCCTGGCCGAGAACTGTTCTTGTCCAAGAATCCTAAGCGTAAGTCCAGACTAAACAATCCACAACAGACCTCATTGGAAACCTGCCACAATTTCACTTTGAAATCCACATGTGATGTATTTAAATATTGTTGTCGATTGACCATCACTTCTCTCGTATTTTGGCAAGAGAGGACGCGTTCTGCAAACTTAAAAAATTTCAATTTGGCCGGGGACACTAGGAATTACTGCAGACGCTTCACATCGATTTAGACTGTGGCAGGAACCAACTATGAAGAACCAGTTTCTGCTGCTTTCCTTTGCACTCTAAGTCCACAACAATAATTAAAGGGGTTGGCCACTTAAATTAAACTTTGACAGGGTCATCCATATTATACTTACCTTGTTAAAGTTTGCTGGGAGCCTTGGGTCATGTAACCCTCCCCCTGGGCAGCAGGACTCAGGACTTCCTGTGACATCATGTGTTCTACTGGCTTCTGGTGGATGGGATAGGCTGTGCAATCATTAGTGTCTGTACACCCCCTCCGCCGTAACCACTCCCTTATCAGTTGTTGGAGAGGGGGCGTGTGAAGATACAACTGCTGATATGGGAGCGGCTACCTGGGGATCATGTGACCCGTGGTTCCTGGTAGCTCCCGGCAAACTTTAACAGGGTTAGGCCAGGACTTGGTCGTAGTACACATTCGGCTGGAGAGGTGGAGGGATGAGTGCTACTCACCCCTCCTCTATCCATAGAGATGTCTGGTACACAGACATATTTATGGGATAAGATAGAGCATGCTTTTACCCGGCTACGGTCCGGTGACATGTGTGTGCTCACCATACTGCAGCGGGGCACCATAGGCGTCTATGGGGACGTATATCTGGACCCACAACATTTGTGTGCAAGAGGCCTAAGTATAATATGGGTGACCCTATTAGGGCCTTATTCTTACAGTGTTAAATTTTAGAACAATTGGCCAAGCCCTTTAACATGTTATGGATTCGACAAAACCCGCAGCAGACATCTTTTTTTTTCCCTGTCATTAATTTTTGTAGCAAAAATTGTCCCAATTATTATGACTGTAAATGGCTTAGAGGTATCCGCAGATCATACCGATGTGCCTAACCCACTGCGATAATGGAGGCCATGTGTGTCCTCGACCTTATACAAAATATTTTTCTGCTACATATGGACAGAGTTTTTTTAAAACGCCATCCACAGTACTAAAACCTGCTGCGGCAGATGACAGGCTGCAATAAACCAGCGCACGCTTTTCTTTTGCTGCCGTGCTCTATAATTAACCAATTCCTCAAGGTCACACAAGAATCTCCCGAGAGGGTTCATTAGTATGTCAGCGAAACTTCTGCTGTAAAAGCCATCTCGTCAAGAAACAAGATGAAAGTTCTATCCTGTGTTATGCAATGTAAAGGGCACAGGAACACCAAATACTAATCCCCAGCGAGAGAACAGAACGGGACCAAGCGACCCGGAACTGCAGCTCATCTTCCATTCATGTGAATGTCAGGAGGCTGGGTTTTGCTCTCTTGGTGGACAAAAACATTGTACTTTACTGCATGGTGTTGGATGCGAGTTATACATCTCTTACATTGACGACAAAAACATGATCAATAAAATTTGTATGATTGTCTGTGGACTACCCCAATCGGGAGACACACTATTAGCAAAAAAATCACTCCTCTGTGCTATGAGAGCTGTGCACTGACACTGTGCTTAGATTATCAGGGTACAGGGTTTAGCTACAGTTGCAATTTCCGTAGCTCCTGAAGATTCTACGGATATCTGACACATAGAAAAAGATTAATGAGAAAGATCAGAGTCTACCCAACCATAGTCAGGTGATTTAGGGTCGGATCCAGAATTGTATACACGAGGACAGATAGAGACAGGTTGGAATTATATCTGTGAAATGCTGCATTTTAGTTCATAACATTAAATTAGAGTGTGTTATTTTGTTACCCTGAATATATTTAAGAATTTTGTCTTCATGGGAATACCCCTTTAAGTGTCACAAATCGGCATAGTAGGGTAGAAAAAAAAAATCTTCAAAAAGGACCTATAATGAGTTAAATGAGTAAAAAATAAATGAATAAATAAATTGTCCTATAACTCCACAGGCCTTTACTTCTGCTTCCCGTTGGGCACATGGAGAATGCTGCTCATCGACTTACTGGCTGAAATAGGGAAAATAATTGTCGTAAAATTCTGCGACAATTCCCCGAAAATTCTGTTGTTGCCATTTATATGTAGTTTGTTTTTTTGGTCCATTTTACTGTTTTGCCTTTGGATATTACTTCATTGTAAACCTTTTCACTAAATTAGAAAAAAACAAAACTGAAAAACATCAGTTGCTTGCCATGCCAGTAAACCAAGGGATGACCGAAAGATCAGTGTCCAACTATGCGAAAATCCCCAAAAAGCTGCCAGTAGTATGATTTTTGGGAAAAAAACAATCCAAAGCAGCTGTACTAGGGCAACAAGCATCAAAAAACAGTCACAGTCAGTGAGCCCTAATGCTGAACCCACCAGACGCGCCCTACTTACTGGATCCCCCATGGCCGGTGACTAATAATTGGGCATTAATCCCTCATGCGCAAAAGTGTGAAATGCAGAGACAAATGCAAGACGGTGCAAACAGATAAGAATAGTCATCACAGCCAGATCACAACAAAGTGGGCAAACACAGTACAAAATGACAAGACAGAAGAATAGTCTGAACACAAGCCAAAAAGTCATGTCACAGTGACCAGAGTCACACTAAAGGTATGGAGCATATAGCCAGCACCCTAGGAGGGGTGGGCAGGACTTTGATGTGATCTCTGATCCCCGTCCTCAATAGTGATTGGGCCAGAACTTTATACAACACAGAGAGCAAGTGAGTATTGTGAGGAGCTGTCGATCACAACGGGACAACTAACAATGAGTGAAGCTGTAGGAAAGAGATGGGTGTGGTGCTAATTAATCCAAACAGCATAGCCAGCTTAACCGGTGTTCACACTGCAGTTGTTCGGAGAGGCACAATGATGCAATCAGCGCCTCCTTAGCCGCATACAACGGACAGAGGATGAAGCTGACACGGATGTTCCGGCAGCACAACATTGTCACACGCCATCACACGTTGTGTGTTTCCACATATTTGGCTATAGACTTAAAAATAATATGTGAACACTGCAGTTTTGACCTACAAAAAACTAAAAACAGTATGAAAACACAGTGGAGTTTATGAGGTGCGAAATTGAGGACTTGTGTATAAATTCATTAGTGACTGAATTATCTTACAGAAATTGAGGTCAGTCTGCACATGGCAAAGCTGCGGGTGCCGGTGCTCTTACTTTCCCTGCCAGCTGTAAGGATTTAGTTCACGTGCCCTATGCTGTTATTCTAGTGCCTCCCGGGTTGTATATAAAAGAACCAGTTTATCCAGAGAAGGGAATATTTGCCTAAGGATGAGCCTTGACGGTTAGGAGACGATATATGTTTTATTACGTTGGAGAGAATACTTTTTTTTCACAGCACTTCAGTACAGACATACAGTTATTTCACGATTATCCAGGCATATACTATATCGTAGGTAACATATAGCAGCAAATATTTGCCATCTCTCTACATAAGAT
Organism: Engystomops pustulosus; assembly: GCA_019512145.1. Lineage (NCBI taxonomy): Eukaryota > Metazoa > Chordata > Amphibia > Anura > Leptodactylidae > Engystomops > Engystomops pustulosus. Next base: position 7,381,499 of record CM033646.1, on the reverse strand, counting down.
GTCTGAGCCTAGATTGTCACCTACTTGTGCCTTTTAAAAAGGTAACTGAGCCAAAGATGAGCAAAGAGGGTGTGAGATATTTGGAGTTAAGTATTACGTCACCTGTGTTATTTGCGCCTTTTGATATTTGTCAGGTCACGTAAGAAAAAAACGTCAAAAATAGGCTCCTTTTTATATGTATTGTGCAAAATTCTGCAAAAACTTGCATGGTTTTGATACATAATACATGATAGATATGAGATAGATCGATAGATAGATATGAGATAGATATGAGATAGATAGATATGAGATAGATAGATAGATAGATAGATATGAGATAGATAGATATGAGATAGATAGATAGATAGATAGATAGATAGATATGAGATAGATAGATAGATAGATAGATAGATAGATAGATAGATAGATAGATATGAGATAGATAGATGAATAGAGCGATAGTTAGGCGATGGATGGATACATAAATAATTAGATATGATATATAGATATTAGATGGATAGATATTTAGATATGTGAGATATATAGGAGATAAAGAGATGGATATGAGATAGACAGATAGAGGGATATACAGGAGATAGATCGATATAACCCCAAGGGATAGATAGGAGTTAGATGGATATATGAATGGGTAGATAGATCGATAAATAGATAGATAGATAGATATATAGGAGATAGATAGATAGGAGATAGATAGATAGATAGGAGATAGAGGGATAGTTAGATAAAAGAAGTAAATAAGTGGAAGATATAGCTATGAAATAGATGGATATAGATAAATATGAGAGATAGATAAGAGGATGAGATTGCTATAAATATATAGATAGATATATAGATAAGATACTAGAGAGATAGATGACAAATGTGAGGCAGATGGATAGCTAGATAGAAGGTAGATAGAGGAATATACAGGAGATACATGGAGATATGATATAAATAAATAAAAATGATCAGACAGCTCTCTATCACCCACAGTGCTGCTATTAGTGGTCTCTTCCCGGGTCTCCTATTTATAGATAGATAGTAAATATACATAAAGAGTATAAGATACATATTAATCAGGATAAAATAGCTACATATCTATAATACATGATTATCAGAGACACATATGAGACAACTAGATATCATGTGTACCAATCAATAATCTGTTAGCTTCATACCTCTTTATCTCATAGTTGCATATATATATTAAACACCAGAGAATGGGGAGATACAGGTCATAGTACAGATACATACAAATGTATAAATTATATATATATATATATATATTATATATATATATATATATATTGTATATATGTAAGAGTTAAATTCCTACGTAGGTGTTAAAAAAATTATATGTAGACAAACGTCCTACCTGATATGTGTCCATACTTTGTATTTATTTGTACGATGACTCATCTCCTATATGTGCGTGTTAAAGTCAGTTATATAGGAGTGGTACGTGTCTCCTAAGGTGATGAGTGTGCAACTAGTGGAGCCATCCTCAGTTTTGTCTGCTCTTCCTATCCCCAGATAAGGGTCGCCCGTGTGTCTTTCCTTGCAGTGTTTTTTCCCCCTATTGTCGGGGTGATAATATCGTGACATTTACCGCCCGGTTTTGTGTATTAGTCGCCCATATATTATATACAATTAGCTTGTGTGATATAGATAACATAGGGCGCAGTGCTATGTTTATTTTCAATGCCTTCATCGTCTATAAGACTCCCCTGCCCGATATATTTCCTCACAGTCCCCCATTTTGTGTTTTCTCCTCGATCATCGCTAGTCTTTGTCTGGTAGCTGCAACATGGAGAGGGGGAAGAAACATGGAGCATGCCGGCTTCTCCTGTCTATATATAGATCTGTGTTATACACGTGTCTGCTCCCTGTATTACACACTGGCCAGGGCTCGGCATGGATCTGGGTAGCCTTCACATAGGGATTCAATACAGCCATACACACGACGATGTGGAAGTAGCGAGTGGGTTAGGACTCTGAGGAAAAGTAGCGTCTCCATGATGAATATATTATTCTTTAGAATTATTACAGCAACTAACATCATAGGAAAATCTATACTGAAAAAATGGATATTTTGTGGTAAAAAACTTGGTTGACAAGAAAAAAATGGCGGGAAGCAGGACCTCTGGTTATATGCTCAGTGTGTACAGTCTCTATGAGGGATTGATATGTGAGGTGTTTTATAATACCACAATTATAATACTGTCAGCATATAAGTTTAAAATAATAAACATATGCTGACAATTAAAACACGTTGAAAAGAGTAAACGTGTTACGAGCCAAAAAATAAGGAGTTCTTTTAAAATGATATGTCAAGTTTTTAAAAAAAAAAAAAATATGGTGCAAATACAAGGATTGACTCACATTTTATTCAAGAGAAAACAGAAATTTTATGTTTCCTTTAATACAAAAAAACTAGGGAAAGGAAAAGACGCATTTAATGTAGACGTTAAAAAAAAACGTAAGAGTGGCACCTCAGAAGCATAAAACTGTACCCGTAAACAACACGCACTATTTAATTCTATAGGTCAGATTGGTGTTTCTAAATGTTACTGGTGATTTTTATGGAGCAGATGTCAACCCTAGTTATTTATTAACTAATATAGGCTATACAATATCCGCTGTATCCTACCTACAATGCATAGAGCGGTATATCCTTGTAGTACTGACTGTGCAATATTATATGTGTATGTGCACTGTTCTAAATATTCACCATATGCAGTCTACCTATACCATTACCTGTATAATACATGCACTATTGTATACAGAAAATGCATCGTTTTTGAAGGTTTTACAAATTATTTAATCAAAAAAATGGTCAAAAACTGATTGCGTTTTTAATGGGCTGCTTAAAAGGGGTTCAAAACCGCCAATGTGTGGCATCACCCTTAGGGTGGCGACCACAGTGGGGCTTGTCTGCAGCTGCAAACGCAGAAATTAACGCAACACACAGCGGCTCGTTCCCGATGCGCAGGCGTTCCATAGAATGCTGAGTGCGGATCGGGCGAGGGCCCCCGCCCCAGTGGGCGCGACTTTGTCGCGTTTGCGCTTGCAAGCGCAGACAAAGCACCAAGGTTGTGAACGCGGCCAAGCTGAATTCAGACAAACTTATGCCCGCCACAGCTACAGCGGGGCCATACTCAGCCCAATGGAGCGGAGGTATGAACCCGTTCCATTGAGACATGGCATCAGGCCTTGACACGGGGAAAGATAGGCACGTTATCGCTCCCTACGGCCATTGCCCTTATGGGGGACGTTGTATGGTGCGGATTTGTACATTACGCCCCCCTGGCATTGTATAAGTAGCCTTACGCTGTATAATTATATATCACTATACAGTGTTCTACTCACACTGTTAACACATCACTTAACCGCCTTAATATACAATTATACAAATAGATACCATCCACGTACAATACATGTAATAGCACAATATAATAATAAAAATTCTTTATTATATGAGCGCACACGATACGCAGCGCTATAGAAAGTCATGTCAAAATGGTCCCTTCCCCCATGGGGCTACAGTCTAATCAGCTACCACCGTTGTTTTTGGATCAGTGGGGTGGGGCGAGGAGGAAGGAGAAACCGAGAGGACCCAGAGAGGAAACCCATGCAAAATGGAAGAAATGCAAACATGAAATATAATATGTGCACTATGTAGTATTTATACCTCATACGTATAATACAACCCTATGTATACATCACAATGTATATACATCACATATAGTATCGCACATGTATAAAAATAACTATATATACCAACACTGATTTAATCAACACAATACAGATATACCTCAACTCTATATACATGCCACTATGTAGTAGTTAAGCTCCCACACCGTATAAACATACATACTAGATACACTCACCGGCACATTTATTAGGACACCTGTACAAATGCCGTAACATTTAATTTACTAAACAGCCAATTCACAGGGCGGCAACAAGGGGCATTTAGACATGTAGACATGAAGACAATCTCGCCGTTCAAACGAGCCTAGTTATGGGAAGAAGAAAGGTGATTTGTGGCTTTAGAACGTTGGCATGGTTGTTGGTGCCAGAAGGGCTGGTCTGAGTATTTCAGAAACTGCTGATCTACTGGCTTTTCACGCACAACCATTCTAGGGTTTAGCAGGAATGGTTCCGAAAAGAAAAAAACATCTCAGGTGAGCGAGCAGTTCTGTGGGCGGAAATGGCCTGTTGAGCCAGAGGTCCAGAGGGAATGGGCAGACTGAGTGTGAGCTGATAGAAAGACAAACAGGTGACTCAAATCGTCACCCGTTACAAACCAAGGTAGGCAGAAAGCCATCTATGAACGCACAGTACATCAACTTTGAGGAGATGGGCTACAGAGCAGAAGACCACACCGCGGTGCCCACTCCTTTCAGCTACGAACAGGAAAATGAGGCTACAATTTGCACCAAGTCCATTGAAATTGGACAAGTAGAAGATTGAAAAACGTTGCCTGGTCTGTGAGTCTCGAGTTTCTGCTGCGACATTTGGAGGTAGGGTCAGAATTGGCATCCCCACCCCCCCCCCAAGATGAAAACATGGATCCATCTCATGCTGGTAATCAAACGGTTCAAGCTGGTGGTGGTGGTTTGGTCATGGTGGGGGGAGATTTCTTGGCACTTGAGCCACCTGGTAACATGCAGATGTTTGCAACGCACACAGCCGCCCTGAGTATTTTGTGCTGACCATGTCCAATTCCTTTATGAGCAAATGATACCCTTAACATCTGATGGTACTTTTCAGCAGATAATGCGCACATGTCATAAAGATTGGAATCATCTCAGGACTGGTTTCTTGGAAATGACAATGAGGTGCACTGAAGACACAAATGGCCCCACAGTCACCAATACCACAATGCCAATAGAGCTCTTTGGGATGTGGTGGAACGGGGAAGATTCGCATCATGGATGTGCAGCCGACAAATCGCGGCAACTGTGGTGATGCCACATGTCAATAGGACCAAAATCTCTGAGGAGCTTCCAGCACCTTGTTGAACCTATGCCACGAAGAATTGAGGCAGTTCTGTGAGCAGTTGAGGCAAAAGGGGGGTCAACCGTTACTAGCATGGTGTACTAATAAAGGTGGCCGGTGAGTGTATCACCTTCACACAATAAGACTGCCACTATATATACTGCCCACTGTCTAATACATACACACTTGGGATTTAGCTCCGTATTATCTACAAACTATCATCACATAATACTACTATACTCACTTTAATACATGCACTATATACCTCACTCTTAAACAAAATAGTTACCCATCCATTAATACAATAGACAGTGAGAATGATATTATACCTCACATTGTAAATATACTAACTATCTATACGCACCAGTCTACATAACTAACCGCACACGGTATACATACACATCATATACATCACTATATAAAACACTATATGTAGTATTTATACTCTCAATATACCTATATACTACATTATCTCATACTAATATACACACGTGTATAAGTACATGCACATGTATATTATACCCCACTGAATATACATTAAATGCCCCATAGATCCGCACACTGCTTATAATACATGACACTATATATACCGACACTTATAATACTGCGCATATATACCTACTACTATAATACTACATCTATAATCAAACTAATAATACACTGCAATGTATATTTATACCTCAACCATTATAATACATAAATCATATATACACTCACACTATACGTACATGCACTATATATACCTCACACTGTATAATTACATGCACTATCTATTAAGCCTCACACTGTAAATACATGCAATATAGACGTCCACACACTGTATAATACATTGACACTATATAATACGTGCACTATATATACCTCACACTGTATAATACATACAGTATATATATCTCACACTATATAATACGTGCACTATATATACCTCACACTGTATAATACATACAGTATATATACACCTCACACTATATACGACATGCACTATATATACCTCACACTGTATAATACATGCACTATATATATACCTCACACTGTATAATACATGCATTATATATACCACACACTGTATAATACATATTATATATACCTCACACTATATAATACATGCACTATATATACCTCACACTGTATAATGCATGCACTATATATACCGCACACTATATAATACATATTATATATACCTCATGCTATATATGACATGCACTATATATACCTCACACTGTATAATACATGCACTATATATCTCACACCGTATAATATACACTATATATACCTCACACTATATAATACATGCACTATATATACCTCACACTGTATAATACATGCATTATATATACCGCACACTGTATAATACATACACTATATATATCTCACACTGTATAATACATACTATATATACTGCACACTGTATAATACATACTATATATACTGCACACTGTATAATACATACTATATATACCGCACACTATATATGACATGCACTATACACGCACCATTCACCACACAGTGTACATTGCACAGAACACACTAAGCTTGAGCTCAGGAGAAAATTGGTTGCTATGATACCAAGTAGCCAATCAAAGCCCTCCAGCACACACCACAGCCCTGTGCCGCTTCCTTATAAGGCGCTGCTCTCAGGCGGCACTTGAGCTCACTACCATATAAGGGCGGGAAAACATTGAGTACCTCAGACTACTGTATACCTTCTCCTGCTCTGTCAGTGTGTGAGAGGAAAGCCAGGGCAATGTGCGGGGCTGGAGCGGGAGGATCAAGCAGTACCCGAGGCGGAGGAAGCTCTACCTCCTGTAAATCCCAAGGGTACGAAGTGCAAATATATATAGCAGAAACAATGAGGCGATGTCTACTCTGGTGATTAAACGGTTAACCAGTTCTCTGTCGTGATAGGATGGGCCGGGAGGCTGAGGAGTAGGTAAAATCAGGCGGAGGAATGAGAGGAGCGCGACGTGAGGTGATTACTTCAAGTAGTACTCAACTATTCAGCTTCGCTTAGCGAGACTGTTCACACATGGCGTTTATATTGCAATGTGAACGCGAAAATCTCCTTTCTACGGTTGTTGTATTGGGTTTCAAAAGACAGGCTCAGAAGATTGTGTAAAATAGACAAAAACACTCATAGTCTTATTTTCTAAGAATGTGTACGCAATACCATATTGTCTCATGGAAAAATCTGATGTGCCATTCATGTTGACCTTCGTATTCCTTCTTTGGATTTTGGATGATACCGTAACCAGTCATGGTTTATGTGCAAGATCTACCGCGATAAGTGACTTATTGGGACAGATTTACTTACCCGGTCCTGTCGCGATCCCGCGATGCGTTGTCCGACAAGGATTCGGGTCTGCCGCGATTCATGTAGCTCATGCGCCCGAGTTCCTGTATCCATCACTTCTGCGCCGAGGTCCGTCGGAGTTACCTGCTTCTTCCCGGTGCATGCAAGTGCGTGTTTTGCAGCACATTTCTAATTGCTAAATCCTGCGCGTTGTCCGAATCCGTCGGGTTGTCCGACGGCCTGCCCCCGATTTCTGTCGCGTGCAAGCCGGCGCCGATGCGCCAAAATCTGATCGCGAGCGCCAGAATCCCGGGGCAATTCGGTGCAAAACAGAAATGCGTCCGACTGACCCTTAGTATATGAGCCCCATTGACGTGAAAATCAGACTCGCTCAATAAAAACCTGTGCCACAATCTGGACCTCTTATGGATTTGAAGCAGAAGTCGGGAAGAAATTGAAATATGTTAATTTTAAGGAAGCAATTCATTCTCAATCACCGACTATTGGAGGTTTGGAGGTGCCCTACTTATATTCTTGTTTCAGCAAGGTTGGATTTTGAGAACACCCTTCAACTTCTCTACACCGACTCCCACACATTGGTCGTCCAATGTCCACCTTTATTACACTCTTCTATGCCACAACCAATTCCAGGTGCTTAGAAGGAGTTAATTTTAAGTTATGACTCCCATTATATGTCCTGCCAGTCATATCCTACCACCATTGTCCTTGTTTGTACAGGGGTCGTAAACGCAAAATTTACACGGTAGCGGACTGGAACCTGATACCTTCAGTCATGGATCAAAGTTCTGTTTAGATCCTGACGATACTTGGCTAGCCCAGTGCAGTGGAATAAGATACCGCCCAATGCTGGTGTGTTGAGTTGGGAAGCCATCGTATATGATGATCGGTCACCCCAAGTAGAAACATCAGGGACACTAAGGGTCACATGTAATTTTTTTTACAGAAATTCCAGGAATAATTCTGTCCCTATATCAACCAAGCCATGGTCGATGGTGCTGTTACAATAGAGATTTTCATGAGGATTTTGATGCTTAAATAGATTCAGGCACCTTGACTATGGAAATCTTCGTGTTATCCATGGCCTCCTTCCTTCACAAAGAATCTTTTGAAATTATGCTTATGAGCCTGAAGGGCTATGGGCATGTTATAGAAGCCACCTGTACTCTGGATTTACAGGCTGTTAAATTCTGAAGGAGCACTTCCCTCTTGTCCCTGGTTGATTTTGATGGTAGTTTTTCTTAAAAGACAATGGGGTAGATTTACTCGTGCGTCCGAGTTCCTGCATCCGTCGCTTCCCCGCCGAGGTCCACCGGAGTTCACTCGCGTGCAAACCGGCGCCGATGCGCCAAAATCTGGTCGCGTGCACCAAAATCCTAGGGCAATTTGGAGCAAAACGGAAATGGTCGGGAAACCCGACTAAAATGCGTCTGACGGACCCTTAGTAAATGACCCCCATTATGGCAACGAGTTTTATGCCACTAAACTACTAACCCCCTTAAGTAGGCTATGGAATGACCTTTCTAGAATCCCCTCTTTTATGTAAAATCTCGACCATTTACCCATTTTTTGTTCTAAAGTAGCTAAAAACTTGTCACATAGAGATAAGGATTTTATCTTTTAGATCACAACAGCCCTTGTGAACTATGGAACCAGAGATAGCTCAAGACAAAGTTGAAAATCCAAGATACAGATTAAGATCCACTCCCCTCCTATATTTAAACTGTCTGTAAGGAAGTTTTATTGATAATCCTTTGCCCCATGACAGCACAAAATTTTTAAAAATCCAGTTGTCAAAGGGACAATCCTTCTGACATGTCCTTACAACGTATGACACAAAACGTTACGTGAATCCAGCCTTAGTCATTCTATGATCAACAGTAAGTGGTATTATTAAAATCACTCAGCCACCCAGGGGGAAACCATGCAATGTTATATAATGAGGTGGCCGATTGCTAAGACTGATCATAAAGGTCACCAACATTTTGTTGACTCAATAAGTGTAAGGATGGAAATCACCTCTGGTATTAAAGTTTGCAGGAGCTCCATATCATATGTTTCAATGGCTAAACATCTACGTGGTAGCTTCGTCAGTAAAGAGTGATGTGGTGATGCGCATGAGCATTTGGCCCCTTGGTGTCTTTTGTCCAGGGAAGGTCGTTTGTGTACAAGAACGGTGGTAGAACAGACGGTTATGCACTAAAACTTGTAAACTATAATAATAACAAACTTTATTAATATAGCACCATCAAATTCCGTAGTGCTTTACAGATTTTGGGGAACATACAATGAAATAAGACATTACAGTCATGTGAAACAAAAGGAGTGAGGGCCCTGCTCGCAAGAGCTTCTATGAGGATGAGGGGGTGACAAAAGAGATATTAGAGCTTGTATAATGATCCAGCAAGGGGATGCAATAAAAATAATTTAATTAAATATATGCTGCTGCTTGAACCAGCCACCAGTTGCCATCTTATATTAAAAGTCCAAAGTCAGTGGGACTGCAGAGATATTCCGGATAAAAGACGGAGGGAGTACCCAGAATTGGTTAATAAAGAGTTAAAGTTGCATGTAGTTAGCAGGTGTGATAGGCCAGCCTAAATAAATGAGTTTTAAGAGAATGTTTGAAGCATTGGGGGTTGGGTATTAGTCTGATAGACGAGGGGTAGGGCATTCCAGAGAATTGGTGCAGCTCTGGAGAAGTCCTGGAGACGTACGTGGAAAGTTCGAATTAAGGAAGAGAATCATTTAAGATCACTAGCAGATCGAAGAGCACGGGCTGGGCAATAGACTGAGATGAGAGAGGAGAGGTAGGGGCGTGCAGCATTATGAAGAGCTTTGTGGATGAGGGTTATTAACTTAAACTGTATTCGGAAGGAGACTGGCAACCAGAGCAGTGACTGGCACAGACTGGAGGCATCTGTGTAGCGTTTAGTCTGGAAGACAAGCTTGGCTGCTGCATTGAGAATAGATTGTAAAGGGGAGAGTTTAGTAAGTGGGAGACCAATTAGTAGGGAGTTACAGTAATCTAGACCAGAGTGAATGAGAGAAACAAAAGTGTTTTAGAGGTTTCGATTGTAAGAAATGGTTGGATTCTAGAAATATGTTTAAGGTGCATCTGGCAAGAGAGAGCAACAGATTGAATATGCGGTGCAAAGGAGAGGTCAGAGTCCAGCACAACCCCAAGACCTCGGGCCTGCTGCCGCGGGGTAATAATCATACCACAGGCAGAAATGGAGAGATCAAGGTTAGAGCTTTAAGTAGACGGTGGAAAGACAAGAAGTTCAGTTTTGGAAGGATTAAGTTTCAAGAAGAGAGAGGCCATGGTGTTAGAGACAGTAGAGAGACAGTCACTGGTGTTCTGCAGTAAGGCAGGGGTGATGTTACGTGCAGGAGTATATAGCTGGGTGTCACCAGCATAGAGATGACACTGGAAACCAAATCTGCTTATCAGTTGTTGAATGGGGGCAGTATAGAGGGAGAAGAGAAGAGGACCTAGGACTGACCCCTGAGGAACCCAGACACTGAGAGGAAGATGAGAGGAGAAAGATCCAGAAAAGGAGACACTGAAGGTGCGGTCAGATTTATAGGAAGAAAACCAAGAGAGTGCAGTGTCCTTCAGGCCAATGGAGCGAAGCCTCCTGAGGAGGAGCTGGTGGTCCACAGTATCGAACGATGCCGAGAGATTCAGTAGAACGAGGAGAGAATAGTGCCGGCAGGATAGGTTCAGTACGGTATTAGCTGTGCTGGCATACTGGTGCACAAGAGGCTAGAGCAATGCCCCAGGCGCACAGCAGTGCTTATTAGCATGCAGAATCAAACTGGTTTTTCAGAGAATCAACAAAACTAGAAAATATTACAGACGGATGTCTGAGATGCCACCTATGTACATAGAAACAAGTCGGAAGTTTCATAAGCCCACTGGGTAAAACTGACTTGGGGATATAGAGTAAACATAGCAACCGGTGCTGGCTGCTGCCAAGGCAAAAGCAAATATAATTATCAGATGTATCAAGAAAGGCATAGAAGCTCAAAGTAAAGACATCATTTCCACTGCAAGTTGCTAGAAAAACCCCACAAGAAAATGTTGGGTATGATTTTGGGAATCTGTGGAAGAGAGTTTGAAGAGAAAAATGGGAAGATCAGAGGTGAAGTCATATTTGGAGTTGGGAATGGGAATGTTCACCTACTATGTCCAGTAGGTTGGGCTTGATAGACCCTTGCTAGAGCCTTAATTCAACCTTGGTCAGGAAAATAAGAATATCCTCTAGTGGAGCATCAATGGCTATAAGTCTCCACACACCTACAAGTCGGCCTTAATTGGCAAAGTCTACACAAGGAGAACTCTTACTTCCCGACCCTAGTCAAAAGCCTTTCACGCAACCAAACCAGTTCCCTACACTGTGCTGAAGAGACCCAACCACATTGAAACAGTGTTGTCTACAGTTGGGAGTCTGTTCCTTGTGGAATAAATCCTGCATCATGTCATTAGGCTTCCTGAAAGTCATATTTGATGTTAAGAGGGCTGCCTTACAAGATTAGCTAAAAGAAACATAGATTTCCTTATCCCATCCTCGAAAACTCTTACTTCCTAAACCAGTTCCTTATACTGTAATGTAGAGATGCACCCAGATCAAAACAGTGCTGTCTACAGTTGGGCATCTGTTCCTTATGGGATAGACATACAGCTTTGGCTGTTATCCTGCAAGTCATTAGGCTTCCTGATAGTAATGCTTGATGTTAAAGGGGCTGGCTTACAAGGTAACCAAGAGACAATGGTTCACATTTACTAAGGGTCCGAACTCCGCATTTTCGTCGGGTTTTGCAATTTTTTCCATTTTGCGCTGAATAGCCCCGGGATTTTGGCGCACGCGATCGGATTGTGTCGCATCGCCACGTGCTTGCAGTTGGACAGCCCAACTTATTTGGACAAACCGCGGTATTTAAAAAGCAAATTGTATCCTAAGATCAGCACTTACATGCACTGGGAAGAAGAAGGTGAACTCCGACGGACCTCAGCGGGAGAAGCGACACATGCAGGAAATTGGACACACAATCTTGGTGAATCGCAGCAGACCCGAATCCTCGTCAGACAACGCATGGTGAGGATCGTGACGGGACAGGTAAGTAAATGTGCCCCAATGTTTTACTTATCCCATCCTGGAAATTTCTTTTTGCATTTATTCAACTTCATCTAATATTATACTAGACAAGGTAGTATATATGGTAGATTATGTGCGGTAACGCACAATGCTGCCAAGGGACTCAGCAGAAACTTGTTCTGTGGAGTGATGTGTAGGGGCGTTACTAGGAGAGGCTGGGCCCCATAACAGTCTTCTGAAGTAGACGGCAAGAAGTTAGAGATTCCTAGTGCTGCCGTCCAATCCCTCGATGTTTCTTATTTCAGTTTCCAACTCAGCTGTGTACTGCAGAAGATTTCACTTTTATATACATACAGTATATGCAGCATAATATGTATATAATGGTGCACAATTGCCATTCTTTAGTGTGTCAGGTCGGATGCCGGGACCCCCTGATACTGCAGGCCCCATAGCAGCTGCCATGGCTGCTACCGCTGTAGTTACATGATGCTTTATAATTCTCTAGCGGGCGGTCTGATGCATAAGTCTAGGTTTGGTGAGTGCCTGGAGAACATTATGTAAGCCTGACTGCCTTCTACCAGCTTTTATGTAAGCGGAGGGATGTTGCTAGGGTTTGTTTCTCAGGGCTAGGCCTTGGCCCCTTAGTTTCAGTGAGCCTAATGCTTTAGCACGTCAAGACATTACGGACAATTATACAGAACAAACTTTGTGGAAACAATTTTCTAAAGGACCTTTTCTTTTCCAGCATGACCTAGCCCCAGTGCACAAAGCCATAGAGCACAAGTCCATAGAGACATTTTATGAGGAGTCTGATGTGGAAGAAGATGACTCACCTGACATCAGCTTTATCACTACTATTCCAAGTAAGTGGAAAAGAGATGTGATATCATCCAACATAAGTGTAAAATCCATCACATATGCTCTTCTGGATGAAATAATCTCTGTAAAAATGTGGACAAAAGGAATACAACATATTGGGGCAGATTTACTTACCCGATCCCGTCGCGATCCCGAGGTTCGCTGTCCGACGAGGATTCCGGTCCGATGCGATTCACTAACATCGCGTGGCCGAGTTCCTTCCTGTGTCGCTGCTGCGTCAAGGTTCGACGGAGTTCACCTGCGACGGACATGCCCCCCCCCCCCTTTCTGTTGCGTGCAAGCCGGTGCCGATGCGCCAAAATCCGATCGCGTGCGCCAAAAACCCATAAAACGGAAATATTCTGGAAACCCGACGAAAGTGCGGCGTTCGGACCCTTAGTAAATGAGCCCCAGTGTTGGAAACCTTTTCTTAGAAAGCTGGAAGCTTGTTTGGCTGCAAAGGGAGAACCAACTCAAGAGTGGCTATGGATGTGTATGGCTTCAGAGTGTTGAACAAATTGAATCCACTTTTTTCTATATAGGAATTGAGGTGTGCTGCAAATTTTAAAACCATAGAATGCTAATTAAATGGTTAAACACGTTGCCGGTGTAGAGACATCCATGGTCACACATGCTCTAGTGCTGGTTAAAAAATATAAAAAGTAACCAGGAAAACAGCGACACCTTGTGTTGACTATATGTAACCACATATTTTTCATTTTTGTAGCCTCGTGATTCCTAGAAGCCACTGTTTTTTTCAGGACTTTTCTCTGAAGAGTATTAAGAAGAGTCCATGTCAACTGCGTAGGAGAGTGAGCTACGTGGTTAACATAGCTTCAAGAGCTACGGAGACAACGTCCCTTACCGGAACATCGTAGAATAGTTATGTTCAGCTGTTTCAGGATCTTATCAGGAAGAGCCTAAGGAAAAAACTGTACGGCTACAAACTCATCAGTCCTGACATCATCCTCTAGGATAAATTGTAAAAGTAGATTCCAGCCAAAACTAAGGCCTAACCTTACAAGAGCTTCTTGAATGATTAGGCAGAAATTCCTACAGAAACACTCCAAATCCTGACGGAATACCTAAAGAATGATGACTTATAAAGCTAAAAAAGGGTCTCAAGTCCATGTTGAAGGAGGAGGACCAACCAAGACTATACACAGAGGGGATGTGGAACTCACACCACTAATAGAATATTGGAATATCACGGGTGTTTCCGCGACCCACGTCTCAGGTGATTTGAGCTGGCTGTTCCCGGAATTCCTTATAAGCCAGCCTCTTCTTGCACACCCCGCCGAATCTTTGTGCCTCACAGCCATTGAGAAAGCTTGTTACGTGTGCCCTGTACCTATTCTGCGATTTCCTGTTGTGACCCCGATTCCGTTATTGACTTCGATCCTGTGCGGCCTGCCCTGACCTTCCACTTCGTCCCTGACTCTGATCCAGTGCTGCCTGTCTCAATCTTCTGCCTGTCCCTGACCACGGTTTTGACTTATGATTCTGTACTGTGCCTTGGTTGCCACCGTGGACAAAATGGCGCCTGTGGATCGACCTGGTGGTACCACGCTGCAGGAAGTCCAACCCGCTTTGCGGCGGGCTCTGGTAAAAACCAGGCACCACTTAGACAACTTCCAGGAGGGTTTCCAGTAAGCCAAGAGAAACCTTTTAACACCCTAGGGCCAATAAGCTCATACAGGTCTCCATGTATAGTTATCAATATAGTATATGTATACTATATATAGTATAGTATACTAGTATATGTAGTAGCGTTTTTATATTTATTACAAATGAAGAATTGAATTTTTTGCTGTTTGTAGTTCCCAGTATGTGTATTAGTATGTGCACTCCTGTTTTAAACCTTTGATTTAGGTTATTTAGTTAACAAGTTTCTGGGTGGATGAACAAGAAAACACCAGCACTGCCATTTTATTTTTATTCATAACCTTTTATTCATCACCTTCACACACTATGTCGGCAATCGGCTGACATCATGGTTTATGTGTGACAGCAGCGTGCAGGGACCTGGAGACGGAGCTTTAGAAGACAGAAGAGGACTTGCGGGGGGCATCAGAAAAGTGAGCACAGAGTACAGGCTGGGCATAGGGAGTTGCTGGCTATATACTAGGGGGCTGCTGGTTATATACAAGGGGGGAGACACTGGCTATATAATAAGGGGGCAGGCACTGGCTATATACTAATGGGGCAGACACTGGCTATATATTAAGGGGGCAGGCACTGGCTATATACTAGGGGGCTGCTGGCTATATACAAGGGGGCAGCCACTGGCTAAATACTAGGGGGCTACTGGCTATAAGGGGGCAGGAGGCTGGCTATATACTAGGGGGCTGCTGGCTATATACTAGAGGGCATAGGGCTGCTGGCTATATACTAGGGGGCAGGAGCTGCTGGCTATATATTAGGGGGACAGGAGGCTGGCTATATACTTGGGGGCTGCTGACTATATACTAAGGGGCCGGGGCTGCTGGCTATATAATAGGGGACAGGAGGCTGGCTATATAAGAGGGGGCTGCTGACTATATACTAAGGGGCAGTGGGCTGCTGGCTATATAGTAGGGGGCAGGAGGCTGGCTATATAATAGGGGGCTGCTGGCTATATACTAGGGGGGCAGAGTCTGCTGACTATACATTAGGGGGGTGGGGGCTGGCTATATACTACTGGGGGCTTGCTGGCTATATACTGGGTGTAGGCTGTGACCAATGCATTTCCCATCCTAGGCTTATACTCAAGTCAGTAGGTTTTCCCAGTTTTTTTGTGTTTAAATTAGCTTATATCTCAGCTTATACTCTGGTCGGCTTATACGCAAGTATATACAGTATTTTCTTGAGTCCCCAACTCCGAAATCCTTGGTGCTCGATATTCCAGAGAATGCTGATCACAGATTTGTTAACCAGAAATTGAAGTATCTGAGTTATTCCCAGGTTGTCTTTCAAGTCTGATTTTGCCTTAATCTTAAGCAGCCATTCTAAGGGACATGACACAATTAACATCTGCTATTCATGGGACAGAGGAAACACGGGGGGAGACTGTTTGTCTAGGGACTAGGTGATAATTATGTTGTCTTAACATTTCCTCCAAAATTTATCTGGGGGAGAATGTGCTTAATAACCCATAATTTATTACATGTCCTCCTAAAGAACATAAGAGACATAAGAAGTGAGAATTGTCTAGTAATCTCCGGTAGTGACATTTCTGGCTCCACCCACCTGCCGGTTCCTTCCCCGGTCTATGCTGGAAGGTGCTAGCACGGCCTGTGCCCGCCCTCATGTATGATTCAGTGTTTGTATATACAGGCCCCTCCCTTACTCTCCATATACAGAGAGCACATGGAAGTGTCAGGAAGAGGCCAGAACATCCAGCAGTGACTATATAAGAAGCTGAGCCGGGACGTCTTGCAGTACAGAGCTGCCAGAAAGCAGACGCCGAAAAACACATCAGCCAAGACCAGAAGCTCCTGAAACTCCACCTGAGATGATTCCTCTGCGCCTTCTGCAGTCATTATACGGCCCTCTGCGTGTCTGCAGGGAGTCGGCCATCACTCTCTGGCCGGCTACACAACTCCTGTTTGGCCGGCTGGAAGATGACATGACCAGCATGAGGAAGGACATGGAGAGGACAATGCAGCGTGTCCACCAGGTTGACCATCTTCTGGCCCAGGACATGGAGCGGAGAGCTCATCCCACCACAAGCTCCGGAGACACGGACACAAAAGCTTCCACCGCCCGCAAAGAGGCCAAGGAAAACTTCCAGCTCACCCTGGACGTCAGGGGCTTTACCCCCGAGGAGCTGACAGTGAAGACGGAAGGCAGGAGACTCATTGTCTCAGGGAAACATGACAAGAGGAAGGAGGCAGAGAATGGCGGCTATTTCCATGAGTACAGAGAGTGGAGGAGAGAAGCCGAGCTCCCGCAGGATGTCAGCCCTGAGGACATCCTCTGCTCCCTGTCCCAGGATGGCCAGCTCCGCTTCCAGGCTCCTAGACTGGCGCTGCCCCCTGCTGAAGAAACACCCATCCCTATCAATGTCACCCAAAGCCCAGGAGGTGGTCAACAAAACCCCCTGGAGACCCAGAACTGTAACCCAGAGGGAGGGGGAGGACTGGACTCCTCCTGATTGTATATGGACTGTTCTCCTACCTAGTGTCCTGTACACAACATCTATTTATCTCCTTACCTTGTACTTCTTTCTGTTTTTTGCAAAAAAAATTTTAATGAATTTTTGTACGGTAATTTTACAATAAAACTTTAAGCATATTCTAGATCAGCTGTGAGACTTTATTGTGTGGATTTGGAATAATAGGATATTACTGCTTTATGAGGTTTAGAAGAAACATATTAAGGTAGATCTGATGGTACCTTATATACTCGAGTATAAGCTTAGTTTTTCAGCACAAAAAATGTGCTGAAAAACCCAAACTCGGCTTATACTCAAGTCAAAAAAATAAATAAATCAAAACTCGCCTTTCTGGCGGCACCCGTAGATCTTCTGTGTGATCCATCCGGTATTGTTGTGCTGCACAACGGGGAAGGGGGGGGGGCTATATACACTGGGGCAGGGGCTGGCAGGCTATATACACTGGGGCGGGGCTGGCAGGCTATATACACATACTGGGGCATGGGCTGGCAAGGCTATATACACTGGGTCACAGGGGCTGGCACTAATACACAATGACACATGACACTTGACATGGCGGCAACTCAGTGGCATTTAGGCATGTAGACCATGTCAAGACAATCTCCTGCGTTCAAACCGAGCATAGATATGGGGAAGAAAGTGTATTTGAGGCCTTTGAAGTGCATGGTTGTTGGGCCTTGAGAAGGGCTGTCGGAGTATTTTCAGAAACACTGCTGTCTACTGGGATTTTCACACCCACAACCATCTCTAGGGTTTCAGGGAATGGTCCGAAAAAGAAAAAACATCCAGTGAGCGGCAGTTTCTGTGGGCGAAATGCCTTGTTGATGCCAGTAGGTCAGAGGAGAATGGGCAGACTGGTTCGAGCTGATAGAAAGGCAACAGTAACTCAAATCGCCACCCGTTACAACCAAGGTAGGCAGAAGAGCATCTCTGAACGCACAGTACATCGAACTTTGAGGCAGATGGGCTACAGCAGCAGAAGACCACACCCGGGTGCCACTCCTTCAGCTAAGAACAGGAAACTGAGGCTACAATTTGCACAAGCTCATCGAAATTGGACAGTAGAAGATTGGAAAAACTTGTGCCTGGTCTGATGATTCTCGATTTCTGCTGCGACATTCGGATGGTAGGGTCAGAATTTGGCATCACACCATGAAAGCTGGATCCATCCTGCCTTGTATCAGCGCTCAGGCTGGTGGTGGTGGTGTCATGGTGTCTTTGGTGCCCTTGTACAACGCCAACAAGCCTACCTGAGTATGTTGCTGACCATGTCCATCCCTTTATGACCACATGTCCCCTGTAACATCTGATGGCTACTTTCAGCAGGATAATGCCCAGTACATAAAGCTGGAATCATCTCAGACTGGTTTCTTGAACATGACAATGAGGTCACTGGACTCATGGCCTCCACAGTCACCAATCTCAATCCAATAGAGCCTCTTTGGGATGTGGTGGAACGGGAGATAAGCATGGCATGTGCAGCCGACAAATCTGCGGCAACGTGTGATGCCATCATGTCACTATGGACCAAAATCTCTGAGGAGCTTCCAGCACCTTGTTGTAATCTATGCCACGAAGAATTGAGGACAGTTCTGATGGAAAAGGGGCCAACCCGTTACTAGCATGGTGTACCTAATAAAGTGGCCGGTGAGTGTATATTTACCTAAACCTAAAATACTTTCTAAACTAAGCTGCACTTTATCTAATTAATATGCTAATTATTATCATCATCTAATTATTATCTGAAAGGGAGTCATTTACTTGCATGCGCTGGGTTGTAACTAAGTGACAGCAGATCCATGATATTAGATCAGAACTTTTAAGAAACATATTTCCTTCAGAGGTCACGTGCTCTTACATGTCATTTTTTGGCACATAGCACCACCCAGTGGCGAAAACTTTGTACTACGCGATTTTGATTCCACCCATTTAGATTTTTTTAATAGCTGTTAAAAGGACAATCCTGTGAATCACAATAAAAAGCGCTTGAATCATGTTTATGGCCACTATTTGAACATTGCTGGTTCCCTTTACTATACAATGGACATAATTGGCACTATGAGGCTGGCTGAAACGTTTGCCCCGAATACCAAGCAACCAGGACAGAATTCAACATGTCAGTTCACTTCTGGTTGTCAGTGTTCGGGCCGGACATTTCAGCCAGCACATGCTGTGTTAGAGACCTAACCCTATAAGGAACAGGTCAACTCCACAGAAATCGGGGGCCTGATCCGTACGACTGATTCGGACTGAGCGCAGGATTTAACTTTCAAATTGTGTCGCATCCAATGCACTTCCATGCACCAGGAAGAAGAAGGTGAACTCTGGCGGACCTGAGCGGGGAAGTAACACATGCAGGATATCGGGCGCACAGTCTTAGTGAACGTGCGTGTTAAGAATCATGACTCTGGTTTATCTTTTCTAAAGTCCAAACTTAAAAAACATACGGGTACATATATATATATATATCCCAGAAGCCACTTTTACTTTAAGGTGGAATCAAGGATCAATCCGGGATACGAGTTAATGCAATGTTAACTGATACGCAACGCAACATCAGGTTAACGCATAAGTCTGTTAACGCTATGTTAACGCATTGGTTTTGTAAACGCCATGTTGACAGCAAATCTCATCTTCTCGGCTGTTGTGATGCATTTGAAAACACATGCCATAATGCCACGTGTAAACGCACCCTAAGGCTACATTCACACACATGTATGGGGGACGTATATACGGCCGATGTGTATACGGCCGATATACGTCCCCCATACACTTCTATGGGCTCACAGCCCTGTACGGGAGCGGTACGGTGCCGCACACGTGCGGCACCGTACCGCTCCGTAGCCTGGGAAAAGATAGGACATGTCCTATCTTTTACCGTAATATGGCGCCGTGCGCTGTATCTTCCTATGGAGAGGGGCGGGGGTGAGCAGCGCTCATCCCCTGCTCCTCTCCGCAGCGCCGATGTATGCCCGCCGTACTACGCTACAGCGGGCATACATCGTGTGAATGTAGCCTAAGAGGCGATGAGATGCTCAGCTACTGCCGATGGCACTCACCAAAAACTCTTCATCATTCAAAATATCAGCCTAAAAGACAGGGAGGGTGTCATGGGTGCTCCTGTGACCCCTCTCCCTTGTCGCAGGCGCACCCCTGTGCCCCCTCTACCCTGCAGCAGCCTCACTCACTTGTTAAAGTTCCACCGTCGGTCTTCTCGCTCCGGCGGACGGTTCTACCTCCCAGGGGGCGCGCACGCCGCGTCGATTATCAGCGCTGGGCGGCTGCCCTTCCTGTTAAATTCCTGGCCGTTTCCTGTGTCCCCTGCGGGATCTTTGTGCTTTAAGCCCTAGAGAAAGCTGTTGTTGAGAATTCCCCCTGTGACCCTGGTTCTGTTCCTCACTCTGCCCCTCCGCTGCCAGCCTTAACCTTCTGCTCCGCTACTGACTATGATTCTCTGCCGCCTGTCCTCACCTTCCGCTATGTCCCGACTCTGACCCCGTGCTGCTTGTCCTCACCTTCCGCTATATCCCTACTCTGACCCCGTGCTGCTTGTCCTGACCTCCTGCCTGTCCCCGACCACGATTTTGCCTCACGACTCTGTACCTTGTCTTGACCACCACTGCAGACAAAGTCATGTCTGTGGAGCGACCTGGTGGTACCACACCACAACAAGTCCAACAAGCTTTGCGGCGGGTTCTGGTGAAAATCTGGTACCACTTTGACTCCGGTCCCAGATGTCGGCTGACGCCATGATTCGAGGTGGTACATTGGGTCCACTACCCCTGATCCTGACAAAGGGTAAGCCGGATATAAGCTGTTTTGCACACTCTAGCGCTTTGTCAAGCCGTGCACGTATTGTACCGTAATCACGTTTTCGATACTGAACATTAATCTTGTGGGGAAGCAGTGCCTCACCGTGTCATGGATGATTTCAGTCCAAGTTCTTAGTGCTGGAAATACAACTGGTTTATAGTCCGTATTTCACAGACTGAATAAGACCATCTGATATTGTCCTGACTCTATTGTACAATTTGTTTGGCCATTTAAATTATAGGAAAAAGAATTTGGGAGAATATGCCAAGGAATCACGAAGCACAATTACGCCGGTCACATGACGTGACATCATACTCTCTTGTCTCGCTCAGGCTCACTAGAGGAATTTTAGCAAATTGCTTCCTGTTAGGAGAAGTAAAACATTTGCTAGTGATCAGACGCCATCATTTTTGCCTCATCTCAACTGTGGGAAATATGTGGCTGAGGCCCCCGAACGTCTTCCACATGGTTTTTATTATGAAAGACTTGCGCTGGTCTATGAAACCCGGTGTAGGTACACAAATCACACTAGACTGGATTTTAATATTAACTTGTGAAGATACAGGGGGTGGGGGGCACTGTATATGTTACAATTAATTTGGGGGGAGCAATGTGTAAGGTAATGTATGGTGCGCTATAATTCATACATAATGGGGGTCATTTATTAAGGGCCCGATTCGCGTTTTCCCGTCGCGTTACCCGAATATTTCCGATTTGCGGCGATTTTCCCTGTATTGCCCCGGGTTTTTGGCGCACGCGATTGGATTGTGGTGCATCGTCGCCGGCATGCACGCGACGGAAATTGGGTGTCGAACGAAAACCCGACAGATTCGGAAAAACCGCCGCATTTAAAAAAAAAAGTGTCGCTCGGCACGCACTTACCTTCACTCAGCCCGGCTCGGTGTACTCCAGTGCGTTCCGATGCTCTTCAGCGCAGCAGCGACATCTGGTGGACGTCGGAGGAACTGCCTTAGTGAATCGCCGGAAGACCCGAATTCACCGCAGAGAACGCGCCGCTGGATCACGAATGGGCCGGGTAAGTAAATCTAATGGGACAGATTGCCTTTTTTAGATTAGCCCTGTACAACTAGTTACCTAGAAGCTGCCCTGTTCTAGGTACATCCAACCTTAAAATCATTTTCATTCTGTTTCTTGGTGGTGAGATGTT
Organism: Engystomops pustulosus; assembly: GCA_019512145.1. Classification (NCBI taxonomy): domain Eukaryota; kingdom Metazoa; phylum Chordata; class Amphibia; order Anura; family Leptodactylidae; genus Engystomops; species Engystomops pustulosus. The sequence goes on along the minus strand of CM033646.1, from coordinate 7,359,111 downwards.
AAAAAATTCAGAAGCTCAGGCCTACATGATCAGCCTGATGGCATGAATCATATTCTGCACGTAACAAACAAACGCAATGCAAACGCCCGGTGGGCAGGTCACGACCCAATCACATCTGCATTTCTGGTGAAACACATGAAATCAGTAGCCAGTACACAGTGTTTTGCATGTACACAATACAAAACACTGGGTGCTTGTTACCGATCACCCAATGTTTTGCATTGTGTTCATAAACACAATGCAAATCCCACATATGGATGTATGTGGTAATGCATGGCCTAGTCAGTCAGCTGCTGGGGGCGGCATCCAGGGGCTGGATATATTCCCAAGGCTCAGTTTTTGTTATTCCCAGGGCTGGTTATTGTTTCTTCTCAGACCTGACCTCAATCTGACCCTGTGTTTCTGTAATCTATGTTTCTCCTACCTGTTACCTGTACCTGACTTGTGGTATCCTGCCAGCAGCTCTGGAACCCTGTGTCCTTTCCTGATCTGGAATCCTGTATCTTGCCATTATCCAAAACCCTTTGTATCCCAGCCAGAGCCAGAACCGTGCGTGTGAACTGTAATCTGTATCTAGAACCCTGTGTATCCTCAACCTGTATCTGGAACCCTTTATCGTGACCTGATCTGGATAGCTGTATTGTGACCTAATCCAGAACCCTGTATCGTGACCCGATCTAGACAAAGTGGGGCCCTGGGCAAAACTAAAAGTGGGGTCCCAAAATAAAACTTTTATGACCAGTCACAGTCAGTAAGAGGCTCCTTTAGTATGGTAAAACAAACTGTAATATGGGAGAGTTTTATAGGAGATAGATAGATACTAGGGAGATTAATGGGCAGCACGGTGGCTCAGGGGTTAGCACTACAGCCTTGCAGCGCTGGTCAACATCTGCAGAGTTTGTACGTTCTCTCTGTGTTTGTGTGTGCTTCCTCCGGATCCTCCGGTTTCCACCCACACTCCAAAACAATTACTGGTAGGTTGATTAGATTATGAGCCCCATTAGGGACGGGGACCGATCTGGCAAGCACAGTGCAGCGCTGCGTAATCTGTGTGCACTATATAAATAAAGAATTATTAATTATAATTATTATGATAGAAGTTAAATATGAAAGATTATAGAGATTTCTAGATGCAGAATATAAAGTAGATTATATATACAGTAGATTATATATACAATACAATCTGGAGGGGGGTACATTCAAGGGGCTGTATCTCTGGCTCTGTGACACATAGAACCTCACTTCTTTTTTCCTATGAAAGAAGAGAGTCTCCTCTTTTATATGAATAACATTTTGTGTTTCTAAGTGTCAGGAAAATAGATATTAACTGTTAAACTGCCACCTGTAGTGATTTTTATATATAAAAGTCGCACCTGATATTCTCACTTTAAACCTGGATCTCTGGATCCCTGGCACCTAGAAACACAATTCAAGATTTATTTGAAAGAAGAGATTCTCCCCTTTCAAGGGGCCCTGGGAAAATGCCTACTTTGCCTACCCATACCACCAGCCCTGTGATCAGGAATCCTGTATTCTGACCTGATCCAAAAACCCTTAATCCCGTCCTGAACCTAACCCTAACCCTGTTCCTGTGCTTGTACCCTGATTCCGTGCCTCCTCCCTGCTGCTCAGATGTCTGCATAATTACCTGTCTTGACAGAATAAAACCCTGACACAATGGGGGTCATTTACTAAGGGCCCGATTCTCGTTTTCCCGATGTGTTACCCGAATATTTCCAATTTGTGCAGATTCTTCCTGAATTGCCCCGGGATTTTGGCGCACGCGGGACGAAAACCCGACGGATTCGGAAAAACCACCGCATTCTTTTAAAAAAAGGGTCGCGGGACTCGCACTTACCTTCACCAAGAATAGGATTGTGAACTCCAGCGGACCTCAGCGAACTTCAGCACAGCAGCGACACCTGGTGGACGTCGGAGGAACTGCCTTAGTGGATCGCCGGAAGACCCGAATCCACCGCAGAGAACGCACCGCTGGATCGCAAATGGACCGGGTAAGTAAATCTGCCCCTATGTTTATATAATTTATCATCATGAGCGAAGCAGTAAAAATGGTGGGTTCTGGTTTATAATGTTTTTGTCCAGCAGATGGCAGCGTAGACAAACTACTACTACTATAAAATTGTTATTTTCTTTTTTTACTAAACTACTTCCACAAAATGTCTTTGGAGACTTCCGAGAGCCCAGACAAAGGGGTCACCGACATTTACTGTGTAATTATGAAGGTACCTGCAGACGAGAAAAACATTCCTACTGTATGAATGGGGCGGAGAAGACCCCACAGGTTTTGCAGGTCTCATCACCGCAACTGATAGAATCATAAGGTCCTGTAGATTTACATTTGCAGTTATGGGCCTGTGAAATACTTGTGTTAAAATACAAAAATTTGTGAATAATAAATCAAGTGTACTTCTGTCTCCACCAGAAAACGTGAAGTGCATTGTTAATTGGCGCTGGCCATTTCCCAGAATTTCATATAAAGCAGCCTCTCCCTGCACACCCTGTCGGATCTTCGTGTCTTGTGCCCTAGAGAAAGCTTTGTTCCTGTGCTGTTCTTGTGATTTCCTGTTTGTGGTTATTGTGATTTCCCATAGTGACCCCGGTTCCGTGACTTCGCTCCTCCGCTGCCAGCCTTGATCTATTGCTACGTCCCTGACTCTGATCCCGTGCTGCCCGTCCTGACCTCCTGCCTGTCCCCGACTACGATTCTGCTCAACGTCTTTGTACTACGCCTTGGCTGCCACCACAGACAAAGTCTAACCTGTGGAACGACCTGGTGGTACCACGCCGCAACAAGTCCAACCTGCTTTGCGATGGGCTCTGGTGAAAACCGGGTGGCACTTAGACTCCGCTCCCAGGTGTCGGCTTATGTCAACGTCCGCAGTGGTCCAGGGGGTCCTCTACCCCTGGAGCCTGACAACCTCCTCAAACATGTTGAATGGAAGTAGATACAAGGTATACGTTCTTGTGGACAATATGGAATTCTGCATAGTATCATAGTATGTAAGGCTGGAAGGAGACGCAGGTCCATCAAGTCCAACCTTTAAGAATTAAATAAATGTTTTATCCCCATAACCCGTGATATTTTTGCTCTCCAGAAAGTCATCCAGGCCTCTCCTGAACATGTACATAGAGTCCGCCATAACAACCTCCTGCGGCAGAGAGTTCCATAGTCTCACTGCTCTTACAGTAAAGAACCTTTGTCTATGGTGATGGTAGAATTGCCTCTCCTCTAGGTGTAGAAGATGCCCCCTGTCTATGGTGATGGTAGAACCTCCTCTCCTCTAGGTGTAGAGGATGCCCCCTGTCTATGGTGATGGTAGAACCTCCTTTCCTCTAGGTGTAGAGGATGCCCCCTGTCTATGGTGATGGTAGAACCTCCTCTCCTCTAGGTGTAGAGGATGCCCCCTGTCTAT
>CM033646.1:7309921-7355498 GCA_019512145.1 Engystomops pustulosus | reverse complement strand
ATGGTAGAACCTCCTCTCCTCTAGGTGTAGAGGATGCCCCCTGTCTATGGTGATGGTAGAACCTCCGCTCCTCTAGGTGTAGAGGATGCCCCCTGTCTATGGTGATGGTAGAACCTCCTCTAGGTGTAGAGGATGTCCCCTGTCTATGGTGATGGTAGAACCTCCTCTCCTCTAGGTGTAGAGGATGCCCCCTGTCTATGGTGGTGGTAGAGCCTCCTCTCCTCTAGGTGTAGAGGATGCCCCCTGTCTATTTTCTCTCCAGAAAGTCATCCAGGCCTCTCTTGAACATGTACATAGAGTCCTGGATGACTTTCTGGAGAGAAAAAATATCACGGGTTATGGGGATAAAACATTTATTTAATTCTTGAAGGTTGGACTTGATGGACTTGCGTCTCCTTCCAGCCTTATATACTATGATACTATGATTATAATACTGCCCCCTATGTACAACAATATAACTATTATAATACTGCTCCTGGGAAAACCTATTGACTCGAATATAAGCCAAGGGTGGCAAAACGCATTTGACACAGCCTCCCAGTATATAGCCAGCAAGCCCCCAAAAGCATATAGCCAGCCAGCCCCCTGTAGTATATAGCCAACCAGTCCCCTGTATTATATAGCCAACCCCCTTTAACCGATTAAGGACCGGGCCCTTTCCCGTTTTTTCATTTCCATTTTTCACTCCCCACCTTCAAAAATCTATAACTTTTTTATTTTTACACGTAAAAAGCTATGTGACAGCTCGTTTTTTGCGTAATAAATTGCACTTCATAGTGATGATATTAAATATTCCATGCTATGTACTGGGAAGCGGGAAAAAAATTCCAAATGCGGACGGAGAAGAACTCCCTTACTCTATCCCTGTCTCCCTTCCAACACTCCTTCCTCCCCATATATACGATTCTCTCTCAACGCTTTGTACTAACGCCTGGCTTCCCCCCACAATCAACCTTGGAAAACGACCTGGTGTACCCCCGAGCCCGACGCCTCACTCTCCGAGTCCGGCCCCTTCTGTTTGCGAGGCTCTGGTGAAACGCTGGGTGGCACTTAGACTCCCTCCTCCCAGTGTTCCTATATGTCAAGCTTCCGCATTGGTCCAGGGGTCCTCTACCTACCCTGACCTGACAACTCCTCAAACATGTTGAATGGAAGTAATACACGTATACGTTCTTTTGTAACAATATGATTCTGCATAGTCCATAGTATCATAGTATATAATGACTGGAAAAAAGACCAAGTCCAACCTTTATAGATTAATAAATGAAATTAAATATAATCCCCATTTTAATTCTCCCACAAACCCGTGATATTTTTTTCTCTCAAAAGTCTCAGGGCCTCTCTTGAACATGTACACATAGATCGGCCATAACAACCTCCTGCCAGAGATTCCATAGTCTCACTGCTCTTAACATTAAAAACCTTTGTCTATGGTGATGGTAGAATCGCCTCTCCTCTAGGCGTAGGGATGCCCCCTGTCTATGGTGATGGTAGATCGCCTCTCCTCTAGTGTAGAGGAGCCCCCTGTCTATGGTGATGGTAGAACCGCCTCTCCTCTAAGCGTAGAGATGCCCCCTTGTCCTGGTCACAGGCCGAGGTATAAAAGATCTTTGGAGAGATCCTTGTGCTGTCCGTTCAGGCTATTTTCGTATAGGTATTTGTAGCATTGATAATGAGGTCTCCCCTCAGTGTCGTCTTTTTTCTCTAAATGAATAATCCCCAACTTTTTAATAATCTTCATTGTATTCTACCCCACCCCCCATTCCCCTAATACTCCTGGTTGCTTCTCCCGTTGCACCAGTTCCAGCTCTACTATATCCTTTTTTAACACTGGTGCCCAAAACTGTACACAATATTCCATGTGTGGGTCCTGACCAGGGCTTTGTATACAGGGCAGACCTATTGTCTTTATCATGAGAATCTATTCCTCTCTTGATACATCCCATTATTTTATTTGCTTAGCAGCGCAGCCGCCTGGCTCTGGTCACTAAAATTAAGTTTACCATCCACCAATACGCCAGGTCCTTTTCAGCTCCAGTTTTACTAAGTAATTGACTGTTAGAAACATATATACTTTTTGTTTCCATGGCCCAAGTGTATAACTTTACATTTATCTACATTAAACCTCATCCTCATGCATGAACAGAACATCTAAAATAAAACTTTATTAGTAATCACATTAAAATGCGCTGAAAAATCTAACAAACTCTGGTTTTTACTATGTGTCAGGAATATCAGAAATCATATCACTTCTGTACCACACATATAACGGGAAGACACAAAGTGAACAAGTTGGGTATTCTGCGTAGATATCACCGGTTGGTATCTCACACTGGCTGAGGTCAAAGTTCAGATCTAGCTTACTCCGTAAACCAGCTCTCTGCCTATAGTCCCTGCATGACTCGTTTCTACATCAGCCCTCTCAGAAGACGCGTCATTAGAGGCAATTTAGGAGTTAATCTTAAGGAAATCAAACCACAGGCACATTGGTACATTCATTAGCGTCAATCAGTCACTATAGCGGCCAATCCGACAATGTAAACATATAATCCCATCTCTCCGGGGCGGTGCCGCCTTGGTTCCCTCCAATCGGCACAGTTTCAGTGATGGAGGTTCGCTAATTAAGGGGTCCTCCAGTTTCCTCCCACACTCCAAAAACATACAGGTATGATGATTAGACTGTGAGCCCCATTGGGGACAGGGACTGATTTGGCAAACGCTTTGTAATCTGTGTGCGCTGTATAAATAAAGGAATTATAAAGTATTATCATTATTATAACACTCCCTATCCCTCCAACACATGGTGACATATCGGTCCCTTTCCAAGATCACCAGGTTTTCCCCCTTGTCAGTGGGTTTGATGACTATTGCGGCATCACTTTCCAGACTTTTAATTCTCAATCTCTCCTCCATACTGATATTATATTGTACGTTATCTGGGTATGTGTGTATACAGATCATAATTTATTGGCCATTAGACTGAGGAAAGCATCCAAAGATGTATTATAGACTGGTGGAAACTTTTTAAAGGCAAGCTTTAACTTTGTGAAGGGACCCTCACCTGGGGGATGCTGAGCCTCATCCATGAAACCCACCATAGCATCCAAACACTCCAAATCAATATCTCCCAGTCCCATATTCGGATATATCCGTCAGCGTCATAGAGATGTATAGAGCAGCTGGCGCATGTTCGACTACCTGCTCTATGCATCTGGGGAACAGCGGAAGTACAATCACTGAGACCCTCACCGATCAGCAAGTTAGCCCATATCCTCCGGATAACCCCTTTAAGGACAAACCCAAAGAACCTATCTCGTATGTAACATGGGGGCTGCCTGTAGAAGAAGGTAAGTGACAGATCCCCAGCATTAGTTGACCTCACGACACCACAGCATCACCAGTGGCAGATTAAGTGTCCTATGGGTCTCGGGACTGTTCACACAACTAGGGCCCTCCCAGGCCTAATCTCCCCTGCCCTATGATACCCCAGATCTGGTCCCCCTTTAACCCTTTAATGCCAAGGCACTTTTTCGTTTTTGCATTTTAATTTTTCAATTCACACCTTCAAAAATCTATTAATTTTTTATTTTTCCATGTACAGAGCTGTGTGACGGCTTGTTTTCTGCGTAACATATTGCACTTCATAGTGACGGTATTTAATATTCCATGCCGTGTACTGGGAAGCGGAAAAAAAAAATCCAAATGCAGTGAAATTAGTAAAAAAATGTATTTGCGACATTTTCTTTTGGGCTTGGGATTTTACTTCCACAGCGCTGCACAGAGTTTGCCAAATCAGTCCCTGACCCCATGGGGCTTACAATCTAATCAACCTACCAGTATGTTTTAGAGTGTGGGAGGAAACCTGAGGACACAGAGGAAACCCACGCAAACACGGTGAGAACATACAAACTCTTTGCAGATGTTTACCTGGATGGGACTTGAAGCCAGGACCCCAGCGCTACAAGGCTGTAGTGCCAGCCACTGAGCCTACCTATTACATCACATTTCGGCTAAGGAAATGTCCACAGCAGAGCCCCCCATTCATGAAGAGCCCCCCACCCCTTGATGAAATGTCCACAGCAGAACCGTCCTTTACAGAAATGTCCACAGTAAAGCCCCCCTTTAATGAAATGTCTAGGTAAAGCCCTCCCCCATGATTGAAATGACTACAGCAGAGCCCACCTTTAATGAAATGGCCAATGCAGGGGCCCCTTTAAGGAAATGTACAAATTAAAGCTCCTTGAAAAAAACCTCTATAGTCACCTCCGGCTTCTTCTCCCTAAAAACCTCTTCCGGAGGTGACAACCTGACGCTATTTGGCCGCAGTGATCCTCATAAAGGCCTCGGGCGCCCACCCATGCCGCCTATATGAAGATCCACCATTGAGCATCACCCAGAATATATGAACTATAGTCGGCAAATCCACCCTGATCCTCTCCATAACTGGAACCAATTCATGTTGATGTAATGTTTTCAACAAGTTCTACCAAAACGAACTTGAAGGAGAGGTCATCCTTGGGCTAGTTCTCCGTAGATCAGTGCGGGGTCTGACTCTTGGCACTCCTCAGCTGTTTGGAGGAGCCTTTCGGGTGACTTGCTGTAACTTCTCAAAATTCAAAAAAGATCTGACATTCTTAGAGCGAGCTCGGAGCAGAGAGAAATTCTTTCATGATCCTGGACTGGCAATCTATCAATTCCCTGGATCAACATATTAAATTGTGATATTAATGCCAGTGACTGCTTCAGATTCTGCATTCTGGATCCTTTCTGCAGTCACATTAGATCCGTCTTCAAGTAACAATAGAATGTTGAGGTATTTAGCATTGGTAACATTTGTAGGATCATCGGTTATATGTGGTCCAGACTCAATGGGGGTCATTTACTAAGGGCCCGATTCGTGTTTTCCCGACGTGTTACCCGAATATTTCCGATTTGTGCCGATTGTACCTGAATTGCCCCGGGATTTTGGCGCACGCAATCGGATTGTGGCGCATCGGCGCCGGCATGAGCGCGATGGAAATCGGGGGGGCGTGGCTGAGCGAAAACCCGACGGATTCGGAAAAACCGCCGCATTTAATAAAAAATTGTGTCGCGAAAATTTCACTCACCTTCATCCAGGATAGGCCGGTGAATTTCGAGGCATTCTAGCGGACTTCAGCGCAGCAGCGCCACCTGGTGGACGGCGGAGGAACTACCATCTTAAATCCCGGCCGGACCCGAATCCAGCGCAGAGAACGCGCCGATGGATCGCGAATGGGCCGGGTAAGTAAATCTGGCCCAAAATTTTGTAAGTTCTTACAATTTATTTACTAAGGGTTGCGGATTGCACTTTCCTCGGACTGTTCGCAGTTTTTGGGATTTGCACAGGTATTTAACAGGTGTCTTGACTGGGATTGCGTCACGCGTGATCGGATTTTGGCGCAGCTGCGCTGCTTTCAAGCGACAGGAATCGGGGGGGGGGGGGGAAGGGGCGTGGCCGTCGTACAATTCGACTGATTCGGACTGAGCGCAGGATATAACTTTCAAATTGTGTCACAAGACAATGCACTTACATGCACCGGGAAGAAGAAGGTGAACTCCGGGGACCTGAGCGGGGAAGTGACACATGCAGGATATCGGGCGCACGATCTTAGTGAATCGCGGCACAGGGCATTATACACGGACAATGCTCTTTCTGTGAACTCCGGGGAGGGGTAAGTAAATGAGCCCCAAAATGTTCTACCCTCCTCACTAGTCCCTGCAGATCTTGTTCCCTTTCGATACACAGATGGGTGAAGTAAGGCTCTCTTTATGATATGTATTATATGTCTTGCCCTTCTTTGGGGCAATTATTGTGGTGCATTTTATAATGACAATGGTGTTCTTTGTGTACAGCTCTGTGGCTACCTTTATGAGCATCGTAACGCGCTTGCAGTGAGTATTGTGGCCTGTGCCTTTTAGGGGTAGTGTTAATTGTTTTGTAATAGGGTCTGTTGTGTAATTGTGGCCTCCTCACTTGTAGGGACTTTATTATTTGAGCCCATCAGCTCTCTTTTAGGGACTCATTGGTTCCTTTTTAGCTTCCTTATGGAGGTCCTGTAGATCTCTTTTGAGTTATTGAAACTTGTTCTTTAATCAGGGTTTTTTTATGTGAACCCATAGCTCTCATATGGGGGGGGGGGGGCACATTTATAGTGTTCTCTTACAGGTACATTGTAGCGTGCCTGATGTTGGTCCGGGGGCCCTACTGATCTGTGTCTTGTTCTCTAATCACAATACTGTGACCCTTTATCTCCCTTCTAGGATTCTGTTAGATTTCTGTAGTTTACTTAACTGGGTCACTTGATGTGGGCCGCTAGTTCTCATATGTGGGGGTTACATTTTATAGGGTTCTACTATCAGGTTATGGGGGCCTTTTAGCACACTTATGGGGGGTCACTTCTTATGCCCTCTTATAGGGGCAGTGTTTCTTGTTTTCTGATGCAGGGGGCTGTGATTTTGGCCTTTCAGCGCTCTTATAGGACTGTTCTTATATGACTGCTTTTATAGGACTGCAATTATAAGACTGCTCTTATAGGACTGCTCTTATAGGACTACTCTTATAGGACTGCTCTTATAGGACTGCTCTTATAGGACTGATGTTATAGGACTGATGTTATAGGACTGCTCTTATAGGACTGCTCTTATAGGACTACTCTTATAGGACTGCTCTTATAGGACTACTCTTATAGGACTTCTCTTATAGGACTGCTCTTATAGGACTACTCTACTCTATAGACTTCTTATAGGACTGCTCTATAGGACTATCTTATAGACTTCTCTTATAGGACTGCTCTTATAGGACTACCTCTTAAGGACTACTCTTATAGGACTACTCTTATAGACGCCTTATAGGACTACTCTTATAGGACTACTACTTATAGGACTACTCTTTAGGACTGCTCTTATAGGACTAACTCTTATAGGACTGCTCTTATATTACCTGCTCTATAGGACTCACTCTTATAGGACTGGTCTTATAGGACTGGGTCTTATCGGACTGCTCTTATAGGACTCAGCCTCTATAGGACCTCTCTTAGGACTGCTTTATAGGCTACTCTTATATGAACTTCTCTTATAGAGACTTCTTATAGGACTGCTGTATAGGACTTTCTCTTATAGGACTGCTCTTATAGGACTACTTTACTCTTATAGGACTGCTCTTATAGGACTTCTCTTATCGGACTGCATGCTATAGGACTGCTCTAACAGGACTGCTCTTATAGACTGCTTTATAGGCCTTGCTCTCTATAGACTTCCTCTTAAATAGGGCTACTGTTATAGGACTGCTCTTATGGGATTACTCTTATAGGACTGCTCTTATAGGACTGCTCTTATAGGACTGCTCTTATAGGACTGCTCTTATACGACTACTTTTATAGGGCTACTCTTATAGGACTGCTCTTATAGGACTGCTCTTATAGGACTGATGTTATAGGACTGCTCTTATAGGACTGCTCTTATAGGACTACTCTTATAGGACTTCTCTTATAGGACTTCTCTTATAGGACTGCTCTTATAGGACTACTCTTATAGGACTTCTCTTATAGGATTGCTCTTATAGGACTACTCTTATAGGATTACTCTTATAGGACTGCCCTTATATGACTGCTCTTATAGGACTACTCTTATACTACTGCTCTCATGGGACTGCTCTTATCGGACTGCACTTATAGGACTGCTCTTATCGGACTGCACTTATAGGACTGCTCTTATAGGACAGCTCTTATAGGACTCTATAGCTTCTTATAGGACTTCTCTTAGAGATGCTCTTATAGGCTTCTTTATAGGACTGCTCTAGGACTCTCTTATCGGACTACTCTTATAGACTTCTCTTAAGAGACTGGTCTTATAGGACTGGTCTTTATAGGGCTCCTATAGGACTCTCTATAGACTGCTAGGACTACTCTTTAGCCTGCTCATATACACGCTCTTATAGGACTACTCTTATAGGACTGGTCTTATAGGACTGCTCTTATAGGACTGGTCTTATAGGACTGCTCTTATAGGACTACTCTATAGGACTGCTCTTATAGGACTGCTCTTATAGGACTGCTCTTATGGACTACTCTTATAGGACTTCTCTTATAGGATTGCTCTTATAGGACTACTCTTATAGGACTGCTCTTATAGGACTTCCTTATCGGACTGCACTTATAGGACTGCCTTATAGGACAGCTCTTATAGGATTACTCTTATAGGACTTCTCTTATAGGACTGCTCTTATAGGACTACTCTTATAGGACTTCTCTTATAGGATTGCTCTTATAGGACTTCTCTTATAGGACTACTCTTATAGGACTTCTCTTATAGGACTGGTCTTATAGGGCTCCTCTTATAGGGCTCCTCTTATAGGACCGCTCTTATAGGACTCTTATAGGACTACTCTTATAGGACTGCTCTTATAGGACTGCTCTTATAGGACTGCTCATATAGGACTTCTCTTATAGGACTACTCTTATAGGACTGGTCTTATAGGACTACTCTTATAGGACTGCTGTTATAGGACTACTCTTATAGGACTGCTCTTATAGGACAAGTGTTATAGTACTGCTCTTATAGGACTGCTCTTATAGGACTGGTCTTATAGGACTACTCTTATAGGACTGCTCTTATAGGACTACTCTTATAGGACTGCTGTTATAGGACAATTTGTTCGGATTTCTAGTTCTTCCATACATTGCAGGCTATAGGGGGTCTTTGTTGATATGGTGACTGCGGCTCCATCATCTGCTGGTGCTGATTGTCCCCTGAGGAGAAGATGAGGTGCTGAAGTTCTCCCTGTCAGACGCCGCATCTTCTCCCGCCCGCTCCCTCCTCTCAGCCGTCCCCGTGACTGTCGCCCTGTGCGCTGGCCCGCTGCCCAGGAGGAGGCGGAGCCAGCGCCCGCAGAGCCCCTCTCACTCCAGACACGAGCCACAGCCCGGGACAGCCGCTCTCCTGCACACTGCTCCTACATGCGGCTCTGAGAATGCGGACGGCCCCGGTTTCCGGCCTCCTGGCCCCCGTGGCCCTTCTGCTTCTCCTGTGGCCCTCGGAGCGAGTGACCGATGCGTGCAGCTGCTCCCCCGTGCATCCTCAGCAGGCCTTCTGTAACGCCGACATAGGTGAGGCCGGGGAGGCTGTGGGGAGGGAGGGGGCTCTGCCTGGCACTGCCAGGGGCATCATGGACACATCCAGTGCCAAACATTCCTATAGTTTCTATAGGAGATGCAGCATCTGGGGGGGTGGGAATGGTCCTTAAGGGCTCCCTTCCGAGGGTTCCTAATGAGCTCCAGTTTGTCGTAAACCCCCTGACGTCTTATATTATTTACATCAAGGTTGGACAGACGCCGGTAGACTTCAGGACCCATCACATCGACAAAAGTTATGTGAGATTCTGTCAGGGTATGTTCACACGTGCAGGTTTCCCGTGCAGTTTTTTTATGCAGATGGAAAGAAAGTAAACAATGACGTCTTCCTGGCACGTGTGACTTCTACCCTTGTGGACCGAATACAGCACCAGAAGTTGGTCTTCTGTGCCGGTTGGTCTCGTGTAGATCTATCGGTATGTTTTTCCTAGTAGATAAGGTTGGGGAATAATGTAGGGTCCATCAAATCCGAATTATGAAAACCATCTGTATAGGAAGAACGTGCCTACCTATATCACAAGACTTTGATCTTGGTCCTAAAAATTGGCATCTGGTGCCAAGTTTTTGGATAGTTTTGGAAGTTAGTATCTGACAACTAATACGGGTCTGACTTGGGGTGACTGGCTCCTTAGTATTGTGTCCACACTTCTCCTTCCAGTAGTGGAGGCAGAAAGCAGCAGCCTAGACACCGGTGCTATGCCACAGGCCGCTACTGTCGAGGAGTAATAAACTTCACTCTTTCAGGCATCGAAGACCTAGGTGACCCATGCTCCCCCAAATGCATTTTTTGCTACCATTTCTAAACCTGGGCATGGTCGTAGTTTGAGTTGGAACTGTCCTCGAATTGAGCGAAGAGGTGGCTGAGTATCAATGGCTTTCTCTCATTCCATCTCTGGAACTTCTGCGGATAAGCCAAGGCTCCATATTCCGTCGTAGAAGGGAAAAGGGATAGCCACCACTGGACCCATGAGGTTAGAGGACCTTAGTTCTTGAGATGGATCAGGTCTTACCTCATTCTCTAGTTAAAGGACCACAAGAACCCTTTGCAGGTGGCCTTACTCTTCAGATTTCTGTGCTCATTCAGCTAAAATCTGTTCCTCCTGGTTCCATACACAATTGGCTTATGGTTTTCATTGACCATGGGCTTTAATGTGGCCAAACCCAGATACAACTAGTCGGCCATTGACGGTGTACAGGCGCCTCCTGACTAAGGATTTCTCTTTGCTGATCCTTCTCTAAGTGTATGACAGCGGGTTTCTCTCCTTACCCCATCCAGAACATACTGACGCTTGCTCAAATGAGAGGGTTGGGGGTGATAATTAATATTGACCCACAACTATCTTGTGTATATATTAACTTGAGCCAATGGAAAGCTGTCTTGTATAAAGTCCTGCACACCTGACCTTTCTTTTCACTGCAGCATCCATTGGGGAGATTTGGGACATAAGCTGCTTTGCCATTCCTCCCAAAATTGGGGTTTCTTTTACATCAATTTACTGTGTCCATCCTGATAAACCAGGGTCATGACTCATAGATCCGGGCACTGTGACTGTGGTAATCTTCTGTTTTTTGTTATCCATGGCCTCCTTCCTTCTAGAATCAACTTTTATAATTGTGCTAATAAGTCAGAAAAGCTCTGGAGTTCATTATCACAGCCCCTCCATGCTGTAGCTTCACAAGCTGTTACACTGTGCAGGATCACGTCTCACCCTTCCACTGTGTGAGATTATATCAGGGAGGGGAGAAGTGTTTGCGAGAGCAAAGAAGGAGACATTGTAACAACCTGTGAAGCTCCAGCACGGAGGACTCTGGTAATGCCCCTAGAGTCCTTCTGCCTCATTTGCATAATTTTAAAAGTTGATTTAGGAAGAAAGGAGGCCATGGATAACACATATAAGAAGATTACCACAGTCACGGCGCCTGGATCTATAAGTAGTGTCCCTGGTTTATCAGGATGGGTTTTGATTTCCTTTAAGGAAATGTATCAGTTTTTGTTTCTTTTTGTCTGTCTCCCGGGCACAGAGGGCCGGTGACCATTGCTGTAGTCTTCAGACTGGTTGTGGTTGAGGAGTGATCTGTATCAGCCTAGTACGCCTCTTGGTAGTGAGCGCTGGCTGCTTCCCACCTTTGCACAGTAACGATATCCAGATGAAGGAAATGGGGAGGAGAGATGCTGACTTCAAGGAAACATTCCGTGTTTATAAGGGATAGTCACGCTTCCATAAATGGGCAGTCACACATATGGGCACGGTTTTATTGTGCCGGGTCAGCATATCTGTATTTGTACATATGTGGACATTTCAGGAGTTGGAAGGAATCCAGATAGAAAGACAATCTGCGAAAACATTTAGAAGAACAATAATGATAACTTGTGTAAATGCTTACGAGGCAGAAAGGAAATGGTACCCAGGAATCTCGCGGGAAAGATGTTTGGTTACGTTATACAGAAATAAATGATACGTTTCCTGGAGTTTTTCAGGTCACTTCATACGAGGCTCCTAACGTAGAGTATTGTATTGTAACGCATTACTGTACATTACATGGAATTTCGGAAAGTCTAAATCAAGCCTCATAAACCAGGGTCACTGACTTACCTAGATCCAAGCACCGGGACCGTGATAATCTTCTTATATTTGTTATCCATGGCCTCCTGCCTTCTAAAATCAACTTTTATAATTATGCTAATAATTTGATGGAGCCCATCCGTGCTGCAGCTTCACAGGCAGTCGTACTGTGCAGTAGCATGGAGTTCTGAGGAAACAGGGGAAGAGGAGACAGTGTAACAACATGTAAAACTGCAGCGCAGAAGGGCTCTGGTATTTCCCCCTAGAGGCCTACTGGATTATTAGCATAATTTCAAAAGTTGATTTTAGAAGGAAGGAGGCTAAGGATAACAATTATAAGAAGATTACCACAGTCACGGTGACTGGATCTATGAGTAAGAGCCCCTGGATTATCAGGATGGATTTAGGTAGTAGATTTCCTTTAAAAGAGTTTTCTAGGTCCATGATACATGATATAATCTAACGCCTGTGACCCCCAATAATAAGCTGTTCCTGCCGACTTTCAGCATCTGACATAAAGCCCCTATAAATATTAGAAATTTCAGTGCACAGGTAAATGAGTACGGAGCCACTCAATTCTTTTTCCGATTGGGGCAGATAGGCTACATTCACATTACCGCGTGTCCGCCGTACCGTAGCACGGAAAGCAACACCCCTCTCCATAGAGAAACATGGCTCTGTATTATGGGGAAAGTTAGGACATGTCCTATCTTTTCCCAGGGTACGGAACGGTACGGTGCCGTGCACCCATTGCCGGCCTTTGGAGGACTTATATATATATACAATCAACTTTTAAAATTATGCAAATGAGGCAGAAGGACTCTAGTTTGGGGGCATTGCCATAGTCCTCTGTGCTGGAGCTTCACAGTTTGTTACAATGTCTCCCTCTTTGCTCTCACAGCACTTCTCCCCTCCCTGATGTAATCTCACACAGTGGATTGATGAGACGTTATCCTGCACAGTGTAACAGCCTGTGAAGCTACAGCATGGAGGGGCTCTGATAACGAACTCCAGAGCTTTTCTGACTTATAGAAGTAAGGAGGGCATGGATATACAACGTATACATGTCCCCCAACGGCTGTTTGAATGCAACCATAAGGATAGGGAGAGCTGTTTTGCATGGCTACATCCACTGCTTCCAGAACTGAATTCTATATTAGGCAGAAAGTTACTTTTTTTTAGTCATAGATTGCAACGCACAATACTTGTCAGATCGTTAATATTTCCTACTTTGTATTTCGCTGTTATTAATTTTTGTGGCTGATTGGTGTGTATCTTGCCTGTCAACTATTCTACCATAAGATATAAAAAAAACTTCAGGCATTGTTTTGGGATGTGTACTAAATGTCCCCATGTATTTCGTTGGGCGCATACACACGGATGTGGTATCACAGTCTCGTATATGAGCCATCTGCCCGAGCTGCAAATTATAGATGAGGTTTTATCCGTAGCCGGTAGTCCTTATCTATTGTCCTCGCATGTCGATGACTACTAAGGCCCCTTCCACACGCGTGAGTTCTGCGCGTGCTTTTGACGCGCAGAACTTGCATTGCACCCTGTCCCATTGTTTCCAATGGGTCTTTCCTCATTTGCGTTGTTTTGCACGCGCGTGCTTGCGTTTGTTTTGGCGCGCGTCAAAATCGCAGCATGCTCTACTTTTGGGTTTCACGCGCGTTTTTCCCGCCCCATTCAAGTCTATGGAGACGCATCAAAAATGCATTGCACTCGCAAGCATTGCGAGTGCAATGCGAGTGCAATGCGTTTTAAATGGATGGGTTGCTAGGTGACATGAATAATTCCCCTGCTCGAGATCGAGCATTTAATTAAAAAAACACAGTGAAGAACAGTGAAGAATAGAATAAAACCAGTGAACACAGTGAACACAGGATCATTTAAGTGAAGAACACAGTGCAGAACACAGTGCAGAATAGATTACAGATGTTCGGCACATCTGCTTACTTGTCGGGAGATACAGGCGGAACGGTGCGAACAAAATAGTATGTGAAGAACAATATATATGTATGGAAACATCTGCAATGTGTTCTTCACACACATATATATTGTTCTTCACATAATATTTCGTTCGCACCGTTCCGCGCGTATCTCCCGACAAGTAAGCAGATGTGCCGAACATCTGTAATCTATTCTTCACTGTGTTCTTCACTTAAATGATCCTGTGTTCACCGTGTTCACTGTTTTTATTCTATTCTTCACTGTTCTTCACATCTGCTAACTTGTCGGGAGATAATATACGCGCGCGGAACAGTGAAGAATAGATTGTAGATGTTTGCATACATCTGCTAACTTATCAGAAGACATTCTTTTTCAATTAAATAAAACATTTTATTCCCGAACCATGGTCCCTTGGAAAAAGTCCCATTGACTTAAAAAACGCGCGTGAAAAACGCACCGAAAACGCAAAAAACCGCGAACAACACGCGCGTGAAAAACGCAAAAAAACGCTAATGACTCCCAGGAAAAATGGAACAAAAACGCAGCCAAAAACGTCAGTTTTTCACGCATTGCACCCTGACGTGAAATGCAACGCTAGTGTGGGAGGGGCCTAAAGCGTTGTTTGCAGCCCATGATGCATTGCACCCAGAAAAACATACGAGCAGACCTTCATAATGGGATTTCATACACACAAGGTCTGTGATATCCTAGCATAGAGACCTTGATCGGGATCTGTACTTGTGAGTTTTGCTTTCTGGGGGGGTCTGGTTGTTCTTGTCGCCACTGACGTCATGTAGCGGCCCCGGGTCGCTGCGCCCCTCAGGATGGACATGTTGTACTGCTCCGTACATTCCTGACATCTGATTAGCTCCACTTTCATCTGTTCTTTTCATTCCTTGTGTATGGAATGGGTAAAAAAGTCAACTAGGTTTTCGAGGTCAGTCCTTATAATAACAACAACAACAACACAAATGTGACGTGGGCGAGATGATAATATTCCTCTTTATATCTTATAGAGAGTGGCAGTCTGCATAGACGGGAGGGTCCTGCTCACAAGACTAGGTAACCCTGAATCCAGGAAACTAAAGTTGACTATTAATTAGCCATACCTGGTAGTCTCCCTTATGTTCCTACAATAGGGAAGCCGAGTGTGTGAGTCTCAGACACGACCCCTGTTCAATGACCCGGGCAAAGACTGTGTCCGCAACTTCTCTAATGGAATCAGGAGCCATTACAGGCAGTCCCCGGGTTACGTACAAGATAGGGTCCGGAGGTTTGTTCTTAAGTTGAATTTGTATTTAAGTTGAAACTGTATATTTTATAATTGGAGATCCAGACAAAAAAACATTTTTTGCCCCAGTGACAATTGGAGTTTAAACATTTTTTGCTGTAACGGGAACAAGGATTATCAATAAAGCTTCATTACAGACACCTTACAGCTGATTATTACAATCTGGGACTATAGTAACATCCAGAGAGGTCACCAGAGGTCACAGAGAGCAGAGGGGTCTATCTGTAACTATGGGATGTCTGTAAGTCAGGTGTCCTTAAGTAGGGGACCGCCTGTATTATGACAATATTAACTGACCGACCTGACTATATGATCTAAAATTTTGTTTTCGGGTCTCTTGATTGATAAAAGAGAGGTTCTGATAAGTTGCAGGTAATGTAAAATTGATTGGCCCAAATATCTACTAGGCCCCCAAATTTTAATTTCATTTAGGGTACTGGTCTACTCACTTTTCGTAAGGGATACCTAAAGAGCCCCCTAAGTTTACAGGGAAACACCAATTGCCTCTAATCTTTTCCTACCAGTTTTTTTGCGAGAGAACAAGTCTGTTGAGTTTGGGTTGAGAGTTTTAGGGTATGGGGAATGCACAGGAGTAGATTTGGGAGAATGAAGCAGAAGGCTTGGGGGGAATGGTTACAGGTGATTAGGTCAGAGATACATGGAGGGGGCAGGTTGTCGATGGCTTTTTAAGACCATTTCATTGTAGAATGGACAGGCAGTGGAGGGACTACCGGAGGGGGTTAGAGGCAGATTAGAACGAGGAGGTCGGTGGATTAACCAGGCAGCAGAGTTATGGATGAATTGGAGAGAACTAGCTGGGAGACTACCAAGAAGATTGATGTAGGAGATCATGAGGGCATAGTATAAAGTATAGTTCCTTGTGCTGGTGTCTACGTACATCTATATGTAAGAAATGCTGAAGTTGCAGAATTTTTTGGAAGCCAAAAATGGGCAAATGTAAAGATCTAAAAAAAAAAAACCATTGGGGGTCCGATTCGCGTTTTCCCGACGTGTTACCCGAATATTTTCGAATTGCGCCGATTTTCCCTGTACTGCCCTGGGATTTTGGCGCATCGGCGCCGGCATGCACGCGACAGAAATCGGGGGGGGGGGGGGGGGGGGCCGAACGAAAACCCGACGTATTCGGAAAAACCACTGCATTTTAAAAATGGAAAATGTGTCGCGGAGCTTGCACTTACCTTCACTTAGCCGGCCTCGGTGTATTCAAGTGCGTTCTGATGCTTTTCAGCGCAGCAGCGCCACCTGGTGGACGGTGGAGGAACTGCCTTAGTGAATCCCGGCCGGACCCGAATCCACCGCAGAGAACGCGCCGCTGGATGGCGAATGGACCGGGTAAGTAAATCTGCCCCATTGTCAAAGTCCAAACAGCGACTAGAAGAGATGATCATGTAAGGTCCACGGTAAGTACTGGTCAAGGAGTCAAGGGGTGAAAACATTGATCTCTTGTTTTCAAGGCAATTCAGTGTTTTTCACTTTTTGGATTCGGAAGGAAACTTTTTGCTCCCGTGCAGATAAGCTCATGCTTTCTTCTGGATCTATTCAGCGATCCAAAGTTCTCATATTTACTTCTTCCCTCCATTCATGTCCCTTCCCCGGCTTGAACTGGATGGACATAGACCCTTTTTTTGCTAACCGAACTATTTAACCATGTAATTTTCTTAAAAAGGAAGGTCCTGCCAGCGCTGTTCTGCTCAATAGTGTGTTGAGTATTTTCAATGATCCCTTGTTTTTTTTTGAGCTTGAAACTGAAATATATTTCTCAGGAAGTATACAGACCACATTGTGGCTAAGGAGGGATACCAGCTCATGCTAAGCGTCAGCACTGGCGCCAACAGCGAGCGTGCCAAAACGTTCACCTACCCACCCCCACACACACGTCAGCTTCTTACTGCTCATCTCGCTCTTTGTCAGAAGCTTCGCTAAAAAAAAACAAAAAAAAAAACTATAGACTTTTTGTTCCATCTATATATAATACTGTCTTAGATGCTGTCTCCTACCCAAGATGGGAAGTAGGGAAGTACAAAATTGAGAATTTTTTTCAAATTTGACGTTGATGGCCTTGTGTTTGGGATAGGTTATCCCTCTTAGATTGCAACATCCGGGACTCCTACTGATCAGGTGACATCAGCATCTGAAGCATTGGTAAAGATGAGGATGGAAAATCCCTTTAATATCAAATAAGCAAGGGTCCAATTTTCATATTTATCGGCCCAAGACTGAGCACCCAACCGGTCAGCTGATTCAAGAGTATAAAAGGGCTTTCCCCACGAAGACAGTAGGGCCTAACTTGTGGCTGAGACCCCCGCAGATCGCGAAAACAAGGGATCCGAGCGACCCCTCGTCGGTCCATAAGAATAATGGAGCAGACAGCCGCGCATGACCGTTCTGCTCCATTAATCTCTATGGAGCTGACGTTTTTTTGCGATCTGCGGGGGTCTCAGCACTTAGACCCCCACTGATCAGCAAGTTAGACCCTATCCCGTTGATTGTGTCGCACACACGGTCAGATTTTGGCTTCCATGCAACACAGCTTAGGGCGCATGTTGTCGGACGATCTGACTGATACGGACTGAGCACGTGATTTAACTTTCAAATTGTGTCGTAAGTCCAAGCACTTACATGCACCACACAAATAATGGTGAATTCTGTCGGACCTGATTGGGGAAGCGACACATTCATGACTTCGGGCACACGATCTTAGTGAATCGCCACACGCAGCATTATAGATGGATAATTCACTTTCAGTGAACTCCGGTGACCTGGTAAGTAAATGTGCCCCAATATGTTACTGAAAGGTAAAAATACTCCTGAGTTTTTGTTTAGTATATTTCACCACGTAGGAGTATTTAAAAGGGTTTCAAGGACATTGACATACATGTCCTATCCATTCCATGGGTCTTCTGTTGGTG
This sequence comes from Engystomops pustulosus, assembly GCA_019512145.1. NCBI lineage: Eukaryota > Metazoa > Chordata > Amphibia > Anura > Leptodactylidae > Engystomops > Engystomops pustulosus. The sequence goes on along the minus strand of CM033646.1, from coordinate 7,337,611 downwards.
GGGGTCCAGTTCCAAGCACCCCCAATATTCAAGAACAGGTACTGGGGCAAAAGGTTGTGGCAGAATGTTTGATACTACTTGATAGAAGAGCGAGGGTATTGCTGTAAACAATGGGGAGCTCTTCTCAGATTTCGGGGAGGACACTGTCTAAAGGGACAGCAGCCATTGGATGTGGAGGGCCTGTTTTTAAAACCCCAAAATTTTACCTAGCTAGTAAGTAGACCCAGCAGCTTGATGATGACCTCTGTTTATAGTGTGAGTGCTGTATCCATAGGTTCCATTTACCAACTGAGGCCTGATATATACCTTCTGCTCACATTTAGAAGCATCCCACAATATAAAGTTGCAGTTATCCCAAAATGATTATTTTTCAACAAACTTTGTATAAACCATTAGTAAAAACGAATACAGGAAAATGTAATAAATTTGGGGTTAGGACTTTTTTCTCCACTTAATTTAGTGTTTGTTATCCTCCGAATAAACTGATCTGCTGTTCAGGCCTCATGCACACAACCGTCTGCATTTTGTGGTCCCGGTTTTTCAGTGTCAAAATAGACTGTATGTAACCAGCATGCGAGCTGTATCCGCAAAAAATACGGTGGACAGGTAATCACAGGACCTGGTGTCTTGGACAACCCACCATATGAAGCCCATTTATCTGTGCTACCGTAGACTTCTTTCGAGAAAAGGTGCCCCAAAACCTAAAATAATAGGACATGTTATATTTTTTTTTGTTGCGGTGGGTGGTGAGAATACGGCTATCGTTCCTCTTATCTGAAATCTCTGCCCAATTCAATCTTGCTAGCAAGTCAGGTTGATGCTCACTGAGGTGAGAAGTCTATGAAAAGGGTGGGGAGAGTACCAGCAGCTAAGTCTCCACCAAGCAGCTTTGAGACAACTAGTCCCATAATTAGGAGATCTGTTCTTCTATGTTTCTTCCATAGTGGATATTTGCTTTCTTTTGCCTCTTGGAAAAATCGATTGGCCTACAAAATAAAATTTTTTATTAACATTAGTATCGTGTTACCCTGGACAGGAAAGGCCTACCGTACACATGTGAAAACATCTATTCCTTGTCACTGGTGCTCCCGCCAAGTAAATCTCGGGTCGTGGGCTCACCCATGCCCCTCTCTCCGTGCTCCAGCGGCTCTGCAGCTTCACTTACCTGCCCCCGTTCCGGCTCCGACGGTTGTATGCATGTCCCAGACTCCTGGGGTGTGCGTGCACCGCCTCCCAATCATTTAAGGGGCAGGTGCACCGTTAATTGGTGCTGCCCATTCCCAGAAACCTTTATAACCCAGCCTTCCCCTGCACACCCCACTGGATCTTTGTGCTTACGGCCTTAGAGAAAGCTTGTCTTATGCCCTGTGTAAGTATTCCAAATTCCCGTTGTTACCCCGGTTCCGTTATTTTCTTTGATCCCGTGCTGCCCGTCCTGACCTTCAACTACAGCCCCCGACTCTGATCCTGTGCTGCCGGTCTCAACCTTCTGCCTGTCCCCAATCACGATCTTGCCTTATGACTTTGTACTACGCCTTGGCCGCCACCGTGACAAAGTCGCGCCTGTGGAACGACCTGGTGGTACCATACTGCAGCAAGTCCAACCTGCTTTGCGGCGGGATCTGGTGAGAACTGGGCGCCACTTAGACTCCACTCCCAGGTTTCGGTTTTGTGTCATCATCCTTGGTGGTCCACTGGATCCTTTACTCCTGGTGTTTGACATTCCTGTTGACCACGGGTTGTAAGTAGTCTCATCTATGCCTTAATAGAATGTATAATAGACGTGGCTTCTACTTCTGGGACCCGAATCTGTCTTGAGAACAGAAATCCTTCAACCCTTGTCTTGCAGTTGTAGTGTGTGAAGAGTTGGCCGTGCAGGTGTCACTCTATAACTTCACCTCGATTGGAAAAATTGTTGCGCAAATAAGACGCTTGTCCACCAGTTGTCCAACCATGAAACGAAGGTCGGAGTTGTTTTATGTCCTTATTAGTCCTGCAATAAGAGGCCTAAGGTTTGGCAGAAGAAGGAATAACTAAAAGTACTTATTCAATGCAGATTCCTACTAGGCGTTGGCGTTACTATGGATGGACTTTGGCATTGAAGCAAAGCCAGCCGAACCTGACTATTTCTACAAGACCAGACCACCGTGCGCAGCTTATCTCATGTTTAGATGATTGTCCCATCCTCGCGGTCTCAGGAAATATAAGAGCCAGGCATGCAAGTGCGTAAAGAAATGTCTCTCGATCATTCGACATCTATGGAAGGTGCACATGACCGGCGTTGGATGTTTTGTCAAAGAGGAAGTTTCGGCACAAGAGAAGTTGCAGGTGTTGGCCAACTGAGAAATGTAGTTGCAGTAATTCCTGTGTGTCCTGCCTTATTTATATTGTGTGTAAAGTGTTAGGTAATAACTTTTTCGGTAAGATTTTCAAGTTTTGTTTCTCCTTTTTCAATGCTCTACATCAACTGCAAAGTCAGAGTTAAAGGGGATTTCTAAAAGCTTAAAAAAGTAAAAAAAAATTGTAATAAAATAAGCATTACTCACCTGTTATCTTTAGTGCTAACTTTCTGGGGGGTCTTTAGCCCCTGGTGGTCCCAAGTCTCAATGCCCTGAAACTATACAGGTATACATCGCCACTGATCGCAATGGATATAGTACCAATTGTCGCTTATACAGCAGTGGATTTAACACCAAAAAGAAAAGGTGATAAGTCTTGCTGCCTGCAGTCACCACTAGGGGGAGCTCGTGAGCTTTATGTGTACTGTTATGTTAAGAGCCTATGTAACTCTGTCTCCATACACAGGGATTGGGGCTATGATTAAATAGAACGATGACCCCTAAAAGGAAATGAATACTTGTGTCTCAGAAATAACTTGTCTACAGGATCGGGGATAATTTGTAGATTGATGAGGTCAAATATGGATTGTGCTAACACGGGGTTTCCCTTTGTATGCTGGACTAGCTCCAGAACTTGACTGTCTCTTGCACTCCCATGGGAATCATTGGAGGGGCAATGCATCTAAGGAAAAGGATTGATAATTTGGGATCCCACAATCTGCAATTCGTCCCCTCTCCTCTGGCTGGGGTATAAGTAGTAAAGTCTCTTTGAAGGGAATCTACCACCACCCCCGGTTATAATTGGCTTTCGCACCATGTGACAGATACCCCTACGATGTATATGAGCTAGTTTGGGTATCTGGTGCGTTGACCTAGTTCCGGGAGCAGCCCACACACCCCTCTATGGCACAAGGCCCCTCCCTCTCTAGCCGCTTCATGCCTCCTGCCGTAGTCACATGGTCTGGCGGAGTGTAGGCTGCATCATCAGGCCTCACATACAGAAGCATTAACCCTATGACTATGCAGAGGTTTTTCAGAGATGCCTGGGGGGGGGGGGGGCACATTGGGGATAGCTGTATATAGTGTATATAGACTATTTTTAAGTAGCAACAAGTTTTGGTTATATTCGATGTTATTTGGGGTTGGACTTTCATTTTATTCTTATTTTAGAGCATCTGTTTAACTCTCTGTACGCTGGGATGATATCACAAATTGGAAACCATCAGAGCGAGAAAACCATCTGTTTTATTACAGAGTGTAATCATGAAGCAGACCGGCCGCGAGCACAGTCCAAGACCCCCCCCTGTGACCCCTGCAGTAGTGTCATATGTCTGATATGAGGTCAGATCCAGATCGGAGAACCCGACAGATGTCACCGGACAGTACAGTATGGCCGCCATGTATGACACGTATTGTACGTCTGGTGACTCCCGCTCCCCCTCTCCGATTCTCTTCCATCACGCGTTTTGCACGAGCTCCTGGCTCCGAGGCTTTGGTTTTGGCTTGGAAAATGCAGAGTAGCAGTTCCCTCCACAAAGCTTCTCTGTTTCCAACAAATCCTCTCAGAGTTTGGATGCATTTTTGTCTAATGATTCAGCAGCACATGAGAGGAAAGGAGCTGGATCCCAGCAGCCATCGCTCGTCTCTGCCACCCACTACTAGTGCCGGGGATTATACCGCCATCCCTTCTCTTTATTAATCTCTTCCTACACACCTTGACTAACCCCATCCTTCTACACAACATCATCTCGTACCTTTCCTACAATTTATCTCTAAGCTATGGAAGGATCTGTACAGATTTTACTAACTGCATTGTGTTACTTGTGTGGGGTGTGTAGAAATGCACTAATGGGTCACATGAGATACCGGAAATACTCCTTCTGACTACCATGAAGTCATCTAGGACTGCCGGAGAGACTGGACCAGACCACCACCACAGCACCCTGACACCCTTGCAGCTTCCACGATGGGTGTCCCCCTTTTGCTGAATGTGAAATGTGCGTCTTAGTACTGTGGTCGGGTCCGGTCTTTTGTCTGGTTTCTATCCTCACAAGGTCTTTGTGATATACAAGGCTTCACTCCTTGGCAACCATCTTGGACAAGTATCGTCTTTGTGGATATAAAAGAGGTGCCAGCCGTCTTCAGTGGATAGATCAGATGCTCCACGTTTACTCGTACGCGTGTACCACATGGAGACGCTAGGCTAAGGGCTCATTCACACAAACGTAATGGGGACAGATATGTTGCCTAACCATTTGCGGCCACATATCGGTCCCCATTGACGTCTATGGCGCCCAGTCACTGTGCTGTGAGAAGATGTCTCACCAAACACCGTGCATGGCGAACTATAGGACATGTCCTATGTTTCGCTGTGTTACGGCAGCGGCCACTCACTCCTCTAAGGAGAGGGGAGGAGTGAGAAACGCTCATCCCTCCTCCTCTCCAGCCCACTGCTGTATGTTCATCCGGGCCACCGTACATCGTGTGAATGTACCCTAAGATTGTGATTTATTGTATTTTTGTGTTTGTCAACATTTTTGTTATAGTTGAGATTATATGTAATTATATTATATGACCCCATCAGACCCCTCATTTTCGTGATCTGTGGGGGTCTCATCAATGAGACCCCCACCGATCAGCAAGTTAGGCCCTATCCTGTGGATAGGGCCTAACTTGTATTTGTGGGAAAACGCCTTTACTATCGGCTCTGTGCCTCCACAAGGAGGCAGAAATTTCTATCACAGTTACTAATAATAATCAGGTTTATTCCAAAAAGTAAAAGTTGACTATTCGGCCTCCCTGACTGTATGCTTATGGTATAGAGATTATAGATAGGAAGATAATCACAGTGTAAGATGGACTGTACCACACAGACTCTCCAGAGGGGAGAGTAAACATCTATCACAGTTACTAATAACAATCAGACAGGTTCCTGTCACTCATTTATAGATAAGAAGCTCACAGTTCAGCCTCCCTGACTGTATACTTGTATGGCATGGAGAATATAAAGTGGGAAATCTCAGTGTATGATGGACTGTACCGAAAAAGGCTTTCCAAAGGGGAGACCGAAACATCTATAACAGTTACCAATACTAATCAGACAGGTTCCTTTAACACAGTTATAGATAAGGTTATATAAGTTATAGATAAGCTCAGCCTCCCTGACTGTATACATATGTATAGAGAATGTAGATGGAGAGCATAATCACAATGCACCCCTAGCTAACAGATATGCTGCTGACTCTTGTTGCTTTTGTGATGCTGTGCCAAAGCATCATGGGATTTATAGCAGAGGGGACAAAAAAAGATCAAGATGAAGGCTTTTATATATATATAATATAGCAACATAGGAGTGAAATCACAGTAATAATAAAAATCATTGAGATGCTGTGGACATGTTTGCCATTGTAACGTTCATATTTTCTTTCCATTCAGTGATCAGAGCGAAGGCCATCGTGGGTAAGGAGGTTGACAGTGGGAACGATGTCTATGGAAATCCCATCAAAAGGATTCAGTACGAAATCAAGCAAATTAAGGTAGGATGTGGTGCCAGGACAGATGGGTGTTATGAATAGGAAACTGTGACCACTTAAATCTGCTGACCTGACAAAGCTATGTAGAGCTGCGGTCATCCACCTCTGGGCTGCGGCCAAAAAGGAGGCTTTATTAGGAAGTGAGCATTGCTGGGGGCATTTATTACTAGTGGAGAGTACTGCTTGGACATTTATATGGGGGGGAGCACTGCTGGGGGCATTTGTTAGGAGGACATTACATTGGGGGGAGCACTGCTGGGGACATTACATTTGGGGGAAACCTATTCCTAAGCCCCAGCCCTTTGTCAGGCCTTAGCTGTCGACTTGCTCCTAGAGCTGCAATGGTAACAGACGACCCAAATCTTGGTAGCGCACGAGAAACATGATCCCAGCTGTGACAGGGGGTTTTTTTATGCTGTGTTTTTGAAGTTTGAGGGATGAAAAAAATCTGTATTTATCACATAAAAACAGAAGCCGCAGAAAGCTGATTGTCAGGGAACTCAGCAGTGGAACATCATATGATCACATAGTTTTTTGGAAACCCTCCAAAAGGCTGGAGATCCCAGTAAAACAGATTGGCCGAAGTACAGAATCACTATAATCTTTTTGCTGCCAGGTTATTTAGTTAAAACTTATATAGAATACATTTATATAATAAAATAAATCATACATTTTTTTTATTACCTGTATTTTTCCTAAAAGAAAACGCATGGGGGGGCTGGGGGGGTGTTAAGACCTGACGTCAGTATTAATAATAGCCCAAACACCCCGGCGGTGCAAATCCCACTGGATATACTAAAAGGTTCCGGTTCCTGTTTAGTAGATGTGTAACTACCCTCTACTCACTCATTTAGTAAAAAATCTTCCTAAATTGACAGTCAGGGAACACATATCCTCTTAGCGTGATACAAGTCTGGTAAATTGAAGACAAGATTTTCCCCCGCGCTACTAATTACAGCTTAGCCATTCGGCTTATACACTTGGCCATGGAAACCCCTGCCATGTGTATGAGACCATCCGACTACATCGCCCCCCCCCCCCCCAATGTGTGTCACATGGGAGCCAGCCCAGCTGCGCCACAAAAGGATCACGTGTGCCAAAATCCCAGCGCACACTTCTTAAATACCTGTCCAACCTGTGCAATACCCAAATAATGTGCACAGTCTGACGAAGGTGCAGTGCGACCCTTAGTAAATGAGCCCCAAAATGTTTCATGCAGTCCCATCACTTTATTGCACCAACAATAAAAAATAAGCATTCCAACTTCTAGCCTTTGCTATGCTTACTATAAAAATGCCTTTCACAGCATTCAGAATCATTTCAGTACTTAATATAAGTTCACATTATCTAGCTCCCTGTCAGCAGTGCATGGTGAGTCCCCAGGAGGGGAAGCTGCAGCCTGTGTGTGCCTATATCAGTCTCCTCTCCTCCCCACTTCCTGTCAGGTGCATTGGGGAGGGGGGGGGGGGGGGTGGAAGAGAGAAAGTATGAACGAGGAGACGCAGCCTCTCCCTAGGGACTCACCACAGACTGCTGGCAGGGAGCCAGGTCATGTGAAATAAACTTATATAAAGTACTGATGTAATGATTCAGAATGCTGACAAAGACAATCAGCAAAGCCTAGGCTATAGGAACCTGTCACCAGCTGAAAATTACATTCTAGGTGACAGGTTCACTTTAAAGCTGATGCCGATTGGCATGTAATAGGGAAAATTGTTAGAATAAATCCCTGGATCAATGTCTAATCCCAAGAATCTAGTTCCCATAACTTGATATTTATTACTTTCTAAACATCAGGCCCCTCCTGAACGTGGACATTGTATCAACCATCAGAACATCCTGTGGTAGAGAGTTCATAGAGTCCCTGCTCTTACAGTAAAGAATCCTTCTGTATGAGGATGGTGGTGGCCATAGGAACAGGACTAGTAGTGGGGTAGTAGTAGTAATATTGGATGATTATGTTCCCTGTGATTGCTCCTAAATATACCATGTGCTTTTATAGATGTTCAAGGGACCTACGGAGGACATCCAGTACATCTTCACCGCTCCTTCCTCAGCCGTATGTGGAGTCACATTGGAGACCGGAGGCAAAAAAGAGTATCTGATCGCAGGTTTGTATCTGTATATGTGACTCTTCTTTATGATGTTGCAGTGTAGTTTTATCAGATGTAACTTGGAAGCTTTGGAATATCCAAAGGATCACTTTATGATTTAGGGTGTCCAACGATCCGGAAAATAACCCATTCACTGCTTTCCATGCACATGAGATGGCGATGGCACCCTTATGGCCACCTACTTCACTTACCCGGTCTGTCTACCAGGCTTCGTTAGCACGTGATCATGTGATGGACCCGTGCAGAGGCTGTAATAGATAATGAGTGAACCGGGTGGCCAAGAGGAGCCATTGTGCATGCAAAAAAGTGAAAGGACCCCTTTAAGAACCTGATAGCACATGAGTTGTTATTTACAAGGCAGGCGGCATTGGATTCACTTCATGGAAGTATTTTCTGCCTGAAAAAAAAAGACAATTTTGGCAAACAGAAGAAAGGCAGCTGGAGGGGCGATGGAAAGAGTTGCACAACAGTTTTTAGACATATTTTTGTAAGTGATGTGGCCGTGTGATCGGCTGCTGAGCAGGTGGCTGCTGCTCCGTCCTGTACCGCGCCTACGCCGCCGGCACGATGGAGAAACACAAAACCGTAGAAAATATTGTTGTTTACAGCTCTGTAGCGATGAGGTAAGTGTGCGGGGACATTTCATGAGATTGTGACTGGAGATCATCTGGTTATGGCCCCATTTCCTTCCTACGGCTGCTGTTGTAGGAAACCTGTGAGCTAGGGACATGTCATAATAGCTGGGCCAACATTGTTACATGTGGGCGATGCCAACCGCAGGTGGAGACAAGTTGTGCATGTGTAACCCCCACTTTACCCTGGTGCATGTATAGCCCCCACTTTACTCTGGTGCATGTATAGCCCCCACTTTACCCTTGTGAATGTGTAACCGCCACTTTACCCCGGTGCATGTATAACCCCCACTTTAACCTGGTGCACGTATAACCCCCACTTTACCCTGGTGCATGTATAGCCCCCACTTTACTCTGGTGCATGTATAGCCCCCACTTTACCCTTGTGCATGTGTAACCGCCACTTTACCCCGGTGCATGTATAACCCCCCCCCCTTTACCCGGTGCATGTATAACCCCACTTAACCTGGTGCATGGTATAACCCCCACTTTACCCCGGTGCATGGGATATACCCCCACTTTAACCTGGTGCATGTATAACCCCCACTTTACCCGGTGCATTGTAACCCCCACTTTACCCGTGGCATGTATAACCCCCACTTTACATGGGAGGGTAAACCGCCACGTACCCAGGTGATGTATAACCCCCACTTTACCCTGGTGCATGTATAGCCCCCACTTTACCCTGGTGCATGTATAACCCCCACTTTACCCTGGTGCATGTGTGAGTGTATGGATGTAGAGCTGTGTGTAAGTGTATGGATGTAGGAGAGCAGTGTGTAAGTGTATGGATGTAGGAGAGCAGTGTGTGAGTGTATGGATGTAGGAGAGCGGTGTGTGAGTGTATGGATGTAGGAGAGCAGTGTGTGAGTGTATGGATGTAGAGCTGTGTGTACGTGAATGAGTGTAACAGATCTGTGTGTGAGTAATAGGATGTAGCAGAGCTGTGAGTGAATGGCGGTAGCAAAGTTGTGTGTGAGTTAAAGGGGTTGTCTGAGAGTTATGAAAAAAACAAAAGGTGGCCGGGAGGGGGCTGCTTAAAAAAATAAAGATGTACTTACCTTCTGACGCCCTCCCCGTGTCCCGCTCTGCTGTCTTTCCGGTCAGCGCACCATGTATACAAACATGGCCCCGGAGCAGTGCTGTATTCAGTTTACGGCCGGACCCGACAACCATCCGGCCCGTATACACAGTGCTGTGAAAAGGCACGGGTGGGCGTGTCCGGCCTGGAAGCTGAACCCAGCACTGCTCCGGCAGCCATGTTTGTATACATGGCGCACGTACCGGAGTGAAAGCAGCGGGGACACCCGCAGGGCGTCGGAAAGTAAGTACATCTTTTTATTTTTTTTAAGCAGCCCCCCCGGCCACCTTTTGTTTTTTTCAGAACTCTCGGACAACCCCTTTAATGGATGGATGAAGCAGGGAAGTGTGTGAGTGATTGGATGCAGCTGAGCTCTGTGTGACCAACAAGAATTTTTAAATTTGTATCAAATATGTTTTCTACTTTTTTTTTTTTGTTGGATGACTAAATCTTGGGTGCGTCTTATAGTCCAAAAATATGGTATATGCTTGACTGTCTGGTGTTGGCAACTCAGTGATGAACACAGAAGAAAAATATGTGTTCTCCTCCCTTTGTCCTTTTTAAAGTTAAATTCCAATCCTTTTTTTCGCCTTTTTTTGGCTTTAAAGTATTTTTCATGTCATTAGACATTAGTTTTTCTGCAGATATTTCTTATTTTGTTTCATTTTTGCTCGTCTCTTGAATATTTGTGTGATGGGTGGTACCACCGTCCACCTAGCAGTCGGAACTTTTAGTTGTCCATGTGATGCTGTGCTGAGCCGTCATGGGATTAGTAACAGTCAGAGAGAGATGGGAAAGTCTAACAAGCTGCATTTGTCAATTTTTAATCCAGGGACAAATAATTTTAAGCATCTATCTTTGTTTTCCAGGAAAGGCAGAGGGTAATGGAAAAATGCACATCACATTGTGTGACTTCATTGTGCCATGGGATTCGCTCACCCAGACCCAGAAGAAGAGTCTTAATCAGAGATATGAGATGGGCTGCGAGTGTAAGGTGAGTCACCGTAAGAATTAGAAAATGCCCTTTAATCATTTCTATGAGAGGCATGTTGTGTGGCAAAAAGGGGTGTGGTATGTTTGAAGAGGGGCGTGGTTTACACATAAGAGGTGTTGCATCCAGCTAAATTGATGCTTAGTGCGCTGACTTCCCGAGTAAAGTCGTCTTTCCCACAAATTTTGGGAAACCCCTTGTGTTCTAGGGCAAATCAGTGTATTCAGTTGTTATGCTGGATCAGAAGTGCCAGGGGATAACAGAGGACTGACCTCGACCAATCCCAGGTCTCCCCAGACCACAAAATGTCAATTCTTCTGATATCACAAGTGACAAGTTGTGACCATGTGAGACCATGGATTGGCCAAAGCGGATCTGGTGACTCCCCAGCACATACACACACAACAAAGGAACCAGGAGCCGGAGCAGTGTCAGTACACTTAGTTTTTGTTTTTACAGCCCAGGGAAATGGCCTTTAAAGGAAATCTACCATCAAAATCCATCATAATGACCCAAGGGGAGGGCAGGGGAAAGGGAGCAGCAAAAATCTATCTATCTATCTATCTATCTATCTCCTATCTCATATCTATCTATCTATGTCATATCTATCTCATAGCTATCCATCCATCTGTCTATCTCCTATCATCATATAATCTACTTTATATTTATGCATCTATCTATAAATCTATATCATCTTTCATATTTAGCTTCTATCATCCATCTCCCTATCATCTGTCTATCTCCTCATATATAATTCTCCTACAGTCCCATATTACAGATTGTCTTACCTTACTACTGTTTGTAACTACAAAGTGTTGTTATTGTGCAGGGATAAAGGAGCCTCTTACGGACTGTGATAAAATAGTTTTATTTTGAGGCCCCACTTTTAGCTTTGCCTAGGGCCCCACTTTGTCTAAAACCGGCCCTGCTTAGACGAGGAGGTGCTTCCAAAATCAATTTTAGTTTACACTGTCTCCCCTCCCCCTGCTCCCTCAGCACTTCCCCGTCCTCCCTCTGCCTGATGTTATCTCACACAGTGGGCTGCTCCTGCACAGTGTCACAGTATGTGAAGCTGCAGCACAGAGGCGGCACTGGTAATGCCCACCAGAGCCATCTGGCTCATTAGCATCATTTTAAAAGTTGATTTTAGAAGAAAGGAGGCCATGGATAACGAATATAAGAAGATACCACAGTCCCGGTGCCTGGATCTATGAGTAATGTCCCTGGGTTATCACGATGGATGTTGATGGTAGATCACATATGTTTGGCCGGATTAACCTGACTATTATTCTGTCTTTTAAATTGAAAAACCTTAATATAAATTGTAAAATTAAGATGGTAATATGGTGGAAGACACTAAAAAAACTGGACTTAAAGCTTATGACTAGCCCTGACCCACAGCATCAAAGAGGCAGATATAGGGTTAAATTCCAATGGATTTCTCAGAAAATTCAAGCCAGTGTCCCCCTCTTACCATGGCCGTTCCTTCACACCCTGGTCACCATCCATGATGGGGGCAGCACCATGCAGAGGGGCCTGCATGGATACAATAGGTAAGGGAGACTCTTGGGTGCTGGCACCATTGCAGCATTTCTCATGTCTACACTCAGAACCTCTTTGTCGATATTTTAGGGTTGTGGTCATGGCCGCAGTCCAGTAGAGGAAATATTACACAGACTAGTAAATCAGCCCATGTCTTCCTGTGTTATGTTAGGAAGAGTCCAATAGGTTAGGAATCCCATAAAAACCCCTCCGTATAAATGTCTCTGGTAGAAGAGAACGTCGATGAGTCAACGCGGATCCGACACATTCATACATCCGCCGAGGAAGAAGGGAAGCCATGCCGGGGGGGATGCAGCTCACATTACACACATTTATCCGTTATTAGAAGCATGTGACAAAAGGTTCTCGCGGTCAGGAGAGACTAAATTGGAACATTTTGTTCTTAGTTCCAAGTGCTACATCTGGCGAAATCCCTACATACAGGGTATGAGAACAAAGTGCTACAAAATCTCCCATCAAATCCTTGTTTCATGTATTTATCCCGTAGAGGATCAGAAGAGAAATCTGTGTCACATCATCTGAGATCTTAAAGGGTTTTTTCTAAAATCAAGAATCAACAGCAATCGGGGTGCCCAAAAATGTGCACTTACACCGGCTCAAAGTGCCCTCATAGCTCCAAGCTACAAATTGTTTCCCTCACATCCCCATAAAATCAACTTTGTTATCTTACCTGGCATACACCCAGATCCTCAGGAGTCAGAGGGGGTATGTCCTCCCGACCTCACTCATTTCTACTCCTCCCCGTGCGCCATTCTCACCATTCAACACTAAATTATTCCCCAATCTGCTTTTATAATTCACATTGCTGGTGACTTCTGTTACAAGGCTGCAGTCATCATCATTATTATCTGATCTCTGTTCTGTTACATCTTCCTCTTTCCTCCGCCCCCTCCGGTTCCATATAGCTGACCACTTGCTCCAAGCAGCTCACGTCTGCAGAAGGGAGGGGGAGGTAGGAAGATTTATCAGTGCAGATAATGATGATGGTGACGCCAGAGACTCCAACACCCCAGTGACTTTATGCAGTTGCAGCAGACTGTGTCCAGCTCCTCTCCCCCACACCCATCCCGCTCCCTCCCCACTTTCTATTATGTGCTTTTAGCAGGCAGGGGAGGGAGGGGGATGATGTGGAGAAGACGAAGAATGCATGAGGAAACACTTGGGTTGCAGCTGCTCATCCCCTGGGACACACCACATTCTGCTGGCAGGGAGCCAGGTAATGTGAAATAAAGTTTTATAAAGTACTAAAATGATTCAGATTGCTGACATAGGCATTTTTAAAATCAGCATAGCACAGGCTATTGGATCCTGTCACTAGCTAACAATGACATTCCTGGTGACATGTTCGCTTTAAGGCCTACTAAAATGTTTTTTATTATGTCCTAAAATGTAAAAACATAGGGGGTCATTTACTAAGGGCCGATTTGCGTTTTCCCGATGTGTTACCCGAATATTTCCGATTTGCGACGATTTTCCCTGTATTGCCCCGGGTTTTTGGCGCACGCGATCGTATTTTGGCGCATCGGCGCCGGCAAATCGGGGGGCGTGGCCGAGCGAAAACCCGACGGATTCAGAAAAACCGCCGCACTTTAAAAAAAAGTGTCGCTGTACTCGCGCTTACCTTCACTTGGTCAGGCTTGGTGAAGATCATTGCATTCCGGGGAACTTCAGCTCAGCAGTGACACCTGGTGGACGTCGGAGGAACTACCTTAGTGAATCGCCAAAAGACCTGAATCCACCGCAGAGAACGCGCCACTGGATCGCGAATGGACCAGGTAAGTAAATCTGCCCCAGTTTAGACTCTTTATACAGTAAAAGTTGTACCTAGTGGTTCTGATTGTCCTCTATCTCCTCTCCTTCCTCAGATTTCCCGCTGTCCTTCCATCCCCTGCTACGTCTCCTCCCAAGATGAGTGTCTGTGGACGGACTGGATGACAGAGAAGAGCATAAACGGGCGGCAGGCCAAACATTACGCCTGCATTAAGCGCAGTGATGGATCCTGCTCCTGGTACCGGGGAACCGCCCCTCCCAAGCAGGAGTTCCTCGACATCGAAGATCCCTAAAAAAAATCTCACGTTGTGCAAGTCCCTCCCACCACTTCTGAGATTTTTTTTTTTTTTTTGGGATTTTCTTTTTTTGGTCCAGGTAAATATCCTGCAAGTCACATGGCTGAAGAGAAGATGCTGGACTGCTGCAAGCTGTCCCGGGACAGGGGGTTTAACCCCTTCATTGCTGAGCTCTGCAGCACTGAAAGGATTAAATGGATCAGGATGAGGATGGACTCTGCTTCCAGCCTAGTTCTTAGACTTCCTCTTACCGCTTTTCCCTATCGTACAGTTTGTCGGAGCGCACAAGGCCGCAGATAGAATCCCTTTATTCTGTGTAGCTGGTCTACAGTCCCCCCCTTGGCTTTTCCCCAAGTGCCCGATTCCCTTTACCAAAAGGATAAAACCTGCAAAGCGAGGTCCTATGCGCTGAGTTCTCCTTGCCCCGTCCCTTCCTCTCTAGTGTTCTCATGCAATCGATGCAGGGACTGGCTTTCTGTGTAATTCGGAGAATGCTTTCGTTATACAATTTGCACCAATTTCTTCAGGTTTTCATTACCTGGTGTTTTTTTTCTGAGACTGTCTTGGGGGGGTGTTCTTAATCGAGCGCTAATGCTAAACATGTGATGCTGATATATAGTACTGGTTTGTAGAGGTGTTTTCCTCTGAGAAATGTATAAATAAATTTACAACTGGGCATTAAAGGGAACTTGTCAGCACATTTTTAACAAATACAGATGGTGACAGGTTCCCATAGAGCTCTATTAACTAAATGTAATCCTTGTTTCAGCTAAAAATTGTCCCATCCCCATAAAATCAACTTTGTTATCTTACCTGGCATACACCCAGATCCAGCAGGAGTCAGAAAGTGCATGCTTTGCTGGATCAGGTCCAGTGGCTCCCCCCATGCCACGTGCCTCCTCCTTATCATTCAGCTCTTCATGTCATGTGACCAGGGTGATGTCATCTAAGGTCCTTTACCCACTAACTTATGTAAAATATACCCCATGTATCTATCTGACCACATGAAACAGAGCATGCTTCCATGGACTTCTACTCCTCATCATGTGTCCTTGGAGGCTGCTGTGATCTCATGTGATCAGATTTATACATGGGGTACATTTTGCAAATGTTAGTCGGTATAGGACTTTAGATCACCCTGGTCACGTAACAAGAAATGCTGAATGGTGAGAGGGATTCAAGGGGAGTAGCTGCTGGACTCCACCTAGCAGGACACGCCCCACCCCTCCGTCTCCTGCTGTATTTGGATGTATACTAGGTAAGTTAACAAAGTTGATTTTATGGGGATGAGAGGGGAACTATGTTTAGCCAAAAAAGGTGGTATTTAGTTAATAGGGCTCTATGGGAACCTGCCACTAGCTGTATTACTGAAAAACGTGGTGACCGGTTCCCTTTAAGATCGTTAAAGGGGCGTGTTCTTGAACAGTCTACTTAGTGACACGCCTCCAACCGGTAACACCCTGTTGTCTGTGCATATATCTGTAGAAGGACGAGAATTGAGCAACGACCCAACACAGAGAGATGTCAGCTCTCCTGGTCTAGAATTTTCCATGAACGATCAATACCCCTAATTTTCGCAATGTGCTGCACCTCTATTATTAGTTGTCCGGGCGCTGAGTCCTTACAAGGTCAGGCGCCGCTTTCATGCAGTTGTTATTTAAACGTCGAGATCAGAACTGGAACCAACACAGAGGAAACATATAATGGAAAGATCTTCACATTTTCCATGTTTTGGACTCGGCTTTGCCAAATACTGAACAACTACTGACCGGGTACTGGTAGCGCTTATTGTACGGTACGCATGGCCACGCCCCTTTGACAAGAATGCCCAGTATTAGTTCCACTCTATATGGAAAAGACACCATGTGTTACAGTAACTTTGTGATCAGTAATATTCCACATGGAAATTTACATATCAAGGAAATCTACCACCAAAATCCATCCTGATAAACCAGGGACATTACTCATAGATCCAGGCACCGGGACTGTGCTAATCTCCTTATATTTATTATTTTCTTAATTTTTTTACTTTCTTAATTTGTAATCCATGGCGGCCTCCTTCCTTCTAAATTCAACTTTTAAATTATGCTAATGAGTCAGAGGTGTTATGCGTTACCAGAGCCTCTCTGTGGAGCCCTTACTCAGGCAGAAGGAAGGGAAAAGTGCTTAGGGGGGGGGGAGGCAGACAGTGTAACAGCCTGTGATGCTACAGCATTGAGGGGCTCTGGTAATGCCTTTCTGGCTCATTAGCATAATTTTCAAAGTTGATATTAGAAGGAAGGAGGCCATGGATAACAAATATAAGAAGATTACCACAGTCACGGTGCCCGGATCTATGAGGAAGTGGTTTATCATGATGGATTGTGATGGTAGATTTCCTGTTATGTTTCGGATCGCAGCATTCGGAGAGAAGAGACTAAAATTTTGGGGTGAATCCCCACAGTACATGAAGGTTCTCTGCAGAGTTACATCCAGATTTAGGGGTGCTGTTGTGGAGGGAGATCGCCCCCTTCAATTAGTAGAATACGCCACTAGCCGTGGCCTCATCGTCCACTAACCTGCACATCAAGCATATGAAGTCCAACCCCAATCTATACATTTCTATACATGTAGCATTAGTCGTCATGTTAGCGGCAGTATGAGTGTGACAGCAGCGATATATCAGCCACGTGCACCCTGCATCACACCCACACGGTGCACCCCACTCTATACACTGTACCCACAGTCCTCCGCTACCTTGCACAGGATACTCACACCCCTCTTTACCCCGTTTAACACAGGGCACACGTTGCGTAATCACAGCCCCCATCCCCTTTAAGGAGAGAACGTTACACGTGCCTGATGTACTGTATAGCTTTTTCGGGGACTATTTAATCCCTCATTACTAGAAAACCTTTTATCATATTTATATCACACTATTTGGTATTGTCCCCTTTTTATCCCCCCACCCCTCACCTCGACATGGCTTTCTGGTCCTTGTGTCAAGCCCCTCCCCTTTGTACAAAAAAACAACTATACTGTAAATCACAGTAACGCTATTTGTAGAGTTTCTCGCTTGGTAAGTATTAAAAAAAAAAAAAAACCGGAATGTGTATTTTTTATTTTCTGCTGCAAGTATTAATTTAAAGCTTTTTGTTATCTTTTTTGGTGTTTTTATGATTATTATTATAATTATTATTATTATATATATATTTTTTCTGCTGGAAATAAAAGTCTGAGACTTGTGGAGAGAGAAGGGGAAAGTTGCATGTTCCGTGCTTTGCACTCATTCCGATGCTCGATGACAAATTCTGTATGTGAAAGTTTCATCGGTGCCATTAAAAAAAAAAAGTATTATCTGCCAATAGGAGACCCCGTTATTGTGTGTCACCCGGTCTGAGCGCTTTTCTTTTTCAGTGTTGCGTGGGTTAAGAAAGCTGCACCGGGACTGTTGTAATCTACTTATATTTGTCATCCATGGCCTCCTTGCTTCTAAAATCTACTTTTTAAATGATGATAATGAGCTTGGGTGGGCGTTACCAAAGGCTCTCTGTGTTGCAGCTTGACACACCCTCCCGCTGCTCCCTCTTCCTGCTGTAATCTCACAGCAGCAGCACTCAGTGGGAGGAGGGGAAGGACTGAGGAAGCAGGGCGAGACATTGTAACAACCTGTGACACTACAGCGCGGAGGGGCTCTGGTAACACCCCCCAGAGCCCTTCTTGCTCCTAAGCATAATTTTAAAGTGGATTTTAGAAGGAAGGAGGCCATGGATAACAAATATAAGAAGAAGATACCACAGTCACGGTGCCCGGATCTATGAGTAATGTCCCTGGGTTATCATATTGGATTGAACAGCAGCTGGGAAGGCTGGAACATGAACTGAGGATCTTCTTCTCCCCTCTGATCAAGCGTTATGGTTCCTTCCGCAATCTGTCTCTGTTTGTTTACAGAAACTGTAGTAGCCAATCACTGGCATCAGTTATAGTCAGCCGAGGCCATTGATTGGCTGTAGCAGTCACATGACGATCATTAAATCGAGCAGAGGCCAGTGATAGACAGCAATGGTCACATGACATCACTCTATACAAAGACTAGAAGTCAAAATGCTTGACTGGATATAAAGGGAGGACTTGGCATCTTATGGCCCCTAAAATGTCACACTGCGCCCCTTGTGGGATGCAGTGCTCCCTCGCGCCACTTTCTTCTCCTTCCCTCAGTCTGGTGGTTTCTTCCCCTTCTGGATAGCAATTCAGTAGGAAGGAAGAAGAGCAAGGGGTGGAAAGTGGGTTGGTTGGAACTGCATCACGCCAAGAGGTCAACAAGGACCATGCAGGTTCTCACCCCATTCCTCCCTGGTTCCCTGAACCTCTGTCTCACCACCATGTGGCCCACCCTGGTCTCCAGGGCACCATGCAGCGGCTCTGGAAGCGATATGGGTAATTCCAACCATGCTGGAGATAAGAAGAGAGGTATCTGGGTCGTGAAATGATATGCACCTATTAGATGAGAGCGAGGGCGGAGATGAGGTGGTCCGGGTGAGTAGTAACCTGACCCCTCTCCATTACTTAGACTGCAGGACAGTCGGGTTACAGCTTGTAGCATCACGGAACTGAGCTGTGGTTCTTACAGAAAATCTGACCACCACATGGACCACACACAACCGGCCCCTTATACTGATAAATCCAGAATTGCTATTTTGGTCCTGTACATGCAGTAGGTAATCTTCCCCTTGAAATCACATTCCTTCCAAGTCTACTGGTAGAATAGTGAACCATTCTGTCCTATTCAAAAGGGGATAAAAGCTACTTTACATACATTTGCATCTTCCAGGATTATTATCCACTTCTGGTTGAGGATACATGCACACGGACAGTGGGGAAAATGATTGGAAGAGTTGTCCAAGAGCGAGTGGAGAGCAGTGGAAAGACCTAGAACAAGGTAGAACAGTGGAACAATGGGTGAAGCCCTCGCCCTCCATGCGCTGTACGGACGATCTTCGCTCAAGACTCCGTTGCAGAACAAACAGAATGTTCAAGAGCCTTGAGGGTTGTCTCAACAGTATCACAGAAATTTTTTTGGATCTAAGAACTGACCAGAGTATCTTCTCTCAGGCTTGTCCAAGGCCGGCAACACACGACTGTGTTAGGCCGTTAAAAAACGGACCACGCACTGAATGGATTTCATGGAGAGGATGGGATTCCCAGCATCATAGTTATATGTGATGCAGAGTCCCTTCTTCCCTCACAAAACAGCAGCTTCAAACTGTAATCATGATTTAAGATCAACAAAAATATCTAGACTCCTATGGTGGCAGAAGACCTCAACTAGGACACTAGGTCTGGGCCCTGTAGCAGCTGCTATGGCTATTACCCCTGTAGTTACGCCCCTGTGTTTATGGCATCGCTCTGCAGTACATCTCGTGCAGCACCAACACAGCCAGTAGCAAGGCTTTATACATAGCACTTATGTGTAAGCAGCATTTTGATTGGCTAGGACATCAGAGGCTGCTACAGGCAAGATGATTGACTGCTGTACTATACGTATAATACAGAAGACACTTACCATCCTACTATAACACCTGTCATTAGGTTCATAGGTCATGGGGAAGGACACAATTTTCCCAACGTCTCAACATGTGATACAAATGGACTTTAAGTAACTGTGTTAATAATTACTTCCTCATTTATTATCATCTGGTTTTGATTTTCTTTAAAAACCTAATAAAATCTTCACATTCCAGCAACATTCATTCCGTGAAACAAAACGCCTTTCGTATTTGGCGTTCGCCTCGTTTCGTAGACAGTGAAAATGCTTTTGAAGATATTAAACCAAATTCAAGGAAAACACGACACTAAAAATACTTCTGTTTTCTTCATTCCTCTTGTTTTGCATTGCGTTGCTCTTGGAACCAAATTGCATCCGTCCATCTGTTCTCCATCTCAGAATTTGCGAATTTATTTTTACCAGGACTTACAGTCGGCCTAGAACAACAGATTTCAGCGGAAAAAAGGAGTCGCAATGAACTGTTCTTAAAGTGAACCTGTCACCAGGAAGGTTGTTTTTAACTAGTGACAGGTTCCAATACCCTACGCTATGCTGATTTTTAAAAAAAATGTCAGCATTCTTTATAAAATTTTATTTCACATTACCTGGATCCCTGCCAGCTGTGTGTGGTGAGTGCCCAGGAGCTAGATTTCCATGTTAGAGTCTATGAAGTGTTATGTGTCACCCATCAAACACAACAAATTTTCCTTAATAATGGACAGGGGGTAGATACATCACAGTTACTAATAATAATCAGACAGGTTCCTGTCACACAGTTATAGATAAGGAGCTCACAGCTCGGCCTCCCTGACTGTATACTTATGTATGGAGAATATAGATAGGAAGATAATCACAGTGTATGATGGACTATACCACACAGACTCTGCACAGGAGGGAATATCTATCACTTTTACTAATATCAATCACACAGGTTCCCTTCATACAGTTATTCATAATGAGCTCACAGCTCGGCCTCCCTGACTGTATACTTATGGAGAATATAGATAGGAAGATAATGACTGTGTATGATGGACTGAATCTCCTATCATAGTTACTAATAATAATCAGACATGTTCCTGTCACACCATTACAGGCAGTCCCCGCGTTACGTACAAGATAGGGTCCGGAGGTTTGTTCTTAAGTTGAATTTGTATGCAAGTCGAAACTGTATATTTTATAATTGTAGATCCAGTCAAAAAAACATTTTGGCCCCAGTGGAGTTTAAACATTTTTTGCTGTAATGGGACCAAGGATTATCAATAAAGCTTCATTACAGACTCCTTACAGCTGATCATTGCAGTCTGGGACTATGGTAAAGCATTCAGAAAGCTTCACCAGAGGTCCGAGGGGTCTGTCTCTAACTATGGGTTGTCTGTAAGTCGGGTGTCCTTAAGTAGGGGACCGCCTGTATAGGTCATGAGTTCAGCCTCCCTGACTGTATACTTATGGAGAATATAGAGTGTATGATGAACTGTACCACATAGACCCTCCACAAAGAGGACAGAAACATCTATCACAGTTACTAATAACAATCAACCATTCACACACGTTCCCATCATTACACAGTTTTTATTCATGAAGAGCTCAATCTCAACCTCTCACCTGACGGTAATACTTATGGCTATGGCGAATGATATTACGTAAGAGGGAAGGATAATTACATGCACCCAGCTTAGTAGAATTGTACTTCAGTCTCTTTGGTTTAGTGAGTTCAATGGCTGAGGCATCATGACATTAATACCAAAACCAAGTAAGGAATAAGAAAATAAGTGAGAAATGTAAAAAAATTAAGAATGCGCACAAGAGATGCTTGGCCCACGCATGTTGCATGTTCCGCAAAAAACACTGTGCGATGGTAACCAGCATTGGGGGTTTTGCAATAAAATAAACCATTGGCAAAACACTAGGCACTACCTTGCCATTGATGTGCGTCTTAATGCTTCAATGGAATGGCATATGCAATAGCACACACCAGCCCAATGACAGGCCCAATGATACATGAAAACTTGGATGCCAAGGGCTGATGCAAATCAACCATGAAAAGTGGGTAGGGTTAAGTGACTGTCACAACCTAAGCCACTGTTATTTTATAACGGACATTAGCCAGAGTGACAGGAGGAGCCACGGTGGAACAGAAAGTTACGAAACTAAATAAGTATTTACATTTTTTTTTTTTTTTGTTTGATATGGTGATAACATAGTAAAAAAAATCTCCTATCATGAACAACCCCTTTCACTCTGGGGAAACCACAATTTTATAGGCTCACTGGTACAAAAATATATAGCTTTGAGCCCAATATTGAATTTTTGTCGGTGCATGCACCCATAATGACAATGCATGCCACTACAGGTGGAGTGTTGAGATCTGGGCAGCGGTTGTTTAACCATTTATTTTATTCTCCAGGGCTCTCATGAAGAACCAAAACAATGCCCGGCTCACTCACGAATGTTGGCGAGAGAGAAATATCGGAAGTAGGGGTTGGAACGATTGATTAATGGGCTGACTGCACCACCAAGTTACTACAGTCTGGAAAAGTTCAGCTTAATTTCATGGGGCGAAAATTCTAATTTGGTTTTAATTAAAAATATGACCATTTCAGCTTTTTTTTTTTTTTTTTAATTATTTGTAATTAAAGGAAGCAGGAGTTTATGATGCTCCCACCCAAAAAAACTGTGTTGCTAGGCGGGCTTATAAAGTTTGTGCACTAGGATTGGTTTGGAGTCAACAAAGGAGTCAGGAGAATATAAACGATGAAGATAGTAAAAAGTGATTGAGGGATCAGACTAAAGGCTGATGTTAACTTATTCTTATGGGGGGACATTATGATAAGTACGAAGGAATGAAGGGTAGTAGAATTTTTTCAAATATTTTTTTATGCTTGAGAAACCTTGGCTTTAAAAAATTCTGGACTATACATATAAGGTGTTCCAACTGTTTTAATACTTACTGGACATTTTTTTTTTCTGAAAAAAAATTCAAAGGACAAAACACGTTTTTCATTACGCCATTGACTACTCCCATCCAGCCTCCCAGGTGTGCTTCCCCTTCGTGTCTCTGAAACTAATCTCCTTCATTCCTTCTCTCTAGTCTCTGACTTACTCTCCTTCTATCCTCTTCTTCTCTAGTCTCGGACTAACTCTCCTCCATCCTTTCTCCTCTAGCTCTCTGACTACTCCCTCTCACCCTTCTAAGTGTCTTGATATCTCTATCATCTTTCTCTAGTTCCTCGACTACTCCCCTCCATGGCTCCATGTCTGTTTCTCCTCTAGTCTCTATACTCAGTACATCCTACCATGTTTCCTCCTCTATGCTCTGACTCTCCCTCCATCCCCTCCTCTAGTTTCTGATATCATCCATCCTTCTCTCTAGTCTCTGACTACTCCCTCATCTCTTCTCCTTAGTCTCTGACTACTCTCCTCCATCATGTCTTCTCCTCTAGGTCTCTGACTACTCTACCTTCATCTCTTTCTCTAGCTCTATACTCTCGTTATTCCTTCTCTAGTTCTGACTACTCCCCTCATGCTCCATGTCTTCTCTCTAGTCTCTCCTCGTCCATCCCACTCTCTCTGTTTTGACTACTCCTCCAGTCTTTCTCCTAGTCTCTGACTACTCCCTCCACTCCCTTAGTCTCTGACTACTCTCCATCTTCCTTCTCCTCTAGTATCTGACTACTCCCTCCAGTCTTCTCCTCTAGTTTCTGACTACTCCCTCAGTCCTTCTCCTCTAGTCTCTGACTACTCCCCTCCCATGCTTCTCCTCTAGTCTCTGACTACTCCATCCATCCATTCTTCTCTTCCTATGTCTCTGAACTACTCTCCTCTTCTTCCTTCTCGCCTCCTAGTCTCTTGACTACTCACATCCATGTCTCTCCTCTAGTCTCTGACTACCTCTCCAGGTCTATCTTAGTCTGGAATATCCCCTCCAGTTTCTCCTATCTAGTCTCTGACTACTCCCCTCCATCTTCTCTCTCCTAGTAGTCTCTGACTACTTCCCCTACCAGTCTTCTCCTCTAGTCTCTGACTTCACTCCCCATTCTTCTCCTCTAGTCTGAATACTCCGTCCAGTTCCATTCTCCATCTAGTTCTGACTACTCCATCCATCACTCTTTCTCCTCTGTCTATGACATTCCCTCCATTCTCTCTCCCTCTAGTCTATGACTACTTCCCCTCCCTTTATCTCTTAGTCTCTGTCCTACTATCCTCAGTCTTTCTCTGTCTCTGACTACTCCCTCCAGTCCCTATCCTCCTATAGTCTTCTGACTTACTCTCCCGCCTCCATGCTTCTCCCTCATAGTCTCTGCTACTCCTCTGTCCATCTCCCTTCATGTCCTATAGTTTACTCTCACTCCAATGACATCCTCTATTTCTACTTCTAATCCAGTCTTCTCCTCTTAGTCTCTGACTACTCCCCTCCATCTTCTCCTCTAGTCTGGACTACTCCCCTCCATCCATTCTCCTCTAGTCTCTGGACTACTCCATCATCCCTGTCTCTCTTGTCTCTGACTATTCTCCTCTCATTCTGTCAACTCCCCCCATTTCTCCTCTAGTCCTGACTACTCCCTCCATGTCTTCTCCTCTAGTCTCTGACTACTCCCCTCCATGTCTTCTCCTCTAGTCTCTGACTACTCCCCTCCATGTCTTCTCCTCTAGTCTCTGACTACTCCCCTCCATGTCTTCTCTAGTCTCTGACTATCCTCTCATGTCTTTCTTCTAGTCTCTGAACTATCCCCTCCAGTCTTCTCCTCTAGCTCTGACTACTCCCCTCAGTCTTCTCTCTAGTCTTGACTACTCCCCTCCATTGTCTTCTCCTCTAGCTCTGACTACTCCCCATCCAGTGTCTTCTCTCTCAGTCTCTGACTACTCCCCTCCATGTCTTCTCCTCCTTAGTTCTCTGGACTACTCCCCTCCATGTCTTCTCTCTAGCTCTGACTACTCCCCATCCATGTTTCTCCTCTAAGTCTCTGACTACTCCCCTCCTCCTTCTCTCTCTAGTCTCTGACTACTCCCCTCCATGTCTTCTCCTATAGTCTCTGACTAATCCCTCCAGGTCTTCTTCCTCTCTCTACCTGACTTACTTTTCCTCATGTCTTCTCCTTCGTAGTCTGACTACTCCCCTCCATCTTCCCTCTAGCTCTGACTACTCCCTCCATGTTCTTTCTCCTCGAGTCATCTGACTAATCCCCCAACTGGTCTTCTCCTCTAGTCTCTGACTACTCCCCTCATCTCATGTCTCTTTCTAGTCTCTGGACTATCCCCTCCAGTGTCTGTCTCCTCTAGTCTCTGACTACTCTCCTCCATGTTTCTCCTCTAGGTCCTCTACACTCCCCCTCCAGTTTCTTCTCCTCTAGCTCTGACTCACTCCCCTCCATCTGTCTTCTCCTCTAGTCTCTGACTACTACTCCCAGGGTTCATCTCCTCTAGTCTCTGACTACTCCCCTCCAGTCTTCTCTCTACTAACTGCCTCTTGCTCCTCTAGGCTCTGACTACTCCCTCCATGTCTTCTCTGCTAGCCTCTGATACTCCCCGTCAGTCTCTCCTCTAGTATACTGACTACTCCCCTCCATTCCTCTTCTCTATCTAGTCCTCTGACTAATTCCCCTCCAGTGCTTCTCCTCTAGTCTCTGACTACTCCTCCCATGTTTCTCCCTCAGTCTGACTACTCCCTCCATCTCTTTCTCTGTCTCTGACTAATCCCCTCCAGTCTTCTCCTCTAGGTCTGATACTCCCTCCATTCTTCTTCTAGTCCTATGGACTACCCCCTCCCTGTCTCTCCTCTAGTCTCTGACTACCTCTCCATGTCTTCTCCTCTAGTCTCTATACTCCCCTCAATCTCTTCTCTCTAGTCTCTGACTAATCCCCTCCAGTGTATTCTCCTCTAGTCTCTGACTACTGCTCCCCCCATATCTTCTCTCTAGTCTCGTACTACCCTCCATCTCTTCCTGCCGACTGACCGTCCCTCTGTCTTCTCCTATAGTCTCTTACAACCCCCCCCTTGTTCTATCTGACTACTCCTCAATGATTTCCTCCTCTAGTCTTGACTACTCCTCCTCATGTCTTCCCTCCTAGTCGCTCGGACTACACTCCCCTTCATGTCTTCCTCCTCTAGTCTCGGACTCTACCCCCTTCTACCTATCCTCATGTCTCCTCTGTCATTCTTAGTCTACTGACTAATTCCACCTCACAGGTACTGCTCCTCCAGCTCTGACTAACTCCCATTCACACAGGGTCTTCTCCCCTTACTAGGTACTCTAATCCCTCCATTGTATTCTTACTCTGAGCCTATTCTGAATACTCTACCTCCATGTCTCTCTGCTAGGTACTCTGAACTACTCTCCTCCATGTTTCTCCATCTACTTAGCATATCTCCTACATGTTGTCTCATTAGTCTCTGACTATCCCCTACAGTGTTCTCTAACTATAGCCTGTTATGACTAATAACCAAAATTGTATTCTCCGCAGCATCTGACTCATCCCCTACAAGTTGTTAGCCTCTAGCCTCCTGACTAATCCTCCATCCGTCTCTCTCAGTCTCTGAATACCCCTCCATTCCTTCTACTCTAGTCTCGATACTCCCCTCACATGTTTTCCTCTAGTCTCGATACACCCCCTACGTATCCTCCATGTCAGTCTACCTGCTAGTCTATGAATACTTACCATACAGTCTTCTCCTATAGGTTCTAATACTACCAACTTCGCCCTACATTTATTCTACACTATCGTCTTCTGACTAATCACCTCCATGTCTTATTATCTACCTCTCTCTAGGTCTCCTGACTATACTTTCCTTCTGGATTCTCATCTAGGTCTCCGGACCTACTCCCCTCCAGGTTCGTCAACTATAGATCTGACTAATCCCCTCCAGGTCCATTCTCCTCTAGTATATGAATACCCCTCCAATTGTCTTTCTCCTCTAGCCGCTGGAACTACTCCCCTCCAGGTATTCTACTATAGTCTATGGACTACCCCTCCAGGTTTCTTTCCTCCTAGTCTCTGGACTACTCACCTCAAGGTCTATCCTCTAAAGGCCTCGAACTACTCCCTCCATGTCATCTCCTCTAGCCTCTGACTTACTCCCCCTCCAGGTCTTCTCCTCGAGTCTCTGACTACTCACCCTTCCAGGTCTTCTCCTTCTAGTCTCTGGAGACTCCCTCCGGTCTTCTCCATAAGTCTCTGACTTACTTTTTCCTTCATGGGTCTTCGCCTTCTAGGTCTGGACTTACTTCCCTCTCCAGGGTCTTCCTCTAGCTCTGAATAATACCCTTCACATGTCTCCTCCTCTAGCCTCTGACTACTCCCCTCAGGGTCTTATCATGATAGTATCTGACTACTACCCTCCATTATATTCTCTTCTAGTCTATGACTACTCCCCTCCAGGTATTCTGCCTATAGTCTCTGACTCTATCCTCCGTCGTCTACTCTAGCCCTTCTTACTCACCTCAATTGGTCTTCTCACTCTGGCCTTCTGACTACTCCCCCTCCTAGGGGTCTTATCCTCTAGTCTCTGATGACCCCATCCAGGGGTCTTCTCCCTAGTCCTGGACCTACTCCCCTCCGAGGTCGTCTCCTCTGCTCTGAATACTACCCTCCAGTCTTCTCCTATAGCATCATGGAACGAATCCCCTCCAGGTATTCTCAGTCTAGTCTCGACGACTACCCACTAAATCTCATTTATTTTCGTCTTGACACTCACCTCCATGGTATTATCCTCTATGTATCTGTAATACTATCCTCACATGTGCTTCTCTTAGCCTCTAATAACCTCAATTCCTATATTCTTCTAGTCTATGGACTACTCCCCTCCAGGGTATTTCACTCCTTAGTCTTCGGACTACTTCCCCTAAATGTTA
>CM033646.1:7189520-7309794 GCA_019512145.1 Engystomops pustulosus | reverse complement strand
CTCCAGTCTTTACCTCTAGTCTCTGACTAATCCCCTCCATGTCTTCCCTTAGTCTCTGAACTAATCCCTACAGGTATTCTCCTCTAGTTCTGACTAATCCCTTTTCATGTCTTATCTCTAGGCTCTGATACTCCCCCCATGTATTCTCCTCGAGTTCTCGCTACTCCCCATCCATTGTCTGTACTATAGTCTCTGACTACTCTCTTCATGTTTTATCCTCTAGTCTCTGACTACTCCCTCCAGTGTCTTCCCTATGTTTCTGACTATTCCCCTCAGGTCTTCTCCTATAGTCTCCGCTGACTACTATCCACTTCATCCTTTCCGCTAGTTCTGACTATCCCCTCCATCTCTCTCCTACAGTCCTGCCTTACTTCCCGCTCCATGTCTTCTCCTCGAGTCTCTGCACTATCCCCCCATCTCTCTTCGAGTCGCTGACTACTCCCCTCATCTCTTCTCCTTCTAGTCTCTGACTACTCCCCTCCAGTGTCTTCTCCTTAGTCTCTGACTACTCCCTCCATGGTTTTCTCCTCTAGTCGCTTTGGATACTCCCCCTCCATGTCTATCCCTCTAGTCTTGACTACTCCCTCCAGGTCTTCCTTCTAGTCTTGACTACTCCCCTCAGTCTTCTCCCTAGTCTCTGACTACTCCCTTCATCTCTTCCCTATAGTCTCTGCTATGACCTTCTCCCATCTTTCTCCTCTTAGTCTCTTGTAATTATCCTCTCCCATCTCTTCTCTTAGTCTCGGACTACATTCCCCTCCCTGTATCTCCTCTAGGTTCTGATACTTCCTCTCCATGTCTTCTCTCTAGTCTCTGCCTACTCCCTCCAGTTTTCTCCTCAGTCTTTCGGACTACTCCCCTCCATTGGTTTTATCCTCTAGACCTCGACTACTCCCCTTAATTCTTTCCTCTATTCTATGACTACTCCTTCATTCTCTCCCATAGTCTCTGACTACGTCCTCCATGTCTTCTCCTCTAGTCTATGACTACTACCTCCATGTTTATGTCCCTCCATGGTGTCCTGTACTAGGCTCTAATCTGTCTTCTCTCTATCTTGACTATCCTTCTAGGTCTTCCGTCTGTCTCTGACTACTCCACCGCCTCTATTCTCGTCTCTAGCTCTGACTCTCCCTCCATCCCGCTCCTCTAGTCCTGTACTGTATTGATTGTATTCTTCTATCCTTCTTCTCTAGTCTCTGGATACTACCCTCCATCCCTTCTCCTCAGTCTCGCCTACTCCCTCCATCCTCTCCTATGGTGTCTGACTAGTATTTCGAAATGCTTCTCTCAGTCTCGATACTCCCCCCTCCAGTCTTCTCCTCTAGTCTCTGACTACTCCCCCCATGTATCTCCTCTAGTCTCTTGATTACTCCCTCCAGTTGTCCCTAGTCTCTGACTACTCCCTCCATGTCTTCTCCCTTAGTCTCTGACTACTCCCCTCCATGTCTTACCTCTCCCAGTCTCTGACTACTCCCTCCATGTCTTTCCTTTGGCTTCTGACTACTCCCCTCATGTCTTCTCCTCTAGTCTTCGACTACTCACTCAGTAGTCCCTCTAGTTTCTGACTACTCCCCTCCATGTCTTCTCCTATAGTCTCTGACTATCCCCTCCATGTCTTCTTCTCTGTCTGACTACTCCCTCCAGTCTCCTTACCTAGTCTCTGACTATCCAACCTGTCTCATCCTCTAGTCTCTGACTACTACCTATCATGTTCTCCTACGAGTTCTCTTGACTAAACTCCCCATCATGTCTTTCTCCACTAGTCTTGTGACTATCCCCTCATGTCTTCTCATATTAGTCCTCTGACTACCCCCATCCATGTCTTCTTCCTCTAGGTCTGACTACTCCCCTCATGTATTTTAGTCTCTGACTTACTCACCTCCAGTCTTTCATCTAGTCTCGGACTACTCCCATCCATACATTCTACTCCTAGTCTCTGACTATTCCCCTCACTCTCTTCTCTCTGATATGACTATTCACCTCATTCTCTCTCCTCTAGTCTCTGAAATACTCCCCTCCCCCCCATGTTTCTCATCTAGACTCTGGACTACTCACCTCCATGTCTTTCATCTAGTCTCTGGGATACTCCCTCCAGTCTTCTCCTTAGTCTGAAACTACCTCCCATCCAGTCTTCTCCTCTATCTCTGACTACTCCCACCTCAATGTCTTCTCTTAGTTATATGACTACTCCCTTCATGTCTTTCTATTGGTGTGTCTGACTAGTCTTAAATGGTCTTCTCCTCTAGTCTCTGACTACTCCCTTCTAGGTCTTCTCCTCTAGTCTCTGACTACTCCCTTCTATCTCTTCTTCTCTAGTCTCTGACTACTCCCCTCCATCCCTTCTCCTCTAGTCTCTGACTACTCCCTTCGATTCTCTTCTCTATGTCTAGACTACTCCACCTCCATCCATTCTTCTCTAGTCTCTGACTACTCCCCTCCATACCTCTCCTATGGTGTCTTGACTAGTCTTCTAACATGTATCTCCCTCTGTCTTGGACTACTCCCCTCCATTGTTCTCCTCTAGTCTAGTCTCTGGGACTATCCCCTCCATGTTTCTCTCTGTCTTGACTACTCCCCTCCATGTCTTCCTCTAGTCTCGACTACTCCCCTCCGGTCTCTCCTTTAGTCTATGACTACCCCTCATGTCTCTCCTCTAGTCTTGACTACTCCCTACTCAGTCTTCCTTGGCTCTGAATACTCCCCTCCTGTCTTCTCCTTAGTATTGACTTACATCCATCCATGTCTTTTTCTAGTCTCTGACACTCCATCCATGCTCTCTTAGTCTCTACTAATCCCCTTCCATGTTCTTCTCTAGTTTGATACTCCCTCCAGTCTTCTCTCTAGTCTCTGACTACTCCCATCCAGTTCCTCCTCTAGTCTTGACTACTCCCCTCCATGTCTCTCCTCTAGTCTCTGACTATATCCCCATCCATGTCTTCTCCTCTAGTCTGATAATCCCTCCATGTTTCTCTCTATTCTGATACTCCCTCTGTCTTTCCTAGTCTCTGACTACTCCCCTCCCTGTTTTCTAGTCTGACCTATCATCTCTTCCCTTTAGTCTATGACTATCCCCTCATGTTCTTCCTCTAGTCTCTGACTACTCCCCTCCATCCCTTCTCCTCTAGTCTCTGACTATTCCCCTCCATCTCTTCTCCTCTAGTCTCTGACTATTCCCCTCCATCTCTTCTCCTCTAGTCTCTGACTACTCCCCTCCATGTTTTCTCCTCTAGACTCTGACTACTCCCCTCCATGTCTTCTCCTCTAGTCTCTGACTACTCCCTCCATGTCTCTCCTCTAGTCTTGACTACTCCCTCCATGTCTTTCTTAGCTCTGACTACTCCCCTCCAGGTCTTCTCCTAGTCTCTGACTACTCCCCTCCATGTCTTCTCCTCTAGGCCGATACTCTCCATGTCTTTCCTCTAGTCTCGATGACTCCCTTCCATGTTTCCTTAGTCTGACTACTCTCCCCTCCATTTCTCCTCTAGTCTCTGACTACTCCCCTCCATTGTCTTCTCCTCTAGTCCTGACTACTCCCCTCCATGCTTCTCCTCTAGTCCGACTACTCCCTCCACTCTCTAGTCTCTGACTACTCTCTATCTCTCCCCTTCCGTCTCTGAATAATCCTCCTATGTCTTCTCCTCTAGTCTCTGACTCCCTCCATGTCTTTCCTCTAGTTCTGAGTACTCCCCCCATGTCTTCTCCTCTAGTCTCTGACTACTCCCCATCCCCCCTTCTCCTCGTCTCTGACTACTCCCCTCATCTCTTCTACTCTAGTCTCTGACTACTCCCCCATGTTTCTCCTTAGTCTCTGGACTACTCCCTCCATGTCTTTCACTCTAGTCTCTGACTACTCCCCTCCATGTTCTTCTCCTCTAGTCTCTGACTACTCCCCTCCATGTCTTCTCCTATAGTCTCTGACTACTCCCCTCCAGTCTTCTCTCTCTAGTATCTGGACTACTCCCCTCCATGTCTTCTCCTCTAGTCTCTGACTACTCCCCTCCATGTCTTCTCTCTAGTCTCTGACTACTCCCCTCCATGTCTTCTCTCTAGTCTCTGACTACCCCCCTCCATGTCTTCTCCTTCTAGTTCTGATACTCCCTCCATGTCTTCTCCTCTAGTCTCTGACTACTCCCCTCCATGTCTTCTCCTCTAGTCTGACTACTCTCCTCCATGTCTTCTCCTCTAGTCTCTGACTACTCCCCTCCATGTCTTCTCCTCTAGGTCTCTGACTACTCCCCTCCATGTCTTCTTCTCTAGTCTCTGAATACTCCCCTCCAGGTCTTCTCCTCTAGTCTCTGACTACTCCCCTCCATGTCTTCTCCTCTAGTCTCTGCTACTCCCCCTCCTCGTCTTACTCCTATTCCTGACTACTCTTCCCCTCCATGTCTTCTCCTCTAGTCTCTGACTACTCCCCTCCATGTGTGTCCCTGCCTCCCCTCCATGTTCTGGCTCTGCACACACTGCAGCACATCATTTCCCCAGTAATAATTGACATCACTGCAAAGTACAGTCATCCTTCCAGTAATCACTGCGGCCGCTGCCCTCTCATTGGCTGCACATCCAGCCCACAAAATGGCGGAGCTCCGGGGCTCCTGCACTTGTGGTAAATACCTCAGCAGCTGCTGACGTCAGACGCTAGAGGTCGCGCTGCGGCGTCACATTCCTGTCTGCAGTCACGGCCTGGGCCGGGGCCGCTCTCATAGGATACTGTGCACCGCCGGGCTCCGACATCATGGCCGGGGCGCGACACTTCTAGAGTCGTCTCGTACGGGTGGTAGCGGAGCAGTCCGGGGTAATTCATCTCCCGGGGGCTGACGTGTAGCACCGGGGTGTGTACGGATACCGCCTCTGGGCCATGAGCTAGTCAGCAGCCCCGGGAACGGATATTGCAGGAGCGGAACAGGAAGTCCCAGAGTCTGGAGCGGAGAGAGTGGGGCCGGGTGAGTGCAGCATGTCACCGCCGATCATGTGTGTGGGGTCACGGCTGGATAGCGCCCTGATATGTGCGGGGGCCGCAGCTGATTGGCCGGGTGTGCGGGTGCTGGCCGGGGGTGCAGGTGCTGACACACGGCACGTCTGGGCTGCATGTGCTCCATGTGAGAGCAGCCGGGCCTGGACACACACATGTCACCCGCAGCTCAGACACTGTTCACACCTCACATAAACAGTCTGATGTGCGTTTACTTGAGATCCGGGGATAGACCCCATCAAATAGCAGATTCCCAGCAATATTTTACATTCTTTAACATAATCCACGTTACATGCCGTGTGTGAGACTGGGAAGCTGCAATTTCACGTGTTGAGGTTTCAATGGTGTTTTCAAAGCAAAAATCAAGGAGCGAAAGTGTTAGTAGAAGTGCACATGGGCACGATATGGCGGTATTATACCCTAGGGTAGAGGCTGCGAGCCCTGAGTACACGGTTTAGGGTCAAGGCTGAATTTAGGCGTTTAATATGGTAGATACTACTCTGATATGTTTTCAAGTGTTTACTTATTATTACAGATCATGTGGCTAGATGGTAATTATAATACCGCCATACTGCCGCGCTTTGTCTACCGTTATTAGAGATGACTGGACCTGACATTCGGGTCCGGCCGTGTGATCCGGACAAATTGGCGTATCTGGTCCATAGAGGGCCCGGTATATGACGACCACTGCTGCAGTGAGGGCTGTAGGGTCGATAACCCCAACTTCCGACTCCTGATCCACCTAAATGGTCACTGACGCCGCAGTCCTGTTTTCCTGATCACTGTAGCAATGCTGAGCTAAATGTGGCCATTTCTGATCTGTAGTGGAGGAGCTTCACTGCTGAGCATGTACATAAAGTGCAGCCACGTTCATCTCAAATTAGTGTAGGTCAGGGGTCCACAACCTGCACCTACATGTATCACGCAGTTCGCACCCTGCTGACAGAGTCCATTAAGCACTTCAGTAACTGATTACAGCGTTCATTGGTGCAGGAGGCCGGGTAGAGGTGAGTACAGCTGAGAAGTCACTGCTCTCGGGTCCTCACTTGCTGCTCCACTCTGTGTCCTGACCTTCTATATGCATAGGCGTCAGGACCTAGAGCAGCAGAGAGGTCCTAGGGGTGGTAAGTACTTGTCAGCTGTACTGTACTTCTCCTGGGTCCTGATGCCGGCCCATACAGCCAGTGCAGGACACAGAGCTGAGCAGTGTATAGAGAGAAGAAGCTGCCGTGTGGTGCAGGGAGGAGAAGAGGAGCCAGGAAAGGAGAAGATTTATTAATTTGTCTGCTCTGGGGTCTCCAGTATTATCTGCTCTGGGGGTTTCTCCATTAATAATGTGGCCTACTCTGCAGTATTTGGTTGGCGGGGTGGTATTTATTGCTGTACTGTGGCATTTATCATTTCTAGGGTGGTATTTTGTGCTGTTCTGTTGTTGGTTGTGCATCCAGGGTGCTGCTTACTGATGTGGCCCCTTCAGCAGTGTTACAATATGGCCCTGGGACCAACAAATGTCGCTCGCTCCTGTGCTAAATCTTTAGATTAGGAATAGAACAGACAATTAAAGGAAATTTTCTAATTTATTTACTCGTGGGGTCAGTTTGTCCATTTTATCACGACAACGACTCTACCAAAATGGTCACTGACCCCACAGCCCTGCCTGCAGTCTGTCTAATAACTAAATGGGGCCCATATTGTATTGTTCTATCCAGTAACGGACCCCTGACCATCCCATAATAAGACGTCCGATCCCTATATTCACTCTATTACTGGACATGGAACAAAAATTATTTGGGGGCTCTAGTATGTCCAGTCCAGTATGTCAAGATTGAGACTTACTCCAGTCAGGGGATGATTGTGACTTCAGATATTACCTGATCCAGTTTTCTGGCACAAGTTCTAGTGAATCTGTGGGGCTGAGGTGTCTCACCCTGGGTGTTGGGGAAGACTCCTCCATACAAATCTAGGCTTCTGCTGAATTTTTGAAAAATGTTATAAATTTGACTTAATTTCCTTTTTGTCCCTTGCATTATAGAGCAAGAATGCCGATCGTGGAGAAACTAAAAGATGCCCTGAAGCCAGGCCGGAAGTACTCGGATGATGTGGACCTGGGGAAGCTGCTCACTTCCTCTGCCAAAAAGATCCTTTTACAAAAAATCGAATTCGAGCCGGCCAGCAAAAGCTTCTACTACCAGCTGGAGACGCTGAAGAGCAAGTACATCCTGCTGAGTCCTGCCCTGCAACCGGCCACCTCCCAGAGGGGCATCGAAGGACCCCAGAAGCAGAGTAAGGCTTTTCAATTCATTGTATTCTGGTCATGTGGGCAAATTATCCCGTCCCCCTCCTGTCATCATTCAGTTTTTCCAGTGGGTTATAGTTGTGTCATACTCTAGGGGTCTTGACATGTTGACACGATGGGTCCTGCAGGTTCCATAGCGAGCCCTAGTGCATCTCCAGGGATGGAGCATAGTGACACCTCTATCCACTGTGTGTGACCTCCTCTCACATCAGACGGAGGACATGGGTTTGGAGAAGGGGGTTGGTGATCAGTACTCTCCGCTCCACAGAGAGCTGCCGAAAATCTGGGCAGGAACAGGACCTGCACTATGTTTGGCGTCTGAGACATGGTTGCTGACTGCATGACCGTACACAATGCACCTATGTGGTTGCCATGAGCTAGCTGCCGATTTTGCGATTGGCTCACGACCCCCATGTACTGTTGTGCGCTGGGGCCTACTCCTGCATAAAGCCTGTAGTTAGACTTTAAAAGTCTAACCACCCACAGATCTTTATGACGTGATTGTTTAGTGTCCAATACGCCCCTATATCATCTCTGTCTGGTGCCGTTAAAAAAACTAATTTCAAACCCATCTCTGGTGCCCTTAGTAGAGATGAATGATCCCGACATTCCCCTTCAGGATCGGCTGTGCGTCTTCAACGTATTGGTGGACGAAGGTTCAACTGTCCCTCTGGCGCATGCGCGCTGAGGTCATGCGCACCATGTCAGTTTCACTGAATGACTGTGCTGCGGACCAAGCAAATTAAAAAGCATTTGCGACCTCGGACGGAGGTGATTATCGGGCGATTTGGAGACACGTTCAGTTTTTCAGAGGCAGTTATTGATGTCCAAACCAGTGGAGTGAACAAAAGAGGAGTAGTAATTCCTCTCAATGATATGTCTTTACCAAATATAATCTAAGCCTGCTTTTAGCTTCAAAAACTGGATCAGAAAAACTGACCGTGTAACCTAAACCACGGGGTCGTAACAACCTTTACAGTGGTTTAGTCTCCCTGACTTCTCGTGTAGACAAGTGTCCTCGTACACTGGTGGTAAGCAAATAACATGAAATTTAAAAATGAGCCGGCAACAAAGCTGATGAACTTTAAGGTGCTTCAAGGGGTTGTCTTCTGAAGCAAGCCCTTATCTATGTATCTGCGGAGGTCGCAGGAGAATCCCACTAATTCTGCTGCAGTTTATGAACACAAGTTACAGTCCTGTGTGAACACTGCCACATGCTGCAGCTCGGCGCTGGGTTCATGTTATGCCTCACGCACGTTTTCGTCTCCGTACGCAGGCAGCTTTTTCAATCACTCCATCCATTTCAACGCAACTTGGTAAATTTGGTCATGCAGGGACTCCTTGCATCATCATTTGAACTACGAGGCTTCCACGCTCTTTCCTGTAGCAGTGGCTAGTCTGTGAAATGTGGTGACCAGATGGTCCTGGTTCATTGAGTGAGCATGATCGTGTGAACTAGCCCTTAAAGGGAATGTGTTTAAATGTTATTCCTCCAGGATAGGTCATCACACAAGGGGACGGTGACTCCCTCTGTTGTATGAGGGGCTTTGCACATTATAGTAGTAACACATGAGATACATAATAGACGCAACTCTGCTTTGATGTTCTGAATATTCTTTGGGGGCTCTGGTTCTCCTTGTGGAGGTCCAGCCGGGATAAATATGTAAATGAGCTCTCCTTCAGAAGATCCGCCTCACTAGTGGCGAGCGGGTTATATGCATATTTTGTAGATATAGAAACTGTATTTCGGATGGGGGAAAAGCCCTGAAGTCTTGTGACTTTGATGTCCGTGCTCCTCTCCCTGTGTGGGTAGAGATGATGAGTGTTTCCATGGAGTTGGTGATTTATATTCAAGGAGGGGTGGAAGCAAAATTTTATGAGGTGGATGATTTTTCTTTCTGAATATGTGGGTTTTTTAAGTTGCAAACGGGTGGTAAATGCAAGCTGTGTCACTTGTGATATGTGGTTCCGGTCCAGTTTGTGTTTCGGCATCTCTCTAGAGCGTTGGTGGGCACCAGGCAGCACCTCTGTAAAGTTCTCTTGTGTAGTCTGGTGGGAATTGACCTTTACCTTGTCCATCTATTGAATCGGAAGCTGCAGAACAAGCCAATATCCTCACCACTTGTGCTGGATGCTGTTTGGCTTCCTAATGTAGAATTTTTTGGGAACGGACTTTTAAAATTGATGGGCAGCAGCATTTACTTCTCCATGGTCATAGTTGATGTCTTTCCACCTCTTAAAATGCATCTGAATACTCCAGACCAGAAAAACAACCAAAACATCTTCATTTATAGAGGCGGTCACACTTGCTGATGATCAATTAAGCTTTTGTTTGTTGGTTCCAGGTAACGACCTCGCATCCGGCAGCTCCGATGGCGTTCCACATCCTCAGAAGGTTCTCTTTCCAGTCGAGAAGTTATCCATGAAATGGGAACGAATCTCCAGGGTGGGCGCTGGACTTCAAAATCTGGGAAATACTTGCTTCCTAAATTCTACGGTGCAATGTCTGACCTACACTCCTCCACTGGCTAACTACCTATTGTCTAAGGAGCATAGCCGCAACTGTGAGTAGATTAGCGCTAAGCCTTCTACTCGTGTCACGTTTAATAACCACATGCGTTGGCCCAAAATAAATATTATACTAACTAAAATGCAATATTTCTTTTCTAACTTCAGGTCAGCAGGGTGGATTCTGTATGCTGTGTATTATGCAGAACCATCTCATCCAAGCTTTCGCAAATAGCGGAAACGCCATCAAGCCGGTGTCTTTTATCCGTGAACTGAAGAGTAAGAGAACCTTTTTTACCTTGCCTTTTCTGGTGGCTTTTTCCTGTGTGTGGGGTTCATTAGACTTTGTTCCGCATCCCTTTCACAATTGCAAAACTGATGCTGTCAATGTTGGTGTACTGACCTTAACTATTAGTAGTACACATGCACCAAGAGTCCATAGCCAACTCAAGTCTTGGGACCCTTCCCCTCGGAAATCTCGAGAATGTGGACACTGACAAGTTAAAGGGAACCTGACGCTGAAATAACTTTCCACTAATTGAGCATCTAATCTATGAAAACTGCTATTATAAAACAGTACAACCATCCCTATAGTGTTCCTCCCCATGCCTGGAAAGGTCCACAGCCTGTTTGAAAGGTTGACTCGCCATCTATGCAAATGACCCCATGTGATAATTGGCTTTACTCTGAGCTGTGTTGGCATATTCGTGCCCTTCACGTCTTCAGCTCATTGCATTTTCTAAAGAGAATTCCTGAGGGAAGGGTGAGCTGATTTCTCTTTAGCCAGTTACATACAGAAAGTCTCTCTCGCTCTCTCGTCATTCACCCTTCCAGCATGTATTATGTAGTATTTGGCTGAAGAGAAAGCTGCGCTACATGACTTGAATATGCATAGATGTTGAGTCAAGGTTACAAACGATCTGTGGAACTTTTCAGGCATTGGGAGGAACAATATAGGGATAGTTATAAAGATATTAAAAGATATTTTTAGTTAGCTTGGGTTAGATTAAGTGACGGGTTCCCTTTAAAAAGGTTTGGGGCCCTAAACCTCTTACTGACAGGTTCCTTTAATGTAATATTTTGACCACAGAGTCCTCGCTACTAAGGTACCTTCTCCTATGTTTGGCAGCTACCTGATAATCTTCCTATTTTACCTAGTTTTATGATTTTACAGGCTCTTGTGTCCCCCTTATCCTCATAGACTGTAAGCTCTTGTGTCACCCTCTCCTCCTCATAGACTGTAAGCTCTTGTGTCACCCCTCTCATCCTCATAGACTGTAAGCTCTTGTGTTTCCCCCTCATCCTCATAGACTGTAATCTCTTGTGTCACCCCCTCATCCTCAGACTGTAAGCTCTTGTGTCACCCCCTCATCCTCATAGACTGTAAGCTCTTGTGTCACCCCTCTCATCCTCATAGCTGTAAAGCTATTGTGTCACCCCTCATCCTCATAGGAATGTAAGCTCTTGTGTACCCCATATACTCATAGCATGTTAAAGCTCTTGGGTTTCACCCTTTATCTTATGACTGTAAGCTCTGTGTCACCCTTTTTATCCTTATAACTGTAGTCTGTGTCACCCCCTCATCTTCATAAGACTGTAGCTTTGTGTCCCCCCTCTCCTATTAGACTGTAAGCTATTGTGTCCCCCCCCCTAATCCTCATAGACTGTAAGCTCTTGTGTCACCCCTCCCTTATCCTTATAGACTTAAGCTCTTGTGCACCCTCTCATCCTTCCATCGACTGTAAAGCTCTGGTCACCCTCATCTCATAGACTGTAAAGCTCTTGTGTCACCTATCATCCTCATAGACTGTAAGCTCTTGTGTCACCATAATCCTATAGACGGAAGCTCTTGTGTCACCCTCATCATCAAGACTGTAAGCTCTTGTGTCAACCCTTCCTCTCTCATCCACATAGACGGTAAGATCTTGTGTCACCCACTCATCCCAATAGACGGTAAGCTCTTGTGTAACCCCCTCATCCTATAGACTGTAAGTCTTGTGTCACCCCCTCATCCTCATAGACTGTAAGCTCTTGGGTCACTCACCCACGCATCCTTATTAGATGGAAGCTCTTGTGTCACCCCTTTATCCTATAGACTGTAAGCTCTGTGGGTAAACCCTTTATCCTTATAGACGGTAAGCTATTGTTGTCACCCCATTATCCGTATAGACTGTAAGTCTTGTGTCACCCCTTTATGCCTTCTAGACTGTAAGTTTGTTGTCACCCCTTTTCATTAGACCTTGTAAGCTCTTGGTCACCCCTGTATCCTCATAGACTTGTAAGCTTTGTGTCCCCCCTCATCCTCAAGAATGTTAAGTCTTGTGTCACCCCTTTATCCTTATAGACTGTAAAGCTCTTGTGTCAACCCTCATCCTCATCGACTGTAAGCTCTTGTGTCACCACCTCATCCTCATAGAATGTAAGCTCTTGTGTCACCCCACATCCTCATAGACTGTAAGCTCTTGTGTCCCACCTATCTCATAGGATGTAAGACTATTGGTGTCACCCACTCATCCTCTAGACTGTAACGCTATTGGGTCAAACCCGCATCCTCATAGACTGTAAGCTCTGGTGTCACCCCCTCATCCTATAGGACTTGTAAGCTCTGTGGCAACCCCTCTCCTCATAGACGGTAAGCTCTTGTGTTCACCCCCTGATCCTCATAGACTGTAAGCTTTGTGTCACCCCTAATCATCTAGACTGGTAAGCTCTTGTGTCACCCCCTCATCCTCATAGACTGGAAGCTCTGTGTCACCTCTCATCCTCAATAGACGTAAGCTCTTGTGCACCCCTCTCTCATAGACTGTTAAGTCTTGTGGCACCCCATCATCCTCATAGACTGTAAGCTTTGGTGTCACCCCCTTACCTAAAGACTGTAAGCTCTTGTGTCACCTATCATCACATAGAATGTAACTCTTGTGATCAGGGCCTAATCCTCATAGACTGTAAGTCTTGTGATCACCCCCTCATCCTCATTCAAGAAGTAAGTTCTTGTGTCACCCCCTCATCCTCTATAGACGTAGCTCTTGTGTTCTACCCCCCTCATCCCCATAGACTGTAAGCTCTCGGTCACCCCTCTCATCCTCAGTAGACTGTCAGCTCTTGTGTCACCCCATAATCCTATCGTCTGTAAAGCTCTGTGTCACCCCCTTATCCTCATAGACGGTAAAGCTCTTGTGTCACCCTCTCATCATCATAGACTGTCAGCTCTGTGTCACCCCTCATCCTCAAGACTGTAAGCTCTGTGTACCCCCTCACCTTCATAGACTGTAGACTCTTTGTGTCACCCCCTCATCCTCATAGACTGTAAGTCTTGTGTCACCCCTATCCTTATTAGACGGTAAGCTCTTGTGTAACCCTTATCCTATAGATGTAAGCTCTTGTGTCACCCCTTTATCCTTATAGATGTAAGCTCTTGTGTCCCCTCACCTCATAGATGTAAGAGTATGTGTGCACCCCTTTATCCTTATAGACTGTAAGCCTCTTGTGCCACCTAATCTCATAGACTGTAAAGCTCTTGTTCACCCGTTATCCTAAGACGTAAGCGCTTGTGTTCACCCCTGATCCTTAGACTGTAAGCTCTGGTCACCCCGTTATCCTCATAGGACTGTAAGCTCTTTGTGTCCCCCCTCATCATCAGACTTGTAAGCGCTTGTTCACCCCTTTATCCTTATAGAATGTAAGTTTGTGTCACCCCTCATCATCATAGACGGTAAGCTATGTGTCACCCCCTCATATCATAGACTGTAAGCTCTTGTGTCACCCTCTCATACACTTAGACTGTAAGCTCTTGGTCCCCCGCTCATCCACATAGGACTGTAAGCCTCTTGTGTCACCCCTTCATCCTCATAGACTGTAAGCTCTTGTGTCACCCCCTCATCATCATAGACTGTAAGCTCTTGTGTCACCCCCTCATCTCATAGGACTGTGAAAGCTCTTGGGTCACCCCCTCCTCATCCTCTAGACTGTAAGCTCTTGTGCCACCCCCTATCCTCTAGACTGTAAGCTCTTGTGTTCACCACCCTCCTCCTCATAGACTGTGAAGCTCTTGTGTCAACCCCCTCATCCTCATAGTCTGTAAGCTCTTGGGTCCCCCTAATCATCATAGACTGTAAGCTCTTGTGTACCCTCTCATCCTCCATTAGACTGAAGTCTTGTGTCACCCCCTCATCCTCATAGACTGTTAATGCTATTGTGTCACCCCCTCATCCTCATAGACTGTAAGCTCTTGTGTCACCCCCTTATCCTCATAGACTGTAAGCTCTTGGGTCACACTCTCATCCACATAGACTGTAAGCTCTTGTGATCAGGGCCTCATCCTCATAGACTGTAAGCTCTTGTGTCACCCCCTCATCCTCATAGACTGTAAGTTCTTGTGTCACCCCCTCATCCTTATAGACTGTAAGCTCTTGTGTCACCCCCTTATCCTCAGAGAACTGTAAGCTTTGTGTCACCTCTCATCTCATAGGACTGTAGCTCTTGTGTCACACTCCTCCTCCTAGAATGTAAGCTCTTGTGTCCACCCACTCATCCTCATAGACTGTAAGTTCTTGGGTCACCACCTCATCATTATAGACTGTAAAGCTCTTGGGTCACCCTTGATCCTTATAGACTGTAAAGCTCTTGTGTCGCCCGTTATCCCTTATGACTGTAAGCTTTGTGTCACCCTTTATCCTTATAGACTGTAAGCTCTTGTGTCACCCCTTTATACTTTAGACTGCTAAGCCTTGTGTCAACCTTATCCTCATAGACTGTAAGGCTTTGGGTTAAACCCATCATCCTCAAGGACTTGTAAGCTCTTGTGTCACCCCTTTTATCCTTATAGACTGTAAGCTCTGTGTCACCCCCCTAATCCTCATAACTGTAAGCTCTTATGTGTCACCCCCCGCATCCTCATAGGACTGTAAGCTCTTGTGTCACCCCTCCTCATCCACATAGACTGTAATTCTTGTGTCACCCCCTCTCATCATAATAGAATGTAAGCTCTTGTGTCACCCCCCATCCTCATAGACGGTAGCTCTTGTTCACCCACCTCCATCCTCATAGACGTAAGCTCTTGTGTCACCCCCTCATCCTCATTAGACTGTAAGCTTTTCCCTTGTGTCACCCCCTCATCTCTAGACTGTAAGCTCTTGGTCACCCCTCTCATCCCCAGAGACGTAAGCTCTGGGTCACCCCTTCATCCTCATAGCTGTAGCTCTGGTGTCACCCTATTCATCCCCATAGCTGTAAAGCTTGTGTCACCCCTCATCCCCATAGGACGGTAAGACTCTTGTGATCAGGGCCCTCGCTTCCTATTGTTCCATATGACTGTTTGTACTCTCTTATTTTCTTTGGATGTCCCTCCCGATTGTAATGCGCTACGGAACTTGGTGGCGCTATATGAATAAAGATTATTATTATATTTTACCTAATTTAATGAGAACCGGTTGTCTCGTCCCCTCTAAATTATGAGCAGCCAATCGGTGGAGACAAAAAAAAAACACAGCAGTCTGAAGTCGACCAATGATGAGATGGTGGGCTTTGTGTCTCAGACTACCCCGCCTCCGTGGTGACACTGTAGCTAAAACTGTCATCACAGGCACAACAGGAGCTGTACACTAAAGGAATTGAACTAAAAATAAACAAAGAGCAAAGAGATGTAGGGAAAATAGAAGTAGATAATCATCCCCCGATAGTTCATTATAGAATAGTATAATCTGATCATGACTGGACCAACAGTGCAAGAATCAATGAAATGTCAGCTTGTGTCCAGCAACTAACATGTTCCTCTACTTGTG
This sequence comes from Engystomops pustulosus, assembly GCA_019512145.1. Taxonomy (NCBI): domain Eukaryota; kingdom Metazoa; phylum Chordata; class Amphibia; order Anura; family Leptodactylidae; genus Engystomops; species Engystomops pustulosus. Next base: position 7,294,241 of record CM033646.1, on the reverse strand, counting down.
GTCAATTCTTAATTTAGAAATGCCCGTCATTTCCGATTCGGGAGCCAGAAGATGCGCACGAGTTCCTGCGATACACAATAGACGCCATGCAGAGGCTTGTCTGAATGGATACGCCAAGTAAGGAGTAAAGACCTTTAGTTAGGGATCCGTGCGAAAGGGAAATGTTTTATTTCTTCTTGGCAATACTTTCAAAAAATTTCTATTGGCCCAGGCTGGATAGTCAGAGTAAAGCAACTACGTTAGTGCACCAGATATTGGAGGCTACCTGCGGATTCTGAGTGAGGGGAGGAGAGGAAAGCGCTTACTCTGAACTCATTAGAATATATATAAATATTTGAAGCTCTCATGTTTTTTTTTTTTTTTTTCAGTAACATGTTCGGTATGTAGAGCGTCTCCGACAATTTGACCCATATATGGATATTGCGCTGGAGAGGATAAGGGTAAATATTTGGTATTAAGAAATATGGAGATATCGGTTTTGTTGTTAATTAGAATTATTCCCTGTCCGCATTCACTCCTCACTGACCTCTTTATCCCAATCGGCTAGTTAGAGGATTGGATAAAAGGTTGTTATAGCACAACGCCTTAACCTTATCTGTTATCAAAGTATGTTGATTCTTTGCCTTAAAGGGGTGGTCCAGGAAACGACAGCTTATAATAAAGAGCTGCAGTACTGGCTGTCGATAGAAAATTCATGCACACCCCTTTTAAACTGGCTTCTATTCAGGAAGGTGGGTGGTGCAGGCCCGAGAGTCTGCAGCGATGTCTTTACCACTGCGTGCAGTTTCCCCCTTTCCACGCTAAACGCAGGCTCCCATTGCAGACACAAACAGATGAAGCGGGAGAAGGTAAAAGAGGTTTTGTTACCCCTTCTTACCGCATAGCCCCAAAGCACTCGCAGTGGATACGCGGAGCTGGTCATGAAGGACCACCGGCCCTGGAAGGGTTTTTAAAAAGAGCGCTGGGTCTAATTAGACCGGTACAGCTCTGCTTCAGACTTTGCCCAACAGGGGGGTTGTTTTCTCCTTTATATCTTGATAGATGCCTCCGTACAGAGAAAAAATGTAACTGTAAAAATGTCCCCCCGGGGTCTTTTATGAACATAGGAGGGGACAATATAAGTCAAAAAAACGCACACACAAATATTGTTAGAATTCTTTGAAATAAACCGAATATTCCCAATAAAACAATAACTACAACTAATAAAAAAAAAACCAATAAAAACATGGTCATATTGTGGTGTGCATGGTCTAATATCTTTGTGTGCGAACGCTATGGACAGGTGCCAGTGGTGGCACTCCACAGCGCTCTTTTTGGGCACCCAAGCATCGACATAGAACTCAAAGAATCATCCTGCATCCCAGCCGACTCGAGAAATGCTGCCTCTCAGTGCTTGTTTAAAAGCAACCCATCTCGGATTGCTTGGTACTGCAGGAGAGGCAGAAACAGTTGCAAAGGGTAGCAATAAATTACTAATTAAATAAGTGTGAGCAAAAAAATTCAAGGTTAGCAGCCCTTAAAGGCTTAAATAAAACCTTAAATGCATTAAGAAATTTGCTAAACTACCCAAGTCATTTAGTAGCACCTTTTCACAGCCTGGTCATAACGTGTTTATAAAGTAAGTGTAGGTTGGGTTTCATACGTTAAGCGTTAAATCCATGTGTAGCAATGTAATTTGTCTTTTCTTGTGATTTTTTTTATTTAATTGTTTTGTATTTTTATTAATAGCCCTCTTGGTTTTCCCAACAGCACTCGCGAAGTAGCTCCGTTGCCCTGGACCTTTTGTAAGATCGGATGTTAGTGGAAAGAAGGAAAATGCACCTCAGGTGTGCAAGTAAAGAACCATTACTGGTGAATACTGGGAGAACTTGGAAAACACTCTAAGTCAGAAGCGAATACATGGGGGGGACCCTTTACTAAGCGGCCCACTTCGCTTTTCCGACGTGTACCAGCCAATAGTTCTGAATTCCTCCCCGGAGTTTGCGGACGCGATCCTACGATCTGATGTCGCATCGGGCGGCATGCACGCTACGGAAATCGGGGGACCGTGGCCTAACGAACCCGACGGAGGATTCGGTTAAAAACCGCCCCATTTAAAAAAAAAAATGTGTAGGAAACTTGCACATACCTCACTAGAATAGGCCGGTAATGAGTGATTTCGGTGGAAACTTCAGCGCAGCAGCGCACCTGGTGAGACGTCGGAGGAAAACTGCGCTTAATGAATAAGGCGGGTCCCAATACCACCGCAGAGAATGCGCAGGTGGATCGCGAAGGGACCAGGGTTAAGGTAAATTGCCCCATTATGATTACTAAGGGAGGAGCAGAATTCCAGGTTCTAGGATACTATGAGATGAGTCCTGCTCTTTCTGCTGGACCCGCCACAACTGTAGATATGTGAATTCGCTTTGACTGGAGCGTCTCCATTTGTATACAGTATCCCGGACCGTGTCCATGTTTTAGGTGCAGTTTCTAGGCAGGGCGGGGTTGGTGGGATGGTGAGCGCTCTTCACCCCTCCTCCCTCCTAGGCAGATGAGCAGTGCACCGTCATCGGGCAGCCTTAGAGTCTAATGGGGAGGGTCCATAATCTGGTCACAATCTGGGACTAGATCACAGCCCAATAATGCCGCCCTGAATGAGCCCTAGGCACTTGATTTACCCAAAGTTGTAAAAATTGACTGACGGTACATCCCTTCAATCATGTTTGTTGGCCCTTGTTATTACTTCTGAGAGCTTAGGCTACATTCACAGACGGTGAGGGACGTATACAGACCCTCGTATACGTCCCCCAATAGGCCGGCCAATGGGCACACGGAGCAGTACACATGCGGCACCGTACCGATCTGTACTGGGGGGATGATAGACATTGTCTATATTTCCCGTATTACGTAGGACTGTGCACCAGTATCTCGATGGAGAGGGGCAGGGGTGATCACGCTCCCGTGACCGAAACCGCACACGTACGTGTGTGAATGTAGCCGAATACTGTATTCTTTACGTGTTTGATGCAAGAGAAAAGTTCTGCCACCAAGAGGTTCAGCGTCATCGAGCCTCTAACGTCCTCACTCGTGCACTGAAAAGATTTGCCAACTTTAGCGGGGCAAGATAACCAAGGTAAGAAATTCACGTATTTGATTTTCGGGATTTTTGGATTGGGATTTGCTTCTTACTGAAACCTTCACGTTCTTATGCTTGTTTTTTTTTTTTCTTGTTTTTTTTTGTAGGATGTTGGATACCCAGATTTTTAAAACCTCCGTCCATAATCACAGACCAATGGGGACCTGTTATGTATGCGCCTCAGCTGTCCTGGTGCATTCTGGGTACAGCTGTCATGCTGGACACTACTATGTAGTAAAGGTAAGTAGCTGTATATGTCGCTTGTACGCGCAAAGGACTTTGTGTTTATTTTCATTTAAAGTAATGGATAGTCATATTTTCAGCCCTAAAATCTAACCCCCCGTGTGTTTTGAAAGTATGTGATGTGCAATCTAAAGTCCTGTGGGCGGCACCGGCTCCTGAAGAGTCCTGCAATCCCATGACTATTGTAGCTGGTGTGATGTCTTGTGTCCGGAGGGAGGTGCGCCAAAGCCCATACAGCACCTTTTATAAGCAGTGGGTCTTTTTGGACACTGTTGGTGACCATTATTTGAACAATCAGTGAAGTTTTTCCTTGTTATTATAGTGATCAGAATAAAGCCTTAATTTGACAAATTGGATGTTAAAATAATTCCCTCATTTTGTATCCGTGTGACGGTTCCCTCTCCCCCGCAGGCCAGTAATGGACAGTGGTATCAGATGAAAGACTCCTTGTATGCCAGTAACATCAAGGTGGTGCTGAACCAGCAGGCGTACGTCTCTTCTACCTGAGGTAGGGTTTTATTCCCATTCGTCTGTAACAAATAAAATGTGTACACGTGAGCATGCAAAAACTGCACTGAAATAGTATTCCAAATAAAATTGCACTTTTCAGGGGGTTTTTCCCCACATAACCACACGCTAAAAACCTGATAACCAGGGACACTTACTCATAGATCCAGGGCCCCATAACTGGGGTACATCTTCTTAATTGTGTTATCATAGAGTCCTCCTCCTTCTCTAAAATCAACTTTTATGCCTTAAAGCCAAAGTGCTCTGATGGGTGTTTAGAGACCCCTCAGTGCTTGTAGCTTCACAGCGTTACACTGACCAGAGCTGAGTCTCCTCATCCCCCTGCATATCTTGCGGCGGTGCTGAGATTACAAAGGCTGGGGGGGGTCACTGTCTTTTCTAATTGTAACAGCTTTAATTTAAGGGTGCACTGTGAGATCTGTGGTAACTCTCCTTCGAGCCTTTTATAAGAAGTGATTTTAGTAGGAGAGAGCCATGTATAATAAATAGAAAAGGAATATAGTGTCCCCTGATTTTGATTTTGAATTTCCCTTAAGGGGAGTTTGCATGTCCCTTATTTGCGCACGTGAGTTATGAGTGAGAATTGGGTGTCTTGGGTCCGCGTGTAAACTGAAGCACTCGATTGTTGCTGTGCGGATGTGCTTCATTATTTAGAAATGGAACGTAAGGAAACGCTAGTAGACGACCTGCATGATTGGTACCTTTTGACCTTTAACCTCATTGGTGCAGAGGTCCGCTACAGAACGCGCATCTAAGGGTTTGACGATGTAGAAAATAATTAGAATAAGGTTGCAATAATAGAATCCTACACCGCCCATCTTCATTCTTGTTTGCATCTCTTTAGTTTTTTTATTATCTTCTCTTTTTACAGGGTTCCAGAGACAAAGAAAAGCTTCGATGCTCTATCTGTAAAGTGTCTCTCAAATCAAATGCCTATGCCCCCAGTTCTGTCCCTCCTACCTTGAAGAAAGACGGTGTCAATGGCAGCCTCTCATCTCCTCTTATAGAAAGGTGGAATCATTTAGGGACCATTCTATCTTCACTATCTATCCTTTGATCTGTATTTGTATCTCTGTCTATCCATCCTAATTCTAATCGGTTGTGTATATGTATCTCTCTATCTCGGTTACCCACCATCTAACCACTACAATGCCTGAACTTATTGGTACCATAGCTTGTAAAATTTCTTATGCAAAATGTTTAAAATTTCCAGAAGCTGAGGGATTACATGAGAAGAAACCACTAAAACCGAAGACAATGGGATGCCAGGCAGGCACACGCACATGCACAACAACGCGAGTAACAAACCGCACGCGTCCTCTCAAGCGGGGCCCTTCCCCTAAGCTCGGCTGTGTAAGACGTCCTACGCCCCTTGTCTTTTGGACGATCCTGAGTAGAATGAAAAAAAGCCTCTCAACCCAAGTTAAAGCGTGCATGAACGAAGCCCCACGAACGAAGCCGCCATGCAGGACGACTCCAAGACAAACTGGGACAGCGACGACCTGTCTTCGTCTTCCGCTTCGAAAACGGGAAGTATCGAAACTCAGGATAGTAGCAATAAGTCCAGAATGGGGAAGCCGAGAACGGAAAGCAACAAGACTCTCAGATGAGACGGCCAATCTTCCACTCCAGGCCCCCCCACAGCCGGGAACATGACTTCTCCATGCTGCTCCCCAACAAGGAAGGCGAACAGCGGTACAAGGCGCCATAAAGTCCAATTCTCCCCGCTGGCCGGTGTATGTGAGGCTTTGACTACGATGTCACCACCACCTGCCAAAAAACTCGCCCTGTCCGCTAAAAAGGTGAGACAGATGTTACAAGGGAACAAACGCTGTACTTGGATATATCATTGACTATATATAGGTGATATAAACTGGGATTTACAATACTTAATCTAGGCCAGTGGAAGGGGGAGGCTCCAGCTCCTATATAATAGAGATGGACATAAGGGAGAAGGGGGGGTCATTGTTAATGTAAATCTACATGAAAATCCATCTAATAAACCGGGCATTACTAATAGATCCAGGCACCTGGACTGTGGTTAATCTTCTTATATGTGTATCCATGGCCTCCTTCCTTCTAAAAATAAACTTTATTAATTATGCTAATGAGTCTGCAGGATATGGGGGAGTTGGTTACCAAGCCCCTCCATGCTGTTGAGCTTCAAAACGCTGTTAGGTCTCCCCCTCCTCAATGCTCCCTCTGCCTGATTTAATCTCACACAGGGGTTGGAGTGTAACCGCACAGAGGGGCTCTGGTAGCGCCTCCCCAAAGCGCTTCTGGCTCGTAGCATAACTTTAAAATTTGATTTTAGAAGAAGGAGGGCAGGATAACCAATATAAGAAGAACCACAAGGTTTGTGGTAGATGTTACTTAAACTTTTCATCATTTTCTGACTTTCTCAGTTTCCTCTAAATCCTTATATTGATTGGATATTGCTTATATGTTTAATATCCTTTTACGTTTCGGTATTTTTTTTTTGTTCGTAATTTTATTTTTTTTGTAATCCCGTTATCTCTACGTGTTCTTGTGTGGCTGTGGGTCTACCATCTCCATCTCTCTCATCGCTCTCTTTTTCCTCCTGCGCACCCTATAACGCAGCTGTATATCCGTTTATTACCTGACTGATGGCCGTATTATATAAAATCTCTATTTTCCCCCCTTCTTTTCATTTGTTTTTCTTTGCCTCGAAACCTCCCTTTTTTTTCTTTACACCACCAAGACTTTATTTATGTCAATAACTACAGGGAGCAGCCTGCCGCGAAGGAAGCGGAGAAATGACGCCGCTCCCTTCCTCCCCGCTCCATCACTGCCGGCTCCACTCATCCCATCTCTGTTTCCCCTGGTCCCACCGCAACCAAGCTGCTCCATACGCACGTCGGTAAGTGGAACAGGGAAAATCGAAACCGAAATCGCACGTCATCGCTCTCCATTTTCCAAGATGGTAAAAAAATTCTACTTCATATTGTATATTTGTGGAATTGTTTTTAAAAAATTAAAACAAAAAAAAACTCAAATAATGCACTTTTTGGCGCAAGACGGTGACAGCTGCATATGTTGAGGCTGAAATACAATCTGTTGTTAACTATATCATGATCTTGTCTCTGATTTTCGAGAGATTGTATTTCGCTGTAAAGAATTTTGGAATGTGGATAAAGGGAAGTTTTGTTCTGTTTTTGCCATCCGACATGGTAACTCTGCTAGAGGTGTATTGGGAGGGTTAATGGGGGTCCGGTCCACAGATACAGTGGTAAGTTAAGTAAAGAGGACACTGTCACCCCATTTATCAGCACTAGGAGCTGCTTACTAAAGTAAGCAGCTCCTAGTGCTTGATCAAAGCCGCAGTGTTATAGCGGATAGCGTTACCGAAACCTCCGGTAACGCTATCAAACACTGCGGCGGGTATAGTGTAATCATCGGACAGCTTGAAGCTGTCCGACGTATTCATGAGGGGGCGTCCGAGCGCTGCCTCTACCCTGGACGCCCCGCTCACTCCATAGGCCGCATTGACGCCCCTAGTCAACAGCCCACCCAACCCCGCTCCCCCCATTAATATCGAGACAGCTTTGCGAGCTGTCCGACAATTACACTATACCCTGCCGCGAGTGTTAGAGTGATAGCGTTACAAACCTCCTGTAACGCTATCACTCAACCACTGGGGCTTTTGATCAAGCCACTGAGCTGCTACTTTAGTAGCAGCCCAGTGCTGATAAGTGGGGCTGACAGGTCCTCTTACAAGGGGTTGCACCAAGTTTGCAAGTTGGTCCCCTGTCGATCGGTGAGGTCTGACTGCTGGGCCCCCACTTATCACAAGAAGCGGACCCCATCTATCCAGACAATGCTGTATCCATGTTGAGGTGTCAAAAAATGGAAAACACCAACTTTATATTTACATTAAAGTCATGTCTTGTCTGCAGGAGCTTCCTCAAGCTGGCCGACAACTCTCCTGGGACTGTGGAATACTCCACAAAGCCGAACCCTTCCAAATTCCATGCAAAACATACACCGCACCAAGCGAATCATCCAAAACCACCCTCCACTTAGTAATTCGACCACCTCCTTTCTCAAATTGTACATCATCCCCAACCGAGCCCCTCCAAGACCCCGCAGCGAACACAACTGGGCACCAAGTCCTCAAGCTACAGACAAACACCATGTAGAAAGCGCATACGGAAATCTGCAATGGAGGCAGCGAGGAGAAAGAAAGAAGAGCAAGAAGAAGAAAAAGAAGAGGAGGAAAGAGCTGGAAAGGGAAGGGAGGACAGAAAGTGTCATATCCCACCTGGAGACGACGGACGATAAGTGTCACAATGCAAGGAAGGCATAAAACATAAGAAGTCAGACCGATACAGGCGACGCAAGTACAGAACCTGCGTCAGAAACGGGAAAGAAGAAGAGGGAGGACACAGCTCTGATCAGCAGGTGCAGGATGAGACCCCGATCCAGATAAAGGGTAAGAACCCCGACTTTACAATGACACTATCCATCGGAGATTGAGTATTGCATTGAACAGCCATAGAGATGGCCCCCCACAGACACCCCCCTATATGTATTATCCTGTACAGGTACATGCTGCCAATTCTTCAGTGTGGCCAAATGCCAAGTAGGCATTCCTGCAGCCTCGATTACTTCTTCTGTAGGGCATAGATTTGTGGTATCTATAAGTTTCTTCTTCCGCCCAGTTGTGAGCTGAGAGCAACAAACCTGTAGTGGGCAGGGAGAGAGACGAATTGTAAAGGGTCCTCACAATGCCCTATTCGTAAGCTTTCTTAGTCTGACAAACTTGCTCCGTGCATCTGGCCTAGACTTAAAGGTTGGCCACTCTTTTTACTAAGTTGCCCTTGTGCAATGAATGTTCATCAAGTGGTTCAGCAGACCCTGCTACTACTTTTGTATGGAATGCAAACCTCCATACGTTTTTCCCGTACATTTGAGCATGCGGCAGCACAGCAGGCCTCCCTCTCCCGGTCTCTGTCAGGCGTAGACCCAGTGAGGGCAACCGTTTGAGCTAGGTGTGTCAAATTCGCCAAAAAAACGAGCACTAAACTCGGGTGGTGGTGTCCCTTGAGAAAACCTATTTTGTCCCGCAGCGGCCCCCTTTTTAATAACATGTCCAGCAGTGGCCCTCCTTTACTACAAAATACCCTCAGCGGCCTCCCTTATACTAAAATACCCACCTGGCGGCTCCCTTATACTAATACCCTCGCCTCTTTACTACTAAAAACCCCTAGCGGCCTCCCTTACTATATAAATACCCTAGCTCGGGCCCCTTGTACTTACTAACAAACCCTAGCGGCCTCCCGTTCTATGAAAATACCGCCTGCGGCCTCCTTTACTATTAAATACCCCAGCGGCCTTCCTTACTCGACTCGGCCTCCTTACTACAAAAACCCCCCTACGCGCTCAGAACCCTTTGGCTTCACTACTATAAATAACCCTAGCGGCCTTCTTTCTGTAATCCAGCGGCCTTTACTGACTAAAATACCACTGGCGGGCCTCCCTTTACTTCTAAAATAATACCCCTAGCGGGGCTCCCTTACGACTAAAAGCATACCAGCGACCTCCCTTTATATGAACATAACACCCCTACGGCCTCCCCTTACATCTGAAAATACCCTAGCGGCCTCCTACTATAAAACCTAGCGGCTTTAATACTAAAACCCTAACTCCCTTAGATAAATACCCAGCGCTTCCCTTTACGACTAAAATACCCCTAGCGGCCTTCCTTTATACTAAAAGTAAACCCCTAGCGGCCCTTCCTTACTTACTAAAAGATACCCCTAGCGCCTTCCATTTACTACTAAAATACACCTAGCGGCCTCACCTTACTACATAAAATACCCCTCTAGCGCCCTTTACTTACTAAATTACCCCTAGCACCCTCCCTTTAACTACTCTAAATTAACCCCTAGCACCCTCCCTTTCCTACTAACATATAACCCCTAGCACCCTCCCTTTACTACTAAAAACCCCTTTAGAACCCTCTCCTTTACTACTAAATACCCCTAGCACCCTCCCTTTACTACTAAAATAACCCTAGCCAGCCACCTCCTTACTACTAATTACCTTGTGCACCCTCCCTTTAAATATAATATAATAATAAACTTCATCTAACCCAGTGATGTCTTCTTCCCGTAGCTTTACAGCAGGCGCGTCGGCTCCTCCAGGTTGCACCGCCGCCTCAGGTCACGTGACTGACGTGACCTGAGTCAGGCTCGCCTCAGTCACGTTGACGAGCAGCGCGCATGTGCAGCCGGAGGAGCGGAGGAGTTGCAGAAGGTGGGCGACACAACGTGGCGCCGGACAGGTAAGACAGGGGCGACACGGGACGGGGCGTGGGACATTAACCACAGGGGCAGCACATTACACAGGGACATTAACACAGGGGGAGCACATGACAGGGACAGAAACACAAGGACGGGGCGGACATTAACATAGGGGTAGCACATTACACTGCGGACAGACATTACACAGGGAGGGGGGGAACAGCGGGGCTGGCGGCCGCGTGTCAGCAAAATGACTAGAGTGGTCAGTGCTGACACGCGTGTCTAGGTTCGCCATCACTGGGTAGACGACTGGAGAAGAGAGGTGGGATGTACAGGACGTCCGCAGCAGGTGATAAGAACTGCAGCTGTTTGTGTGTATGCAGAGGGGCAGCATGTTGTTGAACGGGGGGGGAAATCTGCAGCTTTTGAAGGGCTGGCAAGACACAGGTGCCATACTGCTGAATGTGTCTAATAGATGAGTTATTGAAAAGGGCCAACCCCTTTAAGGCTTTAGCACTGTGTTAAGTCTGCATTGAACCCTTAGAAAAGATTAGGCACTATTCATAGCCTCTCTTTTGTGCACATCTCTTATCAGTCACGTATGTGAGTAATCAATTGCAAGTGAATACAGAGAATTGTATTTATTCCATCCCAATAAGCTTTTCATTCTCTGCTGAATTCATCTTGCTAGGACGATATAATATTTACATAGAGGTTTTATCGACGCCTGTCTAAGTGGCAGCTAGCCATCCACGCCCAGATGCCTCCATTGTATATGATCATACATAGTTTTTCTGAGTCTTCATTAAAGGTACTTTCTGAACATCTATAATCTTAAAGGAGTGTTTCATGGTAACAGAAGCTGGTCCTACCCATTCCCCACGATGATTTTACACTGTGTTTGCCCCGGGATTTTGGCATGCACATTCGACGGAAATAGGGGGGGGGGGGGCGGCGTGGGACTGGTTGAAAACCTGACGATTCGGAAAAAAACCGCCACAAACAAAAGTGTGTCGCAGTACTCGCGCTTACCTTCGCTTGGTCCGGCTGGTGAAGATCGATACATTCTGTGGAACTCCAGCGCAGCGCGCCACCTGGTGGACGTCGGAGAATGAAACTACCTTAGTGAATCGCCGGAAGACCCGAATCCACCGCAGAGGAACGCGCCGCTGGATCGCGATGGGCCGGGTAAGTAAATCTGCCCCATTATCTCTACTGTTATCTCAGTCTCTGTGCTCTGAATTGCAGTGCACCATTGTACTCGGTGGAGATGTAGACTGCTATGTCTCACTCCTTCCCCCTCCCCTCTCCATAGGAGCTATTATGTAGTCTGACCGGTGAGATTCTGTCTTGTGACGTGCCAACTCAAGAGAAATCAAAATAGCAGCCAAAGTGTGGAGACGGAGACTCATTCTCATCCGAGAAGATAGTCATACAGTTTCTTGTAATTCAGTTGTAACGTTGATTCTCAAAAGGTTGTCTGAAAAGTTCCCGACCATTTAGGAGAAATTAATGCTATAAATGTCTGAATTTAGAGGGATATTTCGATCACGAGAACAAGGGGTCACCCAACTATATCCAATCTGTCTTCTCAGTACCACCAACCATTCGGACGATGACAAGGATTTGGCCCGAAAGGTGAAAAAAGCCAAAAAAAGGAAACTGAAACTGCAGGAACAGGACAGCATCCAGACAGTGGAACCTGAATCCAATGGAAAACAGAAGCAGACGGTTCCGGAACTCGGTTCTGGTAAGATGATGTTAAAAAAAGTAGTGCTGAAAAATTTGCGTCTAATATGAAAGATGTGCTATAAGATAATCTTTTCTATCGTTCCCTCTGTACTTAGATTCTGTGTTTATATGGGACACTCACATCAAGGACGGATACAAGCGATTAAATCCAATGAATGGCGCTGAAAATAAATTTCGTTCGGCGTGGGACGGAACAAAGGATTCGTCTGTGGTCAAAGAACTGCTGAAAAACTCCAGCAATAAAGCCTACGGGACAGAAGGTACAAGGGGAGGGAGGACGTGTGTTGTATAGGACTATACAAGTTTTGGGGAAGGCAGTTTATACCCCTTCTATTGCCAGCCATTAGTGAGAATGAAACTCCCCTTCTCCAGATTGCTGAGGGTCTCGGGACACAGACCCCCCACAGATCAGCTTGTTATCTCATATCCTGTGGTTAGGTAATAACTTGCTAACTTAATATAATGCCTTTAACCCCTTACCAGGCTGCAGATGGCACCGATCGAGGGTGTTAACCCTTTGATTTGATTGGCGACATCTTGGCAGACGTCACTGGGGAGCAACGATCTGTCACTATGACGGCCTTGGGTCTGAAGATCCAAATCTCTATGGTTTCTGGAGATCTGTTACCATGTGCCAGTGGCACATTGTAATAGATGTGTAAAATCCCCTTACACTGCCATACTGTAGTGTGGTAGGATCAAGCAGACAACCTAGGGTTAAAGTACCATAGGGGAACTTAAATTTAAAAAAAAAAAGTAAAAAAAGTTGAAATTTTAAAAAAAAAATCAAATCAGTTCTAGGGAAAGGGGGGGGGGCCTTTCCCTAGAACTGATAAAAAAATAAATAGTAAAAAACCGTAAACGTGTTAGGTATCGCCGCGTTCCAAAATGTCTCCCCTATCAAATATAATAATGGTTATTCTCGGCGTTGAACCCCATAATGGATCATTATGTCCAAAATGACCCTTTTTTTTAACCCATTTTCAGTCAGTACCTGGGATGGAGAAGAGTCTGCTGTGGTCAAAGATGCCGTGGACTATGCAGAAGAGGCAAAATATAGCACAGTTATAGACGAATGGGACGACGAATTCGACAGAGGAAAGGTAACAAAGCCGCGTGGATTCTAGATTAAAGTTTAATTTTGTTTGACGACGTGAATGGGGGGATTTGTTACAACAAAGACCAACGGAAATTCCATCAATCGCAACAATAAGGATTCTAAATTCTCTGCTATCTGAGGGGTGAGCACTTTTTGAAAGAACAATCCCAGACTTATAGATCATAAGAACATTTATTAAAGGGTCAAAGCCATTGAAAGGAAATCTACCATTTGTTTTCATGCATTGTGAACCACACATACATTGAAAATGCTGAAGCTACACTGATGCAGAAAAATATCTTGTTTAATCCCTGATCCGAGTGGTTTTGCTCAAAAAACTGTTATAAAATTTGGGACCTTTAGAAAGCTGGGTTGCATGCAGACTGCCGTTCATAGACACATTAGACAGCAGCTGGAGGATGGTGCAGCGATTGATTACTTCTCAGTAATAACAGTGATAACATTCTCTGAAGCTGCGCAAAATTAGTGTAAGAGGAGAAGTGGTGAGACTGTCACAGGAGCGACAGCCTCATCATCTTATAAATGTTTTTTCAGCAAAACCACTCAATTCAGGGATGAAACAAAATATGTTTCTGCATCAGTGTAGGTACAGCATTCTCAATGTATGTTTGCTGCATAGTGCATAAAAGCAAATGGTAGATTTCCTTTAATGAATCTGATGAGCAGCTGAGCTCCAAAGACAGACCTAGAACTGTCCTAAGGAGCCTAATGATCCCCCACTGTCCTCCCAGCAGGCACGGATGTGTACGGTCTCTAGCAGCCCATGTAATAACTTACTGCCTGAACACCCTCCATATAAAAAAAGATAAAGCAATGGGAAGGTGGTGTATGTTACCCTCAATTCAGGCATACATTTATTTATTTTTTTCATTTTGTTCCAGACGAAAAAGATCAAATTTCGACGTGACAAGTGGCGAAACAAAAATGGTTTTCAGTCTCTTCAGAATCGGCGTAACTTCTGGTCAGTCACTCAGTCTCGACAGTTCTCCCGGATGGCATACAAGTACTGACGACGATACGGAAGATCACTCGTGTGCTGTCTTTTACTCTGTGTTCTCTTCGATATCAATTCTCACTGACCTGGAGTAATAAAAGTGCTGAATTTTTCGGAGAGCTGTGTGAGGTGTCATAGCTCTGTTATTGGAAATCTGTATAACGTCCCGCCCTGTGCAAACTCTTACGAGACGTTGGCAGCGAAAGTTAATGACTCTGTGGTATGTGACGAGAGTGATGGGGGTGCAGGTATGTCCATGTAGACCGGGTGCTGACCACTCGCTCTTATCCTCTCGTCCTCGCTGTCATCATGCCGTGCAGACTGTGACTAGTCGGAGGCTACGCCACACTACATGTACGAGTATGACCCCCCACATAAATGGACGTATAGCCTGGATGTCCTGTTGCGTCCATATAGCAATGATGCTGAGTGTTCTTTCGTGGTTATACTCTCTTGCTGGACAGTACTGTACGCCCAGGAATATTCCCTGCAAGTGTGGGAAGAACGGAGCCCAAATTTTTTGTCGAACAAGTCTCGTCACTCATGCAGCCTGGTTGTGGTTGCTACCTAAATAACAGTAAAGCAGCTATAGGTTGATGATGGTTTTCTGGAGCTATAGGGCAGTTATAGTCAAGGTGGCCTTGTGTTATTCCTCAGCACTCCTTTCCCCCAGCTTTCCCCATGCAAGTGTTCGGCTTGGCCGAGCGTCGGGAACCACTTTGTGTCCGATAAGGAGACTAGTACAGTCTTCATCGAGGAGCCCAGGCATTGCACACGAAGTAGTTGACTACTTTGTACTTGCGATTCTAGAACTTGGTGGCATTGAAACGTGGACGTCTCCATCATGCAACCTCCATTACCATCACCCTAGAGATGTTTACACTTCTTTATCCATCCTCCACCTAGTTGTACTGCCGACATACACCTTTTAAAACCCAGACATCTTTTGCCCATTACGTTAGTCCACATAGTAGGAAAAACAAAAACAACAGAGGGCGGCGCATCGGGTAATATCGTCAGACTGAGGGCAAATGAATAGAAAAGTCCCCCAAAGACAACTTGGCTGATGTGTATATAACCCTTTCAGGGGTAGGTGTTCCATGGTTTATCAATGTTGGATATCTGGACACGGTCTGCAGTCCAAAAGGAGGATTACTGGTTCCCAAATTATTTGTCCGGTTACATGGAGTGCATAAAACAAACAGGCTAAAAGATTGCGGCGCTGACCACCGCTGCATTCGGTCGAGTAGATACCCAAACACTCGAAAAGATAGCGGGCCCGATCTCGTTCCCGTGTACCGGCCTTAGCTGAGGATTTTTAAAGGAGCAGCGTCAAACTTATCCCAGTTTCACTTCAGTCCTAATAGTTGTAGCTCATTACCCCATTCTCAGGACAGGATTATAAGACCTGTCCATTATCCTCCGATTTATTTTACAAATTATATTTTAATAGTTTGGTGGCTTAACATATTTATTATTTTTTTTTAATTTGGTTTGTAATTCTACTTTCTTCAATAACTTTATTGTTTTGACACTCGTCTACTAGAAATCCATTTTCACAAGTTGCTCTGTATCCTCTAGTCCAGCGATCTGTAGCAATGGCTTTCAAACGTTTTACGCGACTGACTCGTAACAAACCCTGCCCGTATTCCTTATTAGGGCAACAACTTGATCGGACCTGATATCTGAGCACCTACGAGTCTCAATGGGTTCCACGTAATGCTGCATTTCTCATTGTCAAGGTGTGTTGCTTTGCAAGACCTGATGATCACCAGTGTTTCCAGAAGGTCCACCACTGGTGGTCACCCTATCAAGTTGCCTTCTATGAGGCCGCCCTTTTTTTAGCTGAGGGAGGGCTAGTTTGTAGCCAAATCTCCACTGTAGAGACACCCTGTAGAGACTGATGATCACCAGTGGTTCCAGAAGGTCCACCACTGGCGGTCACCTTATCAAGTTGCCTTTGATGAGGCCGCCCTTTTTTTTTTTTAGCTGGGGGAGGGCTAGTTTGTAGCCAAATCTCCACTGTAGAGACACCCTGTTTTTGGGGGGCAGAAATCACTTTCACTATGCTGCAATTTTTTAAATCTTGTCGTTTCGCCACTGGACAACCCACGTCGGACCCTTCTCATGCAACCCCCCCCCCCCCCCAGCCTAAATAATTTTATTTTCTATACAATGTTTTATTCGTTGCTACACTGCATTTCAGTGTATATATAGTGTAAGCGAATATCGGATGTGTGTCGGGAAGTATTTTGCTTCCTTTTAAGGCAAATGCACATAATTAAAATGCAAATATTAATAGAAGATTATGCAAAAATTGAAAAGTTAAAATTGTTAACTTTGGTCTGATGATAATAAATGTAGACGAGATCGGCTGTTGAAGAGTGAGAAATATTCTGTATATTCCCAGAGGTTCCCCTGATGGATGAGATGTGTGTGAGGTGTGAAGATCAGGGTTTTGCTCCTGAATGTCTACCTGTTTTGTGCAGTTCCTTCCTATTATTTGCATTTTACTGTAAAAAAGTGAAATTTTGCTTGGTTTTAAAGGAAAAGGAGCCAACGTGGATGACCCCACCTCATAACCAGTTTGCATATAAGTGACATCGTCCTCTCCCTATAGCAGTAGAGCGCAAGGATCGGGCATGTTGGAATCCAATGTACTCGATCGTTGTCAATGGACGTCCCATAACTGCATTCACCTCATGTGCGTATGACCTGCCCTGGTTGCAATTTATAAGGGTATTCTGTCTGATAAATTTCCGTAAAATAAACCATTAATGAGTCCTTGCATCATTGATCTCCCTGCCCCACTGGTTCTGATACTCCCTGCATCCTCACTGATCCTGATTAGTGATGAGCGGAACCGGCTCAGATTTACTCGGGTCCTTGCTGAACATTGCTGGTCTGGGTCCCGAACCTGGATTTTGGCAAGAAGTTTGGCTTCGACTTGCCCCCTTTCCATTTTCCAGAGGGTTGACAATCCTCAGGAAAATGGTGGTGCACATACCAGAGGAATTTACTGAGTAAACGCCCATGATTTAGGGTGTTACCTGTCGGGGAGCGTGTTTGGGTTCAGTGTTCGCTTCTTTGCCCTAGTGATGTCGCTCACGAACGAGCCAGCTCTTTCATGTGAACAACGGGAGTCGGCTCCTCGTAGTGAGCCTATAGCTTACTTAACTCCTCCCATAATCATGTAACCACACCCCTTTTGACCCTCTGAAAAATCTAATTAAAACTAGAGTGGAGAGGGGTAACTGTTTTTAGCCGGCTCTTTTTAGTGAGATGAGCCTAAAGAGCCAGCTCCCTAAGAAGAGCCGGACTTTCCATCACTATTCCGCTCATCCCTACTCCTGATCTCTCTAGACACACAAAATAATCGCTGCCAATCACTGGCCAGATCACTGACCCACCTCCGCCACTGATTGGCTGAGCAGCAGAGGAATCGGTGAGATGAGTATGTCTTCATTTATGGTCCCGTCGAGCAAGATTTCGCCAAAACATCTTATGTATTAGTTGCCTATTCTATAAAATCGAGTAAAAAAAGAAAAAAAAATCGAGAAAAATGTCACTAACATTTGTGCTCATCTTCCCACTTTGATAATCTTCTCTACTGACGAGAGTGTTGTGTGCCAGTCAGGTTCTACTATTCCAACTTGGGGCCACCGGCCACGACTAAGTGTCGGCATTGAACAAAATATCCAGACCCATGAGATTTTCCGAGACTTTAATCCGTAGGATCGGTAGTCGTATGAGATTGTTGGTGATATGACCGATTTGATTGGTGGTGGTGGTGGCGCTGGTACCGGTAGTGTGCCCATGAATTGTACTGTAGCTCCTTTGCATTGTCTACGACCCCCACCGTTCTCATATTGATGAACTATTTTAAGGCTTGGTGCTTATAGTCTAAAGTCTGGGGAAGATTTTTTTTTTTTTTTAGTTTAGTGGAGGGATAAAATGAAATAATTTATATTCTGCACATAGAAAATATTATAAGTGGTGCTGTAGATCACGTACTGGATGTCTAGATGTGCCCACCCCCAAGGTGCATTCAGGGGAGGGCTTGGTCCAGTTTTCATATCTCTGAAGAGTTGGCCAAGGCTTGCTGAATACAGTGGCCGTATTTTAATAGTTTTTTTTTTAAATACATAATGGGGGAGATTTATCATAGGTCTCTTAGAGCACAACTGTTCTAGTTGCCCATGTCAGCCAATCAGAGCTCAGCTTTCCCACAGCTGTTTATAAAATGAAAGCTGAGCTCTGATTGGTTTCCATGGGCAACTAGAACAGTTTTATCTCAGACACTTGATGATAAATCTCCCCCCTTGTGTGTACAGAACAACACATTCAGATGATTTTGTCTAATTGTGTCTTTCCTATTCAACTTTACCGTGAGAACCACTAAGTTTTTTTTTTATTTTGAAGAATGAATGAACAAATCTAATATTCCCCTTTATTCATCAAAGGGAGATTTTCTCATGTCTGCAATGTGTTTTCTGCATCTATTTTGTACGGCACATGTGATCAGGTAGACCTATCATTTCCTATGATGCATCTTATGTACTGTACATACTGTAAGACACAGACCATATGTAAAAATACTAATAAATATTCAAGTCTATGCAGTGGTGGTGGTTGTTGTTTCTTTGCTTTTTAAGTTGGCAAAATATCAGTGTAAAGCTGTGTAATACAGCAGAGACCCACCCTGATAACAAGCTGCCTGTAGATGGGACACTATGTACAATCTGCTCAGCTCCTCCTGCTCTATAACGTGCTGCCTGCAGATAGGACACTATGTACAATCTGCTCAGCTCCTCCTGCTCTATAACATGCTGCCTGCAGATAGGACACTATGTACAATCTGCTCAGCTCCTCCTACTCTACAACATACTGCCTGTAGATAGGACACTATGTACAATCTGCTCAGCTCCTCCTGCTCTATAACGTGCTGCCTGCAGATAGGACACTATGTACAATCTGCTCAGCTCCTCCTGCTGTATAACAGGCTGCCAGTAGATGGGACACTATGCACAATCTGCTCAGCTCCTCCTGCTCTATAACATGCTAACTGCAGATAAGACACGGGGGGTCATTTACTAAGGGCCCGATTCGCATTTTCCCAAAGTGTTACCCGAATATTTCCAATTTGCGCCGATTTCCCCTGAATTGCCCCGGGATTTTGGCGCACACGATCGGATTGTGCAGGCATACAGGCAACGGAAATCGGGGGGCGTGGCCGAACGAAAACCCGACGGATTCGGAAAAACCGCCGCATTTAAAACAAACAAAAGTGTTGCGGAGCTTGCACTTGCCTTCACTAGGAATAGGCCGGTGTACTTGAGTGCGTTCCGATGCTCTTCAGCGTAGCAGCGCCAGCTGGTGGACGTCGGAGGAACTGCCTTAATGAATCCCGGCCGGACCCGAATCCACCGCAGAGAACGCGCCGCTGGATCGCGAATGGACCGGGTAAGTAAATCTGCCCCACTACGTACAATCTGCTCAGCTCCTCCTGCTCTATAACATGCTGCCTGCAGATAGGACACTATGTACAATGTGCTCTGCTCCTCCTTCTCTATAACATGCTGCATGCAGATAGGACACTATGTACCATGGAAAGTTAGACTAGACAGATTTATCATTCTGCATCAGGCGCTGTAATAAATATTCATTTTACGAGCCGCAAACAAATGGCCCGTGGGGTGGTTGCAGCCCGTGTGATAGTGGCATGTGAAATGTGCTCACTTGCAGATGACAGAATAGACTCCTAGACACAGGACCCTCAGAGTTTTGTGGCTTCAGTAGTTGTGGGAAACCACAGCTGTGTGTATGAGTCCATAGAAATACATGGGGACGCTGAAATAACAGCGAACGTGTGTCTCCAAAATATGTTTGTGTCACAGATTGTCTGACAATCTTCACACTATAAATCTGCCCCACTGTTCAATTCTACCAGGCTGAGGTTGTAGTCTAAATGCAGACAATGGGGCAGATTTACTTACCCGGTCCATTCGCGATCCAGCGGTGCGTTCTCTGCGGTGGATTCAGGTCTTCCGGCGATTCACTAAGGCAGTTCCTTCGACATCCACCAGGTGTCACTGCTGCGCTAAGGTCCGCCGGAGTTCACAATCCATTGCTGGGTGAAGGTTTTTCCGAATCCGGCGGGTTTTCGTTCGGCCACGCCCCCAATTTCCGTCGTGTGACCTCCGATGTGCCACAATCCGTTCGGGTGCGCCAAAAACCTGGGGCAATTTAGGTAAAATCGGCGCAAAACAGAAAAATTCGGGTAACCCCTCCGTAAAACCGCGATTCGGACCCTTAGTAAATGACCCCCAATGTTTCCTAACTTGAACATGGCTGTGTGAACTCGGTCTTACCCCTCCTTCATGCCTGCAAAGGTTTCCGGCGTCTGCTCCTGCCTCACTTATGAGTCAACCTGAGTGATTGTATGTGAGTTCATCAAATCTGATTTTGACAACCTTCTCCTCTGTCTGCCCTGTCTGGATCTACCCCTCTACTTCTCTCTCTCTTCTGGACAGTTCATTGGTTACAGATCACCCAGAAAATATCATTCAAAATCCTCCAAATAAGTAAAAGTTACACATAACATCTTGGCTCTGTGTAATCTCCTGACGCCAGACTCTCTACTCCACCCATTCTCGGATCTTCTCTGCTTCTCTCCGCTGTGAAACTCAACACCCAAAATAAGAGACTGTTTAAACCTAAACAACCTAAAAAACAGAACTCGTATAAACTACAGTAACCTTAATACACACATCACAATATACACCAGTGGCGTAACTAGGAGAAGCAGGGCCCCATAGCAGGCTCCTGCATGGGGCCCCCCTTCTCACTAAAGAAATGTTCATATTTGTATACTCACACATGCAAGTTACAATCACACATTTATACACACATCTAGAGCATATATACATCACATATATGTTATATACATATTATGCTGTACAATGTGCTGCATAATATGTATATAATGGTGCACATCCTCCACTCTTTAGTATGTCAGGAAAGATGACGGGGGCCCCCTGACACTGTGGGCCCCATAGCAGCTGCTATAGCTGTAGTTACGCCCCTGATATACACCACTCATTGTACTACGACACCTCCTGATTTTGGCCCATTTCGGGTTGGTCTCTCTGTCTTAATAAGGGTTATTCGGACTGGGTAATTTTTTTATGGGCCCCCCAGAGGTTAAACAACTTACCTCTTACTTACCCCTGGGTCCAGTGTGGTGCCCCCCATCACTGGGTATAGAGAGGGTCAACAGTGACCTCCAAAGCACACATCTGCGGCTGTAGCGGGTGCACGTGATCAAGCGCACATCAACAGTGAGCACGTGTATACCAACAAAGGCAGATGATAGATATAAAGATATAGTTCGGGGTATAATTTTGCAGGATTGGCTGTTCGGCTGGCAATATGTCCGAACCCAAACGTCAGGTCCATTCATCCTTACTAAAACCTAGTAGGCACCACAAGTATCCAGAGGTAAGGACAATAAGTTCTTTATTTCTTTCCGGTGTTGTGAATAATAGAAAAAAAAAATTCCCATCCCAGACAGACCCTTTAAAGCGAACCTGTCACCAGCCTATGCTATGCTATGCCGATTTTAAAATTCATTTGTCAGCCTTCTGTCTCCCCTCCTCTACACTAATCCAGCTCCCTCCCCATTTTTGTCATGTGCATCAAGCAGGCATGGGGGTGGTGTGGAGGAGAGAAGACTGAGACACAGGAACGCAGGTTGCTGCAGATGACCCCCTTCCCCCATGCCCGGGACTCACCACATGCTGGTAATGTGAAATAAACTTATATCAAGTACTAAAATGATTCAGAATGCTGACAAAGGCATTTTTTATAATCAGTAAAGCCTAGTGGAGCCTGTCACCAGCTGTTGTTATTTTGTTTGAGTAACTTTTGTATTCTAATTTTTTTTTGCTATTTTATTTAGCATTGTACAGCTACAAGAATGAAAGGAGTGTTCCCTCTTTATCTGGAAAATGCCTAGGACCTGGGGAATAGGGAGGATATTTAAAAAATATAATAGATGACCCTGCTATGATTCAGTCCTGTAACCACTGGTCTCATGTAACCACTGGTTAAAGGAGAAGGCCCCAGGATCACGTGAATGCTTCAGCCAATCAGTGACCTCAGTGGCACCGTGTTTTGCCATATTCACTAAACCAGTGTTGGACTATCAAAGTACTTGGGAGCCCGGGCCGCAGTCCATTACTGGACTCCAGAGGTACTAAAATTTTAAACCAAAGATGAAGGTTATGTCCAGGGCTGTGGAGATGGTAAGCCAAACTTCCGGCTCCACCAAAATGGTCCCTGAATCCGACTCCACAGCCATTTTCCTGATCAGTATAGCAGCTCTATCATTGAGAGCCGGCATCCCTTCCCAGTGCCTTATTACTCTGATCTATAGTGGAGGAGTTTTATCACTGAGCATGTACATAAAGTGCAGCCACATTCATCTCAACTAAAAGTCTGATACACACCTGCATGAAGCCTGTCAAGCCTCGAGTTGCGACCTGCGAGTCAGAGTCTAATGAGCGGAGGCAAGGCCTCTGCTGCCGCTCCCCTCTGTGTCCTGACGATGGTAAGCACTTGCCTGCTGCTCCAGGTCCTCTCCTGCTCCTGACACTGCTCTGGGTGCTGATGATGGCACATACAACCAGCATGGGACACAGAGCTGAGTGGCACATGTAGTAGAGGAGCCAGGAAAGCAGAGTTTTTTTTTTGCTTGGGTTCTCGAGTATTTTATCTGCTCTGAGTGTCTTCAGTATTCTTAGTCTGCTGTGGGGTCTTGATTATTAATATTGTCTACTCTTGGATCTTTCTATTATTATCATTGTCTGCTCTGGGGTCTTCACTACTATTGACTGCAGTATTTGGTTTTTGAAGTAGTATTTATTGCTGTGTTGTGTGTGCTTTGCTATACTGTGCTTGTTGGTGCCTCTAGGGTGCTGGTTACAGGTCCAGTCCCTTAAAGTTGAGTGATGCACTGCTGCCCTCGGACCAATAAATTCAACCGTGACCTAAATCCTTAGATCAGCAATAGAACATACATATACGTTGGACACGGCCTATTTTATCACAACTCTGACTCCACAGCCCACATGGTGGGGCCCCACCCAAGGAATTAGCTTGATACGTGTTATGGAATCTAGTATGCTTATGATAGCCTTTTCTTAGGATAGATCAGAACTGAAAGCTTTGTAGGGCTTTGGTCAATTATATGAAGGTTTAGGTACTTCATACTTCAGTAAAGGCAGGAGTGCACCATACACGAGGCAAGTTGAGCCCCTTGCCTCAGGCAGCCCCACCGGCAGCAAGATTGGGGCTATAAAGCAGGACCTGACACCTAAATATAGTATCACTTCACAACTGATGTCCGCATGGGTATGAGACACTGTATGGAGAACCCACTTAGTAAAAATAATACCCTGATGTATTACTTCTGGAGGGGGTGCCGTTTTATAGCTCACCTCAGGCAGCAGGAAAGATCACCCCTGGGTAAAGGGGCCCCTTGGATTGTCATCATGGACTTGTATAACAATATAAATCTGAAATGACAGCACAAAATAATATAAGTGTTTGAGAAATGAAAATGTTTATTCATTAATATTTTGTACTTCCTCGTTCTCAGAAATAACATGCGGGGAATTAAATGTTCTGCTGAACTGCAGAGATTGTTAAAGTAATGTGAAAAGCAAATAGCAATTGTCCCGGGTTGTTTGCCGGGCTCTGCAGTAATTGGTACGGAAAGAAGAGGAATGTAGAGAGCAGTCGGAGTTCTTCCAACCTAACTGCAATGTGTGCAGCTTCTAAGAAGTAAGTTATAGCTTAGCTTTTTAATTTTCGATTTATACAACTTTATGTCAAGTAAGCCGTGTCGTACTGGGGTAGACCCACCAGATAAAATAGCTTTGGAGCCCACCCATCATTATCCCCTAGAAAATAAACCATAATAACCTCCACATTAGTTTGTCTTCTACTATGTCTATGGTGTCCAGTATGATGTTAGAGCCTGAGCCCACCGCAGGTTTCTCTGGTATTCTGGTGAACCAGATTTTTTTCCCCCTTATTATAACATTTGTATCCCTGGATTAATTATCTCTGAACTACGGCATCAGTATTACCTATTTATCATGATAATCTGATACTCTGTTATTTTTGATTTCAACAATCCTTGTAAGTAGATATAACTGATTGCATGACACATGGACAGGAATATTCTAGGATGGGATAGGATTTGTGGTCATAATATGCATATCATTTCCATATCATTTCAGTATGGGCATCTGAATGCCCCAGGACTCCAATAATCATAGTGATTTATGACTCTAGAAGACCATGCAGGATACAGTGCGAATAGAGCACTGTCGGTTTTACCTCTAGGTCAGTTTGGGTCAATCTGGCAAGATAGATACAGGCAGTCCCCTACTTAAGAACACTCGACTTACATACGACCCCTAGTTACAAACGGACCACTGGATATTGGTAATTTATTGTACTTTAGTCCTAGGCTACAATAAACAGCTGTAACAGTTATCACAGGTGTCTGTAATGAAGCTTTATTGTTAATCCTGGTTCTGATGACAATCCAACATTTTTAAAATCCAATAGTCACAGAGACCAAAAAAGTTCTGGCTGGGATTACAATGATAAAATATACAGTTCCGACTTACATACAAATTCAACTTAAGAACACACCTACAGACCCTATCTTGTATGTAACCCGGGGACTGCCTGTACCAACGCAAATTTGCATCAATTACAGGAAACAATTCACAACCCCATGTTGACAACGTTTGCCAAACAACTAAGTACAATCAGTGATCGTTACCCCCAGCTGAACCGTCAGGGAGTTTTCGCAACTCCTTTATTCCTAAATCGATTGGTACCAGAAGGTAACAGAATTTTCCTTACTTCTTATATGTGTTAATACTACTAAAAGTCATTTCATGCTCGGAGCACTTGCACAAAGCAATTTCCCTGTGGGATCAATAAAGTTGCATTGTATTGTATTGAATCTGTAGTCCCACAGGGACGTAGTTCTACGTCTACAATCTACGGCTGCCACACTGTCCATATTTTATCTAAGTGAATGATCCCCTACACAGAGACGAGTAGTGCAATGCAATGTAAGCAAGTCATATTTCTCTTATCTGTTACAGATCACTATTGCAGGAAGTTCATTTGACTTTGCCAGCACTGAGTTGACTGACAAGTATTGCTTCCTCTCTCTATACAGAGGTTCCTCCAATAATTGAAGTGTTAGTTAAACATTATACACATCTCGGCTGCTGCAGACATTGTTTTTAAAAACTTACCAGCTCTTATTTTTGTGTGAAAACTTCTATTTAGTGTAAAATTGTCAACTAGGCTGTTACTATAAGAGTTGTGACACTAGGGCATCCCTACAGGGTCTGATTCTTTGTACTGGGTAGGCTGCATTCACACTACTGTATGGGGGACATATGGCAATGGCTGCACGGAGCGATACGGTGCTGCACACCTGCGGTACCGTACCCCACTGCCTACATGGGAAAAATTTAGGACATGTCCTATCTTTCCCCGTGTTATGACCCGTACCCAATACATTACTACGGAGAGGGGAGGAGTCACCCCTACTCCTTTTCATGGCGCCGGACGGATGCCCACCCGGCCGTAGCAGTGCAGGCATACGTCAGTGTAAATGCAGCCGTAGCTGTATAATTGCAGCTCATCGTCTACTTACTGTAATGGCATCTAAACTGCAGTAACATGGACCAGCCACTACACAGAAAATGGAGTTAGATCTTGAGAGTGCAACACTGTAAAATCCCCCCTGCATGACGCAGCTTCCCAGTACACGGCTACTGACACTAGGAAGTAATATTTCTTATAAAGAAAAGTATCCCTCACACAGCTTAGAGCACAGACAAAGTAAAAAAAAGTTATGGGATTTTTTAAGGCCGGTAGTGAAAAATGGTTTCGGCTGAAAAGTTTCAAAAGCGACACACATTTTGGTTTTCGCCACGTTTGCTGCTTCTGAGACAGATGTTTCTCACATCCCCTTACATATTCAAAATACTCAAAATTTACAGAGTTGACACTGATTGTTTAAAAATGACTTCTGCAATCCAGATTGACATTTTGGATATCAGTTTCTGGTCCAAATCCGAGCCACTTAGTTATCAATAATGTCGTGTGAAATGGTGCTCTGCCATGTTTGGAAAGGCATTGTTCATCACCAAATTACTCCTGGAGCGGTTGGAGGAGTTGAGTAGATACCATTCTCTGTTCATGGCTGTGTGCCTACTTTCATGGATGAAAACAAACTGCGCACATGAATCGTCTCGGGGGATTTACACTTGGCATGTCACAAAAATGATGCAAACCAAATACATACTTTATGGCAACCATATTTCCTCACATCAGTGACCTCTTTCTATAGGTCAACATGTCCTTCCAAACTGCGAACGTCATTGAAGAATTGTTCGTAAAGCATGACAAAGCATTCGAGGTGAGGAGTTCATTCCCCAAAAATCACTCCAAATAAGCATCTGTAGGATGTCCTGACAACACAAGTTTAATCTATGAAGGACCCACCTCATAATTTACAGGACTTAAAGGATCTGCTGGTAACACCAAGGTACCACAAAATCCAGACAGTCTTGAGGAATCCACATCTCAACAGGTCAGACTGGTTTACGTATGCTGAGGACGACCTACAGAATATTAGGCAGGTGGTTTTACTGTAATACACGTTACCCAGATCAACCATGCAGCATTTTTCTTTCTCCAAAGATCTACAACGTAGAACAAACAGTATGCACTCTTACATACTGTACTTACATTACTGATATATTCAATATATACCAAAATACACCACATTTTGGCATATACATAGAAAGGCCTAGAAAACTTTATAGAACTGGTTTCATAGGTGTTTTTCGGACCAAGAAAAAAAAATTGTTTAAAGACGCAGTTCATTAAAGGCTGCAAATTAAGAAGTGACATTTATGATGCTTGATATACAAAGCATGGGTACTGATGGTGTGGATATGATTCTCAAAATGTAGCTTATATTTAGGTTAGGTTTCGAGTAATATAACAAGCGTTTAACTTTTTGGGAAATTGCATTCTAGAAGATTTTGAATGGTATTTATGGGAATATTGGCCGTTGTATCCTGAAGGGCATTTATGAGTACACACAGTGGGGCACATTTACTTACCTGTGCTGACGCGTTTCCCAAAAGTGCATTGTTCGACCGGAATGCACTGTGCCGCGATTCACTACGATCGTGCGCCCGATGTGTCGCTTCCCCGCTCAGGTCCCCGGAGTTCACCTTCTTCTTCCTGGTGCATGTAAGTGCATTGTCTTGCAACACAATTTAAAAGTTAAATCCCGAGGTCAGTCCGAATCAGTCGGATCGTCCGACGGCACACCCCTCGATTTCTGTTGCACGAAAGCCAGCACAGCCGCACCACAATCTGATCCCGTGCGACGCAATCCCCAGTTAAATAGCTGTTACAGAGGCACAAATCCCAAAAACGACTGAAAATCAGACAAAATTGCAACCGTGGACCCTTAGTTAATAAGCCCCAGTGACTGGTTCACAACCTTCATTCTCAAATGTGTCTGATGGTTTTGAAGTCAGGACTGTCTGTGGCCAGTCAAGTTCTTTTATACCAGATTTGCCCAGCCATGCCAATGACCCAATGCAGGCAGGTGGCATATGCCAAATCCAGACTCATACATCAGACAGCCAATTAGAGGAGAATAGAGAACAGTATCAGCTTGTTTACTTCAAGACTTAGCAATGTGCTTGGTGATGTATGGCTTGCATGCCATTGCTTTGTGCTAATGTTAATACCAGCGGAGGTTTGGGTCTTTTATGGCAAATTTTGTGCAACACCCCGTAACTTTCCATCGGGTGGCAATTCGAGTTTCTGTCGTTCCTGAACAAGTTGTGCATGGTGTTAAGGAGCTGCCTTTCAAGGTATCAAAACAAAGGATTTGGGAGACTTATAAAAAAGTATCATAAGGTAAGATAGTGCAGAGTTAGACTAGATAATCTTATACTCCACAAGATGCAAATAAGTGTCTGTTGCTAGAAAATTAGGACACAATTCTGTCGTGTCAGCATAATTTTTATCACACCGATTTTTCTTGGTGTACAAGGCCACACCACTTTTGTCAGACTAGTAGTAGGTCATGCCCAATGTAGATAGTCATACGTTGGGCACTGTCTACAATGCAAAAAATGCACACCTTTGTTTATTTTTTTTCGGTGGCGGCTGACAGTATAGAACGTCACATTCTGTTGTGTTTTTCTACATACTTTAAGAAATACCAAGCATTCCACACCTTGACGAAGACAAAATGAAACTTGGCCTCTTGACTATTAAACGGTGACCTCAAGCTACATTTATCATACAAGCCCAGGAGCTCCTAAAGTGGATGCGACAATCACCGCGTAAAGATACCCTTAAGACTTAATTTTTAAGATTTACGACATTTCGCGTATATGACAATCTTCGTCGTGGGCGCATACCGTGCCGTAACTCGAAGCTGATGCGCCCCAGTGATAAGTCCGTGCGGAGTCTCCGACTATAATGTGTGGACTAAGAATGGGCAGTACATTGGCAAAGATGACTTGGTACGGAATTTTATAACTTGCCTAAATAAAGAATTGGAGTTGTTCCTGACAAGGCTGCATACCGAAATATTTTTTTTTAAATGGATTATAGTCCTAGTCTTCTCATATGGGAAAGCGACACCTTACGGGCCGCCTAAGCCTCCATTTGCGCCGCACCCTCAAATAACGCAACTAGGCGTATATATTTTCCGTATTAACTGCACAACACCCCAATTCTATTCAATATAATATAGGTCCAAGCGTTTTTTTATCGCAGTTTCCTCACAGCACAGTACATATATCTCTATGTACAGGAAGGATGTCTCTCACCGCAGTGTGGGTGTAGCTCTGACTAAATATCTCTCGCCTGCACTATCATTTCTGTCACAGACTCAAGCTTTCCTGTCACAACTCATTTCCCGCCTAAAAAAATTTACGGTCGTGCGAATCCGGGGCGGCGCGCGTCACGTCTGAGAGAACATCGCGCCTTCACTGTGCCTTATATACTCCGCGCTCAGGTGTGACAGAGAGGCCCCGCCCCGCTCCCGCTACGTCACGGGCTAGCTCCAGAATGGCAGGGGTTAAGGCAGCGACTGTGACAGGGATCAGGGTGTGACAGCTTTACCCTCCCCCCTCAGGGTGACGTGTACGCCCGGCCCCCGCCTACTCGCCGTGCTGGGACTTGCATCTGTCAGTACACAAAGTCCTAGGTGGCACCTTGTTCTGTGGTGAAGACGCTCAGGAGACGCACTGTCTACAGGAGCCGCAGCCGGCAAGATGGTGCTCAATACAGATGGTGAGTTTGTTTTTTTGGGGTGATAGAGACCTTATATGGAGGTATGTTACCTGTACATATCCCATTCTATATGTCTATGACCTCATATATCCAAACCTCAGACCATATGGAAATATTAATACATATGGACGATAAATTACGTCATTCCGTATCCGGTGATCGAAAACTGTTATCGAAACTTTTTGAAATATTTGTCTTTTCTGTTTTTTTTTTTTTTTATGTCAAAAGTAACAAAAACTTGTGTCACTTGTAGTTTTTTATTTGATTTCTTTCTCTGTGGTGTTTTTTTTTTTTTTTATGTAAAATTGTCGTCTTGAAGGCTTTGCTTCAATTTTTATGCCCGGTGTTAAATATTTCGATGATTTGTAGTGATATCTGCCCACAGAGTTTGTTTTGCATAAATGTGGCGTCTGATTGTTCGCTGTAGGTGTGTAACCCTTCGTAGGCTATGGCTGGTTATGTATAAAGACATGGAAACGCAATGTAATGTTTCGACATGACGTCTAACGACGACTTTGATGCTGACGATGAAGAATGTCATCGCGTTGGGACATGCAGTTCTATGCGACAGCGAAACCACGGTTGTTTGATACCCGTTATCACCAAAGTGGGGGAGATTTACATTTTAGGGCTCATTTTGTAAAA
The DNA here is from genome assembly GCA_019512145.1 of Engystomops pustulosus. NCBI lineage: Eukaryota > Metazoa > Chordata > Amphibia > Anura > Leptodactylidae > Engystomops > Engystomops pustulosus. Next base: position 7,264,140 of record CM033646.1, on the reverse strand, counting down.
ATTCACAAAGAATCCGTAGAAAAAACTTGTTTTTTAGAGGTGAGCTGCCCCGACGTCCTCGTTGGCTATTCGGCTGCCAATCTGGTAATACGTCTGGGTTGGGCTGCCCAATCCGAACCTGAACGTTCGCAGTTTGAGATACTTCAAATTTGTGGCATATATACAGTATCAAAAGGCAATCGCAGAAACGGACAACAATGAGATGAGAAAATGTATGGAAGAGTGAAATTGCTTTTGTTGTTATGTAGGACCCTATAGTGGACTTTTGTGGTGGTCTTGTGAGTGTTACTGCCAATAGTCGATGCAGTGATTTTAACTTTTCCCCCCCCGACACGCTCCCCCCCCCCCCCCCCCCCCACACACACAGAACATATCGGTAGTTTTCGAAGTCGTTAAAAATTTCCTGCGTGACCTATAGGAACATCTTTGGCTGCTCTCCAAGCCCTACAGTAAAAATAAAAAAAAACAAAAAGCTTCTCTGTGTTCTGTAAATGTTTGGTTCTAGAACTAAACAAGTCTAACGCACACAATGTGGATGAATTACGTGTCTTTGAGGGTGGTTTCACTTATGGCATTTGTAGGAAAACCCAAAAATGCAGTTTCTATTTTTTTTTTTTTTTTTTACAGTGCCGCAAACTGATATAACTTTTTTTTTTTTGTTTATGTTTTTTAACAGGCTATCAAATGTTTGCCATTATGTCAAAGTTAACTGACCTGTGTCAGTTTCTGCACATCTATCGCATATTTTGACCCTCCTGCCCTACACTTTTAGCGATATATACGTCCCCCATACGCCGACAATGGGCGCATGGCGTCATATGGAGCGGTACGGTGCGGCACCGTACCGTTTCATAGCCACGAGAAAGATAGGACATGTCCTATCTTTCCCCGTAATACGGCTCCACGCACCATCTTTCTCTATGGAGAGGGGCGGGGGTGAGCAGCGCTCACCACCTTCTTCTCTCCAGGGCGCCGACGTATGCCCGCCGTGCTACGGTATGGCGGGCACACATGAGTGTGAATATAGCCTAAAGGAAATCTTCCATCAAAATCCATCATGATTAAAGTGGGTCACGTAGATCCAGGCACTGTAACTGTGTTAACATTCTTATATGTGTTATTCATGGTCTCCTTCTTTCTAAAAGCCACTTTTAAAATTATGCTAATGAACCTGAAAGGCTCTGGGGGTGATATCAGAGCTCCTCCATACTGCAGCTTCACAGCCTGTACACTGTCTCCCCCTCTGCTCCCTCAGCACTTCCCCCTCCCTCTGCCTCATGTAATCTCACACAATTGTGGGGGGGGGGGGGAATGCTCCTGCACAGTGTAACAGCCTGTGAAGGTCCTCTGGTATTACCCTCATTAGCAAAATGTTAAATGTTGATTATAGAAGGCAGGAGGCCATGGATAACAAATATAAGAAGATTATCACAGTCCCAGTGCCCTGATTCATGAGTAATGTCCCTGGTTTATCAGGATGGATTCTGATCTTAGATTTCCTATAAGGGTATGGTAATTTTTCTGTTGCATACAATATGCAGTGTTACTCTACGTGAACCCCATAATTTGCTCTATGAGGCTCGTGGTCTGTAGGTTGTGTCTTCATGTGAGATCCGATAACGGTAGAAAAGGCTGCCAGGGCCTGTTCTTAATTTTAAGGCTTGAGCAGTCTGTTCAGACACGGGGCTTTGGATACCACGTGTGCATGAGCCCATAGAAATGCATTTGTCCATGTGCTATCCGTAGAATTAACAAGTATATGAACAAAAACCCCCCACAATTTTGCAGCAAATTTTCCGTCATTGCTTTATATCTGTCCCAGATTTCATCCCAGCCACAGTGTATCCCAATGGTTTTAATTATTATGCTGCGACTATACCATTGTTGAGTTTTTTGTTTTCCAGCAATTTTGGGATAGAAATCCAGATGTGAGCAATGCCACTTGTGGATTTGGCTTAAAGGACACCTACCCACCAGATGAAGATGTAAAAACCAACCACTTACTACTGGTTTTTTAATGCCCTTGTTTTAAAGAAAAAAAAAAGGCTTTACAAATTAATGCAATGGCCTTGAGGGGCTCCAGGCTCAATGACACTATGATACCCCCCAGAGCCTGGGGCATAAAAGCTAATACGAAGAACAATCTGCTATGACGGGGCCAACCAGTATGTCAGCGTGCTTGGTTAACTATATCCTTCATCTCTGTTTTGGTAGATGTCCTTTAAATAGAATTTTTTTTTTTTTTTTTTTTAGATGCAAAACTCCGTACTTGTTGTCATCACAACTTCTGCTTTTGTTTAAACTCCTACGTATGCAAAGGTTTGCCACTTTCTTGCAGAAACCTGACGTCTTTATCCAGTATTGGAGGTGGTAGGATATAGTTCATTGAAGTAGGTCACTGCTGTCTTCTCCTCTTACTTGACTCTGACATCCCCATTTAATCCTAATGAGACGGTTCCTTGAAGCCTCATGTAGGCTAAGATGTAGTACTAGGTGGGATGGCACTATTGGTGCCCTCATATGAAGACAATCAGTTTAAGGGGTTCTCCTCTTTTGGAAATTACAAATGGTTTTCATGTGTTTGATGCTTCTGGTACCAATGTACTGGAAGTAGTGATGTCTCGGTATGTTACACTTCAACGTTATGCTTTAAACTGGGATCTGGCGCTATATGTCATAACTTGTGCAAGTTACTTGACATCACACCTCCGTCCACTGCTGGTCTGGTCACTTTCTAGATCAAACAAATTTACCTAACTTGTCGGGTGGTGGGCCACGTGGCTTTTGAACCCGTTTGTAAGCAGTCCCGTTAAAACGAATGCAATTTTTTCAAAACGCATCTGTTTTTGACAGTTTTGCCAATTAGCTTATTGATAATGGGGGCAACAATGCAAAACTGTAAAAATGCATCGCCCATTTTTTGTTTTTTAATAAAATTATAACCAAACCTACGCTTTAAAAACGGTTCAAAACGCCACGTGTGCCGCCAAACCCATTGTGGTTTTCTTGCAATAAGCCTGTAACTCACTGACTCGTCTCTGTAGAATAAATATCTTGTAGAGCACATGGCGGGTCACTGTTGCACCCTGTCAGTGGCAGAGCAGTCACGTTATAAGCGGAGTAAGGACCAAACTGTCCAAACACGTGAGCTCCAGCTTTACATAACTTTGTTATTATCTGGCTAATGTGATACATAGATAATAATAATTTGCTTTATGACTTCATTTATGATGAACTCCTGGCCCTCCCTTTCTTCTTCTTGAATTTGCCCGAATGCGCACATTCGTTGACACTGTGGGCAGATTTACTTACCCGGTCCATTCGCGAGTCCAGCGGCACACGTTTCTCTGCGCTGATTTTGTGGGTCTTGCTGATTTTATTAAAAGGTAGTTCCTCCCCGGCCATACACATACGTTGCGCGCTGCGCTGAAAAGCATCGGAACTGCTGTTGGAGTTTCACCGGCTCGGGCTTGGATTAAGGTAGTGCAAGCTCCTGCGACCACTTTTTTTTTTGTATAAAATGCGGCGGTTTTTTTTTCCGAAATCCCGTCGTTTTTGTTCGGCACCACGCCCTCCCGATGTTCGCCGAGTCATGCGCCAGCGCTATGGCTCCAACAATCCGTCACGTCGCCAAACATCCCGAGTGCAATTTCAGGGGCAATGCGCAAATCGAAAATATTCAGGCACACGTCCGGAGAATCGGGCCCTTAGTAAATGACCCCCTATATTTTTTTTTTTTTTTTTTTTTTTTATATTGTAGAAGCTTGTGAGCTCCTTTAAGAACGTGACGAATATTGGGTACGTGCCGGACAAACATCCGTCCATCCGTGAAATAGTTAACCATTTGGTGGGCAGTGGCCTACGTTAATCAGATCAATTGAAGCTGATAGGTTTTGAATTTTTCACATTGTTGACTATTTTTTCTCCCCGTCTGGAATCTAAACTTTCCTAAATGAATTGGAGCGAGAGACTGTTCATCACTGACTAGCATTAAAATGGCGTGGCAAACTTCCTGTGGCTGCTTTTTTTGACAAAGCTTAGTGGAGTGATAATCCTTGCGTCAAAAAAAGTTACCAATAACTCGAGTCTATAAAAAGACTGTACTCCTCGCCTTTCCAACATCCCCCGTGATCCTCTTCTTGCTTCCGATGCTCCGTCCTTCTCGTGTCCTTCGGTTCTTCCGCTCCTCTCCTCAGGGTTCCCCTCACATTGCCCGGGCTCACAACGATGACGTTGCAACCGTTCAATTCTGTGTGCCGTCGAGCATAGTACGGGGGGGGGAGGGGGGTGGGGTGGGGTTAGAGGCATATCTTGGGATGCAGGCTATATACTCCATATATACCTATAATACTTACATATATACTGGGGGTGGGCAGGCTAATAGCTACAAGGGGGCTGGCTATATACTGGGGCTGTGACCAATGCATTTTTTCCCACCTCGGTTATACTCAAGTCAATAGGTTTTCCCAGCTTTTTGTGTTAAAATTAGGTACCACGCTGCTTATCCTCGGGTCGCTTATACTTAAGTAATAATACGTTATGTTAGTTATTGACTTTTCTTAGAGTGGGCTCACTTACTCCAAGGTCCTCGTGTTTTCCTCTGACTGTTTTGTAGAGAGGATGTCTGCTCTCTATTATGGATGCGTCCCTGTACTTGTTTTCAGGGCGGTGAGTTAACACCTATAATAATCGCTTGGGATTTTCAGGTTGTTCTGTACCCTTAGGTTGCAGGTGCTTATTATCCTCTGTTGAAGTAACCAATTTCTCTCCTCTCTTCTCTCTCTTAATATTTTTTTTTATGTGCGGCTCATTGTAGAACTGAAATCTTTTTGGGTGTAATAATTGAAGGGTTTACCAGGGGAACATACTGCAGTCTTCAAGTGCTGATGGATTTTTATTTCAATTTTATTTCCCCCTTCCTGGTTTTCCTAGATTTTGAGATATGGTCTGAAGGAACCCAGATGCAGTGCCTTTCACTGTCATAGACTGCTGGCCCAACTTGGGGGCTCACATGGTCTCCCCCTCACTAGAGTCATAGCATAATTATACTCTCCTGTGACTGAGGGGGTGTCTGAACAAATTCAGCTCAACGTGGCTTTAGATGGTGGGCATGGGCACTTACACATCAAACATTAATGCTCCCATTCTTTGAAAGTGGAGACCATGTGTCCCTGAGGTTGAAGTGTCATTGTAGCCACAAGACATCTATCATAAGCCTTCTCGCCGTCCACTGGTAGGCTGAAGGACATCTAGCAGAAGCCTCGCCGTCCACTGGTAGGCTGAAGGACAACTAGCAGAGCCTCGCCGTCCACTGGTAGGCTGAAGACAACTAGCAGAAGCCTCGCCGTCCCTGGTTAGGCTGAAGGACAACTCGCAGAAGCCCTCAACCGTTCCACTGGTAGGCCGCTGAAGGACAACTAGCATGAAGCCTCACCGTCACCTGGTAAGGCTAAGGACTCTAGCAGGAATCCTCGCCGTCCGCATGTAGGCGCTGAAGGACAACTAACTAGCGAAGCCTCGCCGTCCACGGTAGGGCTTGAAGGACAACTAAGCAGAACCCGCCGTCCCTTGTAGGCTGAATGACAACTAAAGCAGAAAGCCTCGCCGTCCACTGGTACTGAAGGACACCTATAGAAGCCTCGCGTCCACTTTAGGCTGAAGTTACACAGCAGAAGCCTCGCCGTCCACTGGTAGGCTGAAGGACAACTAGCAGAAGCCTTCGGCCGTCCACTGGTAGGCTGAAGGACAACTAGCAGAACCTCGCCGTCCACTGGTAGGCTGAAGGACAACTAGCAGAAGCCTCGCCGTCCACTGGTAGGCTGAAGGACAACTAGCAGCATCCTGCCGTCCCCCTGGTAGGCCTAGGACAACAGCAGAGCCTCGCCGTCCACTGGTAGGCTGAGGACAACCTATCAGAAGCCTCGCCGTCCACTGTAGGCTGAAGGACACTAGCAAACCTCGCCGTCCACTGGAGGCTGAAGACAACTATCATAGCCCTCGCGTCCACTGGTAAGGCTGAAGACAACTAGCAAAGCCCCGCCGCCACTGGTGAGGCTGAAGGCAACTAGCAGAAGCCCCTCGCCGTCCCTGTTAGGCTGAAGGACCTAGCAGAACCCTCGCCGTCCACTGTATGCTGAGGTACACCTAGGCAAAGCCGCGCCGTCCACTGGTAGGCTGAAGGACCCCTATCAGAGCCTCGCCTCCCACATGGTAGGCTGAAGGACAACTATCAGAAAGCCTCGCCGTCCCTGGTATGCTGAAGTGACAACTAGCAAAGCCTCGCCGTCCACTGGTAGGCTGAATGACCACTAGCAGAAGCCTCGCCGTCCACTGGTAGGCTGAGGACAACTATCAGAAGGCTCGCCGTCCACTGGTAGGCTGAAGAACAACTAGCCAAGCTTCTTCTTAAGTAGAGAACTATTAAAGTCCAAACTGATCTCTTAATACTTTTACCTTAGACTTGTATAAATACTTTTCCCCCATTGAAATATGAATTGTAGGTCATCTGACTACAACCTTACAACTTGCATGTTTTTTGTTTCGTTTCGTTGTCTATTCCTTTAAGAAAAGTTGAGTAATTGCCAATAGTGTTTCATATAATGTTTGTGTATGGGGCCAGTTGTGATTCTGACAGCTGTGATTGGTCCTTATTGTACATTGTTGTAATGAAGACCACCCTGGTAACACCACAGTGGGTAGGAGGGGGGAAATGGGGGGGGGGGGAGTGAACAGGGAGGATAGGAAAATAAGGGAAAGGGGAGAGCGGCAAAGAACAAAAGGGGGAAAAAGAAACAGAGGAAAGCGAATACATGATGAAAGAGAAGCTAAAAACGGAATCCATAAGGGCGAGGAGAGGAGAAACAAAGCAGCGTAATGAAGACGGGCAAGAAGAGGACAAAAGAGAACATGAAGGAAGACATGGTAGGCCATACAGGTTTAGCTCCAAAGCAGGAATTAGGCACGGAGCATGGAAGGAATAGGACGGAGGATATAAATAGGGGTAGAAAAAAGGAGAAGTGAAAAAGGAATTGGAAGGGAAGAGAGGGCAACTAGAAAAAGAAATAAAAAACAAGAACAGCATCAAAGGGGGATAAAAACGATAGGAAAGGAGGAAGGGGAGAGAAACGGGGATGAGTAGGGACAGGCTAGAGCAAATGGAAAGGATAGGTGGGACATGGACAAAGACAAGGAGGGAGGATAAGAAACACAAAAGAATGTTGGCTTAATAAGGGAGAAAGAAATGAACGCTGAGATGAGTCGTGGGGGAGTGGGGCGATCGGCCAGGGATTGAATGAGAAATCTATAGAAGCGAAACACAAGACAAGGAGCAGGGACAAAGGGAGCGGAAGGAACGATCAGATTGGAACAAATGATGATGAGTTACGCCGAATAAGATACAAATGAAGCGGCGGACGCGAAAAAGAAAAGAGGGAATGCAGAGGAAAAGTGTGAAGAGGTGTAGGTCCCGGAGAGAGAGAGCAAGGCACACAGGAGATGACAGAACAAGAACTAGGTAAGGCCCGAGGGAGGGAACAGAAAGGAATCAGATAAAAGGAAGGGAGGGGGGAGAAAGGGCAGAAAAACGAACGCTGAAGGTAGAAGGGAAACATAAAGGAAGAAGCGGAACGGGGGAGGATTAAGCGAAAGACCGAGTAACACAGGGGAGAGGAGGGAAGAAGGAATGGTATCTAGCAACGGAACAGAAGAGAATAAAGGGAAGGTATGGTGGGGAGAATTCTAGAGGACAGGGAGAGGGGGAATGCAAAGAAAAAAGCAGGAGCAGTGAAAGAAGGAAGAGAGAAGAGGGGGATGAGCACTTGGCCAACTCACTCATAATTTTGTACTCAGAATAAGAGAGGAACGGAAAACACCAGTCCCTAAGAAAAGAGATGCTACCCCCCGGATTCGTTATGGGTGGTGGGAAAGGCCTCTGCTGAAATGACTTGTTTTTTTTATGTTAATCTTCATTAAAAAATTTTCCAGATATTTGATGGTCAAAATGTTGATGAAACGAGTGTCAATTGTACTTCTGGGTCACAATGTTTGTTATAATAGCTTGTTTTGCAAACACTCCTGTGTCATATGATAAAATCAATTAGCGTCAGCAGTTTGAGTAATTTGCTCACCTAAGATCCATTTACTGTTAATTTGACATAGTCTTGTAAATTCACGACCGCAGTTGGACCAACGGCTGGGATGGTCCAATGATCATCTCTGCTTTTCCCAAATAGTTAAAAATGAGAGATGCTTGATTGTTTCCATGAAAACTGAACAGGTTTTTGCTCGGACGCTTCTGATAAACCGGGCACCTTTCTTTTGAGTTCCCTTTGCTCTTCATCGTTCACAGTAGTCTCTTTTAAATTGGCTCTCAGAACTAAATAAATTCAATTCAGTCGTACTCGAAAATGCGATTCAACCGCGATCAGTAACGATCACCCATTCCAAGTGACTTACGTTTCAAAACGCTAGTTCAATCCTAAAGGTTACTCCAGCTCAATTTAACAGGACATTCTACTACCAGGATGGAAAAGACTCTAGTGCAAATGAGCCAGTAGGGCCCCAGGCTCCATACACCAGGAAGCCTGGAGCCCCTCAGGCTTATTTGCATAAGTTCTTCATTTTGGATGGGTTTTTCTGGTTGCCATGCATATTACATGTAGATGGTAAAAGCACAATTAAAATATCTGCAGAATTAAATTGACATGTACACCTTAAAAGCCTGCATGACAGGTTACTTTTTTTGGGGGTACATACAAGGACTATTGCCCACGAGCGAGTCTGACGCATCATATGTGAGGTGTACTTGCAGAGCGCCTTCCTACCAAAACGCTCAGAGATACAAACACGAGCTTCGTTCTGCGAGTTCCGTCTGGCAGTCCTTGGCCGAGTTCCGTCCTGGTTGTCGCCGAGTTCCGTCTTGCACGAAGTTCCGTCCTGGCCGAGAGTTCCGTCCTGGCCAGAGTTCCGTCCTGGCCGTATCCGTCCTGGAGATTCCGTCTGGCAAAAGTCTGCAGTTCCGTCCTGGCCGAGTTCCGTCCTGGCCGAGTTCCGTCCTGGCCCTGACATTTCAACAAGTAAATGATACAGGTTTAGGCAAATTAGTCACATTGGAACTACTCACAGGCAATAGGCCTAAATCTCATCTACTGTTATAGTATATTAGGCTCCTGCAACTTTGTTACGGCAAACCTATGGCAAGTACACTCCAGGCCCAGCCTAAGGGTAGTTTCACACACACTGGAGGAGATTAAGTAAAACTATCAAACTATGAGGTAGTGCACAGATGGTCCTTTACTTGGCCAGATTTATCAAAATAAGTCCCATCTGGTATAGGTTATGGCCGGTTGCCCACAAGCAAGTGTGTTCCAACAAATTAGCTCCATATGCGTGTCAGATTTACTGGACCAAACCTAGAACTACTGAACTAAACTCTGCGTGTCGGTTCAGTGGTTCTGTGTTCCGTCTGGTAAATCTGGCCCGCACATGGAGCTAGTTTGTTGGAACACAGTTGCTTGTGGCCTTAGACTGGTTGTGACAATTGTCACTGTCCACATTTTTTTGTCTGGAACTACAATTATAAAATATACAGTTCCGACTTGCATACAAATTCAACTTAAGAACAAACCCAAGGAACCTATCTTTTACGTAATTCGGGGACTGCCTTGTGGATTAAAAAGGAATCAGAATTAAGAAGGATGGACGTAAGTAGCGAGTCTTCATAATACGCTTATTATGTATGACCATTGTCCTCATCCTGAGAGATAATAACCCTATTGCTAAATAATAACGAGTCCTTCTTACATCAGAGGAGAGGATCACTGAGGACGTCTTGTATTAGTTACTTCTTCCTGACTTCCCTTCTCTGCTTTCATTTCTGCACATTAGAGCCGCGCCACTCCCATAAACATCCTCGTAATAAAGGTTATGTCCAGTGCGCAATCTTATCACCACGGTAACGTCATTGTTTACCGTTAATAATCGAATATTCTTATAATGATCCTATAAAAGGACGGAAGTCGACAATCATTATCTCCGATAATACAATGTTGGTTACATATTAGTTTGTAATTTTCCATGGGGCCTGAAGCCACCGCGATATTTCCTCTGAGATTTTTTAAAGGGGTTTTTACAGTAACATGGGCAGCACTGCTCAAATACAAGTGTGAACGCTCGTCTGCGAGCAGATACAAGCGCTTGCATTGACGAGACTTCCCGAGAGCTGGGTGAAAGGGGGTGGGAGTGGGTGGTGGCTAGGTTAACAGGCAGTAGGCGTGCATAATTAGTAGGCGTGCATAATTAGCCATGCATAATCAGTTGGCATGCATAATTAGTAGGCGTGCATAATTAGTAACTGCAGACCGCCTCTGCCAAAGCGTCCAACGCTAATTAGCACATTTTAAAAGTTGAATTTTTTTTATTTTTTTGTCCGAAAAAAGGTATTTCTCGGACTCTGGGACAGTAGCCCTACCAGTAAGGGTATGTGGTTAAATCTCGTGTAGCCCGGTGGTAGATTTCCTTTAACTTGATACTCAAAGGCAACTTTTTGATTGGTCAGTTTTTAGTAGTTTTTACTTTTTTTTTTTTTTTAGTCCAGGGATGATCCTGCAGGTTGTGGCTTATAGAAATATGTAAGTCATGCCCTAGGGCGCACTTTTCTTTACATATGAAAGGTCATTGATCCCGTAGTTGCTTAATCCTTATGGGTGGTGACGGAGGGAATAGAGGGTTTACAGTTCTGTGTAGATACATTTTTATCTCTGTAATATAATAGTTGTGCAACTTTCTAGTATATCTGCTGCTTCTATTGATTCCAGGCATAGATTTCTACATTACCAGACAAGGATTGTCAATTGTCAATGTATATGGCTTATAGTCAGGGACAATAACACAGCGTAGTGCGCCTTTCTTTTAAAATTTGCTAAAATAATCCAGAGGTTTTATGTGAAATCCTGAGAGTAGCAAAGTGAGCAGACCTCACAGCCCACATACAACAAAAACTTTCAGTGCAAGAACTGACCTGTGCTGTGGATTTTCCGATCCATAACATCCCAATTTTATTGTTATAATAATAATAATTCCTTTATTTGTATAGTGCACACAGAGATTACCAGATCAGTCCCTGTCCCCAATGGAGCTCACAATCTAATCAAACTACTTGGAGTGTGGGAGGAAACCGGAGGACCCGGAGGAAACCCACACAAACACGGAGAGAACATACAAACTCTTTGCAGATGTTGTAGTTTTGTTCCAGATTTTCCCCATTGAGCTCAACAAGGAAGTCAAAATTTACCACAAAAACTGAATTGTTGTGGAATTGTTCACACCTACATTAGGGTTTTATTTTAGGGTGCACTTACATGTTGTGTTTACATTGAGGAGAGTGTAACTAAAACTGCTCCAGGTTCCATTAAAGCCTATGGAGCCTTGAGCTCCTTAGGCTCGTTTGCATCATTTTAAAAACCTTTTTTAAAAAAACAAAAAACAAACAGGGAATAAGAAGATAAAAGAAGAACCTCTCCGAACTAGAGGTGGCACACACCAGTATGTCAGTGTGCTTGGCTTACAATCCTTCATCCTGGTGGTAGATGTCTTTTAAGATGGCTTTAGCCCTTTAATAAATGATCTTATGATCTACTTTTTCTTTTTGGTGACTTTTTAAAAGAAAATTTGAAGTCATAAATCTGACTAGCGGTAGTTCTATGTTTACGCCGGTATCGTGTAGGGGCCGAAATAGTCCTGTGCGACTTTTTAGCAATAAAAAGTCACAAAAAAACCCTCTATGCAACATTTTGACACCAAAAAATGCCCAGCAAAACAATAAGTCTCCCCCAATGTGTCCATATTCAGCATACCCTGATATTACATACTAGACCAGTGTAGATATTACAGATGAGATTCCCCGGTGATGGGGAGGTCACAACACTTGTGCCGGTCGTTCAGATTGAGCATAGCCATGAATCAGGAGACCTGTCATCTACAGCGGAAGTTATGAGGGTTATTTCTTTTAAAGGACTTGTTACCTTTAATAGCCAACAGCTATTAAATGCACACAGCTGATATTATTGGATGATACATGTAAATAAACTCTGATCACTTGTTTTTTCCTCTAGTGCCCAGCGACTTGACGCCTCAAGAGAGGGAGGAATTGGAGAACATCCAGCGTAGAAAGCAGAAGCTGCTGGAAGATATACAGGTGAATGTCCTCCGGCGTTGTCACCTTGAGAACGCTTCATGTTGTTATGGGTTGAAATTGCAGTTTTAAAGGGATTGTATGGGAATTTTTTTTTTTTTTACACAAAAACGCAGATGTAATTCCTTTCTGCCTTGGCTTTGCAGACCACCGCTGCCCCATATTTACTGTTATCTTAACTTAGGCTGTTGAGTGGTCTGACTTAATCTCTGACTCACACAAAGGTTTATTTTTCTTGATAGGGATTATCAGTTTCCAAGGACAACTACCATCTTCATCAGATCCAAGCCCGAGCCAACGGAGGAGGAAAGACTGGCATCAGTCCTTCCTCCCATGTCCTTCTTTCCTACCTGGATAGCTGGTGCTTGGATAATATGAAGCAGGAAGTTCTCCCTTGGAATGTGTCTAGAAAAATAAACCACAACTTCCTGTTTGGCACCTATCTGTCCGATATCTAATGACCTCCTAGACGAGGATGAACTGCACTCCAGACTTGGCACACTGTGCTGCCACTTACATTACAGGCCTCATACAGGTGCCCCCACTCTTATGTATCATACACATGGCCATGTTTTGGTTTGGTACAGAATACGGGCGTAGCACTCGTCCGGGTGTATAAGGGAGCGGGACTGAGTGCCCCTCAGACTCCGCTCTCCATAGAAAGGTGAGTGGCTGCACATGCTTTTTGCATTTTGTGGCCCCTCGGAGCGCACCGTGACTGGGGATTGTGATCAGACCCCCCCATGCAATCGTGAGCATGAGCTAATTATTTGTTTGACCAAAGTTACTGCCCTGTGGGTGTGCGATCTCTGTATTTCCACGCTTGTATCTCTTATTTCTCTATAACCCCCATCTTTCTATGACTCCTCTTATTTCTCTCCCCCCCCCCCCCTTATGTTGCCGATGCTGCCTGTGTCATGAGTCGCGGCTCACCCTACAGAGCTACATCACTTTATTAACACTATTAGTAAATGGCTGCATGTGACCTGCAAAACCAAGTTACCTGAATAGACAATCCTTTTGTTATGAAGTAATGAAATACATTCGGTAATTTTTGGATACGCCATGCCTACACCATGTTATTGAACCATAAGAGAGATTACCGTATATATATATATATATATATATACGCTAGTATAAGCCAAGGCTCCTAATTTTACCACAAATAACTGGAAAAAGCCCCGATCCCCACTGCTCCTGCCATGATGATCCCTTGATCCCCTTGTCCTGGTCCCTCTTGGCACAGGCTTAATAGAAAATACCAGGATCTCTCCTCCACCCCTGAGGGAGGAAAGGAATAGCAGGGACTGCTGCCAGAGTAGACACTCAAATCACCCCTTTAAATGAATTCTACCAGGGATACCCTTGTAAAAGTTGCGTCTCCTAAAAGTATAATATAAAGCTTGTCGCGATGCAGAATGAGTAGTGACTTGTGACCAAGCAGCTTTTTCCACTCTCTTCTGCAGACTTGAGCTGCTCTGAGTTTTGGCCGTGAGACTGGTCGCTTATTATGCAATACAAAGGGGCGGCCAATGCGCTCCAGGCTACCCGTGCATTTTGGATGGCTGTCTGCTGAACAGCTGTTTCTCCAAAATACTTCATAAATATATATGCACGCTCAGCTAAATGTGCATTAGGAGTGGGGAGATGAGCCACTGCTCCTGTTCTATTAGACTAAGGGATTGGACATGTCTAAATCCAGCATGCCCAATGCAAGATGACCTTTCACCTTAGCTGTATGTTGGCCGAGCCTGATGATGTCTGGGGGGGACAGAAGGATAAATGAGGGATTAGTGGAAGATGTCGGATCCAATGGGGAGAGAAGTTATAGTCGGAGGTGTAGTAGGAGGGTGTATACCCCTCTCCCCATCAGGAAGTCTTGCACAGTGGGGGTAATTTACTAAGGGCCCGATTCGCGTTTTCCCGACATGTTACCCGAATATTTCTGATTTGCGCCGATTTTCCCTGAATTGCCCCGGGATTTTGGCGCACGCGATCGGATTGTGGCGCATCGGCGCTGGCATGCACGCGACGGAAATCGGGGGCGTGGCCGAACGAAAACCTGACGGATTCGGAAAAACCGCCGCATTTAAAACAAAAAATCTGTCGCGGAGCTTGCACTTACCTTCACTCAGCCCCAGCCGGTGAACTCCAGCGCGTTCCGATGCTTTTCAGCGCAGCAGCGCCACCTGGTGAACGGCGGAGGAACTACCTTAATGAATCCTGGCCGGACCCGAATCCACCGCAGAGAACGCACCACTGGATCGCGAATGGACCGGGTAAGTAAATCTGCCCCAGTGTATGTGTGTGTGTACAAGAGTCAAGGTAGTGCGGTCATTGACCCAAGGGGAGATAAGTCTCGCTGTCAAATTAATCAAACTATTACAACAATGATTTCATATCAGCGGAATTTATTGATCTTTATTATTTGATGCATGTGAATTTTTATTACTGCGAAAAAACCTTTAACCCTTCCCATGTAGAGTCACATGACGCTGGGCCCGCGCTACTTTATCTGCCGTGTAAAGAGGGGGATGGGGTGAGGATAATTGCAAGAATTTCGGGAAAAAGTGACGAGGGACATGCTGCTTGTACAGTATTAATACCCATCCTGAATATTTACATATCTTGGAGAACAATATAATATTTTGCCATTATTAAAACTTTTTTTTTTTTTTAAATTTTGTTCCGTTTCAGAGACTTAAGGAGGAGATCGCAGAAGTTACCAATGAAATTGAAAATTTGGGAACCCTGGAGGATAGGTGAGCGACGCTTTTATTTAGAGTATAAAAGTGAATTTCGACATGACTGACCCTTTTGTTCCTTGGAGCAAGGGTGTAGTACGAGGGGGTGCACAGGGTACGGCTACACTCAGGCCCAGGAGCCTCAGGCCCAGGAGCCTCAGGCCAGTTGCACAGGAACGTGATTGGTCATAAAAATGGACCTTGCTACGACTGGATTTCACAGATCAACCACAGTGCAGAGGATGGGACTTATAACATATGATGCAAGGAATCCCTTTTCTTTTTATCATTTAGGTCACTGAACTGTGATTATGATTATATATCACTATTCTGTTTGGAGTCCTGTATTCTGCACTATAACCGGTCAGTGATATCCATCCAGTACATGGTCTTTTTCACGGACTTAGTGGGGCCATAAAGGGACTCTTTTCCATACAAAGAGTCCAGTACTATAATTAAGACATCATAGTTGGAGGACCAGGCCTTTATGAATTGTTAGTTAAAGGGAACCTGTCAGCAGGGACTTCAATTTCACTAAAGACAGATTGTAAAAGCCCATCACACCAGCATTGCACATCTGCCTCTCTGCTTTCTCTAAGCATTTGCATTACAATATAATTGTGTGATATAACTTACCTTGCACCCTGACAGAATCTTATGTGTAGTTCCTGGGGTTGGGCTGTGGTTTGGAAGCATTTAAAAAAAACAACACTTGTCTGTGCTGCAGACTCCTCAGCTCTCAGCCACAACCTTTGCGCTCCTGTACAGCTCCTCCCTCCTGCTCCTTCACAGAGGTCACAGCCTGGTGAGCTGACATCAGTGTGGAGGGAGGAGCTGCACAGGAGCACAAAGGACGGGGCTGAGAGCTGAGGAGTCTGCGGCACAAACAAGTCACATGTTTGAAATGCATCCAAACCCCAACCCCTGAAACTACACAGAGGATTCAGTCAAAGTGCTAGGTAAGATGTGCATTGCTGGTGTAATGGGCTTCTGTAACCTGTCTTTAGTAAAAACTAGGTCCCTAGTGACAGGTTCCCTTTAAGCCATCATCAGATGTGTTAGACAATGGCTTAATCCCTATCTAATCCCTACTAATATACAGTAACATGTTGCTGATTGTTCAACATATGATGCATTACTCTAATACTCGCAACTATTCCACAGGAAAAACATGCAGAAGAATAAACAACTTGCAATGGGAAGGAAAAAGTTCAATATGGACCCCAAAAAGGTATGAAACATGGGAGAATTGTAGTAGGAGCCTTTTGGGTGGGTTCTGTTGTGCATTAGTTAGTGGTGAATATTAAAGGGATTGAAAATAAGTGGGTGACCTTGCAAAACATGGCTGGTGGAGGCCTCCTGCTATGTCATAGGGCAATGCATAAGAAATCCCATCAGCCGTGGTATCCACATCATCACCCATGTCAGGACAGCTGTGATTGACCCCTTCATTTAGTAACAATGTTGAAGCAGGTTTCCTTTTTTGTGATAAATTATATTCATTTGTACATTGTTTTGCAGGGTATCCAGTTCATGATTGACAACGAACTCCTGGAAAACACATGCGAGAAAATTGCTCAGTTTTTGTACAAAGGAGAAGGTTTAAACAAAACCGCTATTGGGGACTATTTGGGAGAACGGTAAGTTTTTCTTATATATCAAATTTACAGGAATTCTTACAGGAAATCAAAACTCATCATGATAAACCAGGGACACTTACCCATAAATATTCTTATATTTGTTATCCATGGCTTCCTTCCTTATGCTAATGAGCCTGAAGGGCCCCTGTGCTGCAGCTTCGCTGGCTGTTAGACTGTTACACCCTCCCTCTGCCTGATGTAATCTCACTGCAGCAGAAGAAGTTTGAGCACAAGTGGGAAGGGGAAGTGCTCATAGCACATTGTAATAGCCTCTAAATCTGCAGCATGGATGGGCTCTGATAATACCCCCTGAAGCCCCTCAGACTCATTAGCATAATTTTTAACCGTGATTTTTGTAGTAAGGAGGAAATGGATAACAAATATAAGAAAAGTATAAGAAGATTACTACAGTTACTGTGCCTGGATCTACAATTAAGTGATATACCTGATATCGATGTTACTTTTCCTTGGAAATTTGTATTTAATTCTACTGTAATTTTCACATCTTCAGAGACGACTTCAACATCCGCATCCTACATGCATTTGTGGAGCTTCACGAGTTCACAGACCTTAACCTGGTGCAGGCTCTTCGGTGAGTAAGTTGTCGGCTGTTATTGTCATACTCTTATTATTATTATACTGTATATTCTAGATGGATCTAATAAGGGAGTTTCGTCAGAGAAGTGGCAACTAAAAATCACAGCAGTTGGTTGATTTCACTATTATACCTGCACCTGTGATTTAATACATGGCTTGTCCAATGTTTTTGAGTAACACTTCTCGAGAGCTGTTGTAAAGTTGAGGTTATTTAATTGTAATTTGCTCTGTAGCAGCCAATGCCGAGTAGCTGCTGCGGCACCGACTGTAAGTTCATGAAAAAAGCTTTAATAAAATGTATAAAACAGTAATGAAGATGCTTTATAGTAAAATATACCACATATAGCATAAGACGACCTGAATATAAGCTGAGGCCCCTAATTTTACCACCAAAAAATGGAAAACTTTCAGTATAAGACTAGGGAAATGCATCACTAATGAAATGCCCTGCAGCAGCCTCCCCCCACTCATTCAATGCCCTGCAGCAGCCTCCCCCCAATAAAAGCTAGCCACAAGCCTTCCTCACTGGGCCAATGAAGGGAAGAAAAAACGGCACTCACCAAGGTAAGGTTCAGTATTCACTTTATTGTAGGGAAGTTCATAGAGCAGGGGTGCCCGTCGCCTTTCTCAAACCTTGGACTCACAGGGCCCCTCATTAACTAAAAATAATAAACTCAGTACTTGCCCCGGGCACTGCCCGCATCTCCTCGTCGCTCTCAGGGTTTCCCGTGTAGTAGCGTGGGTACAGACAGGTCCATGCACACCGCATGGACCTGTCTCTACTGTAGTTGCTACACTGGATCCCTGAGAGAGAACAATCCCCTTCTAAATACCTGTCACAGCCGTGCAATCAACAAATACCGTGAACAGTCTGACGGAAATGCGATCCACGGACCCTTTGTGTTGAAAAACTTTACTTATACTTGAGTATATACCGTGCATCATTTGGGCAGAAAAGTGCCGGAAATTGGAACACGTCCATGGCACCATGTGCTCAACCTATACATAAGTGTGGATAAGGTTGTACTATGTCACTATTATTCTCAGCTTTATCCTTTGTGTCTTCTTCAGTCAGTTCCTATGGAGTTTCCGCTTACCAGGAGAAGCCCAGAAGATTGACCGCATGATGGAAGCGTTTGCACAGCGCTACTGTCAGTGCAATCCAGGAGTCTTCCAGTCTACCGGTTAGTAGTTTATATGTAGACTTCTTTACCTTCATTCTAATGTGTAGTTGTGATTGATTTATGTAGTATGGGGTCTTCACGTAATAATATGCATTCATTTATTCCATCCACTTTCTGCTCACAGACACCTGCTACGTCTTGTCCTTTGCCATCATCATGTTAAACACCAGCCTGCACAATCCCAACGTCAAGGACAAACCGAATGCTGAACGATTTATCACGATGAACCGCGGCATAAACGATGGAGGCGACTTACCTGAGGACCTTTTAAAGGTTAGTACAACTGTGGAAGCTATAGGACATATTATATAGGGGATGTGATCGATCACTGGAACCCCCCCATGAGAACGGGGGCCTGCAAGTTCCTAAGATACCAACCAAGAAAAGAGGCACTGATGACCATAACTTATATGAGACTTCATCACACACCAACCTCAGATGTAAACGAGAACGGCGCATGCGCTCAATTACATCGGACACTTGTATGACTTGTCTCATTATTACTTGTGATGTATAATTACCCTATTCACTTGTCTGGGATGTTTCTGTCTCCCTAGAATTTGTATGACAGCATAAAGAATGAGCCGTTCAAGATTCCTGAAGATGACGGAAATGACCTCACTCACACTTTCTTCAACCCAGATCGAGAGGGCTGGCTATTAAAACTGGGTTAGTTTGATATTTATTCTTTGTTCATGTTCTAGAATTTTGTAGTAATTATTATTTTCCTGGTTGGTCAGAGACCAAACTTCAGTTACATGTGTTATAATATAGAAAGTGAGTGATATGGAGTGAAAATTAGCAATTTTTTTTTACAGATACTATTATTATTATTATTATGATGATTATTATTAAGATTGAGATTATTATAATATTATTCTCAGCTCTTTACATACAAATTGTAATTTGACATTTCAATTTTCTTTTTTGTTTTACTTCTATGTTTTCTACATCTGATCTGCACATTTTCCCACCCATCCAGGAGGTAAGTGCACTGGTCATACCTTCATTCTATGTGGTTGCCGGGAACAAACGAATGACTTCTCTGCACTGGTTATTTCCTTTTTAGAAATATATTTTGGGGTTTTGTGAAAGGTGATGAGTAGAGATGAGCGGACTCATTACTAAGAACAGTGCAGTGTCCTGTGTAGTGTGCAGGGGGCGCCAGATTCAGGATTTCTGGTGCCCGTTCTTCATGAATCTGGTGCCCCCTGTACTGCTCCGACAGAGTGCACCAACTTTTCTTTTGTGCACCTTTAAAGGGGTTTCCCCACTAAGACGAGTTAGGCCCTATCCACAGGATAGGGCCTTACTTGCTGATCAGTGGGAGTCTCGGTGCTGAGACCACTGCAGAGCGAGAAAACGAGGGGTCCGACCAAACCCTCGTCGCTCCATGAGAGTATTGGAGCAGACGGCTGCGCTTGATCATTCTGCTCCATTAATCTCTATGGAGCTGATGGAGATCGGTGAGCGCAGCGCTCTTCAATTTCCGTCAGCTCCATAGTAATTAATGGAGCAGAACGTTTACGTGTGGCTGTCTGCCCCATTAGTCTGAGTGTCCATCAGACACCCTCGTTTTCGTGATCCGCGGGGTACTCAGCACTGAGACCCCCACTGATCAGCAAGTTTAGCCCTATCCCATGGATGGGGTCTAACTTGTCTTAGTGGCCAAATCCCTTTAACGTGCAGTTCTGTCAGAATTTGCATGATAAATCTGGCGCATGGTCCGACTGAGCACTGGAAGCCCCCTTCAGTGACAAAATTAGAAGTGCATGAAGAATAGTGCAGCCGCAACACAAAAGCGTTGTGTACGACATGCATGTGGTGCAGACACTTCTTAAATACCGGTGCAAGCTGTATGTGTGGGTCGGGCCCGGCTTATTGTGTGGGTCGGGTGTAAATAACTGGGCAAGCTGTGGCATGTATTGTGTGGGTGGTAGGGGGAGTTTTTTAAAATTTGGACCTGGGCAAGCTGTATTTGTGGGTAGGGGTTAAACACCTGTGCAAGCTGTATGTGTGGGTCGGGGTTAACTGAATGGCTTTCCCTTTTCCTTTCCTCCTGCGTGGGGCTTCTGCATTACTAATGTATACTTTCCATATCTCTTATAACAGGCCATGGTTTGTCTAGAAGTGATTGGATGTAATTTTCTTTGTGCTCGCTCAGAAAACTTTGCAGCTTATTACCTTTAATATTTGCCCTCTTTTGGCTTGCAGGGGGTCGCGTTAAGACGTGGAAAAGACGTTGGTTTATCCTGACGGACAATTGTCTGTACTATTTTGAGTACACAACGGTAAGTGAACGTTTGCATGTCAACACTTTCTAAGTAGCATTTTGTATGTACATGTTCATTGAAGGCCTGGGACACACCGGCCAGATACCTGTGGTGAATGGCAGTGCAAAAGTTGCAATCCCCTTCTACAGTCTGTAGCAATAATGAACATGCTACAAATTTTGCTGTGGTTTTTTTCACAGCATATTATTGGGATTTTCATCGATCCCATTCACTATGCTATGACTGTAAATCACTGCCGGTTAGCCATAGGTTACTCTTGTAACATGCAAAAATTATGGCACCTCACATCACTTCTAGTACCTCCACTAAGCTATACAATCTGTGGGCAACATGTTGTCGCAAGATGCACTGTGCTTTCCAACATATCTTTATTATTTCTGCTCATTATGTAATTTCTATGATATTTCCACTTTAATCCGTATGGTAATGAGGCAGTTGGTGCACCCGTTTTCCTCAACAACCTGACCTATTCCTGCCTACGTCACTTCCATCTTTTTCCAGTTTTGCGGCACAAGAAATATTTCTTACTTGCCTGATGAGGAGGGTTGTGTTCCAGGCAGGAGTAGCAGTGCTCGGGGAGGGGCAAAGAACACAACTACCTCATTAGCATACGGATTAAAATAGGAATTTCTCCGAAATGGATAGTGGAAAGAAATATTAACACTTCTTTTGAAGTGCATTCTCTACAACAGAATATTGTAATGCTTGAGATAGGTGGGAGGCTCACTTTGAGGGTTTTCCCAACATTACAAAAAAGCCATCATGGGGTAACTTTGAAGGATAAACAACACATACTTCTCTCTCCATATTGCCATCCCTAGTTCTCCAGTTCTTAGGACTTCTAGTCCCGTAAGATTGGAAGGGGTTATATAGTTTTCATTCAGTATATGAAGGCTGAGCCATTCCCTGGCCCCTGACTCTTGAGGCCAGTGAATCGCTCAGCCGTCACATGAAGTCACCACTTTATCAGAACCAGGAGACCCAGGGACTGGAGAGCCAGCAATGGAATGGGGGGGGATTAGAGTAACTTGTATCTTTAGTGTAACCCCAGGATCCCCACCATCCCGCAGAAGGTGTAAGATGTGGCATATGATAAAATAATAATAGTCCTAAACAATAAATCCACAGCGCCACTTTATTAGTTGGACCGGACAAGGTTAAACAAGCCGGAGTCGACCTTTCCAGAGCAGAACGTGTTCTGAGTCATTGTCTCTTTTGCAAAAAAACTTGTGATTTACTGGCCAAGAAATGCAAGATCAGCTAAAAAGTGTCTGTGAGCACAGATGTCTGCACATGAGCTGTGCACAGAAGAATTTGGGAAGATTGCCTTCATGGAAAGGGGGCAGAGAGGAAAATATGACTACAGATGCAGAACTAGAGGGGAACAAACACGAAGAGGGAGAAAGTGGACGAGAGGTTTCGCACATTGAATGTGAATTACATTTGGTTCCCACAGTCGTGTGGTGTAAGGGTGAAGACACTCGTGGCGTTTTTAGGCCGTTTTTAGTTGGTGCGTTTTCAGATCTTTAAAAACGCATGCGTTAAAAAACGCATCCGTTTTTTGAAAATGCATGCGTTTTTGTCAGTTTTTCAGAATTTGCGCAATTAAAACGGACAAAAAACGCATGCGTTTTTTAAAAACGGATGCATTTTTAACGATCTGAAAACGCACTAACTAAAAACGGCCCCAAAACAGCCTAAAAACGCCACGTGTGTCTTCTCCCCAAGGGTGACTTGATGGTTGGCCATCTTTACCAGCAACGTGATGGGCTATTAAAAAAATTAGATTGAATCTGGTCAACTAGCTAATACATTTGGGGTGACTTCACTATCCTGGGGTCCTCTGGAGGTGTTTTATCATACATGGGCATGTTATCAGTAGCTGCAGGACTGTGAAAGTGGATTTTAGGGTTGTTAATTCTCCAAATGTAGTGGGGGAATGTCCTCACACAGCTGTGTTCTTAGATCTCTGCATAGAACTACTCGACAGCCCCTCCCCTCTGCTCTGAGTGGCTAATCTATTATAGTCTGTGGGCAGCACTATAAGGGTAGCCTAATGCAGAGAACTCCACAGCAGTGTTAGGACATGTTCCCAGTGTTTTGTATTTGCCCCTTTCGATCTGTGTAACCATACCTTTGGGTATGATATTAGTAGCAGCAGGACTGTGAAGTATGCATGTGTATTCTAGGAATGTCCTGGTGGATAGAGAAGAGCAGATCTGAACTTTAGGTTCAGCTACGTCCAACCCAGACATGTTGCTTGATGGGCTGCAGAGCAGCCAATCGGGCAGCTTTATGACCCTAGCAACTAGGCATGGCTGTGATTGGCCATGTGTGTCTACCAGGTGTCTAACTGACCAATCACAGCCATGCCTAGTTGCTAGAGTCATAAAGCTGTCTAATTGGCTGCTCTGCAACGCATCAATCAACAAGGCTGGGTTAGGTGGATCTGCCGAACAGAGGACTCCGAACCTAAAGTCTGAGTCCACTCAACTTTACTGGTGGAGCGTCCTGGTCTTTAATTTCTGCGTTTCACTATTTTCCAGACAATCTCCTCTGTAGCTGTAGTTTCTAACAAGAATCCTGCGACACCTCTTGTGCTTTGAGATCTCACACAGGAGTACAAGTCCAGCTCCAATCCTGGAATATAAATGTAAATATAAATTTCACAGTCCTGCTGCTACGACCCACACAAATCTATATATCACTATAATGTACTGTAGTAGGTAGAGTTTATTATTATAAACACATTCTGTGTTCATGGATGACTATCAGGTTTATACCAGAAGTGGGATTTTTTTCTTCCTGTACATGATGATGCTATAGGCGGTAATGTAAAGTGAGCAGCATGTTTCCCCCAGTCACAAATGTGCAGCGCGCAAGTTGTGGCAGGTCCTCTCCTAGACATTCCATCATAAATCAATGGGTCGCGGCTCCCTGAACCTAGTTTATGAGATTATTTTGTACTGTACAAGCTCGAGCAACTACTTCTAATGCTCAGACAGGTCCCGAAATATGTGTGCAATGTCTGATGTTATAATGTCTGATGATATGCACAGAATTCAGCTCCTTGCACTGTGTAGTGGCCATGCGGTGGTACTGCAGCGCAGCTCCTATTCAAGTATCTGGCAGGGAGCTATTCCCCCTTTCCCTACTGAGAACATGAATCAAGCTGAGGATGCATGTATATGGGGAAAATGAGATTTTGCACTTTTTAGATATCTATAATGAGAATTGTGGAGTTAGTTTCCGGTCTCTGATAGGGTTAGGTTTTTTAGAATAGCGTTGACTTTCGGCTCCTGCTAAAAATCTGTACAAAGGTGTACAAGGTCTTCACGCCTGGGGGCGTTCAACCCTACTTACTAGGTCAAATTTACTTGGATGTTTTTACAGTGTAAGCCCTAATCTAATGAAAACAAGTCCCTCTAATCATTAACCCTTTATATTTTATATATTCCTACAGGACAAGGAGCCCCGGGGGATCATACCTCTAGAAAACCTGAGCATCCGCGAGATTGAAGATTCAAAGAAACCGGTATGTGGTATATTTTTTTGTTCCTTTTATATGTTTTTAAACCCTTTTTTATGAACAGTCTTCAACGGTGTACAGAGAGGGCTCACGGGCAGGTAAAATACAGCAGACACCTACCGCCAGCTGCCAAGATGCTGGTGCTGTGTGACGTCATCAGTGGGTGGTGCTGGGTGGGGAGGCCTCCCACAGGTCGGAGAGCGGTATATTCACTTTATACTGCAAGACAGTTGCATTGCAGTAAATGGTATAAGCAATCAGACCCCCTAGGGTTCAAGCTCCCTAGGGGGGGCCCTGGATTAATAGTAACGATAAAAACTATTTAAAAATTTTTAAAAGAAAATGAAAGAAGAAATTTAAAAGTTCAAATCACTTCCCTGTGCCTAGAACACATTAGGGCAGATTTACTTACCCGGTCCATTCACGATCCAGCGGCGCGTTCTCTGCGGAGGATTCGGGTCCGGCCGGGATTCACTAAGGTAGTTCTTCCGACGTCCACCAGGTGGCGCTGCTGCGCTGAAGTTCCCCGAGGCCCGCCGAAATGCACTCAAATTCACCGGCCTATTCCTGGTGAAGGTAAGTGCAAGTCTCGCGACACTTTTTTTTTTTTTTTTATGCGGCGGGTTTTCATTCGGCCACGCCCCCCGATTTCCGTCGCGTCCATGCCAGCGCCGATGCGCCACAATCCGATCACGTGCGCCAAAATCCCGGGGCAATTCAGGGGAAATCGGCACAAATCGGAAATATTCGGGTAACACGTCGGGAAAACGCGAATCGGGCCCTTAGTAAATTACCCCCATTATATGTAAAAAAAATGTAAACATATCAACGTATCCCAAAATGGAAAAAAAACACGGTGGAGGGAATGAGTCAAAAACGGAAACGGGGAAAAACCTGGTGCTGAAATGGATAAATAAAAGGGCACAGTGGAAGATCCGACTGTTGAGGACTGATTAGGACACCCTCTAGATGTATTGTAATCGGGGGGCATAAACCTTCACCAACACTGATATTAGTATAGGTCATACTGAAAAGTCGTTAATCACAATTAACTTCTAAAATTAGCTATGACCTATAGGGGATCCCTAGATTTCCTTTGATTCGCTCATACCCTCTCCTGGGTTTAGGACTACAGAATATACTATATAGAGAACATGTGATGGTATCTTGTGTACCTTTTTATACTCTTCTTTCATGCACATTCTCATACCTGCTCCTTTATCTATTCCAGAACTGCTTTGAGCTATTTATACCAGACAACAAAGACCAGGTCATCAAAGCGTGCAAGACCGAGGCTGACGGCAGAGTGGTAGAGGGGAATCACACGGTGTACCGAATCTCCGCACCAACAACCGAAGAGAAAGACGAGTGGATAAAAAGCATAAAGTAAGGGCTTGCGTGAATAGTAAAGATCATAGCTTTTCTTGTGTGTTGTTAGTAGCTGCAGGACTGTGAAATGTGGAATTATATTTCTGGATTAAATATAGGAAGGATAGTCCGCTCACCTGTGGCCTTTGCAGTTCTTCCTGGTCAATTGGAGCACGGATAAACTTTGTTCCAAATCCACCAGAAGAAAAATCCAGCTCACAAAACGATCCAGAATTTTTATTAAAATAATATTGGTTCTCTTTATTTCTGTAATTTTAAAAATCCATGGTAAACAAGA
The DNA here is from genome assembly GCA_019512145.1 of Engystomops pustulosus. Classification (NCBI taxonomy): domain Eukaryota; kingdom Metazoa; phylum Chordata; class Amphibia; order Anura; family Leptodactylidae; genus Engystomops; species Engystomops pustulosus. The sequence goes on along the minus strand of CM033646.1, from coordinate 7,238,296 downwards.
CAAAGGAAACGCACAACTACAGCTCACGCTTGTGTCTGATACCGATATGTTTTTATGAAAATTCTGGATTGTATTGTGAGCTGGATGTTTTTTCTGGTTTTTGCTTATATTTCAGGATTGTAGCTAGGCTTTGAGCACTGGGTTGCAGTCGTGTATGCGAATAATAAATAGTAGAGTCCTCCACTCTACTCTGAGTAAGAGGAGTGGCTGGTTTCTGGTTAGGTATTACAGTAGAGGGAACGGGCTTAGAAGCAGTCTCTATGCATAGATCAAAAAAACACAGCAGTGTGAGGACACTCCCCCAGTGTCCCAAGTCCAGCTACAATCCTGGAAGTCTTTTAAAGAAGACCTGTCACCTATAAAAACGGCACTAGGAGATGTTACTAAAGTAAGCAGCTCCTAGCGCTACAACAGTCCCAGCAGTGTTACACTGCTAGCGTTATCGGAAACGTCAGATAACGCTAGCAGACACTGCCGCGATGTACACTAGAAACGCCGGACCGCTCTCAAAGTGTCTCTGGTGTACATCACGGCAGCGCCTGCTAGCGTTATCTGAGGTTATACAGATAATTCAAAACAAATAAACAATTTCCCGGGTGACCAAGTCCAGCTACAATCGTGTAATGAATTTTTCACAGTCGTTCTGCTACAAACAACACACAGGAGGAATAGAAGAAAGTGATACAAGTCATGTGTGCCATTATGTCTCATTTTTCTATCTTCTTCCCCGTCCAGAGCCGCCATTAGCAGAGATCCCTTTTATGAAATGTTGGCCACCAGAAAGAAGAAGGTTTCCTCCACAAGGAGACATTAGAGAAATCTACTGCGAAACTGTAGAGTACGGTACACGATGCAGAGACGAGTGTCTGTATATCTGACTGCCTGCACCCCGGGATACAGACAATATGTGCCTTTATAACCTATTTATTTCTCCATAGTGTTCTCCATGTACTGCTTCAGTGTTTGTCTATAGCACAGGGGCGGAGGAGGTTTGGTTTTATTACGTGCAATACTTACATGTCCAAGACTAAAGCCATCAGCTAATCCTCCCGAATCCCCAATACACTTGCACCCTTAAAGGAACGCTCCAGTCAATGCTGACTGCAAGGACAGAAGGGAGGAGCATAATTCTAGGCTCTGTCAATGAAAATGAATACGCAGATTACGCAGCGCTGTACAGAACTTGCCAAATCAGTCCCTGTCCCCAATGGGGCACACAATCTAATCAACCTTCCAGTATGTTTTGGAGTGTGGGAGGAAACCGGAGGAAACCCATGCAAACACGGAGAGAAAATACAAACTCTTTGCAGAAAAAGGACTCATGCTCCTCCGTTCAGGCCCTGCATCATGTATTATTCGGCTAAGCGCACACATATGGGGTAAAGTGGCCACTTCTAGGAAAAGTTTACCTCCCCAGATTATAAAAGCATATGGCACTGAAGTTAAAGCTCTTTGTGGGGGGAAGAGGGGTTAGAAGTTCCCCTTATACATCGTGGCCAATGACTGCTGCGTCTTACTGGCTCACACTCATGTGCATGGGCACCTTAGAAGATTCCCAAAATGAAGCGGGTGCTGAGGGCTGGGCAGTGCAATAATAGGAAGTTCATTCCTAAGGAACAGTTCACACAGGAAGGAATCAACCTCCTATTGAAATCCATGTCTTGACTCCTGGTGGACGCAACGTGGATTACAGGCCATGTGTGTCAGCATCCGCCATAATGGATTTTATCATGGGGTGCCAGTGGAAAATCTGGGTCAAATACTGTAACGTTATGTGAACCAAACTCTAACAGATTTTGCTAAAGGACTGGCCCCATGTGCTATAAAAGCAAGAAAGAACCTTTACTTACCTTTCTGCAGCCCCTCCCTAGGTTACAATGCAGAGGTTCATAGGTGATGTCACAACCATAATGCACATATAGCCAGAGGCCGTAGCGGGTGTCTGCTATGTCACTGATGTATAGTACAGGCAGTCCCCGGGTTACGTACAAGATAGCTTCCATAGGTTTGTTCTTAAGTTGAATTTGTATGTAAGTTGGAACAGTATATTTTATAATTGTAGATCCCAGACAAAAATTTTTTTTTTGCCCCAGTGATAATTGTAGTTTCAAAGTTTTTTGCTGTAATGGGACCAATGATTATGGCTAAAGCTTCATTATAGACACCTTACAGCTGATCATTGCAGCCTGGGTCTATAGTGACAGACAGAGAGGTCACAGTGGGCAGAGGGGTCCGTCTGTAACTATGGGTTGTCTGTAAGTCAAGTGTCCTTAAGTAGGGGACTGCCTGTAATAGAGACTGGTGGGATCGGTAGGCATCACACTGTACTGAAGAGAGGTAGGTATAAGGTCTTAATTTGTAACACCCGGGGTCAGTCCTCAAAAAAAAAAAAAAAAAAAAAAATCGACAATCCCCATCTGATTTAGATGTTAAAATTTTGTCCACTGACCCCAATGTCATATGACGGGTGCACTTACTTTTTTTTTTTCAATTTTAAGGCCCTATCATTCTGCCGCCAGTACGTTCCATTATCTGCTTAGCCTAAGAAGATTTTAGGTGCAGATGATAAAAGTTAACATTTATATTGATATGACTTTTTTTTTTTTTCTTCTATAACTTTTAGTTCTAATTTATAGCCTGAGAAGTAACGACTGCTTTTTGTTTTTTTTTCTCTACATTTAACAAATACATGAAATAAATAATAAATTGTGTGTGTATATCGCGTGCGGTTAATATCACGATGTGCGGAGGACGTTGCCCGACACAAACCCTTTAGGTTTACAGTATTTTTCGGATTATAAGGTGCACCTGATTATAAGGATGAATGACCAGCAGGTGGCAGACCTGTGCACAGTACAAGGCAGCTGTTGTCTGTAAGTACGGTTCATATATAAGGCGCACCGGATTATAAGGATGAATGACCAGCAGGTGGCAGATTTGTGCACAGTACAAGGTAGCTGATGTCTGTAAGTACGGTTCATATATAAGGCGCACTGGACTATAAGTCGCACCTTTGATTTCTGAGAAAAATAAAAGGATTTTTAGTGCGCCTTATAGTCAGAAAAATACGGTAATCGAGGGATCCAGCGGCTGCTAAGAAACTTTGGGGTTTTGTAGGATGAGATTAAAGCTTCCATCAGGATATACATTCACCTCAAACGAGTTTGGTCTGTCATATCCGTGCGCCTGTACATTGGCTGGACCGAATATTTGCAGTTAACTGAACGGACAGGACGAGTTCAGTTCAGTGTTTCTAAGTTGGGACTGGAAAATCCCTTAATGCACGGACCTCATTGGTTACACTCTGGGTAATAAGACATGTGTATTTAAAGGCCTTCTCTATTTTGGAGAGGCCTCTCACTTGCTGGTTTTACCCTGATGGTAACTGAGCGAGGTTAGTTATTCATTTCCAGGTAATTAAAAAAATCACCCATGGGATATATATATATATATATATAAGCTTACTGCATTAAGTGTACATTTCAGAACACAATGTAGTGCACAGTAATGGCCACAAGGTGCTGATCTTTTCCAAAAAATGACTTCACCGTTGCTGTGTCTCTGGCGGATATGTAAATTATTACAGGTTTGCTCTGATAAAACACGGTCTTGCCAAAAAGAGTGTAAAAGTTCTTCCCGAACTTTCCTTTTCAAATGCACATTTATTAAAAGACTAATCTAGCATCAGTTTAGCGTTTACTGCGGGGTAATTTGCATAACTTTTATAACTATTTTTATGATGGCGGGATATAGTTATATTAAAAGACATCCAGTACACTGATGATAGATGTTCTATAAAGCATTGGCGCCAGTTTTCTGTCTGACTTTGTACTAGAAAGAATGTGCACACTGCTGGTATATGTATTTATAAAGTGACTGCGCCAGTTTTGTGCTGCGGCTGTTCTGTGTCCAACAAGACAGAAAAAAAGTGCACCAGAAGGGTCGGAGTTTGTGGCACAATTCTGCAGCTTAAAGTGCAAAAAAAAAAAAAAAGGTGCATTCTGTGGGAGCAGGGCAGGGGGCGCCACATTCATAAAGAGCCTGCGCCAGTTTTGACGAATCTGCACCACCAACAGGCAAACTGCACCGGTTTTCATAAACGTGGGTCATTATTTTGTCTTTTAACATTAAAGGGGTTGTCCGAGAGCTCCAATAAATTAGGATTTTTAAAAAAATAAACTTGTACTCACCACCTCCGTGGCTCCGGGTGTTCCGTGCCGCACTCAGTCTGATCCGGCCGGAAGCTCCCTGAGCACAGCTTTCGTCAGACACAGATCAGAAGGAGGAGCGACGGAGGAGGTGGGTGCACGTTTATTTTTTAAAAAAAGCCTGGCTTCTAATTTCTTTGACCTCTCGGACAACCCCTTTAATAGTAATGAATAATAATGTCACACACCACACGTTGCTGCTACTAAGAAAAAAAATGTATTTACATGTGATGAAGTATTTTAGCCAATGCATTTCAGAACACAAGGTAAATGCGTTGTGTGAACACAGCCTGAGGCAGTTTTTGAATGGGTCATTGGAGAGATGACTCCTGGGTCCAGCGCTGATCTCTTCTACCAATGTGCTGGGGGTTATGGGAAGAAGCGTTAGCTTGACGGCTCCAAGCGTTTAAAGGAAATCTACCATTTGATTTGATGCATTATGAAGCAAACATACCTTGAGACTGATGTAGCTACACTAATGCAGGATCATATAATTTGGCAAACTCTGTGCAGCGCTGCATAATCTGTGTGTGCTATATAAAGAATTATTAATTATTATTATACCTTGGTTAATCACTGAGCTGAGTGGTTTTGCTGAAAAAAACAATTATAACATTGAGGGCCTTGGGAAAGCTGGGTTAGCACGGCTGCCTCGATCAACACATTACACACGGGAGCTTGGAATTACAAATAGCGGTTAGTCAAGCATGATGGTGCAGCAATTGATTATTCTGTCTGGCAGGGAGAACAGTGATTGCATCATCCTCTCCTGCAGTGAATAACTCTTGTGCTAGGAGAAGCGCTAAACGAGCCATAAAAGGGGCAGAGCTTCATTATCATAATGTTATATCTGTTTTATCAGCAAACCAACTCAGCACAGGGATTAACCGAGATATGACCCTGCATCAGTGTAGCTACAGCAGTCTCAACAGGAGGCGATACGGTCAGATCTTCGTAAGGCCTCATGCACACAATAAGGTTTTGCGGACATGTGGTAGCTGCATTTTTTGTACTGGTGAACTAAATAAATGAAGGAATTGAATTACTTTGCCCAACCACACAGTAATCTACTAAAAAAGGCAGTTTATGGGCAAAAATAAAAAATAAAAGACAGATTAAAAAATATTTTTTTTTTAATACAAAGACCAAGAGACAGACACCGCTTGGTATTTCAGAGATACATTCTACACAATCAGGTCAATCTGTTCCCACCAAAAATTCCATCATCTTCTATAAATAGGATCAGTAATAGCAATTTTTCTTTTTTTTTTTAAATACTAAATGGAGCAGATCATCAGATGAACTCGATTCCTTCATATTTTATGTTACCGATCTTAGTCTCGGGTAACAAGACTCGTCCGTCCAGGATAAAGACTGTGATGTACGTGGCCACTTCTCCCTTGTTTTCTTCCGATTTCAGGGCGACAATGATCTGGTCGTCGGTGCCCGGGATGAATTTAAAGGAGGAGAATCCGTGGGTGGGATTTTGGGCTCCGACGTGAGAAAGCTTGATGTCGGAGAAGTTGGGAGACGCTCGTAGGAGGATGTTGGCTCCTCGCTGTTCGTCTTCCTGCTCGCTGTAGCGTTCTTTGCTGGCACGGCGCGGTAGGAAGAACCAGCTGTGTAGAGAGTCGCTCCAGGCCGCAGACTCGTGGATTAAGTAACCTGGATTAGGAATAAAAAATTATTAATATGGGGAAATGGCCTCATCCATGTGAAGAACCAAAAGGTGCCAAGGCTCAGATTCAGAGCACACGACTTCTTCTCAACAACATTTACAACATAGGGGCAGATTTACTTACCCGGTCCATTCGCGATCCAGCGGCGCGTTCTCTGCGCTGGACGGGATTTATTAAGGTAGTTACTCCGCCGTCCACCAGGTGGCGCTGCTGCGCTGAAAAGCATTGAAGCGCACTGGAGTTCACCGAGTCGGGCTGAGTGAAGGTAAGTGCAATTTTCGCTACACATTTTTTTTTAAAAATGCGGCAGTTTTTCCGAATCCGTCGGGTTTTTGTTCGGCCACGCCCCCCGATTTCCGTTGCGTGCATGCCAGCGCCGATGCGCCACAATCTGATCGCGTGCACCAAAATCCGGGGCAATTCAGGGGAAATCGGCGCAAATCGGAAATATTCGGGTAACACGTTGGGAAAACGCGAATTGGGCCCTTAGTAAATGACCCCCATTAAGTGGTTTTTCCACGAATCCTCAAAAAAAAAAAAAAAAAGGTGGAGCCAGAGAAAGGGTGACAAAACAAAAAACAAACAAACCAAACTTATACTGCCCCGTCTCCCACGTCTTCCGGACTGCCAATCAATGACCTTCTTGGACAACACTTGCATTAGAGGAAGTGATGACCCAAGGTCCGAAGAGGCCACTAATTGGTCAAAATGGGTCCAGTGACATCTGGTACTTACGGCCGAGTCTTCAGTGCGGGAGCAGGGTAGGCACACAATTTTGGTTTCCCTTCCCCGATCCCTACAGGGTTTTCAAGGATTCCGGGAAAACACCTTTAGGTGGATGTTCTCATAGATAATATAGACAATTAAAAGCACATCCCAGGTAGTGCTATAACAACAACAATCTAATATCTAGACACAGAAGCTTCAACTACAACAGCAGATCTGTCACTAGAATATTGTGCCATATACACTGGACTAAAAGATGCCCAAACAAGTCTGGTGTGAATTCACCAGACTCATAAATTAGTGTCTGGCTTCTATTTTTCATCGTACTATAAGGGGCAATCCACGCGGCCATGGTCGGTCTGTAAATCACTTACCATGCAGTATTGTTTCATGGACCGACCATAATGTCCTAGGTGGGGCGCTGAGCTTCAAAGTAGTTCTGAGCGGTAGCAGGGACTCCTTGTATCACATATCACCATGATGAAAAGAGTCACGACCTGGACACTGTGGTCGGTCCGTGAAAAAGGACACTGCATGGTTTGTGATTCTTTACAATTTGCTTCATAAGAGGGTTACGGTGCCTTCAATCCTGTGATTGGTGGGGGTCCCATTCGTCAACACTTTAGATATTAGACAATTATACTGTACCTACATACTAGTCTAGTGCTATGTCACTCACACTGAGAACATAAGGTAAGTGTGAACACAACCTGAGGGTACATTCACATGGACGTATGCCTGGCCACAAAATTACGGCCAGATATACGTCCCCTATACGATCATGTGAACGCATCCTTAAAGCCAGTTCTATACACATCACTTACCTGGGGGCTTTATTCCAGCTGCCTCTCGTAACAAGTTGTAGTTGGGAACCCAGTTGTGGTGCTGAACATCCCCCCGGGGCCCCACTATCTTTATCCATTCCGGGTTTTCATTCAGCACTTTGCCGGTTGTTGTGGTCCACTCCTTTCCTAGCCCCCCGACATACAAGAGTTCGTCCTTTACCGCGAGCCACTCTGCTTTAAAACCTAAAAAGGTGGGAATATAATAAAAAAAAAACATTAAAGGACACCTGTCATCAGGTCTGTGTCACTTGTCCTGTCACTACTACCTGTTGGAGCAGCTCACAAGGATCCCATCCCAGCCTTTATCTAGTTATTTCATACATTATTCATTGTAAAATCATCTATTCTTTATCATGTAAATGAGGCTGGTCACATGGTCAGAGGCAGTGATGTCACCCCTGTTCCCCCTCCCCTCTCCTCCCCCTGCTCATGTCTGTGTGTAATGTATAGTAAAGCATGGCTAGTGTGAGTGCTGCATCTGCTGACATGCTACATCCTCCTAATATACAGGTGAGAGACACAGACATCAGCTACACATGAATCTGACATGTTCTGCAGGGGGCGCCAGCACCAGGAAGCACATGGAGCAGCCATTACACCATTATACAGGCTGTTAGTCATGTGTATAGGAGTATCTCATACACACACAGGCTGCAGGGGGAGCCAGCACCAGGAAACACATGGAGGAGCCATTACACCAAAATACATCGCACCATTATACAGGCTGTCAGTCATGTCTATAGGAGTATCTCATACACACACAGGCTGCAGGGGGCGCCAGCACCAGGAAACACATGGAGGGGTCTCCCCTTACACAAAGTCTTTCGCACCATTATACATGCTTTGTTTAGTACATATTTATACGGAGTATCTGTCGAATACCCACAAGGCTTGTGCAGGGGGGAGCCAGCACCCGGAAACACATTGGGAGAGCCATTCACACCAAATACATCGCACCATTATAACAGGCTGTCAGTCATGCATGCCTATTAGAGTATCTCATACCACAGGCTTGCACGGGCGCCAGCACCAGGAAACACATGGAGGAGCCATTACACATCGCACCATTATACAGGCTGTCAGTAATATGTATAGGAGTATCTCATACACACACAGGCTGCAGGGGGCGCCAGTACCAGGAAGCACATGGAGGAGCCATTACACCATTATACCTCACATCATTATACAGGCTGTCAGTCAAGCACTGGGGGTGTGGCTGTGCCTCCCACTCATGAATAAGCTGGACAGCTTGAATATGCTAATGACTCATTGGCCATTTCACAGGTCATTTGCATACAGCTTTAGGACCTCATTGCTTAGGTTTACAGGCATGTAGAGGGACAATGAGGGCAGTTTAAATATAAAATATATTTAGTTAAGGGGGTTAATTTGCCTGACGGGTTCTCTTTAAATGGGGACATTAAAATTCTTCTCTCGGTGGCACCAAATATTGTCACATATTGGCTTTCGAAAGAATTTTGTCGCCAAGTGAAAAAAAAAAAAAAAAAAAATTGAATGACATAACTTCTGTGATTGGTGCTGCCCCCGATCAATTTGGTGTTTGTTCAGTTACAATCCATTTACCCCTAGAAATTAATATGTGAATTATCTCATTATAGCCAAAGCGGCGGTTACCTTTAATTTTTACCGAGGCACCCTGTCCTGAAAACAAAAATGTTTTCCGCCCATTTCCCCTCTTATGTGAAATCTCTTGTTTATCTGTTAAAAAAAAATCTCCTCCAAAGTCATGAGAAAATGAGCAGAGAAGAGTCAGATTTTTCTGGAACGAGTCAAATTTAGAGGCTCCAGAGGGAGCCTCCATCTTAAAGGACATCGACCACTAGGATGAAGGATAGTACACCCAGCACACTGACATACTGGTGTGCGCCACCTCTGCCAGGATCTACTCTTATTTAAGCTTCCTATGCCCTTGTTTTTAAGAAAAAAAAAAAAAAAAGGTTTTAACACATGGAAATTAGCCCGAGGGGCTCCAGGCTCCATAGGCTCATTTGCAAAATTTTAAATGCCTTTCTTTGCAAAAACAAGGCCATAAGAAGCTAAAAGAAGAGCAGATCCTGCCAAAGGGAGCACGCATCAGTATGTCAGTGTACTTGGTTTACAATTTTTCATCCAGGTGGTAGATTTCCTTTGAGTTCTATAGTACCTAGAAACATGCTACTAGTGTCATATTAAAAATATGAACCTCAACTTTCAGATTGCATCGGGCTTGTGGTTCTGGGCTATGGAACCGAAGATACAGGGAATTAAAAAAAGATGGGAATTGGATCTTTATCTGTAGCTTGTTTTTCCAAATATATCTTTAACTGCCTGTATATCATGCAGATAAAAATCCAGTTCCCATTTTTGTTAAACTGCCTTTATTTCCATTTGCAGCTCCCAGAACCAAAAGCCTGATGAGTTCTGAAAGATGAGATTCTTAACTTTAATATGACACCAGTATCCTGTTTCTAGATCCTAAAGAACCAATCTGAACCTACCCTGCAGCTTCTAAATCATCTCGCATGACTATTGGGGAGGTTTCTTTTTATAGATAAATGGATGAGATTTCTCATAAAGGAGGTAATTCTAGAAAGGACGATTCATCACCTACCTGAGGGGGATAGTAGTTTTATGGGATAACATCTGGTTACAGATAAAGTGAATCCATCAGCCGATGTGACCATGAAAAACGGATAAGAGCCGTGGAAAGATGTGTAATCAAACCATCGTGTACCTGGTTAGTAGCAGCAGGACTGTGAAATATAGATTTAAATTCCCGGATTGTGTGCACTAAACTGCTCCACAGCTGCTCCCCTTTATTATTTTTAATCCATTTATATAAATACAGTAGAGTTTGTTATACGTTACTGTGTATTGTTCATAACTGAAATGGAAACGGCGTTACGATTGTGTAGTATGTTATAGATCGGTAGTGTTCTTTCAGCTCTAAGTAAAAGCTGTAACAGCTTTTGGGTTAAAAAAAAAAAAAACAAAAACACAGCAGAGGAAACACTGTGTGTGCCAAGTCCAGCTACAATCCTGGAATGTAACATTTTTCACAGTTCTGCTGCTACTAACAAACAAATTATGCCAACACCTCTCTCCATTAACAATACCTGACATGGGTTGCAGTTGTGCAAGGTCAAAACTGGTGATATAATCCCTTAAAAGTGTTGGACCCCTGTGACCAGACATTTAACCACCATAAAAGTGTATTAAAAAAATTTGGGCAGTGAAATCTTTGACTCTTCGGCAGCACAGAGGTCTTCTCACCTTTATCCACCGTACCATCTCCGTCCGTCAGTATGACCCAGGGTACGGCTTTGTTTCCGTCCACCCTGTAGATGACACCCGTCCGGTCGTCCACCGAGTACAACTTTCCATTAAATACTATGAGCTCCGACAGTTCCATCCCCCTCCCCTTTTCCGCCAAATGCGTTTCCAAGACCACCTGGTCCTTCTCCCATTCCACCTTGACCCGGTCTCCACTATGGAATAGCGTGAGGTGCCCTTTCTTGAGGTAGCTGAACCACGTGCTGTCTTTGGAGCTACGAGAGTCAGTGTCTAAGTCTGCAATAACGGCAATTTGGTAGCGGAGACCGTCGAGGGTCTTCTGGGGTGGAGACAGGGGGTAGGTGTCATTGTAGAGGTCGCCCGCTAGGGAATGGGCGATCTTCCAGTTGTGAACATTGGGTAGTGCAGTCCTTGGGCTTGAAGATCGATGGTAACAGAGCAGCAAGAGCAGTAACGCCAAACCCAATACGGACACTACAATGGCGCGCCAGCGCGGCTGGAAACGGGGGTCCGCAGTCTTTGTCATGGAGGCCAGCACTGGAAGACCACCCACACTGATCCGCAACGGGTTCATAGGCTCTTTACATTCCAGTTGTGTGTAGGAATTCATAAGGCATCAGCGATGGAAGTCAGGACCCTGGAAAATAAGAAGCCAAGATGAAGGATCCAACAAAAACGCATATGGAACTTAAAGGAAACGTCCAGTTATAGCTAATTCATGGTGCAGGGCCTGAGGGAGGAGCAGGACTCATTTTCATTGTATTTCTAGAACTTTTCCAGAACCTAGAGTCCAACTTAGAACTGAATGTATAAGCTGCGAACCGGAAGCGCAGTGGGTCACGTGACCTGCTTCAACCAATGACTGAACCCCAGGGCGACGCATCTTATAACCCCAGGCCCCTCCAGACTTCATGTTAAACACCATTAGATGTGAAAATCTAGACTTTCAGTCACATACTGACCAGAAATTAATCTTTATCTTTGGGCTACTGATTTATGACAAGTTAAAAACACTATTCTGAGGTATCTTACATTGACAACTGGGCGTTGCCATTCCTTCCTAGAAAAAGTGGGTGTGTGTGATAGGACCAGCAATGACTGGACATCATCAAACCAGCCCCCCCGCCATGTAACTCCCTCCCAGTTATCAATTTAGTTAACGATTTCCAGGAGGAATAATGGAGGTACGGAGAAAATATGCTTCATACATAAAAAAAACCCCACAACACTCCAGGGGAAGTGTAAACCGCTTGCCTGACATGGCGCCAACGCTAATCCGTTATTGTCTTTCTCAAGCCGTGACAAATACCCCGAGGGGTAGTAACGCTGGTGCTGTGCCAGGTGTATCGAGAGCGTTTCCTTGTTGATGGATCCCTGAACCAGGAATCTGCTCCAGTGTAATGCTGGAGGGGAGTCTCAAGCTTAAAGGGGTTGGCCACTTTACCTCATGTTTTTGTAATGTGTGTAAGTGCGAGGGCAGGATATTAGATAATTTACATCTATGAATAGTTCTGCTCCACTTTCTTGATATGTAAAGTGAAGACTCCGGTCTTTTACCTCATCAGCCAGAGATTCCTGACCATAAAATGGCCGCAGATGGATGTGATTGTACATGGACAGATAGAGATCACATGACCCTTCATCTGCCGCCATTTTATGGACAGGAATCTCTGGCTGATGAGGTAAAAGACCGGAGGCTTCACTTTACATATAAAGAAAGCGGAGCAGAACTATTACTAGATGTATATTGGTAACTTACCTCATATCCTGCCCCTCACACTTACACACACACCAAACAAAAAACATGAGGTAAAATAGGGATGTTTTTAACGCAATTGTTATTCCGTATAGGTCCAGGATAACAATCTGAGACCAGTCAACACCTTTAAGGGTGATGCCACACATGGCATTTTGAACCCATTTTTGGTCCGTTAAAAAGCGCATCCGTTTTTGACAGGTTTTACCAATTATCTTAATTAAAACTAGTCAAAAACGGATGCGTTTTCAAAAAATGCATGCGTTTTGGGACGGACTGCTTAAAAAGGGACCAAAAACGGGTTCAAAACGCCATGCGAAGGAGATAAACATTAGACACAGAGTCGGAAGAAGTTGGCTCCGCGTTACTGTAGCGGGAGGCTGCGTTCACACGTTGCGTTTCAAATGAGCTTTAAAAAAAAAAAAAACAACCGGGTCAAGCCCCTCCCCTTGTGTATGAATTGTGTTAGGGTGATGCCACACGTTGCGTTTTTGAACCGTTATAATGCATAAGCTTCCAGTCCGTTTTAAAATACACGTGTTTTTGAATGTTTTCCGTGCGTTTCGCCAAAAAACGCATGTGTTTTTGACCAGTTTGAATTAAGATAATTGGTCAAACCTGTCAAAAACGCATGCGTTTTTTAAGGGACTGCTTAAAAACGGGCCAAAAACGCATTCGAATGCCACGTGTGCCATCTCCCTTATACTTTATCTCCCTCTATCTTTACCCCCATCAAACTACCAGCCCCCTCAGGTAGAGGGTGAAATGTCCTTTCTAAAATTCCCTCTTTTATGTAAAAATCTCACCCTTCTACCTCCAAAACATCTCCAAATTCATATGAAAATAAGCAGAGAAGAAGCATATTTTACCTGAGATGAGGCTGCAGGGGGAGCATCACTTCTGACACAGCTATCTACAGTTCTATAGAACCTAAAAACATACTAGTATCAGAATTACAGATAAGAGTCCCATCTTTTACCTAAGATGAGCCAGGTTTAATGGCTACAGGGGTAGTATCATTACAGATGATCCTATCTTCTGATCTATAGCACACAGACGCATGCTGGTGCCATATTAAAGATCAGAATCTTGTCTTTAAGACTGCATCAGGCTTGTAGTTTTATGAGATTCAGGACCTTTTAAAAAGGTGGGAATTGTCTTTTTTTATCTGCGACACACATTCCAAACTATTTATTTAACTGCCTGTACCTCTGGATCTGTGGATCACAGAAACACAAGCCTAAAAGACAAGATTCTTATCTTTAATATGACACCAGCAGCATATTTTTAGGTTCTGTACAACCAAAGATAGAGGCGCCTGAAGGGACATTAAACTTGACTCATCTCAGATAAAATATGACTCTTCTCTGCTCACTGTCACATGACTTTTGTGCCCTAGCTGAGGGGGCTGGGAGTTTAATGGGATAAAATCTTGTGAACGCACCCCCATAGTTCCGTTAGAGGGTTAATAGGCATAAAAACCCCAGACGCCGGGCCAAATCTAGCACTTGTAACTATTACACAATGCCTTCTATTAGGTGACGAGGTGTACAATGGGAGAAACTTGTTTACCCAGCAAACACGGATCTGCATTACACGTATCCCAGGGTGTGTTACCTTTGAAGTCACTCTACAGCTGCACCTACCTACGTCTCAGCCCGATAACACGCAGAGATAACGTCCGGCTGTGATTGGTTTATCCCATCAGCCTGCTATACATTGCTATAAGATGAGATTACCATAGCATTAGGTGATAGTGGTCAGACAATGGTGCGAGCAGCGGGGGGCACAGACTATACGTCTGCAATGCTAATATCCCATAGGAATCCCTTAGTGAGGGGTGCAGGGGGGATCAATTATGGAAAAGCTTCTGTATCTTGTTTGTGTTACGCTCTTCTATAATGAAAAAATGCAATGAAAACGTGAACGCAAGTTGGGTTCAACATATTTAATATTTAAGGAAGGTTGAACCCATAGGGGGGCACGATAAGGTCAGAGATTGTCTGAATGCTGGGACCTCAACAACAATGAAATACTACAGTCATTAAAGGACTGTGTGGCCTGCTGCTCCATTCATTGAGTGGGAGCAACAGAAATTGCTGAGCACAACGCTCAGGTATCTCAATAACTCCTATGAGGATAGGGGAAAACCTGCTGATTCCTGTGAGACCCAGAGGTGTAACCCCAACAGATCACAAGAGATGGGAAGTAGGGGTGGGTGTCTATTGTATCCAAAATGAATGGGGTAGTGGGTGAGACGTGCACTGCAGCTCCATTCACTGATGGAAGTAGCTGAGTATTGCGCTCGACTATCTCCATCATTGCCATCCAGATCAATAGAGCAACAGGCTCATGCGTGACCAAGAGATCTGTTCATTTGGGGTACAACAGATCCACATTTCACCACAGGGATCCCCCCCCCCAATCACAAAATTATCCCTAAAAGGGGAACAACCCCTTTAAACCAACTACACACAATGTAGAACACAATGCATCCACACCACCCAAGTCTGATTCTTCTGATTCTACGGCTTTCAGCTGTTTTGGAAATTGGCTCCACTTGGAGGTGGTTTGCTCCAGATTTATTAGGGTGATACCACACACGGCGTTTTTAGGCCGTTTTTAGATCGAAAAAAATGCATGCGTTTTTGTCCGGTTTTCCGAATTTGCGCTGTTAAAAACGGACAACGCACCACCCTTACATGACTCCAGACATTAAAGATATTGCAAATTTTTTTACAAGTCGCCAATTCCGCAGCAAATCTACTCGAGTCCCCCAAGTGGAACAACACAGGAAAGAATCCAAAGAAATATTCCAATGTATAACATAGCAACCACATTGGACACACACAGTGTAACCTCCCCACATGTATATAAGACATATAGCACAGCCATCTATAATGTAACATTGTAGTATCACATGACTGGTATGTAATATGTCTATGAAGATGAAGAGTAAGATCTCCATGTACCTTGAGCAGCTCCTGGCTCCATCCCGGCTCCTCTTACACACGCACTATAGAGGGAGTCACCTCCAGCTTCTGCTCTCCCTTGAGAAGAAAGGGACTTGGATCTGAATCCAGATACCTGATCCTTCCAAAAATGTAGGCGGAGAGTCTGGAGACCCCCTACATGATACAGTCAGCGTGTCCTGATAAGGGGGTTGGTTAACAATTCTCTAGTGTGTATAATGGTCTGGAGAGTAGACAGAGGTGCCTTCTCCTCATGCTATCATACCCCCACCAATTTATATTGATCACATATCTCCTGGAGGGGGTCATTGCTATTACAGACTAAGTTGTGGGGATCTGACTCAGATCAGAGGTTTATTGTACCCCCTATATCTATTTCTATGGAGCTGCTGTAGTTTGGGATGGATGGAGAAGCAACTTGCCACCTGGATCATCTCTCCATTCACTAGAGGGTACAAGGAAGCCTAAGCTTGTGATCAGCGGGACCCCCATGACCACAAAAACATAGAAAAATCCCTATTACACTGAATCAGTCTGATCAATGTCCCCAAGATGGACCCTGTAACCTTCCTAACTGACCCCCAATGTGACGACATGGCAACTATATATCCCCCTGCCCCTGATCCACTGTATCCCCCTGCCCCTGATCCACTGTATCCCCCTGCCCCTGATACACAGTATCCCCCTGCCCCTGATACACTGTATCCTCCTGCCCCTGATACACTGTATCCCCCTGCCCCTGATACACTGTACCCCCCTGCCCCTGATACACTGTATCCTCCTGACTACTCTGTATCTCCTGCCCCTGATACAATGTAACCTCCATGTATACTGCAGTATATAGATAGTAGGGTCCAGGCTGACAGCTATCACAGGGCAGTCCCTGACTATCCCCCAGTAACCGCCACTACTCACCGATGTTATGGTCCTGCGCGGCCAGGGGATCACTGCTCCATGCACAAGGTCCAGCATAGGCACCGCACTTCCGCCTTCCTACAGAAAACTACATCCCCCGGCATGCCCAGCGCGCCCCGCCCACCTTCCCGGCATGCATCGCTGCGCTGCTATGCGGCTGCCTGTAGTGTTGGGCTGTATTCACATAGTCAACATCTGATACCGATATTTGCCTAAATCCACATCATATCATCTAATACTGTACATATAGTGCAAAGTGACTGAGATCTTTAGTGCTAGATTAAAAATGTGGATTTTTAAGTTAACAAAATGAATTTATAATGAATAATTACAATAATTATTTATTGAATAATTATTAATAATTTATAATGAAGTTATCATTTTAAGGATTTATTTTTAGATGGTGGGAAATAACTGACCCAGAAAGCGGACGCGTTTGTTAACCATATGAGGACAGTGCAGAGTTTGCTCACCTGGGGCAGTTTTTGTTCACGTGGCGTTTTTTTAAGACTGCATTGCGTTTACATCGCGTTTTGAAACGCAATACAACAGAGTAGAGATCCGCCCAATTACGTCGCTGTTAACATTTGTGTTTACAAAAAGCAATGTTAGTGCAATGGACACGTTAACAGGGAGTTGCCCAAACACAAATGTTAATGTGATGTTAACATATACGTGTTTACATGAGCCGTGTCTGCGATTTTGGGCAAGTTTTTATGTTTCGTGATAGTTTGCGTGAAGACACGCCCCGGTGACATGGGGGAATGGTGCCGCCCAGTTGTCAATATATTTATCTATTTCCAGGAGGAATAACTGAGGGACATCACGAGAATTATAAAAAAAATTTAAAAAATGTTATTTCAATAAAAATTTCCCTTCTCTCCTGGAATGTTTTGGAGAATCTCAGAATAAAGTGTAACTTACCTCTCCCTACTCGGGTAGTGCTCTTCTATCTTGGGTGACGCTGCACATTGGGTGAGGCCAGCCGTGTCCTCCGGAGCCCCTCTGATCTGAGAAGTCGGGGGGGGGGGGGGGGGGCGGGGGCTTTTTTTTTTTACAGTACAGGCAGTCCCGGGGTTACGTACTAGATAGGGTCCGTAGGTTTGTTCTTAAGTTGAATTTGTATGTAAGTCAGAATTGTATATTTTATAATTGTAGCTCCAGACAATTTTTTTTTTTTTGCCTAAGTGACAATTCTTTTGATGTAATTGTTTACGACACGATTATCAATAAAGCTTCATTACAGACGGCCTTACAGCTGATCATTGCAGTCTGGGACTATAGTAAAGCTCCAGAGAGCTTCACCAGAGGTCACCATTGGTCAGAGGGGTCCCGTCTGTAACTATGAGTCGTCTGTAAGTTCGGGTTGTCCTTAATTAGGGGACCGCCTGTCATTCATCGGGTCCTATTAATGTGTTAAATTCTTTTCCAGGCTAAAGTATTAATACTTGTTCAAGGTTCCTCAATACCAAGTTCAGGGGGGTCCAACACCCAGCACCCCACCGATACAGATGAGCTATACCGAGAATGGAATGGGAAGTGAGTACAGCGCCGTTCTCGTTCTGTTGGCCGCACTGATTCACTGCAGCCTAAACTACACTTCTAATGACATAGGGCTGATCTGCAGTAACCTGGGGTCTACCACATACATAAGAACGTCGCTGTCTGCTCAGTATCATCTCAGTTTTGGGGGGTTTTCTGGCGGCTAAACTCCCCCCCCCCCTCACTGATCTGATTATTAAGAAATTGATTGATGGCTATGTATCTGATTATTTAGTCTTGGAAACCCGACTTTGTATGTCTGGAATTTTATTTAGTGAGTTAAACACATTACCCGCTCACTTTCTGAATGTAATGACTTGGGACATCTGAAGACACTCCCTTGAACGTCAAAGGGAGTGCCAAAAAATGTCGCCCGCCCGCCTACTCAGGTATTTCTTCTGCGGCCCGCATGGACAGAAGTGGATGCAATTGGCGCGCGACAACGCACCTACGTGCTGTAGCAGTAACAGGGTCTAAATGAGACCTTGAGAGTATGTGTGCATAAAACACCGGACATGGGAGGCCCGTGGCGGGGACAACAAATTCTGGTGTAAATATCAAGTATCAAAATTCGCTGATGCAGATTGTGTACCACGTCAACAAACTAAAGACACGTCATTAATTTTACTTTAGGACAATGTAGTAAGAGTAAGTGATTTCAATAGGAGACGGTATTTAGAGCAACATCGCTGCTTTGTGAACCTAGAACCTAAATGGTCCCGAGACTTGGTGGAGTTTTCATGGACTGTGCAAAGCTGGCGGCAATGGGGGCCAGCATCTTTGACTTAGATTTACGTCTCCCTGTGACGTTATAGGGGAGAACCGATCTGTTGCCATTATAAGACCGAGGCCTGTTAATTATGAAGATTGTACAAGTGCCAGTGGCACATTGTAATCGATCATCATCTAAAATAATATTCCTTTATTATAGAGCGTCAGCAACAGATTACGCGTCGCCCCAGAGCTTGCACATTGGTCCACTATTTCCAATGGGGCTCACAATCAATCGACCCGGTAGACTAGATGTTTGGTTTGGAGTGTGGGAAGAAACCGAAAGGAGGACACCGGAGGGGAAACACCCACAAGCCAAACACAGAGAACACTAGCAAACTCTTTGAAATTCCAATATACAGGCCACATGCAGTATAGGCAGTATAATGGTGGATCAATCAGACAAACCAAGGTTAAGTACCCCAGGGCGTCTGAAATAGTAAAAAATAAATTTAAAAAAAAACTTGGCGTGTTTGAAACAGTTGAGACCAACCCCCTTCCCTAGAGCTAATAAAAATAAAGAAAAGTAAAATCCTATAAACATGTACATCGCACCACAGCCCAAATAGGTTACATATGTATAAATGTTATTCCTCCGGCATGAGCCCTTTAATGGAAATCGCCCCAAACTGTCAAAGCGCCTTTTTTTTTCGCCATTTTGCAACTATACATTTTTTTTTTCTAAAATTGGCATCAAAGGGTTTCGTACACCCCCAAAATGGTAGCAAAGCAAAATAAAACTGTCAGCTCGTCCCGCAAAAATTAACACCACACACAAGTCCGTAAACTCCGAAGGTGAAAATGAAGAAAAGACATTTTTTTCCTACAGAAGTTTTTTCGTTTTTTAATAATAAACATATAATTTAGTATCCCCGTGATACATACCACCCAAAGAATACGGAGCGCACAGTGCTAAAGCCATTAAACCGACCCCACAAGAAAATGGCGCAAAATGTTGTTTTTTCCTCCACACTCCCGGAACACGCGCTTGGAATTATTAATGTCACTTTGAAGTATATATGAAATAGAAAAAAACGAAAAATAGCAACGGAAAATAGTATTCAAATCGCCACTTTTTTTCCGCCATCTTGCAAAACGTAACAATTGGATTCAAAAGTGATTGGGCCGACAGTCCCCAAAATTTTAGCAATGACAAAATGGACACATAACAAGTTGTATAATTATTTAGCCACAAACATTTTATTATTTAAAAAAAAAAACATAATAAAACAAAATTAATTTGTCATCCCTGTGATTGTAATGACCCAAAAGAATAGCTGGGAGGTATCATTTGGATCGCACAGTGAAGTGTGAAACTTCCCTGGAATTGAAATGTAAGTATTATGAATAGAAAGGGGGCGAAGAAAATAATAATAATATAATAATAATAATAATTTATTTATTGTCCCCTAAAAGGGTAAAAAGAAGGTGTCACAACCAGTAAAACAACCAAACAGATACATAAAATGCAAAAAAATACCAATACATAAAAAAATTAAAAATACAAAACTAAATTTACCTACTAAAATTTAAGAAAAATCTGGAAAAAAAATTAAAAACGATTAATAAATAAAAAAACGGAACGCGAAGCCTTCCCACCTAGTGCTATGTCTCCCCCTAGTGATAGGCTATGGGTACTACACTTCTTCTGTACTCAGCGCGATAACGCATCAAAAGACGGAGCGGTTTTTCCACAAGCTGGATACAGTGACGTGGAGGGATACTAGGACACTATGCACATTGGTTCCTCCATGTCTTGACGCGTTATACCTCGTCCTTTCTTTTTAAGAGGCGGGCCCGTGTGAGGTGACGAGCGGGGACGGCTCCATGACAGGAAAATGAGGAGGCGGAAGTGCAAAAATGCAGAAGTGTGAACGGAAAACCGCAGCCTGTGCACAATGAATGGCAGCCAGCTATAGAGCACAGGTCAGACACCTGCATGACGGAGCTGAGGCGCCAGGAGCAGTGCGCCACCCCCCGGCAGGTGTCGCACATATGTCGCATATGTCCTCTCCCTGCTGTCCCTGTGCATAGCGGTCTCTGCCATCCTGCATGTACACACACCCCAGCTCTGCAGCTCTTACACATCCATGACTCTTTTTTTCCAGGTTTTCCCAACTTCCTCCCTCACTCCCACGCGTTCGCTGTCGTTGACGCCTCAGCAGAAGGGAGCGACCGTGGAAGCTGCCGCCAGCCGGTGACATCCTTCTCCTCCGTGACCGGTATCCCTTTTATTTCTCATTTTCTGTATCATTATGTCATATACATCGTGACAGAAACAAAAACATTTCTACAATTCTGATTACATTTACGTTTTTGTGGTGTATAAGCCCCTTGTATATATTTTACGTGCATCCATAGATTCTTATGGATCCCACGGAGACCTAAAGAGGTCGGATATAGGTGACTGTACTCCGACAGAGACCTAAAGAGGTCGGATATAGGTGACTATACCTCTCATAATGTATTCATACCGTATAGATGAATATATACCCTGTAGTATATGTTTACAGTACAGGTCTATGGGTGACGGATGCGTTGAATGTACGTTATCCCCTATCATGTGGTGCGCGTTGGAGTGTGATGATACTACGGCGAAATTTTTTTCGCCAGGTTCACTATGGCGCTCCGTATAATTAGTGGTGACTTCTGCATTACCTAGTGTGACATGCATCCTCAGCAATCCTGCATGTCCTATCTGTGTGTGCAATGTATATATAAAGTACGATTTTATTGCGGTCACCTCCCCTTCTCAGCGGGCGGACCCGTTCTATTGCACAAGCTGACAGTGATGCCACCCTGCCCTGTTGATGCTCAATAAAAGGTCTAGCTGCACTGGACAAATTTCTGGCATGAGTTTGTTCCCTTAAAGAATTCTTAGGCCCCTTCCAGCCACACTAGCGTTGCATTTCACGTCAGGGAGCAATGCGTGAAAAACTGACGTTTTTGGCTGCGTTTTTGTTCCATTTTTCCTTGTAGTCATTAGTGTTTTTCACGCGCGTGTTGTTCGCGTTTTTCTTGCGTTTTCGGTGCGTTTTTCACGCGCGTTTTTGAAGTCAATGGGAGACTCGAGCATTTTTCAAAGGGACCATGGTTCGGGAATAAAATGTGTTATTTAATTGAAAAAGAATGTCTTCTGATAAGTTAGCCGATGTATGCAAACATCTGTAATCTATTCTTCACTGCTCCGCGTGTTTATTATCTCCCGACAAGTTATCAGATGTGAAGAACAGTGAAGAATAGAATAAAAACAGTGAACACAGAGAACACAGGATCATTTAAGTGAAAAACACAGTAAAGAATAGATTACAGATGTTCGGCACATCTGCTTACTTGTCGGGAGATACGCGCGGAACGGTGCGAACAAAATAGTATGTGAAGAACAATATATATGTGTGTGAAGAACATATGTATGGAAACATCTGCAATGTCTTCTTCACACATATATAGTTTTTGATGCTACAATTCTCTGATCAGTTTTATGAAATAAAAAACCTCATCCACAAACATATCCCCATCTGATATGAGGATAAGACCTGATCTAGGATATTAAGCGGAGGTTGTAAAATTGTAGCGCGTAAAAATACAACGATTGGTAACCTTGTGTCACCCAGTATGTTTACTATCAGAAGTAACAGTAACCGCACCTGGTTACAACATACAGGTTTTTTTAAATGCAGTTCTTATCCATGTAAATCATGCAATTTTGTGTCACCAACAAAAACATTTTCCAACAGTACAAACTCAGAGGTTCATAACATCGAGAGTTTTTTAAACTGGAACAGTGATTATGTAGTTTATCACATCAAATGTACCAGTTGTGAAAAAATCTACATTGGTAGTACCATACGCAAATTCAAACAAAGATTGTTAGAACATATTAGGGACATTACCAATGTTAGTAAAAATTATTCAAGGGAACAAACCCATGCCAGAAATTTGTCCGGTGCAGCTAGACATTTTATTGAGCATCATCACGGCAGGGTGGCATAATTGTCAGCTTGTGCAATAGAGCAGGTCCGCCCGCTGAGAAGGGGAGGTGACCGCAATAAAATCGTACGCGACCGTGAAGCCTATTGGATTTTTCTGCCTAAACAGCAGATTTCCAGCAGGAATGAACTTGAAACATGAAATCATGTTCCACTATTAAGCTTGTGTGTATCTGGATCATCCAATTGTATATTATTAATAAGCTTAGACGTATGACTTAACTATTGCCATGCACGCTTTTCTGGATCACATATATTTGAATTCACTTCCTGTGGTCCAGACCATTTTTTGGTCAAAACACACGGAATGGCTATAATCAGGGTATTAGAAGGATGTTATGCTTTCTATTAGTAGAGCTCTTAAGGAATGACTAAAATTACTATCACTGTCAATTCTGATTAAATTAACACTGTATGGGTCCTCATTACGGGTACATAATTTCGTTTTTTATGTACTTACCTTGTTTTTATATCTCCTGGATTTGTCCCATGTCTTCAGGATCACCTTGGGTCACGTGACCAAGGTGTTCCCGGGAGGCGGTTACATATCCTGGCGTCTTTTTCAAACAGGTTAACCATGACTAAGAGTGCCACGCGCACTAGAAACGCGTAGGTTACTTTCCTCTATATGGTCTTGGGGACATGCCATGTATATTTTAAGATGTCAATGAAATAAAGTCCGGACGGACATGAAATTTTTTTTACCCCATTACTGGTGCAGAGTTTCTTTCTTTGAAGGTCCAGGTTTTTTTTACCAGTGGGTAGGTGGTCATGTTGCAAATCATAGAAGAGCTGAATTGTCTCACAAATCACATCTATAATATCCTGTGTGGTTCAGAAGATGTCAACACAAAAAGTTGCGACAACCACTGGGAACGTTCCCTGTGATGCACAGCTACATGACGTGTTGTCCCTGGTGCTGAACACAGAGCTGAAGGCGCTGGATCCAATCGTTATAAACTCACATCTGATAATCTATGGAGAAACTGTGTATGAAGACCCCCCCCCCTGACTCCCTGCATCCTAGTCACTAGCGCCCCCTGCAGTGTATTGTTGTGGTCAGTAACCTTGTTCCCAGGATGAGGCAGTGACTCGGGACGTCATTAATGACTACGAGTCCAGGGCCTTGCACAAGGTTCGGTCCATCCGTATGTCATAAATGCACAGAAAGTCACAAACTTTTCTGTAAAATTCATGATAAATTCTCTGGTTTCTGGGTATTTCATGCATTTTCATGTTTTCCTTTAGGTAATATCTTCGCCCAGACATGAAAGTTTATAAGGAAGTCATTAGATATGAGTCCGTTCCATTGTCAGGTAAGAAACGGCGTTACTATTGTATAACACAGATTTCTTGACACGCACTAGGGGCTCATTCACACTGCCGCAAGGGGTGGCGTGATCTGGTCGCAAGATTTGCGAACAGATCATGGCCCCCATAGATTGTAATGGTTCCCGGTCACGGTTTCAGAGAGTACACAGTCCATCACCGCACCGCTATAGTGTTTGGGCGGCCGTGATGCTGCCTATGGAGCGAGGAGGGGTGATGAGCACCCACCCCTTCCCTCTCCACCTCCCGGCCCTGTGCTCGCCCTGTGTGTGAATGAGGCACAAGTATTGCACGTACAACACTATTAGTCTCTGTGTGGAACGTTGGAGCCTTACATTTGGTGTAACCATAGTGTTGACATCAAATGAATTGATCAGGCTGCATACAGACTTGGGCCCCATTCACACGACTGTATGATCTGGCTGCACAATTTGCAGAGAGATCATGGCCTATGGCAGCCGGTCACGTTGCAGTAAGCCTTGTATCGCGTCCGGGCGAGTGCTCGGCTATGTACTGATACCAGAGGCTTATACGAATGCAGCCACTGCATTACATATGTCACAGGGTGGATATTTAGGGGGTCATTTACTAAGGGCCCGATTCGCGTTTTCCCGACGTGTTACCAGAATATTTCCGATTTGTGTCGATTTCCCCTGTATTGCCCCGGGATTTTGGCACACGCGATCGGGTTGTGGCGCATCGGCGCCGGCATGCACGTGACGGAAATCGGGGGGCGTGGCCTAGCGAAAACCCGACGGATTCGGAAAAACCGCCGCATTTAAAAAAAAAAAATGTGTCGCTTGGGACGCACTTACCTTCACTCAGCCCGGCTCGGTGAACTCCAGTGCGTTCGGATGCTTTTCAGCGCAGCAGCGCCACCTGGTGGACGGCGGAGGAACTGCCTTGATGAATCCCGGCCGGACCCGAATCCACCACAGAGAACGCGCCGCTGGATCGCGAACGGACCGGGTAAGTAAATCTGCCCCATAGTGTTATACGTTTGGAAATATCCCGACGTACCCCCTGAGTCCGTAGGCTCGGACACCATCCACACCAAACCCAATCCGCCTCCGCTCATAAAAATTTCTTTCCCATTTAGCGAGACATCATGACCGAGCGACCACCGAACCCATCAGCTTTTTCTTCTCCAATCTGGAGGAACTATTTTCATGGAAACCGACCACCCAAGACATGTTCAATATAGCCGTGACGCCTCTTGCAAAACGATATCCACCTCTTGATAATAGCCATAGACCGAAGACCCTCGTCTGCCATGACTTGATGGGAGGGTATCTGGAGGACAGGTATGGCCGGGGTGGGTTATCTTCCAGGTTCTACATAAATATCTCTGTGGAAATTTGGTTTGATGACCTTAATCTGGGTCTCTTCTACAGGTTTATTCAGGGCTCTGACTCTAAGGACCCGTATGTCTTCTACCACTGGCAGTACATTGATATTTTCGTGTACTTCAGTCATCGGATGTTTACTGTCCCTCCTGTGTGCTGGACTAATGCTGCTCACAAACATGGGGTTTCAGTCTTGGGTAAGATTTGCAGAATTGCTTGCATTAAATTATATTGTATTAAAGGGGTTGTCCCAAGTACTTCAACGACATCTATCATGGATTGTAAACCAAACATACAGACATACTGGTGTGCCCCCCCCCCCCCCTCTGGCAGGATCTACTGTTATTTGAGCTTCTAATGCCCTTGTTTTAAAGAAAAAGGGGCTTTAAAAATTATGCAAATAAGTCTAAGGGGCTCCTATGGCTCCCATTAACTCCCATGGAGCCTGGAGCCCCTCACTCTCATTTGAATAAATGTAAAAGCCTTTTTTTTGTAAAAAATCAGGGCATAAGAAGCTAAAAGAAGAACAGATCCTGCCAAAGGGGACACACACCAGTATGTCAGTATGCTGGGTTTACAATCCTTCATCCTGGTGATAGATGTCCTTTAAAGGAAATCTATCATCAAATTCAAGCATGATGACCCAGGGGCACTAACTCATAGATTCTGTAAAGTCCCCTGCCCCTTATTGTCTAAGCCAAGCCAAAGGTCTCATAAGAGTTATATGCCTTATCCACAGTTTGAGAATAAAAATGTGAAGGTCCGACTTTTGGGGCCCCCACTGATCACAATAATGGGCCACCCGTTCCCGCAGTTGGGTGGGATGGCAGGACGAGGATGTGTCGCTCCATTAAGTTGTGTGGGAATGACAAAAACAGCTGAGCACATCGCTCAGGTATCTCCTACTGCTCCCATAGACCGTGACTAGCGAGTTAGGGCACATTCTCCTCCTCCTGCTCCACCCATCAGTTCTTCGGGTTGTAGGGGTCCCAGCATTAGGACTTTCACTTGATCACCCCCTGGGTAGGGAATAACTTAAATACTTGGGACAACCCCTTTAAGGGTCACATGTGCACAGGATAAAATACTCTACTCCGCAAAATCAAAATTTTCTTCCCACCTTCCTTTAGGTACATTTATCACAGAATGGGAAGATGGCGGCAAGATGTGCGAATCGTTCCTGGCGGGCGACGAGGCCACGTACAAAGCCGTGGCAGATCAGATGGTGTCGCTCGCGCGCTTCTACAGGTTTGACGGATGGTTGGTTAACATTGAGAATGTCCTTAGTGTAAGTAGTGGACATCACCCATAGCCACAGATTATTACCTCGTATATGACGTGGAACTAATATTTGGATTTATTTCTTACCTGTAGTCGGTGGCCGTGTCCCGGGTGCCCTTGTTCCTCTCCTATTTGACAGAAAAGTTGCACTCACAAATCCCCGGGGGTCTGGTCATCTGGTACGACAGCGTGATCCACACCGGGGAGCTGAAGTGGCAGAACGAACTCAATGACGACAATAGGTACTTTTACGAATTTTGCATTCGCCTCTCGAGACACTAAGGGGGAGATTTTTCTCTGGGGCTGTAGTGACATTAGTTTATTGGTTGTCCCGCAGTGTACATTTACAGTATTTTTCGGATTATAAGGCGCACCATCAATAAATGCCTGCTAAAACATCTAGGTTCATATATAAGGTGCATCGGAGTATAAGGCGCACCTGATTATAAGGATGAATGACCAGCAGGTGGCAGACCTGTGCACAGTTAAAGGCAGCTGATGTCTGTAAGTACAGTTCATATATAAGGCGCACTGGACTATAAGGCGCACCTTCGATTTCAGAGAAAATCAAAGGATTTTTTGTGCGCCTTATAGTCCGAAAAATATGGTTTATTCCCACCCATAGGATTTCTAATACAAGACTGATCATTGGGACCCCCCACTAATCAATAGAAGAAGCTTATTCTTCCTTATGGGAAGTTTGCATAGGATCAGCAAGGAAAGCCCAACACCGGACGTGAATGTAGAAGTAGGGTCAGATCTGTAATAACTCTTGTGGTTCCAAAGTTACACAACCACGGAAAATGTGACTTGTTCCTGATGCTGAACACAGAGCTGACGGCGCCGGATCCAAAATCTTTGGAGAATCTTTGTGTTGATAACATTGGGACTACAAGGGATATTACAGATCTGTTCTAGTCTTTTATATCTTGATATGTTACATGACCACCTTTCCAAATTTGGTCTCATTACAATATGGCGGCTATTGAAGGGATCAACAAGGATAGGCGCTAACTTGCTGATCAGTGGGACCCCCACAGATCAAGAGAACGGGGGGTCCTGTGTACCCCAAGATGAAGGAGGTCTCTCTAGGGCACTGAAGGAAACACTGTCTGCACCATAGAAATTACTACCTGGGTGACCGGCGGCTCTCTTCATTTGGGGATATAATGGGCCCCCGTTTTCCTGATCCGTGAGGGTCCCATCACTCTACCCTGTGGATCAGATATATAATGCTTCCAGCTGCACACACTGGGGAAGATTTACTTACCCGGTCCATTCGCGATCCAGCGGCGGGTTCTCCGGCGCTGATTCGTGTCTTCCGGCGATTCACTAAGGTCGTGCGCCCCGATGTCCACCAGGTGTCGCTGCTGCGCTGAATTCCGTCAGAGTTCACTGGAGTTCACCAAGCTATCCTGGGTGCAGGTAAGTGCGTGTCAAGCGACACATTTTTTTAAAAAAATACGGCGGTTTTTCCAAATCCACTGCCCCTTGGGCCTGCACTGTAGTAGCCACACATAGGGGCGACCAGGGCCCGGACTGTTGGTGTTGGGGTGACCCCAGTATCGTTCCCCCCTTGGGCTTCGCGGGGCAGTGTGAACTTGGGCTTCCACTTGCACTGTCCTGATAGGGTAATTACTCCCCCTGCACCCGACAGTACCTGAAGGGCCGTGCACGGCCGCCATCTTGCCCATATGGAGCTGCAGGGATTCGTCTGCGCTGACAGCTCCCTCTCCGGACTCGTGCTGCTCTGCCTCCTCATCAGGCTGTAGCTGGCTGGATTCCCTCGGGTGGTGAGTGCTGAAGTCAGCCAGGGCCTCGGCGCTCGCTGTGGCGCCCGCCGCCACGCGGTCGCCCGCCATCTTGGCCACGTGGAGCCGAGGTGATGCAGCCTGTCCTGCTGCTTCGGGCTCCGGTACCCCCTCGGTTGCGGACACCTGCGGAGGATCCGTGGCAGGTAAGTCGGTCCGCGGGCCGTCTGTTGCGGGGGCTTCCCGCGGTGCTGATCTTGGAGCCGGAGTCGGGGCAACCGCGGCTGCGGGCTGGGTAGCGGCGGCCGCCGCCATGAGGGATCGGCCAATTCCGCGTGCAGAGGACCGATTCAGCGGCGGTGCTGGGGTCCGGGTACCCCCTCTCCTCTTAGCTCCCATGAACGAGTGGATCAGGACTGGATTCGGTGCCGTTAGCGGTGCTGGAGCAGGGTTCGGGCAGGAGAAGCTCTAATGTGCGGCCATCTCCGTCCGCAGTCAGGCCACGCCCCCCCTTTGTGTCCTTTTAAAGATAAGAATCTCATATTTCAGGTCGTATCAGGCTTGGGTTTCTATGATCTACCAAACCATAGATACAGGCTAAAAAATTGAGAATTGGATCTTTATCCGCGGCTCGCATTTCCAACTATGTCTTTTACTGCCTCTATCTCCGGTTCTGTAGATCACAGAAAAACAATCTTGATGCAATTTGCAAGATGAGATTCTTCTCTTTAATATGTCAAAAGCAGCATTTTTGTAGGTCCTATAGAACTGAAGATAGGGATGTCAAAAGTAACCCAGATCAGACTAAATCCACTGTATAAGTCCTGGTGGTTGGAGGGCACAGGAACAAGTGATCAGTCAGGAGTCTTGGATATCAGAATGCCACTGATTGGATACTGATCATCTATTGTGGTGATAGATCATCAATATCAAAAACTGGTATTGGGCCTGTAAAAAAACCCATATGGCACAGCAATCTTTGCACTGTGTGAATGTGGCTATAATCAGCTGAACACTGCAAGTGTCATCTTATCTATTTACCAATTTGACGCTACAGTATGGCCCACGTTTGTCTATTGCCATGCGGTGTATGTTATAAACACTATGGACTACAGATCAATATACAAACCACTGCAGACCATAAAGCAGAAGTTCCCAAGATGGTCAAGGGAGTCACTTTATCAACCTTTGCAACTACTTCTTATGTAACGTGTACAATGTTTTTCATTTTTGTCATCTTCTGTGTATCTGTATATATTTACATATCCTGTACTTTATCTTTTTTCAGGCTTTGGAGATGATCCGGCAGTATGGCTTCTCTGCTGCCCTGTTTGCTCCAGGATGGGTGTATGAGTGCTTCAATAGGGAACAGTTCCTGGAAAACCAGCAAAAGTAAGAGCATTGGATGTCTGCATGTCTAATCTAGTGCAAATTTAGGGGGGGAAGGGGGTTAAGTAAAGTAGCTATAGGCTGGGAGCTTTGGAGATAACTGAGCGCTGTGCTCTGCAATTTCTGACCATACTAGTGAATGGATTGCAAGATAAATTCGTTAGAACAAGATTCCTGTTATCGTTGAGGTCTCAGTATTTGGACACTCCCCAATTAGGTTGGATGGGGATAGCAATGAAGCTGAGAGGAGAGCTGTATGGTCCCCTTCTTTCAGGGGAAGAGGATCATACCACTTCTGATCCAACATTAGGATCAGCCATGACCTACTAGTATGTCACGGTGCTGTTAAGCATGTTTGAAGAGGGCTCACTGCCCCCTTGATACAGACCGGTGTGTGCTGCATAATACTGTATTGCAGTATATAGTAATAATGAACTGCAAATACAGTATATACAGTAAATAAAAAACCTAAATGGTCAAATCATCTCCTTTTCCTAGAACTGATATAAAAATAAACAAAACAAAAATAATAAACATGTTAAGTATCCGCATGTTTATTAAATATAAAATATGGTTATTCCCATTGGTAAATCCCGTAACAACCGCCCTCATGTCTGAATCACCACTTCCCCCCCCCCCCCCCCTGTTTTGCAACTCATTAAAAAAATTTAAATGCATAGTGATCAGAAATGTTGCACGGTCCAAAAAATTTTAGAAATTAAAGCAACGCCTGATCCTGCAAGAAATGACACTTTTTTTTGATCAAATAAATTTTTTATTGAAAAACCAACAACATAGTTTTCCATTTTTCTTTTTTTAAAAAAAACAATAACAAAAACAACAACCGCATAAACTTAAATCATAAAACCCAACCTCCCTTCCCCACCAACAAGTACCCCGCTTGGATGAGCCAAATGTCAGAAAATAATTTATCACAACAGAGGTCCATGATACTTAAATTGTTTATCCGTTGTATGCAGATATGATTGTCGGGGGAGTCACTCCAGAATGTCCCTGGTTCGGTTAGTCCCGTAGTTCACCGTCACATGAGTCCAAAGCAATATTTTGGATCAATATATGATTAAATGAAACAGGTGTTGGTAAAGATAGTTGCTAGCCAATCGTGACGTCAGTAAACTTTCGCAATAATTATCCATCACTTCACTTATCCTTACATGATAGTGATAAAACTACCCCACGGTTGCCTTAAGTATTCTGTCTCATATAAGAGTTAGGAGGGGCTAACTGAGTATCAAGCCACGGACCCCACATGTTGTCAAAATTTTTTCAGTGCAATTCGTTTTTGATAAACACATTATTATCTACTGCCCGTAGCAAAAGTTCTCATATCAAGGGGATAAGCACCTTGGAGCATGAATAGACATTGTGGGGCTCCACACTATCTTCACCAGTGGAAAGACTAAGTTTTTGGCCGGTACAGTGTCGTAGCCTGCCATGCCATGAGATCTAGCAACTGACTCGCCACTACACACCCAACTACTGTAAGAGGTAACAAGCTGCAATGGTAGCACGATCACGTTCCGACCAAATCAAGTCAGCAACATCTGCCAATAGCACGTAACCTGGGCAATTCCACATCAAGTGAATAAGGTCAGCAGATCGTTCATCTTGGACACAATCATCACTTCTATATCCCATTTTAAAAAATCTAACCGGGAGTAAAGTAGACTCTATGTAGAAGAACAGGTTAGATAATCTCTGCGCCTCACTAACTGACACTTTGGGTGCAGACTCTAGGATCTCCTGCCACTGTTCCTCAGTAATGGCTCCCACATCCTTCTCCCATTTAGCTTTTAGATCAGTAGGGTTTTTTTTAATATGTGCATCCCTCAGATATGAGTAATTAACAGAAATTATACCCCTTGTGTCTCCTGCTTTATTTATCATATCCACTACTATATTATGGGCTGATTTCTTAACTGGTTTAGAGCGTTCTTGCTGAGTGATTGCATGTCTCACTTGGAGGAACTGATAGAAACATGAGTGTGGAAGGTTAAACTCAGAACGTAACTGTTCGAAGGACTTCATAGTATTATCCTCATACAGTTGGGCAATAGTCATGATTCCCTTATTTATCCATTGAGGAAATGGAGTAAGCTTACCTAGTTCAGGGTATTGGACATTCGGCCATATGGGAGTATGTTGGATATATCCCTCCATCCCTAGCAGACTACGCATCTTCCACCACAGCTTATTTATGCACTTTAGTGTCACAAATTCCCTATCTGCATTTTGGAATAACCCACCTTCCAATGCCTCCAATAAATTATCCTTACTTAAGATATGGCGAAGCATTTTTTGGGAGGACGAATCCGCAGCTGTGTCACCCCATCCACGGAGATGCTGCAACTGGGCTGCCATAAAATACAACCATGGATTTGGCAGTGATAGACCGCCATCTTCCTTGGATCTCTGCAAAGTGACCATCTTTATTCTCGGGATGCCTTTTTTCCAGAGCAGATCCCGAAAGATACTATTAACCTTATGGAATAATTTCACTGGGATCCAAATGGGGGAATTGTGAAGGAAATATAATAGTTGCGGCATCATAACCATCTTAATAAGGTTGGCACGGCCAATCACAGTAAGGGGCAACTTACACCAGTCCTGTACTTTCGTTTGGAACCTACAGATCAGAGGTATAACATTAAGCTCAATAAATTCAGTGGGGTTTGCCGATATTTGGACTCCCAGATATTTAAACACTGACACCATTGAGAGGCCATGTTCTGCCAGCAGCCTAGGACACACCTGTGGGGATAGGGGCATTACTACTGACTTCGTCCAGTTAATAGTAAAACCGGATAGGGACCCAAAAGCTGTTATTATATCTATTGCCGCATGTAAAGAAGAGGTCCAGTCATCTAGAAAGAGCAACAAATCATCAGCGTATAATGCAACCTTCTCTTGGTGTCCTCCATATTGGAAACCCTTTATGATTACTGCGGATCGTAGGGCGGCCGCCAGAGGCTCCACTGCAACCGCAAATAGTAGCGGCGACAATGGACACCCCTGACGGGTCCCTCTATGCAATGGAAATGGGGAGGAAAGTAGTGAATTTATCTGCAGTCTAGCCATTGGGGAGGAGTATAGCAAGCGCACCCATGCTAAAAATTTTGGTCCGAAGCCAAGTTTTCGGAGTACTGCAAATAGGTATGGCCATTCCACACTATCAAATGCTTTGGCCGCATCAAAAGATACGACCGCCGCATCCGGTAATCGGCTACGGGAGGCTTGGATGTTAAGATATAGCCGACGTAGGTTGACTGCTGTGGACATGTTTGGCATAAATCCTGCTTGGTCAGTATGTATAACTGAAGTAATAACGTTGGACATTCTAGTTGCTAGCATTTTGGCCATCAGTTTAATGTCGACTGTAAGGAGTGATATAGGACGATAGGAGTCCATTTCCAGCGGATCTTTCCCTGGTTTCAAGAGAATTACTATAACCGCCTCTCGCATTGATGGTGACAATTGACCCAGATCTAAAGCCTCATTGTATAAAATGAGTAGGCGAGGAAGAAGGATGTCTTTGAAAGTTTTAAAAATTTCCACTGGGATTCCGTCTATGCCTGGGGCTTTATTATTATTCATAGAATCTAATGCAAGTTCTAGCTCTTCTAATGTAAACGGGGCTTCCAGTGTCATTCTTTGTTCACTATCTAATTTGGGTAGTCTAAGACCATCCAAAAAGCCGTCTAATTGCTCCTGCGTAGGGTTGACCTTAGATGTGTACAGGGAGGAGTAAAAAAGTGTAAAACTATTCAGTATATCCTGAGTCTGAGTAACTATCTTGCCATCTGGGTTCCTGATTGCTGGTATATGAGTGGCAGTCCTCTGATTTGAGGCCATAATAGCTAAAAGGTGTCCAGCCTTCTCCCCCTCCTCATAAAACTTTTGTCTACAAAAGAAACGCTTATTATCAGCCATAGTTAATAGATGCTCAGAAAACTGGGTTTGTGCCCCCTCCCATGACAATTTGTTAGTCTCAGATGAATTGAGAATGTATGCTTCTTCTGTTGTCGTTACAGCATTGCCAAGAGCATCCCCAAATTCCCTAGACTTACGCTTCACCCCAGCTACCTCTCTAACCAGGCTATCCTTAAAGCAGACTTTAGTGCAATCCCACACTAGGAGAGGCGACGTGGATCCCTCATTACGTTCAAGGAAGTCCATAAGTATAGTTTGAAGTTCTATTATACGGCCCTTTTCAGATAGCACTGTCAGCCAGAACGGGTTAAAGCGTCTACATCTCAATCCCCTGGTAGGTTCTAGCAAGGGCCTCAACCGTACTAAGAGTGGGGAGTGATCTGAGAGACGTCTTGGTAAATATTTGGTTTCTAGGATCATAGGAATCATTAGCGAGTTACCCAGGGCCAAATCAATCCTGGATAGTGTATTGTGCGATTTGGAGTGACATGAGTATTGTTTGTCCAGGGGGTGTGACACGCGCCAAACGTCTACCAATCCAACATCAGTTATTGTGCGGCCAAATTGGGTGGGCATGTGAGACACAGATGAAGAGCCGGTGTTGCTAAGTTTATCTAGGGCAGCATCAAGTATATTATTGAAGTCCCCCAACATTAGAAAAGGGGTACCCGGATATTTTTCCACATAACATAACAATTTCTGTAAGACTGTAGCTGAGTAGGGTGGAGGTATATATACTGCTATTATTATAATACAGACATTGTACAGTTCCCCATACAAACATATGAAACGGCCTTCTTTGTCAATCATTGAATCATGGCAAGTAAATGGTACCTGCCTATGAAAAAGCACACTAACCCCCCTAGAGTAAGATGAATACACCGAATGGTAGCATAAGCCAGCCCACTTTGGGCTTAAATGTTTTGTGGTGTCTTTTACTAGATGTGTTTCTTGTAGACAACAAATCACTGGGGTGTAGTTTTTAAGTGTGTCCAAAATTGCCTGTCTCTTTTTTGGCTCGCCTGCCCCCCGTATATTCCATGTAATTATTGCTATGGGTGAAGCCATAAATGTGCAGCAAGATATATCTTGTCTAGGCTGATATACCCTCCATTCCCACAAGAGGGCAGCAGCGCTCCATAAACAGGGCCCAGAGCTGTCATATATAGCCAAATGCACTTTTGATAGTTTCTAACCCTCACCAAGCGTTCGTCTACCCCCCCATTTCCAACCCCCCAACCTTTTAACAGAACTGGAACAAGAGCATCCCACATATGCCCACACAGTGTGCAACCGTAGTCGCCTAATAAAGTACAGGTCCCGATGGCAAGGGACCCCCCAGGCGGAAATATCTACGCTTACGTTATTTGTGAGGGAACACTATCCAGCAGACACTATGGTGCGGGATGGGGAGATCTACTCTGCAGACCCCCTCAACCCCCAAGGCTACTTAGACAGAGTGGGAGCGGAGCTTAACAATACAATACACCTTAATTTAGATTGCTGGTAAATCTGAGGCATATAAAACAAAATAAGGACAAAAAGATAGAAGAGAACTTTCAGCAATAAAAATAGAAACTCTACAAAAAGAAAAAATTAGCGGTGAGCAAACCGCTGTGCATACCCCTGGTAACATACATGTCATATTACACCTCCGTGTGTTAAGCACAAAGTGTCCAGGTATAGACCACAACTATAAGTCAGACCATACTCATGGCCCGACCCCTGAGGAGCAGTAGTAAAAGTTCGGATTATTCCTGGTGCTGGTCTGCGCCGTTGTTGTCATCTCTTAACTGTCGCTCATGCATGTCGAGCCAACTGAGCGCTTCTTGAGGGGAGTTAAAGAAATGAGTGTTGCCCAGGGCAGCCACACGTAGGCGAGCCGGATACATCATGGAGTAGGAGACTTGTAGATTTCGCAGACGTCTCTTAATATCCAGATACTTCGCTCTTCTTTTCTGTACCTCTGCCGAGTAGTCTGGAAAGAAGGATATTCGTTGACCATCGATTGACAGCCCCTCCATATCTCTGGCCTTGCGTAGTATGATGTCGCGGTCACGATAGTGTAGAACTTTAACCAGCACAGGTCTGGGGGGGCCGCCGGGAGGAAATGGCCTTGTAGGGACCCTATGAGCCCGTTCCACTGCAAACAACGGGGTTAGAGTGTCCTTGCCAAATTTCTCCCCCAGCCACTCTTCAAAAAATTCAGTCGGCCGTGCCCCCTCTACTTTTTCGGGCACTCCTACCAAGCGGACATTATTTCGTCTTAGACGATTCTCCAGGTCGTCCTGTTTGGCTAGAATGGCGTCTAGGGCTCTAGAGTGTGTCTGAACATCTCTCTGGATAGGCGGGAGTGCATCCTCAACATCACATGTTCTGTCTTCCAAAGCCGTAGTACGCTCTGAGAGCTTTTTAAAGTCGTGACGCATTATAGACATATCTTCCGCCATAGACCCCACTTTAAAGTTGAGGGCTGCCAGTGATTTATTACATTGGGAAACAGCCTTGAGAATGTCCTTAAGCGTGGGTTCTTCTGAATCAGAGGGAGAGTTATCATGCTGGGTATTAGATGAGTGGCTAGCAGGTTGTTCTTCCTCTGCCCCCTCTGTCTCAGACATCTCCTCCTCTCCAAAACGGTTCCTGGCTGCTGCTGCTCTCCCAGGGGAATAGTAGTTGGGTCCAGCCCAGCGACCCCCCCCTGCCCCGGGACGTTTTCTGGCAAACTGCCCCAGGCGCTCTGCAGCTCCTCTGGCTGCCTCAGCAGCACGTGTACCGCGGGCAGGTGTAGCCTCAGCGCCATTTTGAGAGGCTCTCTTCCCCCCCTTACCGGCTCTGCCGCCCGGCATATCGGCGTTTGGATGCGGCGTTTCGGGGCTCCGGCAGCTACAGGATGGTCTCCCCTATCTGGGGTGCAGGTATGGCGGCGCTTAGCACCGGGGTTCAGGCTGGGCACGGCGGTATATCGGGGTAGCAGCGGGAGCTCACTGGCCGCACGTCCTCTCACATCCCGATCGTAGCTCCGCCCCCCAAGAAATGACACTTTACTTAGCTCCGTAAACCAAAGTGTGAAAAAGTTATTGGCATCAGAATATGTTTTGTACAACAGGCTTGAAGTTTTAAAATCTATTAAAAACGTATAAAACCTCTATGAATTTGGTATCTCTGTGATCGTACCGACCCAAAGAAGGTGGGGAGGCGTCACTGCGAGCGCACGGTGAAAGCCGTACAAACAGAACCGATAAGGAAATGGTGCAAATTTAGTTTTTTTTCTTTAATACCAACGCATTTGGAATTTTTCTTTTTCCTGCTTCCCAGTGCATGGAATGAAATATTAAATTCCGCCACCAGAAAATTCAATTAGTTACGTGAAAAAACAATCCATCATAAAGTTTTGTACATGTCAAAATAAAAAAAAAGTTACTGATTTTTGAAGGAGAGGAGCAAAAAATGGAAAAGGGACAAACAATTAAATTATTTGTGTTCTTTTTGATGCAGGTTTTGGTCTCTGATAGAAAATCACCTGTACAGTCACAGCCTCAGTGCCCTCCCTATCTGCTCCTCATTCTGTCTTGGCCGTGGGAACAAGAGGTTTTCATACGGGCAGGTGAGACTCGGGTTGTATTATATTTGTAAAACTTCTTCAAGTTTCTAGTTCCCAGCATCGTCCTGGGATGTGCCATAAATGTCCAAATATTTGGACCCAGGGGCGTAACTAGGAAAGACAGGGCCCCATAGCAGACTTCAGACTGGGGCCCCCCCCTTCCCACTTTAAAATGTGCATATTACGCTCATATATATGCATATAGTTATGTATGTAAACATACAGTTCTTCAATCATGCACACATGTATACACTTACATCATATAGAGCATATACACATCACATATACACCCGCATATAGTGCCATATACAGACGTACAGCACATAAACATCACATATATGTTATATACATATTATAATGTACAATGTGCAGCAAAATATGTATATAATGGTGCACATCCTCTATTCTTTAGTGTTAGGTTGGATGACGGGGCCCTCTGACACTGTGGGCCCCATAGCAATCGCTATGGTTTCTGCCACTGAAGTTACGCCCCTGTACCAGTTGTCAGACCCCACAATCTATCCTTAAGTTATATCTCCAACATGTTTCACCTGAAAGATTCCTTTTCAGATTAGTTTTGACTTTCTATAACCTTCTTGTACTGAATTAGGCAGAAGAAATTGGTCCTTGGTTTAACCTGAGCGCTCAGGAGTTACAGCCCATGTTATCGGAAGTGTCTATTGATGAAGGCACCAGCTACGTCAAGTCACGCATCTGTCCGCAAGACGCCTGGCACGGAGGCAACTCCCTTCTCATCGAAGGAACGTTGTCCGCAGACACAAACGGGGTGTCTTTGAGGTGAGGTTTTCAATATATAATAAAGATGAAAAATGAAGTCACAAGTTCCAGGACGCACTTTTATTTCAGAAACAAAAAAGAAAATGACAGATCTGATCCCCCAGCAATTAAAGGGTGAGGAGCCTATCCTTGTCTGGGACATGGCCGCCATCTTGAAAGCTGCCATATTGTATCAGGGAAAAGTTTTTCAAATGGGAAGGTGGTCATGTAGCCAATCAGTGGTTAGCATTACAGCCTTGCAGCACTGAGGACCTGGGTTCAAGTCCCAGAGTGAATATCTGCAAAGAGTTTGTATGTTCTCTCCGTGTTTGAGTGGGTTTCCTCTGCGTCCTCCTCGCACACTCCAAAACATACAGGTAGGATGATTAGATTGTGAGCCCCATTGGGACTGATTTGGCAAGCTCTGTGCAGCGCTGCGTAATCTGTGTGCGCTATACCGTAGATACTCTAGTATGAGCCGACCCGAGTATAAGCCGAGACCCCTAATTTTACCACCAAAAACTGGGAAAACCTATTGACTCGAGTATAAGCCGAGGGTGTAGTATACAGCTAGCCAGCCCCCATGTAGTATACAGCCAGCCCCATGTAGTATACATCCAGCCCCCATATAGTATACATCCAGCCCCAATATAGTATACAGCCAGCCCCATATAGTATACAGCCAGCCCCATATAGTATACAGCCAGCCCCATATAGTATACAGCCAGCCCCAAGTAGTATACAGTCCCAATCTTCGGCACGGTTCCCTACAGCTCCTCTTCTTTCTTGTGTAGCTGGCAGATCGCGTCCATGCACTATGATGCGGCGGTGGCGCTGCTAATGACGTTATCAGCGGCGTAACTCCGCCGCATCATAGTGCGCGCCCACTGTCAGATCGCATGGACGCGATCTGCCAGCTACACAAGAAAGAAGAAAGAAGAGGAGCTGTCGGGAACCGTGCCGAAGATTGGGAGCCTCGCGCTGAAGATCGGGACCCGCGCCAACTATCCGGACACCGGAGGGTGAGTATTAAGATCTTTATTTTTTACTTGACTCGAGGTGAGTTTTTTCAGCACATTTTTTGTGCTAAAAAAATCGGCTTAGACACAAGTATATACGGTAAATAAAGGAATTATTATTATCAGAGACCAGAAATCTATTGCGGCAATCAGATCTGTAATATATCGTGTGGTTCAACACGTTGTATAGCTGTGTATCACAGGGAACGTTCCCGGTTGTTGTTGTTGCATCTTTCCGTGCTGATAACTTTTGTACCACAAGAGATATTACAGATCTGAATGCGGCAAACTATTTTTTGGCTTTTTTCATAAGTTACATGACCACCTTTCCCTTGGGAATACTTACCCTTCATTCAAAATGGTGGTTTTCAAGATGGCGGCCATGTTCCAGATATTGCCTAAGAGATAGGCCTCCCACTAAACCATTGCTTGCTGAGGGTTCAGATATGTAATTTCCCTTTAGTTTCTGAAATAGAAGGATTTCTGGGGACTTTTCAATTACTGTATTACTAGTATATAATCTATATCAGGCCTCATGCACACAATGGATGCTATACCTGGGTGAGGACCCGGGTGTAGTGTACGTCAGGAGTGGATAGACGGAGGGCCCGGCCGTACATACGAGAAAAGATAGAGCATGCTTTATCGGTATGGTGACACGCGTGTGTACTCGCTGTACCGTAGTCAGGCGCCCTAGGGGTCTATGGGGACAAATATTCCGGCACAAATTTTGCATCCGGATATCCATTTGTGGAATGGAGCCTAAAATTACATAACTAACATTCACAACATTGGGAGAGGGAAAGATCTGGACGCACATCCACCCATCACACAATGATCTATTCCCGCTGGGCTACATAAACAAAACAAACTAAAGTTTCTTGGTTACATTTTGATGAAAGTGCATAAGCCAATAACATTGATCAAAATGTAAGTAAGAACCTCAGGGTTTTTCTTTTGAACCCCAGCGGCTATAGATTAATGTGTAATGTGTGGTGGTGCCGTCCGGGACTTTCTCTCTCCAAATGTTGTTATAAGTAATGTTCTCCATCTGCATCAGTTCCTGGTGTTACATATATAATTTATAATTTGTAAGGTTTTCTTACCTCTTGATTGATTGCGGTTATTTTGTCTAGGTTGTTCCCCCTACATGTTCCTGCTCCGGAAAAACTCATGACGTCCATTGTGTACAAGTTGGAGGGCGCCCCCAATGTATTGGTGTCGCTGGAGCTTTCCACACAAGATGCTCCTTATTGCAGCGTGGAGAGAATCAGTCAGTTATCAGGTGAGACATCTCCATCCACGTCACCACGTACTACACTACTGCTATGTCCTGAGCAGTGCCGAGTGTCCTTTCCATCTGCTGCCCCTTACATATCATTCCCATTCCCAAAAACCCTATTAATTCCCCTGTGAGAAAAATAATGGGGCACATTTACTTACATTGCTGCTGGAGTTCACAGAAAGTGCATTGTCCGTGTATAATGCACTGTGCCCCGATGTACTAAGATCGTGCGTTCGATATTCTGCATGTGTCGCTTCCCCGCTCAGGTCCGACAGAATTCACCTTCTTCTTCCTGGTGCATGTAAGTGCGACACAATTTGAAAGTTAAATCCCGCGCTCAGTCTGTATCAGTCGGATCATCCGCCGGCACCGCCCCCTAAATTGTGTCGCATGGAAGCCAGCGCAGCTGCGCCCAAAAAAAAAAAATGGTCACGTGCGACACAATCCCGGCGCACACACCCCGAAAATGGTGCACAGTCCGACAAAAGTGTGCGCACGACCCTTAGTAAATGAGCCCCAGTAAAAAATGCTTTGTCATATTAAACTTCTCATTCATAAGTGGGACAAAAATTTTTCATTTTGTTGTAATTTTATTTTTTCTCACAGCAGAAGCACCAAGTCAGTCCCACACCCTGGAGCCCCTTACAGACCCTCCCCAGTTTCTTACGACCCCCGAACAAGACAAATCAGATGGATGGTCAAAAAGGTAAGAATGGATCAGGATACAAGGAAACCACAAAACATGAGATTCCCATTAACCAATATTTTATATGGTGTTCTAGAATTTTGTCGTTTCAACTATTCTGTCATTGAGATTTCTCTCCTTTCTTCATTTTAAGTCCTCATTCACACTGCACACACAATACAGTTGTATATACTCTGTCTGTATGGTGGGGACATTGTATACAGCTGGATGTTGGTGTCTCAGTATTACGTGTTAGTCTCCATCGCAAATTGGAGACTAACAAATGTCATGGTGGCCTAATGAGTGCATAATTTTGTAAAGTTGTGATTTTTCACTTCTATGAATAGGTAAATACATGCAGATACTTGCATATGGCATGTATATATGTGTGTGTATATGTATATATATATATATACACTGTAACTGAATATACATGTTCTCACGCGTATTCATACTGTTTTGCATATACAGAATTTACCTTACAAACATACACGCTACATACACATACATACTGTGACACACATATAGAATATACCTACATCCTCCTACATACCTGACATGTATGCTACATTTCCCCCTTGCAATTGGAGTTCTCCAAAGCCAAATATTACTGAATTGCTTAACCAATCCATACATAATAGTGTCCGCCATCTACCGCCAAAATGCGAATATCTCCCATGTAATATCCCCCTTAAACCAGTAGAGGGCAGTATTGACTGTAGATGATGTAAGCTGGGATCAGCGGGGATGTTGTATATTGTGCACCCTTACCAATGACATGTACAGTTCTGAAGATCGGGGTGCACATGTCGTCATTACAGACCCCCCCAACACTGACGCCTCTATTGCATTCCAGGTTTTATGAGGTGCAGCTCAGCGGATGTTTGCTGAACAGTTTGTCCGTACGTTTTTCACGAACACAACAGAACGGAGAAGAGGAGAGCTTTGTGTGCCGCGTCGGAGAGATAAGGGTATCTACTCTGTAATCCTATTCTCCAGGAACTTCTTATCCCTCGGGAAGTCCTGACTCTTCTTGTGGAGATCCATATGGATCCATACAAGCCCTGCATACAGATGGGTGTCCACTAGTGCATTGATTGCCTTAGGCTTCTTATTGGGTCGGACGTTGAGTAACCAGCCAGCTAACTCCTTGTGTTGTGTTGTAGGTTCTTGATGCCTCTCTACCTCCACCACACCCGGTGCAGCCGTCTGACCTCACCCTGTCCCATGTCCATTGGCGAAGAGACCAGCAGAGCGACCAATTGTTTGTCAGCTTAACCCTTCACTGGAGCCATCCCATGGACAACATCCGCCACTTCCGCATCTACTGCCGCGGCGTCACGTGCCATCGCGCCCCGGCGTCTCAGCCTCATCTCCTCGGCCTGGCGCACGCCTGCATCTACCGCGTGGTCGATCTGCCCGTACCTAACCCATGTCCGCCAGCTCCCGGCACGCTGGAGTTTACCGTTCAGCCTGTTAATAGGGATATTGTTCAGACCTTACCTCCTGCATGGGGGAACCTCGCCTTGGAGTTTGTGGAGCAGACACACACCGAAGTGTAACTGTATGTTCTGGGATGAACAATGTATGACTGATAAATTACATGTAGCCATATAAGCTCAAATGAGATTTAAAGGGGTTGTCCCGTAGCTAACATGAGCTAGGAGAAGCCATAGTCTCACTGCTATAACTGTAAAGAATCCTTTCCTGTTTACATTTATATCTGCTTCCCTCCCTACAAAACCCAAGCCCCCTGAATCTCAGAATCAGTAAGCCATGTGTCTCTTCTGTATAACAATGTCACCTCCTCTCCTCTATTAGAAGCACCATCCATACTCCATTTATTATTGACTCCTCCCTCATGTATCATAATACGGAGTGTGATCTTATATTGTATCCGTATCGCAGCTTTTTTCTCTCTTTTTAAGAAACCCTAAACTACTCTTTGCTTTTGCAGCGGCCGCCTGACATTGAGCGCTCCTGCGTGGCTTACATGTATCCAGTAAGTCTCCTTTTATCAGTGTTACTCCATATTACTTGCTAACGGCAAGATCTTGTCTTATTGAGTGTATAATATTATTATAAAGTGCTGGAATTTAACTGATAAAGACTGAATCTGGTGAAGATGGGAGTATATAACCTATATAATACGGGACAAGCGCTGTAGACCTGGGCCTAGTTCTGCAAATACTTCCCTAAAATATGATTTTTTTTAGTTACCAAGTATTTAGTCCAAGGAATTTCATGTGCATGAACCTCTTTTTCGTGTATAGGTTCATTGCATAAGCTATAAAATGTTCACAGAAGATATTGATGAATTTTTTTCTAGTGTTTATAGTCCAGAGCTGCAATCACCATTCTGCTGCTTATTATTCGGGAAGAAGCCATTGGGCCAAGTTTACTCCTATTGATGTATTTCGATCCTCTGCAAATTTTAATGAGTTGGTTTCATATCTATAATTTTTTTACAGCGAAAAACTATTGATAAATCGCCATATTATGACTCGATCGCTGTTTTTTGACCCAAATGATGGTACCTAAAAAGTTTAAGTTGCACAATTAGCGGAGGGTGTCTGCTGTATTATACATCAGATCCCTTCCCTTTATGCAGTCACATAAGCCCTCTTCATAGAGTCTTAAAGGGAACCTGTCAGTTAAGCTACTACCCACACTAACTTAACATATCTTTGAAAACTGCTATTGTAGATCAGCACAACTATGCCTATATTGTTCCTCCCCATGCTTGAAAAGTTCCACAGTCCATTTGATTCATCATCTAGGCATAATCGTGTTTTTCTAGCTCACCAACACCTCTTGATTGACAAGGGGTTTGCTTTATCTTCAGCTGAACCCACTTGGCTCTGATACATCATTCACGCACTGGCTGTGTGACTCGTTGAAGAGAATTCCTGAGGGGAAGGGTGAATTATGGGGTTGAGTGAGACACTGTTGAATTTGATTGGAAAAAGAAAAAATAGCCAGCTCACTCAGGTATAAGAAATCCTGTTGGAGTGGAGGGTGCACGGAAGCAGACGCTGTGAAGATCAGCTGTGAAGTATTTGTACATATCCAAAAGGAAAGGGTAATATCCAGCACTCCAAAAAAAAATACTTGAAAAATCTAATCTAATCATAATATTTATTGCATTGGATTTAAAGAAAAGCATATGGTCCATGCTCCAAAAAAATGGCTTAAGAGAAATCAGCTCACTCCTCCCTCAGGAATTCTCTTCAGTGAGGGGAACA
Source organism: Engystomops pustulosus (assembly GCA_019512145.1). NCBI lineage: Eukaryota > Metazoa > Chordata > Amphibia > Anura > Leptodactylidae > Engystomops > Engystomops pustulosus. The sequence continues at coordinate 7,193,940 of CM033646.1, read as the reverse complement.
GGAGGCACGGCTGAGCAGGAAGGACATGAAAATGCCAGACAAAGTTAAGAGGAAAGACGATGATCTCACTCACATGGGATCATTTGCATAGATGATGAGTCAGCTTCAAAAACAGGCATGGGGAGGAACAATATAGGGATAGTTGTGCTGTTGTATAATATCAGTTTTCAGAAATAGGTTTGGTTAGTGTGGGTTAGTTTAAGTGATAGGTTCCCTTTAATAACATAAGGTGATATGTCATGTGTCTTTAAGGGAGTCAAAGTTGGACTACAGATGTCCACATCCAGGACCTATTGGAAGGGGGATTGTAAGTTCCCCTTACCTGTCCAATAGTAAATCAGTGGGATGATTGCCAATGCCAATGTCTTTAGGGACAACATTCGAGCTCCCAGAAATCTGGAATTGATCTGTAAATTATTAGATTTGTGCTATTTGTTCATTTGACTGAAAAACCAAGACCGTTTTTGTAGATGTATGTGAATGTTTTCACCCTCCAGATTATGATTTCTATGTATGGACCATGAAGGAGTCGCTCTCCTTTAGCATTTGACCTCTTGTGCGGTGATTTATGAGGATTGTTACGTTTCTCTTATATGGACTGAAGCAGTGACCTTTGCCCTTTCTAAGGTGACCTCACATTTTATACTGGTTTATTCCTATACTATCAAAGGGACCACGTGCAAAAAAATGTCATAATGTTTTTTGTATTAAAAAAAATAACTGTATCTAGTGTTCCATGTACAAGTGACCGGATCATTTGTAGGGTGTGCGCCTGCGCGGTAGCCACGAACTTCACATGGACTATTACAGTTTTCTATGGAATTGTGTAAAGTGCTATTTCTCATGTAACCAACTATAATAAACATTTTACAATGAGATGGTTATAAAATGGTCCTTACTAGGTAGATGTATGTATAAGGTGTGGGTATGTGTATGATTGTGTGTATAATGGGTGTTTGTATGGGTATCTATAAGTGTATTTGTATATAGGAGTAGGATCTGTCTGGTTCGACCAAACTGGTTGTTAATCACAGCCGGCTCACAGAGCCAGCGAGAAGCGGAGCAGAGAGTGCGGACTCCCACCTCTTTCTTGATGCCGAGGAGTCTAGGAGATTTCAGTTCCCTGCTCGCTATCTCGCAGGCTGCCAGCCGCATCTCCTTCATCAGGGAGAAGAAGGCGCAGAGTGGAATAAGGTAAGTATTATTTTTTTACTATGGGCTACTGGGGGCAGACACTGTGACTATGGGATACTAGGGGCAGGTTATGTGACTATGGGCTACTAAGGGCAGGCTCTGGGACCATGGGCAACTAGGGGCCGGTTCTGTGACTATGGGCTACTAGGGGCAGGTTATGTGACCATGGGCTACTAGGGGCAGGCTCTGTGACCATGGGCTACTAGGGGCAGGCTCTGTGACCATGGGCTACTAGGCGCAGGCTCTGTGACCATGGGCTACTAGGGCAGGCGCTGAGACCATGGGGCTCTACTAGGCGGCTGCTGTGAGCCATGGGAGACTAGGGGCAGGGTTCTGTGATCTATGGAGCTATTAGGCGCAGGAGCATGTTACTATGGGGCAGGCTCTGAGGGAACCAGTGGGGCTACTAGGGGCAGCTCTGTGGACATGCGCACTAGGGGGCAGGATCTGTGACTATGGGCTACTAGGGGCAGGATGGGACCTGGGCTACTAGGCGAGGCTCTGTGACCATGGGCTACTAGGCGCAGGACTCTGTGACCATGGGGATACTAGGGGCAGCTCTGTGACCATGGGCTGACTAAGAGGCAGGCTCTGTGACCGGGGGGCGACTAGGGCGGCCGGCGAGTGTTTTCTTGCGTGACCATGAGGCTAGTAGGGGACAGGCTCGGTGACCATGGGGGCTACTGGGGGCCGGCTCGTGGCTATAGGGATACTAGGGGCAGGTCTGTGACTATGGGCTACTAGGGGCAGACGTCTGCGACCATGGGCTACTAGGGCAGGCTCTGCTACCACGGGCTATAGGGGCAGGCTCTGCGACCACGGGCTACTAGGGGGACGGCTTGGGCACGGCTACTAGGGGCAGTGCTGTGACCATGGGCTACTAGGGGCAGGTTATGGTGACCATGGGCTATAGGCGCAGGCTCTGTGACCATGGGGCCTCCGTAGTGTGGGCAGAGCTCGTGGGACACCACCTGGGACTACCGGGGCAGTGCTCTTTGGTGTAACCAAGGGCTCTTAGGGGCAGCTCTGGACCAGGGCTACTCGAGGGCAAAGCTCGTTGTGACCATGGGCTACTAAGGGACAGGATCTGGAACCAAGGGCTACTAGTGGGCCGGTGCTGTTGAATATGGGCTTATTAGGGGAGCGTTATGTGAATATGGGCTACTAGGCACATGGCGCGGGACCTGGGGCCTACTAGCGGGCAGGCTCTTAGTGAAGCCATGGGCTGATTAGGAAGACTCTGTAGACATGGGGGGCGCTACTGTAGGGAGCAGGCGCGTGTGAACAGGGGCTACTAGGGAGGCTGACCTTGAACAATGGGCTACTAGGGGCAGCTGGCTGCGGACCCAACTGGGACCTACTACACTGGCAGGCTGTCTGGGTATACTTGCAATGTGAAGTAAGAGCGCTGTGACTGTTGGGCTACTTTAGAAGCAGACACTGTGCCGACACCATTGGCTTCTTGACAGGGTCCCCTATATTGAAAACGTTATGTATGGATCTATAACTAGTCAGGGACATGTAATTGTTGATGTGTAGGTAGCATTTTTTTCTGAACCGCCCTACACAACTGACACTGGTTCGCAATGTTGGGAACCTGTGTCCCAAACCCCCTTCCTGTATGAACCAACATGCTGGGTTCAGTTCGGTCGTAACTCTCCATAACCCAGAAAGGGGGCAGTATATGTTTATTATCGAGGACACAGAAAATTGGACCGTCATGAAGTTACAGTGAATGGAAGTAAAGTACTAACACTACACACCTAATATGATTACTTACCACACAACATAACTGCAACAATCAGACGTGGTTTAGTGCGACTGTTTGGTTTTTCGGGTCTGTCCTGCGTTTCCATGTGCGCAGGAGCATATATCCTACATCATCTCTGTGTTGCAGATTAAACTGACGGCGCCCTGCGCACCATGCTTTTTTTTTTTTGCAAAAGCCAACGGCTGGGGCCCGAGGGTATGAAATGTGATGAACATTCAATCACTCACCCCGACAAAACCGAGACAGATCAAGAATACTTATCACCAGGGGCTGAATACTTATCACTGGGGGCTGAATACTCATCACCAGGGGCTGAATACTTATCACCGGGGGCTGAATACTTGTCACCGGGGGCTGAATAATTATCACCGGGGGCTGAATACTTATCACTGGGGGCTGAATACTTATCACCGGGGGCTGAATACTTATCACTGGGGGCTGAGTACTTATCACCGGGGGCTGAATACTTATCACCAGGACCTGAATACTCATCACCGGGGGCTGAATACTCATCACCAGGGGCTGAATACTCATCACCGGGGGCTGAATACTCATATTGATATTTCAGTTTTTTGTTCAATAAATTAGCGAAAATATCTCCATCTTTGTTTTTTCAGTAAAGATGGGGCAGAGGGCACGTTAATGAGCAAAAAAATAAAGAACTTTTCTGATCTTACCAATTGGCTGCAATGAAACAAAGAGTGAAAAATGTAAAGGGATCTGAATACTTTCCGCCCTCACTGTCCATTTTCTTAACAACATTTACATAAACAGAATGTTGCCGTCATGTTTACGCAGCGTAAACGCAAATGAATTGTGTTTACAATGCGCTAACAAACGTTACGTGTTAACATGTGGTGTGAATTAGGCTGTAGCAGGTGCGGACTATGAAGGAAACGTCACCCCTGAGGCCGCATTCACATGTTCTGGAAGGAGCACCAAGTGTTTTGTATAATTTACAAGCAGAACGTGTTGGATGTCGTGGCCAAACCCCTCCCCATTGGGGCTCATTTACTAAGGGTCCGAATCGCGCACTTTCATCGGGTTTCCCGACGATTTCCCGACAGAAATAGGGGGCGTGGCCATCGGACAACCCGACGGATTCGGAAAACCCGCGGAATTTAAAAAAGAATTTGTGTCGCAAGATCAGCACTTACATGCACCGGGACGGAGGAGGTGAACTCCGGCGTACCTCAGCGCAGCAGCGACACCTGGTGGACATCGGGCGCACGGACCTTAGTGAATCCCGGCAGAACCGAATCCTCGTTGGACAACGTGCCGCTGGATCCCGACTGGACCGGGTAAGTAAATGTGCCCCATTATGTTTAAAACTGAAACGCAACATGTGAATGCGTCCTGAGCCTCAGTATAGCAACGTAGACCAGAGGCGAAAGGGGGGGTTGACACACTGGACTGGAGATAAAAGTGTAACTTTTTGTAACTTGACACCCCCTT